>OX336389.2:1096651590-1097851590 GCA_946902985.2 Meconema thalassinum | reverse complement strand
TTTTGGATTTGTGATCGCCAGGTTATTGAAAGGCCTATAGGTGAACTTATGTTCATAGCTCCTATGAACATTAAAAAATCAGTTTGATTGCTATAATAGATTCGTAGATATTGAGAACCATCTAAATATTTTTGAAGGTCGCCATGTTCGATTGTTATATGTATAGGCCATAGAGTCATGTACCATTAAAGGAAAATTATTGCTTAGGTTCATTATTCAAACTTTCACTTCGATCGCATGATTACGACATAAGAAATAAAAACTTAATTTTAAAATTAGCACAGCCGCCATCTTGAGGTTATGTAAACAATTGAACTGAATTAAATACCAGTACATTACAATGTGTATAAACATTTGCTGTGCCAAGTTTCATTGCGTTTGGATCATTACATCGCGAGAAAAGTCTATTTAAAACTTTCAACTTCGCGTGGCCGCCATGTTCGTTTTGTAGTTAACCGATTTTTGAAAGTCTCATAAATGAACTTCCAGTAGTGCTTTTTATCTCCGTACAAAATTTCAGGGTGATAACGGTAATAGTTTCAGAGATATACAATGCCGGTGAAATATTTCGCATAGCCGCCATATTGTGATTATGTAAACAATTGAACGAAGTTAGATGTCAGTGCATTACAATGTGTATACACATATACTGTACCAAGTTTCATTGCGTTTGGTTGGTTAAATCGCGAGAAACGTCTATTTAGAAGTCACAATTTCGCTTGGCCGCCATGTTGGTTTTGTAGTTACCAGGTTTACAAAAGTCATATAGGTGAACTTCTAGTCGTTCTCTTTATCACCGTACAAAATTCCAGGGTATTCTCGGTGATAGTTTCGGAGATATTGAATGCTGATGAAATATTTCGCACAGCCGCCATGTTGGATTGGTGAGACGTAACAAAATTTGAAGGGCACGGTCGGGGTCGTCCAGAATAGTGCTATGAACTTACCGAGTTTCATTGAAATCGCCCCAGCCGTTAAGATTATATTAGGGGGACACACACACACGAATCACACACACACGCGCACTCAGACAGACACACGGACAAAAGGTTATCTCATAAGCCTATTTTTCCATAAATGAAAATAGGCTAAAAACTATTTGCGATCAACGATGGCGCAGGAGCGTCTGAACGGTTTGGCTATTCTGTCAATTGAATGTGAAATGGCAAAAAAATTAGAAATGAACGATTTAATGAGCACTTTTACCCTAGCAACGGCCCGCAAAGCGCCTTTTACATAAATAAAAAGCTCTAAATACTAAACATAAAACAGATTTTTTTAAATAAAAAATAAAAGCCTGCCTTGTAAACCATGTTATTTCTCGAACAAAGGGGCCGTTCAGTTGATATTTATCGGTGGAAGTAGACCTATAGCACTTTTAGTAGTTTAGTTTATGAAAAACTGTAAAGTCGAAGAAATGTTGAAATATGTAAACGTGATGCGTATTATTATTAATGATGTGCGTTTGGGTAAGAAATTACATCAAGCACATGCTTCGTTTTCCATAATATATTATTTATGCCAAAAAAATCACCTGTGTTAGCTCATTATATCAGGTTTCCATTGATATAGCTTGTTGCTTTTATCTGATCAGGTGCTTCCTGTATCCAATTTTATGCTTAGGCCTATCCTATTTGTTGAGGTTTGTTTAGAAACTAGAAATGTAATAAAATGAGTTTTAACTAGCCTAAAATTGTAATTTATTTTAAAACATCACTCTCCGTACATCACATCCACTTACAGTCTAACACTATCAGTGAGAGAGAGAAGATATTGATTGACGAGGAGAGGTAGGGGAGGAAGTAGGTGGTAAGTGATGGGTAGACAGATCACTCACACTTATGCAGCGGCTGTCCAACGGTGATAGTGCTGCCATCTCTTGCCTTGCGATTGACGGCGGTGGTGATCGCACAGCCTTAAGCTGCAGTTGATAAAAGGGACGTAAAACCAATAACATCTCTACTTGTTGTTGTTGTTTGAGTCTTCAGTCTTTTGACTGGTTTGATGCAGCTCTCCATGCCTCCCTGTCCTGAGCTAATCGTTTCATCTCTGCATAGCTACCACATCCCACATCCGAGGCAATCTGTTTAACATATTCTAACCTTGGTCTACCCCTACAGTTCTTGTCCTCGACCCTTCCTTCCATAACTAAGCTTGCTATTCCTGGGTGTCTTAGTATGTGTCCTACTAGCCTATCTCTTCTCTTCATTAGCAGTCGCCAGAAACATCTCTCCTCTCCCACTCGTCTTAATACCTCTTCGTTTGTAACCCTATCTACCCATCTGATCTTCATCATTCTCCTGTAACACCACATTTCAAATGCTTGAATTCTCCTCTTTTCTGCTGCTCCAATAATCCAAGTTTCACTTCCATAGAGCGCCACGCTCCAGACAAAGGCTTTCAAAAATGACTTCCTAATACCTAAATCTATATTCGATATCAACAGATTCCTTTTTTGTAGAAATGCTTTCCTTGCCTGAGCCAACCTACATTTTATATCGTCTTTGCTTCGTCCATCTCTGGTTATTTTGCTTCCTAAGTAACAGAAGTCTCCTTCTTCCTTCAGCTTTTCACCTGCCAATTTGATGTCCATAGAGGTTTCTGATTTATTTCGGCTGCATTCCAGTATTTTTTTAACCTTTATTAATTTTTATCATGAATTCTTTCCGTAAGACGCAGTCCATACCATTCAAAAACCCATTCAAATCCTCAGGTGTGTCGGCCAAGATGACGATGTCATCAGCAAATCTCAGAGTTGAAATTATTTCTCCTTGAATCTTCACTCCCACTTTAAATTTTTCTCTAATTTCCTCCATTGCTAGTTCAATGTAAAGATTGAAAATAATGGGTGATAAGTTGCAGCCTTGCCTTACACCTTTCTGAATACCTGCTTCTCTCTCATGTCCTTCAGCTCGAATGACTGCTGTCGGGTTTCTGTACAGATTGTATATCACCCTCCTATCCCTACGTAGTATAAAACAAAGTCCCCGATTCTTGGATGTTACGGGTAATCTCGAGAACGTCTGGATGTATATTTATGCGGTTTTCACCATTATGTAAAGGATATATCGAGGATGATTTCTGTAGAAAATTCTTTATTTATGATTAAAGGAAGCCGAGCAGTAACGATTTAAGTGGAAAAGTCGAAAAAAACTGGTGTCTGAGCGTTTTGTAAGCTTACGCTGGACAAACCCTTTAAAATATCTATAAGGTGCGTTCAAAAAGTAACGAGCCGGAGGCTGGAATGCGTAAACCGGTGACGACATCGGCTAATCGTGGCGTGTGTAACGAGGTGTGTTTCCGACCAGAGCGTGGAAGGTCACAGCTAGAGGGCACGCGTGCACGTCACGTGACGATACAAAGCGAGCAGCAGCATGCATCAATCGTCCAACGCTGCCAGTCGCTTTGCAAACAGTGACATGGAGGCGTCAAACGACGAGCAAAGAGGTGTTGTTCGGTTTCTGACAGCGGAAGGAGTAGGGGGAACGGGCATTCAACGGCGAACACTGCATGTCCCTTGCAAGGTTCAAGGCGTGGCACAAGCGCTTCAGGGAAGGACAGGTGTCATTAGCCGATGATGCCCCCTGCATAACCGATGACAACGTCCAGCTGGTTGATGCACTAATTACCCAGATGGCCCCCTTCTGATACACTTCATGCCGCACGGGACAAAAGTGAATGCCCAGCGTTACTCGCAAACCTTGACCACCCTTCGCCAAGCGATCGAAACAAAACGACCAGGCAATCTCACCCGTGGGGTCATTCTGCTTCGCGACAATGCACGACCTCATACGATCAACACAGTCGCGGCACTCCTGCAGAAATTCAAATGGGAGGTTTTCGGCCACCCTCCATACAGCACAGACCTCTCTCCCTGTGATTACGCCATGTTTGGTCCCCTGAAAAGGGCTCTGCGGGGCCAACAATTCACCTCGGACGTCGACGTCCAGCTGTACGTGCGGAACTGGTTCACATCGCAGCCCAGGTAATTTCATGAGACAGCCATGCCCCGCCTCGTGTCACAGTGAGATAAGTGCCTCAGCAGCCAGGGCAATACTTCTAACATACAGGTACTGGTTTCTGTAATTATGCCTCCAGCTCGTTACTTTTTGAACGCACCTTATAAATACTATGAGTGTATCAATTGTTCAGTATGAGAAAATCTACAAAAGAGTCCGCGAGAGCATATCTCTATTTTCAATGCATCGCCCACTATAAGTGTTTTTACGTTTTCATTTCTTCCAACCATGTCCATTCAAATACTGAGGTTACAGTTTACGAGCTAGCTAAGGGCGAGTCTATCACCCCTGTTACAGCCTAACTAGCGGGCGAACCTATTACCCCAGATACAGCCAGCAGCAAACCATAGAGTCGTGTTGAGTTTAGACTTCAGAGAAGGGCGGTTGAGTTTGGAATGTCCCTGGAAGTGCAACTCAGCTTTTCTTCATTTCGCCTGTGAACTTTCCATTCCGCAAAATGCACAGTCAAGTTAGGATTGGACGGAAGGGGGATTTGTGTTTCATGCACCTCGCCATTCCCTGGAAGTGCAACTCGGCTTTTCTTCATTTCGCCTGTGAACATTTCGTTCCGCAAAATACAAAGTCAAGTTAAGATTGGACTGAAGGGAGATTTGTGTTTCATGCACCTCGCCATTCCCTGGAAGTGCAACTCTGCATTTCACCTGTGAACTGTCAGTTCCGCAAAATACACAGTTAGGTTAAGATTGGACGGAAGAGGGATTTGTGTTTCATGCACCTCGCCATTCTTAAATTACGTCTGACAAGGATTCGCTATAATTAATGGTCCATTCAGTGATTTTAAGCCATCATGCCGAGATGTAAAACGGATATAGGTCATAGTTCATTGTCATCGAAAAATAAAGCGCTTATCACGTAACAATGAAACAGAGCAACAAATAATTTATCGATTGTCACAAGAGAATGAAAGACTTTGTCCTCGGCTCCTTCAAACCGTTGCTCAAGCAGAAAACCATCTGAACCACGATCAGAAATAAGCTTATGACACCATCATATCTATCATTACTAAGAAGGAAGGTAAAATATTTTTTCTCGATGCCCCTGGAGGCACAGGCAAAATGTTCTTGATTAATTTGTTGCTCGCCAAAGTGAGGTCTGTTGGTAATATTGCTCTTGCCGTGTCATCATCTGGAATTGCAGCCACTCTTTTGGAAGGGGGAAGAACAGCACATGCAATATTTAAACTTCCTTTGGAAGTCAGCAGTAATGATGGAAGCGTATGTAATATTTCAAAACAAAGTAACACTGCCAGTATAATCCAAAATTGTTATTTAGTTGTATGGGATGAGGCTACAATGTCACACAAAACTTACGTTGAAGCTGAAGACAGGTCCTCACGTGATCTAAGAAACCGGAACACACCCATGGGTGGCTGCACAGTTTTGTTCGCCGGAGATTTTCGTCAAATCTTACCAGTTGTTACCAGAGGAACGAGAGCCGACGAAGTGAACGCTTCATTAAAAATATCTTATATCTGGCCGGATATAACAACGTTGGCACTCAAAACGAACATGAGAGTACTCTTGTCTTCAGAAGATAATAGTCCGTTTGCTGGTTTGTTTCTTAGAGTCGGAAATGGAGGTTTACCGGTCATTGACGGGAAAATTACTCTCAATCACGATTTCTGTGTTTTAGTAAGCAGCATTCAAGAATTGATTGATAGTGTTTATCCTCAAATCCATGACCTATCTAACAAGTCTCATTCATGGTCTAAAGGAAGAGCAATGTTATCGTCGACAAACGAGCAAGTTGTGAAAATTAATTACTTGGTGTTCTCCAAATTCATTGCCCTGGCCCAAGTATATTACTCAGTAGATGCAGTAGTCGATAGTGAAAAAGCTGTTCATTACCCTACAGAATTCCAAAATTCTTTAATTCCTTCTGTCTTGTCACCACACAAGCTTATTTTAAAAGTGGGATTGCCTATTGTATTGCTACGTAATTTACGCCCACCTAAGTTATGCAATGGGACGCGATTGGTAGTGAAAACTTTGAAAAACTGTTTCATTGAAGCAACTATATAACTAGCTGTGGTACACGGGAAACGGTCTTAGTACCCAGAATCCCTATGATTCCTTCAGATTTGCCTTATCATTTCAAACAAGTACAATTTCCTGTAATATTCTGCTTTGGCATGGCTATAAACAAAGCACAGGGCCAGACACTTACCGTGACTGGAGTTGATCTCAGTGGAGAATGTTTTTCTCATGGACAGTTTTACGTGGCTCTATCGCGTGTTACATCAAACCGAAATCGTTTGGTGTTCACTGCTGGAGGGAAAACGACTAATGTCGTATACAAGTAAATGTTATAAGACCTCGGTTAAAAGTAGCCTATCACCTTTCATTCATAACTGTTCCCGGGCGAAGCCGGGGCGGGTTGCTAGTTATTATTATATTCCTTTCTTTATATCTGTCTTTGATTGGCATTGTAACGCATGCCGGGTATAGCCAATACTGTATATTATAAAAATTGATTGCAGATACTTATATACTTGCCCTCGTATATACGACAATGCCACCTTTCCGTTATATAGAAGTTTGTCTTGGTCTGTGTTACTATTTAATGTACTGAATAAAATATTTGGTGCTGTTTTTAATATCGTTTTGGTTGGATTGGTAATAACGTGCCATTATAAGGAAATCTACTAGTTCTTGGATTTCAATTTGGCTGATTCTGCGATTTATAATAGTAACTTACAGATTCTTAAATATATGCATATTTGCATCCTTCTGACTTAAACTTAAGCTTAGACTGAATGAAGATGTTAGTGACAAGCACAAAGATATGAAATTAAGATAATTTATTATCTGTTCTAGCGCATCTTCTAAGTTCAAGATTCTAGTTTCAAGGTTTAAAGTTCTACAATCTTAAATACCCCCAAACAACTTTCAAATACTAAGTCTACTGTGGATAAAAATTAACTTAGCTCCAAACCTGCCGAATGAGCTGCTATTGGTAAAGGTCTACACGCACTTTTCATGATGAGATTTACGATAAAAGATAAGAGAGTCAGTCTCCTTTGAGAATGTAGTTGGGCCCAGGTATTTTTGTGGTAGCATTCATAAAATATGAGCTGTTTTGTTGTGAGTTACATCACTCCTATTCTCACTGGTCCTACCGTCTACCGAATGGCCGTTCGAATGGTGAGCTTTCAATAGCAGATGAAAAGTGGACCCAGCTCATGGAGCACACAGCGGGGAGGACGTATAAATCAATTTTTATGTGCGATTAAGGTGCGGTGGTCCCACTAAACCACCAATTCCGGTAGCTTGTTGGATTTGGACGTATTCCACTCATCTGTCAGTTCTCGCGCTGTTACAATTTAGTGACTGGCTGTGTTATATTTTTGTCCTACGTTTTAGTGCATTTACCTAACTGAAGCCCTTCAATGGCAACTCAACCTGGTTAAATAAGAAAAAAATAAGTAATCGTATCAAGAAATTACTGCATTTCGCCAATTAAGCACCATATGGTTCAAGTGAGATGTGGTTATACTGGGAGTCCACTGCCTACGTCCACACGAGACAGACTCGATGAAATTTCAATGTCATGTCTTTAACTTAAACTCCATTAGGGCTCACATTTCACTCATTTTACATGAAGAAATATATCTCTATTAAAAGAAACAGTATAACATACGTTTAAAATGGGCTATATTCTTCTAAAAATTACCTAAAACGTTTGTCTGAAAGAGGTTTTGATGTGACCCACCCTTACTCCAAGGGATGAGAAAAATGCTTCTGAAATTATAAGAAATGGGACTTCTCATATGCTACACGTGTGGAAGTTTTGTAGGTAACTTTACCATGACAACGCCAGCTCACGTGTTGTTGCTTATTTTAGGGGCTGCAACATCGTGGACATATAGCCCCGTGTTCTTGGGAGTACTTTGCCCGGTGAAATCCACCTCCGCCTTCCGGCATGCCGAAAGGGATTTTTTATGACTTGCGGAAGGTCACAGAGGACAACTAATTGCAACACAACTGCCTATAAAGGTGTCCAGGTAGGGTTTATTTATCATAAGATAAGATATCCGAATCCTCTTATCTTATGATTGCGCAGCTGTGAGCGCGAACGAGTAACGATGCGAAAAGTGGTCCCTTTTCTTAGTATTAAATAAACCTCATGCTTTAGCAGTGATTATTGTCAGGAGGTTTAAAAATTCACGCAGTGAGTAGTCAACGGCGTAAGCAATACCTAGGCATCAAAAACGAAAATTCGACATTTTACTCCCTTCAGTGGCATTTTTACCATTATCTCGTGAACTGTAGACCGAAAAGTGGTCCATTTTCTTACGCACACATGTATTAATACTAACCAATGTATAAAATGGACCACGCCACTTCATTTCTAGGACAATCAAAAATAGCAGTAATGAACGATTCCCTCGACAGTGGCAAAAGTTGAATCGTTGACGATTGAGTAGGCTATAAAATCTTATAAGCTCTCCAGAAGCATATTCGACGGTTCATTCCCGTTTTATATAAGTAAGCCACCGTACCCAGCGTTAATTTCGTATCCGACTGAAACCGTATAATCGGCATGTAGGCTATTTGCAAATGTCCGTATGACAGTTTGATGGATTGAATAATCACGTGTCGCACAGATGTTTTCGTAAAGGTCTTGCTTCCATATCGTCATACATCTCGTAAATTCATTCAGGGTCATTGTGGCTTGGCTATAGACGGGGAAACTGTCGACCATGCTGCCATCAGATGTTGGAAGTCTGTCCGAAAACTAGAAAAATAAGAGGCAAAAGACTCACCCGGTAAGTTATATATGGGTATAATTATAACTTTTTCTCCTATTCAAAGAATATATTTGAATGTTCCTGTGATGAACGTTCAGTGTTGTATGCTATATAAGATTCCCCGTGTAGTAGGATTCATTGTAATTCTGGTTTTGCATCCAGAGGAATTGATTGGAACGTTAGAAAACTACGCCCACCCACCACCTCACTGTATACAATCGTTTATCTTGTGCGTTCTGCAGAGAAAACCATGTATTTGAGACTACATATTTACTGCGTTTGATCATAGTAACTGTATTAAATAGTGGATTGTTGATATTAATGTTATATATTTAAGATGGCGAATGCTTGCTTTACGCAATGTGATAGTTTCATGACTACAGGAAGCTAGGAATCATATCTGTTTGTCGCCTCTGACAAAGTTTCTTGTTAATAACGCAATTGGGACGTATTGATCTTGAAGTATGAATAGTATGCTCAGTGTCCATGTTGAATATAATGTTGTTTCTCTTTTGGCATACAAAGCGCATATACGGTTCTACTGTAATGCTCATTTGAGGCATTGCACTTCTATAATTCAATAGAGTTATTAGTTCGTGTACTGCTAATTTCAAGATGGCTGCTGAGTGCTATTTTCAGGGTGATATTACTATGAATAGTGGTAGCAAGGTCTTTTGTAAGGTCATCTGCTCTCACTAAATTTCGCGTTAAATGTGCTATTATATCTCGAGGTAACGCCATTGTAAACATGTGGACTCGCTATTCTTGTAACTTGGTCATAGGAAGCCACTTTTACTGTTCAACATCACTGCTATTTTCGTTGCTGTATCAGAAAAATATATTCAGATATTCATTATCATATTCTATATATTAAAGATGGCCGCCATGCTTTGCATTCAGTGTGACATGCTTACAGCTTATTTTAACAAGGTCCTCTATTCATAATGTCAGTAATTGAGGTCCGTATTGACTAACTATAAATAATAAAGAAAATAAAGGGATTCTGCCTTTCCAATACTTGTATTAAACCTACTCACAGGTACATGTTTCGAAGGTAAAACTCCTTCTTCCTCAGCCTGTACATAAAAATAACAAAGATAAATAATCTGCAGAGATAAATAATCTTTGCTATTTTTATGTACAGGCTGAGGAAGGAGTTTTACCTTCGAAACATGTACCTGTGAGTAGGTTTAATTTAAGTATTGGAAAGGCAGAATCCCTTTATTTTCTTTCTAATTTAAGGTCCTCTATATCGAACTTCCTTTTTATTAACTTTTGTTTGAATGGCGCAATCACATTGTGAATGATTCACTCCATATTACTAAATTTTGTTATTATAGCTGCAGGATACCGCAAGTTATTAATTTATTTTGAAATCACAAGATGGCCGCTGTGCGCTATATTGAGTGTGATAATCTTTTTACTAACGTAAGTGAGAACTCTTATATAATAGTCACCTCTCGGCAAGATTTGTCTTTATTATCCAACAGAGTTGTAAATTTTTAATGTTGTAATATTTCTCGCAGTCACCATCTTGAATGTATGGAAAGTCTGTTCTTTTGCCTTGGTCGTAGAAGACTATATATACGGTCCTACCTTGCCACAATGTTTTGTTACTTTTGCCGGTAAGTGTTGAATGTTATGCATTTTTATTCTTATAATTTATAATTTTAAGATGGCAGCTGCGCGTAATATTCATGGTCATAAGGTCGTGATATTGGTAACTGAGGGTCCTTATATGAAACTATTTGAATGCTAAGTACTGTGAATATTGATTTATTAGTTCTGATTTTATGGATTATAATGGTTGCATGATTCCTACGGTCGCCATCTTAAAAGCATTTGGTTTCTCCATATATGGTATAGATCCTATGAGTAGTTTAGTTGTGATTTGATTTATGATTAAACATTTGGGTAGCCACCATTTTGTTTTGTTTAAGATTGTGGTGAGATGAAGCATGACTGAGGTGTACTTTACTAGTGCTACCTCTGTAGCAAATTTGGTGTCATTCGGTTTCGTCGTGTGTGAATTGATATGGGGGTTAATAGCTATAGTTCAGGTGAAGTTCAGCCAGGCAGCTCATAGATGAAGGGCAGGTTTACGGGGGAGTGGAGGGAACCCGTCCAAACCCCGCCTAGAATATGGAGATGTATCAATTGCAGCTCAGTTTTCACACTTCTTATATTGAACAGTTTCCAAAAAAGGTTTGCTGTAACATGGATTATTGAGGTGACCTCTCGCCGTATGTCGATCAACCCCGGAACGAATTTCTTCGGTTTGTTACGATGCGCAACCTAGCATATACAATGAATTGTACCCATGTGAGTAATCTCCATGGAAAATATGCTTCCACCTCCAGCTAGCTTCAGATCTCGGCGTGTACCGTTCTCCCACTGAGCAGTTTCATATTCTTGATTTGAGACTAAAAGGTATCAACTCTACAATGATAAGGCACAACTCTACTCTAAAGACTTTAATTCAGTAAAACTCATGGCTTCGAACAAAATAACAAGAACACAATCCCAATAAACAATACACAAACAAACAAAGTTACTCCCACAATCCACTAATTATTCACATAGTTTAACAAATTTACTCCATATCATTATTCAATCCTTTACCATTATGTGGACTTTAAACTTCACTCAAGTGCGCTGATGCACATGTAACGTTTCACAAAAACTGAACTATTACACTCATGTCACCTAATATGACTTCTTTAAATTCACAAAGTTACTTGTTTCTTACAATACATCGTAATTTACATCATGTGTACTGTTTGCGTTATATCACTCTCTCCCACCAAATGCTTTCATGCATCAGCCAACTCATGGGTTGCACTACAATCTACTTACAACACCACAATTACGTAAGTCTACCCCTTCACTCCCCTCTTTTTATAGTTCCACTGCATGCCATTGTGATTTCAATAAATAACTTCTGTTATCGCTGTGTCGGATAGTATTATTACGCTACCCTTGCAAGCGTAGCCTGTGGCGTCAAGTGCCCTACTTCATTAACTATGTGTCACTGTCAGTATAAATGCGACTTCCGACCATTCGTAAGATTGCTAAAATTTTATATCATCAGGGTAATCTATGATTAGCAATGTGTTTTTAAACCACACACATTCATTACACACTATAACAATTCTTCCTTTCATTAGAAGCAAGGTCTTAAATCTGTCCTCTAAAAACGCTAGCCTTCACGGTTTGTTTAGCAACCCAGCCCCTTGGAGCTGCCTGTATACAATAGAACAGAGTAGGGGTGTTCACAGCTGTAAACCGTCCCTTGTCTCCCTGATTCCTGGACTTCATCTCCCCAAGCAGTATTACGATTTTGAATACAATATTGTGGTCACAATGATCCACGTGATCCCATATGATCTAAACTGAATATTATGCAATGGTTCTGGGTGAGCTTGAATATTTAATCCTAGCCTTAGGACATTAATAACGGCCTCATCAGGTCCGTATCATACTATGAAGGCACGAGATTCATAAAACACAGGTCTAGTGGGTAGCCGGTATCTTAATAAATGTTACGGTCAGTCAACAGCTGCCGCCAATAGGATTCGCTTCACAAGAGCCGAATCATTCAATAACAAGTTCTCGGGCAATCAGGTATAGTGTAGAGGTTTCCAATGTTCTCCCCTCACCTACCACAGGATTCGAACCCGGAACATTTCATATCCATCATCGGAGATAGGGTACACACTAAATACGCTCCGGCATAAATTAATATCTCTGTACGCCCATGCTGTACGAGATTTCACAAGTCGATTAGATCACCTGGCTCCTACCTGTCTATGATCTCGTCCTATTTTATTAAGAGAACTCTATCTGTTACTCTACAAGCTTACACAAGCCACAAATTCAATTCACTGTCAAGCTCCTTCATTTCCTTGCATAATTATATTCCCATTAAAACAATATATTTAATATTAACTCTTTTCTCTTCCCTTAACGTAATCTACTGCTTGGCTAGATAAATAATCCAATTAGCGTAAATATTTCTTGCTTACAACCTTTTATCCTGATGTATTCAATTATACCGTTTATCATTATTATAATGATTATTATTATTACTGACATAAATTATTTCTCCGACACAACGTAACCGTTTCAATGATCGAACATCCGTGTTCGTTACGTTAAGTTTCACATAACTGAATTGCCATTTTATTAATAATATTAATAGTGGTAACGATTAATCCACTCTCTGATGTATAACAACATCTTAACTTTACTGAAATCAAACAATAAACATATGAGGGTATACCTCCTAATATTGATTCTTACTGGCATATTTTATACTTCCGAAATCACATTACATGCAGTGGCTATACTTCTATAATAACATGATTTGTGGGGTACTTACGTCGGCTTATCTAGGTGGCTCCAACCACCATATCTTCCAGTGTCACCTGCCATTGGCCTACTTAGTGACACATTGCCATACTGCTAATACACATCTTATATGACATCTGATTCATAAACACACGACACTTTTCCATTTTTATAATGAAGCTAATGCTTCCAAAACACATGACACTTTATAACACTGGTTATATTATTAATTTAAGAGATATTTTACATAAAATCACTGCACAAACACACGTTACACTTTATATTCCTGACTGGTTGAAATTCCCTGGTGAAATATCAGAATTGCAGGTGCGGACGGCCCTTTCTTCGGTCCTACTCCCTCCTGATTGAACATCTCGATCATCCCTTGATAACCTTCCTGATATTGCAGTGATATGCTTACATATCGTCATGAACGCTACTTATTGGTATACTCCAGATATGTATAACCAATCACTATTTTTCACTGCGCTCAACATTGTACATTGTATTTACATAAATTATTACTTTCAACAGTTCTGCCTAGTATATCACACGGCACTTAATAAACAGTATATATCAGTCTTACTGCACGGCTTCCCAAATTGAAATCCGAGCCTCCTCTCTTAACTTCGGTAATATGCATTTCGCATAATCAAGTTTGTTGATTACCGTCCTCATTCTTATTTCATGACCATGCATGAATATATTATCACTGGTGCGTTACACTGCACAGCTAACATGCTGATTACCAGTAAAATGCTTAAGCCTTTGTGTGCGCGCCTGGGCGCTCCGCAACTTTCAAACACAACAACTCCCACCAACTACTTTCAACTGACTGCCAACGACTGTAAGTTCCAACTGTCTCTCTGACTGGGTCCACCCCTTATATCCGTTTCACACGAAAAGTAGGGCAAGAATTCCCGCGCTATATCATCTCCTCTCCCAGGATGATTCTGGTCTTGGAATAATATACATATTGTTCCTTTTTCTTCGCTGGTCACGAAAATGCATGTGTGCTCGAGGATCGATCGACCAATTAATTAATATTAATTGCCTTATCCATGGCGTGGGGACGCGGCGTTGCTTAAAAATCCCCTTTTCACTGGTCAGGTCAGTCCGCGAACACCACTCGTCCTGTATCATTACGCACTGCATTAAATATGCCTTGATTTCGCCGTTTAATGGCTCTAAAATTAGCCTCCTGGCTAAAGATTCACCTGTGTGCAACTCTCATGTCATTGCATTGCTCCAATCACGAGTAATCAATGATTTTCCTTGGGATCTTCCCATCCCACTCTCATTTTCATTCTCAAACGGGGAAGAACCTGGTCATTATTCAACCCCCCGACCCCTTGCAGACGACTTAACTGGGTCAACAAGATTGACATGGCTCCATGGGTCTCCTCCCACAATTCTGGGGCTATTAGTAAAACGTCAAACTCTGCACTTCTGTGTTCCAAGTCCAGCATAGCCTACTTCATGTAGTCCAAATAATGCTATATTCCACTCATTTTCCTGCATTATTTCACTAAATAATGTCAATATCAACTGATATCACACCAGTGATTAAATATATAATTTCCTCAACAGATCTCGGGTTCGTTCCCTGGTGGAACCTTCATTCAGAGCTCAACTTCTCTCCGAGATCCACGTTCGATACCAGTCAGCATGACCCCCCTCGGGTTCATATTCCCCTTGCAAAACTTATAGAAGTCAATTGCAAGTGACCTTCTGTAAGTAATCAGCTGACTGTCCGACTGTCTGTGTTTACATTAGGGGTCCTTCACCTCGTCTGGCTCTGAGTAGGTTAGTCTGGCTCTCCCTTTCCACTCTGCGCTCGGTCCTAAGCTGTTCATTCTCTAAGCGGAGGGTCTCATTTATGGCCTCAACTTCTCGCGCTGCTTCAACCATTTCTTTGTAAAGTTCTTGCAGGCACTGGCACTCTTGTTGTTTGCTCCTTTCACTGGGCAAGCTGTCTGCTTCTCGTTCCGTCTCGCTGCGCGAACCTTCAGGTCTGACTTCCTGGCTGACTTTGCCGCCCCCGTATAGTTGGGTGTGCGCTGCTAATACTTCTTCTTGTTCGTCAAATTCTTCTGGCGGATAGTAAATTTTTAAATTGGCTGCATTCATAACGACCTCGTTCCCTGTTTCTAAATACCTTATTCTGTATGCATTGTTCTGTAGGTCTCTGATAACCTCGAACGGGCCGTGATATCCAAAAATGAACTTCTTATATTTTCTTGCTCCTGGATCTGAACTGGCTGGCCTCCTGACTAAAACTCTTTCACCGACGAGAAGCGGTCTGTGATACCTCTTCGCACGATTTCTCCTCTGACGTCTCTCTGCTTGTGGTTGGAGATATTCGGAGGTTCGTTGGATCCTCAATTCTCGTCCTGGCTGTGCGTCTACTGGTAATGGAATAACACCAGTCCACGGTCTCTCCGGTCTCTGATCCAAATGTAGAGTCACGGGCACCTGCCCTGTCGCCTCATGTACCTTATTATTTATACAGTATTCAATTACTTCAAGGAACTCAATCCAACGCCAATTCTCTTCAGAGCAGTAGATCTTCATGTACTTCTGGATCTCTCTCATTACTCTCTCAACTGGACTTGCCTCAGGATGGCGAATGGTAGATAAAATCTGCCTAATTCCTAGATTCTCCAGTTCCCGACGAAATTCCGCGCTTGTGAAGCAACTTCCATGGTCCGAGAGGATGTTATCCGGCTTCCCAAGAATCGGAATAACTCTCTCTTTCAGGCGTTTCAAGACCTGCTTTGAACTTGTCTTCTGTATGGGGCATAATACTACCATTTTTGAAAATACATCCATGGCTACAAAAATGTGTCTATTGCCTCTACGTGCTCTAGGCAGTGGCCCAAAGTTATCTATGCTCATTAGCTGCTTTGGCTTCTCCGGTAACAACGGAATAGGTCGTTGTCTCATTAAAAATGGATTTGGCTTTACCCTTTGACACAAATCGCATGTCCTAATAGCATTTCTCACAGTTTCTCTCAACTTTGGCCAAGTGAATGCTTCTTTCAACAGAGCGGTAACCTTGTCTATCCCAGGATGCCCAAATGCTCTGTGTGCTAGCCACACCAATCTCCTCTGCAAAGATGCAGGAATGACAACTCTTTGGCGGGTATGGTCCACATCATCCCACTTGTGTAGTATATGATTATACCTTACATAATCTGTTGATAATGCCTCTGCCTCTCTGTACATTGCAGTTCCCCTTGCTTAGCGTCCCTCGAAGTAATCGATCATCATCTTCAACCACGAGTCTTCGCGTTGTAGGTTGGTAAGATTCCTCAAGTCATCCAAGATCTTCTGATCTCGATTCTCAATCTGGACAGCTAGAGTTTCCTCTTCTCTAGGGTAACGGCTTAATATGTCCGGTATTACATTCTCTTTCCCTGGACAGTATTCTATTTCTACATTGAATTGTTGAATATACAGGGACCATCTTGTCAACCGCTGGCTAGACAAGTCCGTCTTTAACAGAAATGTTAAAGCTTTATGGTCTGTTCTGAGGACTATTTGAAAGCCATACACGAGTTTATGCCAGGATTGCAACGCGTACAAAATTGCAAGTAACTCTATCTCTGTAATCGAGTAATTTTTCTCATGGGCTTTCAACCTCCTACTTATAAAGGCAATAAAAACTTTCTTTTCGGGCTTATCAACATTTTCCTGGAATAGCATCGCTCCTATACCAATAAGTGATGCATCCGTCTGTATGATGAATTTCTGGGTATAATCCGGGTATCCCAGCTTCACATATTCCAAAAGCATTTGTTTTGACCTCACGAATGCTTCTTGACATTGCTCCGTCCAATTCCATCTGCCGCCTTTCTTCAATAAATCCTGCAGGGGTGCTACAGTCGTAGTATAATTTGGGCAGTGGTTCGAAAAGAATCCAATTACTCCCAAGTACTGTCGGACGTGCTTTACTTTCGTGGGTCGAGGGAAATTTCGAATTACCTCCAATTTATCTGGGTTTGGCTTAACTCCATTTGCATCAATAACATGCCCTGGGAATTAAACTTCCCTCTGACAGAAGTGCGATTTCTTGATATTAACCTTAAAGTTAGCTTCTCGAAGGTTATCTAGCAACTTCTTCAGGTCTCTCATGTGCTCCTCCAGAGATTCTGATGTGAGTAGAATGTCGTCTACATATCTGATGGTACTCTCCTTCACATCATCGGATAGATTGCGATCTAACGCTCTTATCTGGGCTGAACCAGCTGTTTTCAAACCAAAAGGTAGCCTTAAAAACGTGTATGTGTGTTGATCAAACATAAATCCTGTCAACAGACTAGTTTTCTTCTCTAATTCAAGATGGTGGAAACTGGAAGTGATATCCAAGTTTGTGAATACGGTCTTCCCTTTGAATTTCCTGAGGATTTCTTTAATAGGTGGCACTTGGTCGAACTCCGGAATAACCTTCATATTTAAATGTCTCAGGTCCAGACCTACTCTGACAGTTCCGTCTGTCTTAGGTACGATTACCAATGGGCTTACATAAGGCGTAGGTGTCTTCTCAATAACACCGGCTTCCAACATCTCCTGAATTGCCTCTTACACTTTAGCATAGTGCTTTTCGGCTATAGGGTAGGGTTTCTGCCTAAATGGTGTCCAATCACTGACTTAGAAAGCATAAGTGAAGTTCTTTATACGAACAGGTCTCGAGTCAAAGACTTCCTTCTGTTCCAGTAATAATTGCTTTAAATTCTCTTTCTCTTTTGGTCCAATTTTTGCTTCTTCAAGTTTTTCCGAAATATGTTCTTCCAGTTCGGGTTCCAGATCTTTTTCCAAGTCTGCGGCTAGTGTTTTCAGTTCTTCTTCTAACTGTTCAATAGCTAACACTTCTTCCTCCGCCACATCTCTGTATGTATGCCATACTTGTTCATCTGACCCTGGTTCATTCTGATTGAGTGCGACCTCCAAGCCTTCGGCTTCCTCATTCACACGGAACATAACCCTGTCCTGTGCTAGGTCTATTATCACTCTGTATTCCCTTATAAACTGTGCCCCTATAATCAGATTAAAAGGCAGTTTGTTTACTATTAGAAAACTCTGCGAAAACGTAGAGCCTCCTATCTGTAACTCTAGGAATACTTGATATTTGCATACCATCGTTCTGTCTGGAATTACACCTTTTATTTTGACACTTGAGATAGGTATTTTCAAAACATTTTCTCTCTGCGCTATCTCATTATACAAAGCTTGTGTCATAAGGCACACTGTTGAACCCGTATCTAATAGACTTCATATTTTCAACCCTTTTCTCGTTTGACCATGACCTGTGATCCTCCTGTATCCTCAATTAACTCTTCTGGTTTGGCTATCCAATTGATGACGTTGACTGACTTCCATCCATCATTTCCAAATTCTTCTAATTTTGGCGTTTTTTTTTCAATAGCGCCCGTCCCCTTAGAGTTTCTTCTCTCCTGTTCGCTGCGCTGTAGCTCCAAACTCTTAGCTCCGTCTCCATATCTGTCTGGCGACGTCCTATTCTGCATAACTTCTTGCCAGCGGACTTGTTGCTTCTGGGGCTCATCTCCCCTTTCATTGAGGTATTGCAATGAAGCGTGATATCGTTCCTCTACCTCATCATCGAAGTTACGTCTTCTTTCCTGGGGTCTCCAATTCCTATTGTTGCCTTCTTGGCCATTGTTACCTCCATTGTTTTGGTACGGTCTATCCCTGGTATTCTGCTTATTCCAAGAATTTCGGCCTCTTCCTCTGCCAGCATTACCTTTATACTTCGGCTGCCATCTTCTGGGTTCCTGTTCTCATTGACGTCCGTTGGAATCTAACGTATCTGTGCTAGTAGCTTTGTTGTTCTTTGGAGCTTGATACTGGTCAGTCTGCGTGTTGGTCACGTGTACCAGTTCCACGGTTCGATTCTGATGCATAGTATTGGCTGTTGTGAGGTCCAGTTGCCTAAGAACTGTCTCCATTTCCATAGCAGTTTTTGCATTAGCCGAGATTAGCAGCCTTTGGATCTCGTATGGAAGCTGCTTGGCGATAGCAATACATAATTCCAGCTCGCTAGGTTTTTGATCAAGTTCTTTGAACCGACACATCTGTGATATGAAGAATTCTGCATACTTCGTTGGGTTGTTGGTGCTGTATCTTTTTGAATATAAATCCAACCGTAAATTCTGTTGGGTCGCTGGATCCCAGTACCGTTTCAAAAATGCCTCCCGAAACTCCTCAACAGTATCGAAAGTGTAGCGGAAACTGCGAAACCATAACGCACACTCCCCCTCTGTTAATTTCTCTATAGCTCGTAGCCTGCGCCCTTGTGGTATCCGCGCATCATTCAAATATTCAGACACTTCTTTCAGCCAATATTTCGGTGTCATATTACTGTGGCTACCTGAGAATTTCCTTGGTTTCTCTTCACTTGCTCTGATAACATTTATCACTTGCGTGTGCATAGCATTTTCGTGTGGCGTCGATGCTGCAACTGGTGCACCTGGCGTCATATAATCACTTTCGCCTGGGCCTGTAGCACTCCTTATTATAGGCTGGGTTTCCAAATCTGCCCACCTATTTCTCCTCATATCGTCCATGCTGCCTTCGCTAGACTTAGGATCTTTCATAAGGGTTTCCTCTTGCGCGATTATTCTAGTCTCCATTTGATTGTGGCGTATCTCTGCTCTTTCCAGACGAGTACTTACCTCTTTCTCTATTCTGGTAAGCCTATCTCGATTTTCCTCGGCTACTTGAAATATTTTCTGCTTATCTTCCTTCAGGCTTTGCTTAATATGGGATATTTCATCCTCTACATCTTCCTTTATCTGAGCAAGGGTCTTGTCGTTTGCCTCTGTCTTTTGGCCTTCTCTCACTTCGAGTTCTTCTCTCAATCCTTTGATTTCCTCTCGAATGTGTCCATTAACCTTTGACATTTCATTCTGGACCTTAATGATTTCACCTCTATTCTCCTCTTGCCTTTTGTTAACTACGACAATGTCACTTTGAACTTGGTCCAGTTCTTGATGAACTTTGCTCATCTGACCCTTCATATTTCCTACCAGCTCTTTACTCTCGTTAACGACGGCCTTGATTTCACCTATTTCCAGACATTGACCTAATATATTCTGATCCTGTTTCTTTAGATCACCGATAATTGCTCTAGCATAGCGTTTCAATTTCGTGTCCCACTTATTGTCGTTTTCTTCCAACCTTTGATCTACCGTACGAGTAAATTCTGAGAACTGTTTCGCTTGGCGTTCGAGATTCGCCTCATTTTGGATTTGAATATCCTTAATGTCGTTAGATAACGCGTCTAACCTACTGTTGGTTTCATCCTGCGCATGCTTACACGCTTGTAAATTACTCTCAAGTTTGGCTTCTATAGCATCGAAACGTTTATCTGTCTTAACCTGCATTTCTGATATAATGCTTACAACAGTTTCTGTTACTTCGGTCCTAATTACCTCTTGCATTTGACCTAACTTCTCTTTTAATTCAACCTTATTTGCATCCAATCGGTTGTTTATTTCAACCTGAATAGCATCTAAACGGTGACTCAATTCAACCTGATTAGCATCTAAACGGTTACTTAATTCGCTCTGGTTGTCATTCATTGCAACCTGATTTGCATTAATTCCCAGCTGATTGGCATCTAAGCGAGTGTTTATTTCATTCTGGAAAGCCTTGGCTTCCAGCTTATTTTGTTCGTTAACAGCGTCAAAATGCAGTCTTAACCCTGCAATCACCTGCAAAATCACCTCTGTGCCTGACTTTTTACAATAATACACTTTGAGATGCAGGCAGGCTTCCTGGAAACATGTGTGGATACGTTTTGGAGAGAGACACAAAACACTGTACACATATTGTAAGATTGTATAAAACTTTGAATTTAAGGATTAATTGTGGATTGGGTGCGTAGCGCTCATACCCATGGGTAATCCTCTTCTCAATAGAGAGATTCTGCGTTACGTCAAAAGCCTACTGAACTAAAAAATCACTCAAACACAGTTTGAGGCAAAGAAATAATTACTATGGTTTTCCACATGAAATACCATAAAAATCTATGGGGTTTCCCTAAATCCCACAAGCTCCACAAACCTGGGCGCCATGATAATTAAATACGTAGCAGTCATGCTTTGCCCACACACGGGCGACATGATAATTAAATACACCTCTGCGCCTATGGTGACCTGTATTTTAAACCGGCCCACATACCAGCGCCATGATAATAAAATAGGAGGTTTATCAAAAATTTATATTGGTTGTATCGGAGCTTAACTTAAGATTAGGTGCGGTTTTCCCCTAATTCACGTTATTCATTACTTTAATAGAGTTGTGTGCACTAAATCTAGACCGACTTCAGTTGTACCTATAGCTCAAATCACTGTACAGGACATCAATTTCCATGTACCCATGTGAGTAATCTCCATGGAAAATATGCTTCCACCTCCAGCTAGCTTCAGACCTCGGCGTGTACCGTTCTCCCACTGAGCAGTTGCATATTCTTGATTTGAGACTAAAAGGTATCAACTCTAAAATGATAAGGCACAACTCTACTCTAAAGACTTTAATTCAGTAAAACTCATGGCTTCGAACAAAATAACAAGAACACAATCCCAATAAACAATACACAAACAAACAAAGTTACTCCCACAATCCACTAATTATTCACATAGTTTAACAAATTAACTCCATATCATTATTCAATCCTTTACCATTATGTGGACTTTAAACTTCACTCAAGTGCGCTGATGCACATGTAACGTTTCACAAAAACTGAACTATTACACTCATGTCACCTAATATGACTTCTTTAAATTCACAAAGTTACTTGTTTCTTACAATACATCGTAATTTACATCATGTGTACTGTTTGCGTTATATCTCTCTCTCCCACCAAATGCTTTCATGCATTAGCCAACTCATGGGTTGCACTACAATCTACTTGCAACACCACAATTACGTAAGTCTACCCCTCCACTCCCCTCTTTTTATAGTTCCACTGCATGCCATTGTGATTTCAATAAATAACTTCTGTTATCGCTGTGTCGGATAGTATTATTACGCTACCCTTGCAAGCGTAGCCTGTGGCGTCAAGTGCCCAACTTCATTAACTATGTGTCACTGTCAGTATAAATGCGACTTCCGACCATTCGTAAGATTGCTAAAATTTTATATCATCAGGGTAATCTATGATTAGCAATGTGTTTTTAAACCACACACATTCATTACACACTATAACAATTCTTCCTTTCAATACAAGCAAGGTCTTAAATCTGTCCTCTCAAAACGCTAGCCTTCACGGTTTGTTTAGCAACCCAGCCCCTTGGAGCTGCCTGTATACAATAGAACAGAGTAGGGGTGTTCACAGCTGTAAACCGTCCCTTGTCTCCCTGATTCCTGGACTTCATCTCCCCAAGCAGTATTACGATTTTGAATACAATATTGTGGTCACAATGATCCACGTGATCCCATATGATCTAAACTGAATATTATGCGATGGTTCTGGGTGAGCTTGAATATTTAATCCTAGCCTTAGGACATTAATAACGGCCTCATCAGGTCCGTATCATACTATGAAGGCACGAGATTCATAAAACACAGGTCTAGTGGGTAGCCGGTATCTTAATAAATGTTACGGTCAGTCAACAGCTGCCGCCAATAGGATTCGCTTCACAAGAGCCGAATCATTCAATAACAAGTTCTCGGGCAATCAGGTATAGTGTAGAGGTTTCCAATGTTCTCCCCTCACCTACCACAGGATTCGAACCCGGAACATTTCATATCCATCATCGGAGATAGGGTACACACTAAATGCGCTCCGGCATAAATTAATACCTCTGTACGCCCATGCTGTACGAGATTTCACACGTCGATTAGATCACCTGGCTCCTACCTGTCTATGATCTCGTCCTATTTTATTAAGAGAACTCTATCTGTTACTCTACAAGCTTACACAAGCCACAAATTCAATTCACTGTCAAGCTCCTTCATTTCCTTGCATAATTATATTCCCATTAATACAATATATTTAATATTAACTCTTTTCTCTTCCCTTAATGTAATCTACTGCTTGGCTAGATAAATAATCCAATTAGCGTAAATATCTCTTGCATACAACCTTTTATCCTGATGTATTCAATTATACCGTTTATCATTATTATAATTATTATTATTATTACTGACATAAATTATTTCTCCGACACAACGTAACCGTTTCAATGATCGAACATCCGTGTTCGTTACGTTAAGTTTCACATAACTGAATTGCCATTTTATTAATAATATTAATAGTGGTAACGATTAATCCACTCTCTGATGTATAACAACATCTTAACTTTACTGAAATCAAACAATAAACACATGAGGGTATACCTCCTAATATTGATTCTTACTGGCATATTTTATACTTCCGAAATCACATTACATGCAGTGGCTATACTTCTATAATAACATGATTTGTGGGGTACTTACGTCGGCTTATCTAGGTGGCTCCAACCACCATATCTTCCAGTGTCACCTGCCATTGGCCTACTTAGTGACACATTGCCATACTGCTAATACACATCTTATATGACATCTGATTCATAAACACACGACACTTTTCCATTTGTGTAATGAAGCTAATGCTTCCAAAACACATGACACTTTATAACACTGGTTATGTTATTAATTTAAGAGATATTTTACATAAAATCACTGCACAAACACACGTTACACTTTATATTCCTGACTGGTTGAAATTCCCTGGTGAAATATCAGAATTGCAGGTGCGGACGGCCCTTTCTTTGGTCCTACTCCCTCCTGATTGAACATCTCGATCATCTGTCCACGGATTCACCAACAGTCTATCGATCATCCCTTGATAACCTTCCTGATATTGCAGTGATATGCTTACATATCGTCATGAACGCTACTTATTGGTATACTCCAGATATGTATAACCAATCACTATTTTTCACTGCGCTCAACATTGTACATTGTATTTACATAAATTATTACTTTCAACAGTTCTGCCTAGTATATCACACGGCACTTAATAAACAGTATATATCAGTCTTACTGCACGGCTTCCCAAATTGAAATCCGAGCCTCCTCTCTTAACTTCGGTAATATGCATTTCGCATAATCAAGTTTGTTGATTACCGTCCTCATTCTTATTTCATGACCATGCATGAATATATTATCACTGGTGCGTTACACTGCACAGCTAACATGCTGATTACCAGTAAAATGTTTAAGTCTTTGTGTGCGCGCCTGGGCGCTCCGCAACTTTCAAACACAACAACTCCCACCAACTACTTTCAACTGACTGCCAACGACTGTAAGTTCCAACTGTCTCTCTGACTGGGTCCACCCCTTATATCCGTTTCATACGAAAAGTAGGGCAAAAATTCCCGCGCTATATCATCTCCTCTCCCAGGATGATTCTGGTCTTGGAATAATATACATATTGTTCCTTTTTCTTCGCTGGTCACGAAAATGCATGTGTGCTCGAGGATCGATCGGCCAATTAATTAATATTAATTGCCTTATCCATGGCGTGGGGACGCGGCGTTGCTTAAAAATCCCCTTTTCACTGGTCAGGTCAGTCCGCGAACACCACTCGTCCTGTATCATTACGCACTGCATTAAATATGCCTTGATTTCGCCGTTTAATGGCTCTAAAATTAGCCTCCTGGCTAAAGATTCACCTGTGTGCAACTCTCATGTCATTGCATTGCTCCAATCACGAGTAATCAATGATTTTCCTTGGGATCTTCCCATCCCACTCTCATTTTCATTCTCAAACGGGGAAGAACCTGATCATTATTCAACCCCCCGACCCCTTGCAGACGACTTAACTGGGTCAACAAGATTGACATGGCTCCATGGGTCTCCTCCCACAATTTTGGGGCTATTAGTAAAACGTCAAACTCTGCACTTCTGTGTTCCAAGTCCAGCATAGCCTACTTCATGTAGTCCAAATAATGCTATATTCCACTCATTTTCCTGCATTATTTCACTAAATAATGTCAGTATCAACTGATATCACACCAGTGATTAAATATATAATTTCCTCTAGGGGTTCTTACAACGAAACACCCTCAACAGATCTCGGGTTCGTTCCCTGGTGGAACCTTCATTCAGAGCTCAACTTCTCTCCGAGATCCACGTTCGATACCAGTCAGCATGACCCCTCTCGGGTTCAGTATATATTTCGTACATTTAGTTCATTAGACAGTTTTATGCACGATAGGGAAGCAATTTTTCCAATAATTCAGACACCATTAATTCCACGGTTTTCACGTCTCCACCCTCTTCCTGACTTGAGGAATCATATGTACCTTCCAGATTTTACCACACACTCTATGTATGTTGAACGAATCTGATAACGCTGATATTTGAGGTTTGTTGTTGTGCTCTATTAGGGATGTAATGACCTTCAGATTGCGATGTTTTCTTCTTGATGTTGTATGAGCAATCGAAACTTCCTTATCCGGAATGGACAGTGATTTCATTTTGTTAACTGCAGAATCTTTTTGACATAATGATTCTATGAATTAACATCTTATTGTTTTTATCTTTTTTAGGGGAAGAAATGCATTTACGCACAGAGTGTCGGACTCCTGCTCCTGAGTAGCAGACTACCGACTAAAACTCCCCCGTTACTTCTGAACACTAGCCTGGAACCGTTTATCACATTACTTCTGGCTAGAGTCATTTTATATTTGCCCGTAGGGCACTCTTCCGTAATGAATCATCTTCAGTGGCGATCCAGATCCGTCTTCTTTGTTCGGAGGAGATCTTCAACAAAACTTGCTACCAGTTTCCAATTTTCCTCATTTTGTAGCATCACTGTAACAATATTGTCTGGGGATATCTCTACATCATTGTTATCTTGAAGAGACTGCCTATTTTGCACCCACCGTCCACAAGAGAAGAAGGTGTGATTAGCATTATCTAATTCGTTGATACAGTAGATGCAATCTGATGAATCCACCTTCCCCATCTTCTTAAGATAGGAACAGAAGTACCCATGGCCAGTCAAGAACTGAGTGAGATAGTAACCAACCTCACCATGTTTCCTCACTGTCCAAACCTGCACCTGAGGGATCATTGTCTTAGTCCATTGGCTTTGATCTCCTTGCTCCCATTTGATCTGCCAATTTTGGAAGGTTTGTACTCTTGCCGATCGTCTTGCATTTTGTAAACCCATATCAGATTTCCTTAAGTAAATGTTCTTGCGTTCTTTCGCAAGAAAAAAATGGAATAATCCCGGCAATTTCGAGAACTGTTTCATCAGAGACCGTGCGATATGCAGATGCCACGGGAAAGGCACTTGCGCCAGTGACTTCCTATAAATTTCCTTATCCAGGGCATCCGCCAATATTTCCGCTCCATACAGCAGAACTGAATGGATGGCTGTCATCAATAGTCTTCTTTTACTAGCTTTTGGCCCACCAACATTGGCCATGAGCCGACTGAGGGACATTACTTCTCTGGCTACCTTATCTGCAGTCCGTCTAATCTGTTCTCCAAAATTCATTTTACTGTCGATCATGATGCCCAGGTATTTTGCCGTTGGCTGCGTCTCTACTTGAATTTGTCCTACCTGTATTGGAAGTATTGTCTGAATTCTCTTCTTTGTTAGGATGACAATTTCCGTCTTACTAAGTGCTAGAGACAGACCATGTTCCTCCATCCATCTATTGATTTTGCGCATTACCATATTGAGTCGCAACTGTGCCTGCTCGACAATTCTTCCTGCTAGAAGAGCAGCAACATCATCTGCATATCCTACTAGAATAGTTTCTTGAGGCACTTCAAGCCACAACAAGCTGTCGTATGTAACATTCCAAAGATCAGGTCCTAGAATCGAACCCTGGGCAGCCCCAGCCGTGACTTGTACTCTACGGATCCCTTCTGTAGTATCGTAGAGCAGAGCACGATACTTCAAGTAAGAGTCTAAGATCCGAAGGAGATACCTTGGAACATGAAATGAAAATTCCAGAGCATCCATGATAACTATCCATTTGACAGAGTTGAAAGCGTTTTTAACATCCAGTGTAACAAAGAGAATCACCCGGCGAGAGTAATGATTATAACTCTCCGCTCTTCGTACTTTATCGGTGACTTCTTGCACTGCATCCAGTGTCGACCGGCCTACCCTGAATCCAAATTGTCTTGGTGATAAATCGCCGGCTGTGATTATTGCTTCAAGCAATCTCCGTCTTATGAGTTTCTCAAATAGTTTGGCTGTTGTGTCAAGCACACAAAGTGGGCGGTACGATGATGGTAACTCAGGGTCACCCATGCCCTTACTAATGAGCACTAAGCAACAGATCTTCCAGCAAAAGCTGAAGATTCCTGCTTTCAAGCAAACATTGAACATTCTCAATAATAACAACATATCTCCTTGGCATCAGAAGTAATTGTGCCATTCATTAAGAGATGGAAAGTGTTGGAAGATTATTCTGCTAACGATCATTGTTTTCAGAACATCATTAGGAATCCCATCCGGCCCCGGGGCCTTGTTGTTCCGTAAGGAATGCGTTGCAACCCGAAGTAAACAGTAAACAGTGGGAAATCTATGTCACTTTCAAAATTCCTCTCAGGTATAGTGGGATAAGTTGGAAAAATGGTTTGAACAATGGTGTTCATAATATCATCCTTTATGATGCACGTTGTTCTGCTACTTCCAAGTTTCTGTGCTACAATTTTGTAACCCAAACCCCATGGATCAGTGTCTATATCTTCCTGAAGCTTTCTCCAACTCTGAACCTTGCTCGTAGTTATGGCTTTCCGAAGTAGCTTCTTTGCTGCTTTATGCTCCGCTGATTTTTCATAAGCTTCTTCCCGATTTCTTGCTCTCTGGGCAAGACGGCGAAACCAGAGGCAGTTCTTCCTTAATTCTGCTTCCTCTCTGGTCCACCAGTATACAGGATTCTTTCGGTGACGTGGTACTGAGGAGGGCATCGAAACATCACAAGCTGACGTAATAATTTTCATGCTTGCAGAGACCATATCCTCAACCTCAAACTCTCTCCGTGCTTCAACACTTCGAATCTGTTCTGCATCCTTCCCAATGATATCTTTGAACTTGTCCATGCTAATCCTATTTACATTCCAACGTCGACATTTCTGGGGAGGTACCTCCCGTCCCTGAACATTTGTTTCAAAGTCATAGGCGATGAATTGATGATCGCTAGCAGAATAATCTTCCAACACTTTCCATCTCTTAATGAATGGCACGATTACTTCTGATGCCAAGGAGACATCCGGAATTGTTCCTTCACAACCTGGACGTCGGAAAGTTGGAACTGTACCAATATTTAATATTAGAAGGCCTATTCTGAATGCCATCTCTAGAATGTACTTATCCCGGGAATCTGTACTTGGCATACCCCATACCACTGCTTTGGCGTTAATGTCTCCAACCACTATGACACTATCTGTGGCGTTTAGAATTGCATCTTCCAAAGAAATTACTTTGCGGCGGAAGTCCTCAATTGCCTCATTAACAGTTAGGTAAACACTAAAATAGGTGACCCTTCTGGTCTTCACACAAACATAACCATCAGAACTTCCATGATCCTTTATAAGAACTTTTCTAGAATCCAACACCCAGATTGCAGAAGTGCCAAGTGTGTCACTGAATCAAAGCGATGACTCTTTATGTTTATACTGTTCACTGATTAGCAAGAGATCGCTTTGCTTCTCTGTGACTAGCTGATATAGCTGATCATTGGCTGTCTTACTTCTATGTAGATTGGCTTGAAGTATACGAATCATTTGAACCTTAGTGCCTTTTCTTTGTCCAAAGCTTCTCTGAAGACCTTACACTGGCCAGATCCCATAGCATGTGCTAAATCTTTGAGAAAACCTCGTTCTTCACAAAGAACACTTTTCTTTGAGGCCGTACATTCTCTAGCTTTGTGATCTGTCCCGCCACAATTGTAACAAAGTTTACTTCTATCGGTACCCTTGCAGTTGCTATCA
Source organism: Meconema thalassinum (assembly GCA_946902985.2). NCBI lineage: Eukaryota > Metazoa > Arthropoda > Insecta > Orthoptera > Tettigoniidae > Meconema > Meconema thalassinum. Next base: position 1,097,822,478 of record OX336389.2, on the reverse strand, counting down.
AACCGTCCATAGTCCAGACATCTATAACAGCGAGATACCATGATCCTCCGTCTAATCCTGCAATTGACCCATCCTATGGTGATATGATCTTGCTCAAAGAGTACATCTGAGTAGTGGATTTGTACGGGTTCAATAGCCACCTCCTCCACACCCTCCACACGAGATGGCGGCGGCGCGATATCTCTCGAACGCATGGTCGGATTTTGACGAATGAGGTGTCATTGAAATCGGGCTGATACCCCCTTTCCAATGGACAACATATTTCCACCCCAAAATAAACCCTACCCCTACTAAGGGGTGAAATTGTATTTTTTAGGGAATCTCGCTTTCCAAGTGCAACATGTGAGAGTTTGAATGCCAATATGGAATTAAACGTTGTTCAGCAAACCAATAATCAAAGAAGGGCATGTTAGGCCTTGAGGTGAGGGCCCTGTCATTGTTGACGAGTCCCTGTGGATGGGTCCCTGTTGACAGGACCCTGTGGACGGGTCATTGTTGACAGGTCATTGTTGACGAGTCATTGCTGACGAGTCCCTGTTGACGGGTCATTGTTGACAGGTTATTGTTGACGAGTCATTGTTGACGGGTCCTTGTTGACGAGTCCCTCTGGACGGGTCCTTGTTGACGAGTCCTTGTTGACGAGTCCCTGTTGACGGGTCATTGTTGACGGGTCCTTGTTGACAGGTCCTTGTGGACGGGTCCTTTAAGACAGGTCCCTGTGGTCGAGTCCCTGTGGACGGGCCCCTTTGGACTGGTCATTGTTGACAGGTCCTTGTGGACGAGTCCTTGTGGACGAGCACCTGTGGACGGGTCCTTGTTGACGGGTCCTTTTTGACTAATCCCTTTAGACCGGTCCCTTTGGCCTGATCCCAATGGACCGGCCCTTGGTCCCTAGTGCTATGATGAAGTTAAACGTTGTTCCACATGAAACGCATGTGAAGAGCCGATTGCTACTATGAATTAACATGTTCGTTTTTTGTTTTTACGCATGCGCACTTGGGGTTTTTGTAAGCGGGCGGGCTTTTTGAATAATGATTTTTATAGATGAGTTATTTTAAAAAAAATTACCAAAAGATCCAAAAATAATAGGCCATTAGGTTTTTAATATCTCAAGAAACAATAAGCTAGGGACTTGTATGAGAGGTCGTTGGACTTGAGGTGACATTCTGTTTCTGAATGTATTATTTATTTTTGTCAAAAGGGCTTAACTGCACTTTTGTTAATATCTCGCTAACGAATAATCAGAGAGGGTCAAGTGAGGTGTCATGGGACTTAGAATGGTTAACCCTTTCCCATGACCAATTAATTTACCCCAAAAATCCAAAACAGCAAGGTCATTGACCTAAGATTTTATAAACTAATAATCGAATATCAACATGTGAGGTGTCTTAGGACTTAGAATGGTCAACCCTTTCCCATGGCCAATGAATTTACCCAAAATACCCAATACATCAAGGTCATCGACCTGAGATTTTATAAACTAATAATCGGATACGAACATGTGAGATGTTTTACCATGCGTGATGAAACCTAGCTAGGTAGAGAAAGAATTAGTGTAGGCTACATGTATGGTGACTGACAAGTCTTTTACCATTGAAACTTGTTTTCAGATCAAACTGCAGTATAGAGAGAGTATAGGTTGCAGGTATGGGTTAATAAATGAGAAACGGTGTACACAAACTCTGATTTATCGATTCAAGAATTAAGAGTAGACTATCTTTAATTGATTGGTTAAAGCGGATAGCTAAAACACAAAAATGCTCAGTAGTTACCGGGACAAAATGGTCGCTACACACAACAAGCTTTAAATACGTGAGTCTAATAATCTATACACACACACTCGCTTGTTCTAAACTAAACTGTGTTGCTGTCAGTGCTCAGACAGTAGGCTGATGACAAAATGGATTGTTAACAGAAATATAATCATTCCCGGTTGTCTAATGTTACCAGCTATCCATTTTGTGTTGCAGTGGTAAGCACTTTTAGCTCTTGTACTGGTGGTCTTAACTCGATTTCCAGGTCTGAGGCCTAGAACAAGTCAAACTAAGAAACAAGGGCATGGTGGTGCAGTGGTTAAGCTGTTAGCCTTTTCACCAGGGATCAATTTCAGGTTAATATGCAGGTCATAAACATATTAAACAAAACAAAACAGAGATAAAGTTTAAAACTGATTACATTTGTGTCTTTTCAAATGATTACTTGGATTACAAATACAAAGGTGAACTGGGTTTGATATACAGTTAATGCTGTCTATCACACACTAGACTGTAAGAAAGCCAAAAGAGCAAAAGGCGTAGGTAGAGCAGTATTAAAATAGCTATATGTAGAGAACTACCTAGTGGTTCTATGAACTGGCAAAGCTATATCGCGTAAACAGTGCAGGATACAATCCAGCAATCAAATTTGTATCTTGTGGAACAGAGAAAATGCACTTTTACCTTGATGGATAGCAAATGAATGCAGATGAATGACGTATGCATTAGCCTACCATAGGGTTATAACCACGAGGTGGAGGTGTGATTTCTATATTTTATTTTTTAGAGGACATGGCTTTTTTGTAACCAGTAGATTTAGTAGATTTAGTATTTTGAACATATTCATTTTTGTAATTGTACATAGTGGAAACATTTCTTTGTGATAGTAAATGTTAAATGTATAACTAAAAGTTCTTTGGGATAAGTGTGCATGTCAAGGATAAATAGCGTGGTTGTATTTGCTTTTCAAAGACAGGTATGGTTGTGTGAATGTATGACTATAGATAGAATGATAGAGAGAGAAAGCATGTGTGTGTGTGTGTGTGTCTGGATAGCATTGATTGTTCAACCAAAGCAAACACGGCAAGGTAGGATAGTGGGGTAATTAATGTATATAGCAAATGGTAAATAGTATACTGTAGTTTTTTTAATACTTGTGTTTTTTTAATGCAGCGGTAGATAGGTGTTAGTTTGTAAAACAGTCTTACCTACAGTAGTAGTAGTAGTGGTAGTAGTAGTAGTAGTAGTACTTCCATTAAGACGATTTCAAGAAAATTTAAATCAGCAAATGTGTGTTTTACAAAACTAAACTTTTCAACATGGACTAAATCATAAACGTGTCGTCAGTGATATGAAAAATTAGGAAATCCATGTTTCCATATCAACACAATTTAAAAACTTAAATCTGACATTTAAAAAATGTAAATGGGAAATTGACAAATGTGTAAACAACAAAATGGAAAATTCTTGTTTCCATATCATGAAATCCAAAATCTTTAAACTGACATTTTCAAATTGTGTACATGGAAAATTGACAAATGGCAATGTGTGAAATGTGAAAATGAAAAAATGCACAAATGGCTATCATTATTTAAAAAAATAAAAAACCATCGTGTTCTATCGTTTAAGTGTGAATCAAACCACATCTACTTATTTGGATCACCCGAGACTGAGTAGACCTGTTTTAGTCCTAATATACATTTAAAATTTTATGTTAAAGCTCGAATTGAACTCAAGAGCTTGAGAGTGCCAGCTAACTATGCTAACCGTTACGTCACAAAGACAACTTTACACTACTCTTAATGAACAATAATAAGAAAAAGAATAATAAATGTTGATTTTTTTTTAAGAATGAACATGGTGACACTGTTTCTGTTGCACAGTCTGCTAGCCACTCTAGCCAGCAGCTAGGGTCTTAGAAAACGATACAGTTGACATATTGTAATGAGATGTGACATGTTTCAAAGTACAGTATTATGGGTTGATGTTGAGTAAAAACTAATCCAGCACAAGGAAGCAAGGGTTCGAACCCCTTACCTATCATTACTATTGCTTGAACATGGCTTGACGACACTGTATTATTATGATACTCGGTACACAAACCGTAGATAGAGTGTATTGTTTAAGATCACTTTCTTTCTGAACATAGGTGGAGACTGTTGATGGTTAACAATGGCATTAATATAGTAGGACGTGGGTATAGCAATTAAGAAAAAACAGACAATACCCATACAATATTTTTATTTATTTAATATAAGTACTTGTACAATAGTTACATTCAAAATACATTTTATTTTTCTCTATTACTATTTAGTCCTTTTTGATTCTCTTGCATATAAAGGGTAGATAACCTTTTAGTTCAGCCCCTTAAAACAACAACAACACAACCTTTTGCATAGTCTGTGATGTTGGTGACTCTTGAGATGTGGAAGATGGATTAAACATAACTTTTACAGCAGGGGTTAAATGTTGCTCAATAAACACTGCACTATTTTGAGTAGCAACATTTTTTTCTTGTACTAGCTTTTTAGCATTGGCATGATTATTTGTTGACACCAACAGTGTTTCATCTGGTACACCACATTGATGATCACTCACACTTAAAACCTTACCATTTTAACTTTTTAGATTGCCTCGACATCTTTTTGACCTCTCTTTTGAGCATCGCCAAAATATTATTCCTTTTACATTTTGACGATTATAGTTATAAGAGTAGCCTTTATAGACTACACGTTGTTTACCTTTGTTAGTTGTAGTAAGTTCCATAGCAGCAACTAACCTGTTAGTATGAATTGCTCACTACAAAGGTTATAACTGTTCTGATAATAAAATCATTTAGCGTTGGCTTTTATATTTAATATGTACAGTTTGAAGTGATAGCAAAAGTGAGAGCAAAATGGTAGCAGAGTGGTAGATAATATTACATGTGAAAAATGAAAATCCACAGCCTGCTTCCAGTCTCCGACCGGGTCAGGTATGGAATGAATGAAGCCCCCATCTAGCGGCGAGGATATGAACTGTGCCGGCTGCCGAGGCCTGACGCACTCCTCTGGGGCAATGATTAAATGAATGACAGATGACATGAAATGATAGTGGAGAGTGTTGCTGGAATGAAATTTTGACAGGAAAAACTGGAGTACCCGGAGAAAAACCTGTCTGCCTCCGTTTTGTCCAGAAGAGATCTCACATGGAGTGACCGGGACTTGAACCACGGACCCAGCGGCGAGAGGCCGGCGTGCTGCTGCCTAAGCCACTGGGGCTTCGAGAATATTACATGTATTGTTAATAAATAGTGTAAGCGGTTATGTGGATCTATTACATAATAATTTTGGCTCGACGAAGCTCATTTTCTATATTCAATAGTTCTTCCTTATATTCAGTATAACCAGCCTGTTTATAGACATGCAGTTGCTGAAGCCGTCGGATTAACTTACTTGGATTGTTCCAGTAGAAAAATTTAACAAATGATATTTTTGGTGTAAACAAAGCTTTACCATTATCATTATAATTATTATCATCATCATCACCATCATCATAACCATTATCATCATCATCATCAACATCATCATCATTATAATCCTCATCACTATTACTATATAGTCCTTTTTGATCCTTCTGCAATACCACATTTTGCGCAATCTGTGTTGCCTTTGATAATGTTGGGAGTTTTTCAGACATTGACAACTGTCCTAACACGACTTTCTGAGGAGATAATAAATGCTTTTTAACAAACAATGCACTATCTTGAGCTGCACTATCTTTTTCTAGGACTAGTGTTTTAGCATTTTGAAGAGTTTTCTTAAACAGCAACGATGTTTTATCTGGTACACTACATTGATGATCACTCGCACTTAAGACATCACTATTTTTACTTTTCAGTTCACCTCGACACTGTTTTGAACGATGTTTTGAACAACGCCAAATAACAGTTCCATTTTTATTGGTTCGTTTTACAATATATGTATATCCTTTATAGAATGCATATGGCTTACCATAGCTATTTGTTGATACCTCCATGTCAATTGTCAAGCATGAACTAATCTCTAGCAATGTTCACTCGATAATGTAAATAATAGTTTAAAGTCAGAGGAAAAGTGGGTGCAAAAGTGGGTGCAAGAGTGAATGCAAGAATGGGTGCAAAAGTGGGTGCAAAAGTCAGTGTAAAAGTGGGTGCAAAAGTGGGTGCAAGTGTGGGTGCAAAAGTGGGTGCAAAAGTGAGTGCAAAAGTGAGTGAAAAAAGTGGGTCCAAAAGTTGGTGCAAATGTCAGTGTAAAAGTGAGTGCAAAAGTGGGTGCAAAAGTGAGTGCGAAGGTGGGTGCAAAGGTGGATGAAAATAGTCAATGTAAAAGGGAGAGCAAATGTGGGTGCCAAAGTGGGTGCAAAAGTGAGTGCAAAAGTGGATGTAAATGTGGGTGCAAAAGTGGGTGTCGTTTATAGTAGGCATGAATTTTACTAGAATGTGATTTGAGTAAATGTAATTTCTAAACCCAAGTTGTGAATAGTCAGTTGGTTTTGATCTATGCAAGAGTAAACATGTCACATACACTGGTGATGGATACTCAAGGCTTGAAGGTCAACGAAAACAAGTATATATTTTAAGAGGTGGCTATTATTGATTGCACAACTCGCGGGTTACCATATCTTTTTTTTCGGACTAGTGTTGTAATAATTGAAGAGTTTTCTTAAACAGCAACGATGTTTTATCTGTTACACTACATTGATGATCACTCACACTTAAGACCTCACTATTTTTACTTTTTAGCTCACTTTGACACCGTTTTGAACGATGTTTTGAACAACGCCAAATAACAGTTCCATTTTTATTGATTCGTTTTACAATATACGTATAACCTTTATAGTATGCATATGGCTTACCATAACTATTCGTTGATACTTCCATATCAATTGTCTAGCATGAAATAATCTCCAATAAATTTCGCTCGATAATAGAAATAATGGTTTAAAGTGGGTGCAAAAGTGTGTGTAAAAGTGGGTGCAAAAGTGGGTGCAAAAAGTGAGTGTAAAATTGGGTGCAAAAGTGAGTGCAAAAGTGGATGTAAAAGTGGGTGCAAAAGTGGGTGTCGTTTATAGTAGGCATGAATTTTACTAGAATGTGATTTGAGTAAATGTAATTTCTAAACCCAAGCAGTGAATAGTCAGTTGGTTTTGATCTATGCAAGCGTAAACATGTCACATACACTGGTGATGGATACTCAAGGCTTTATGGTCAACAAAAACAAGTATATAGTTAAAGAGGTGGCTATTATTGTTTGCACAACACTGAATCTATTTTTGAAATTTTGACAAAGGGCCTAAGTGCACTTTTGTTAATATCTCGCGAACCAAAAGAATAGGGCATTTTATGAGGTATTGTTGGACTTTTTGCCTAAGACTGCTGGTAAACACCTATGTTCCCACGGCCTTTTTAAAGATGGCGGCTGTAGTGTAACCTAACCTAACCCTACCCACGAGGGGTGATTAAAAGTATTCCAAGTGGCGCTTGTCGATAGCCAAACCAATAATCAAAGAGGGGTATTACAGACCTTGAGACGATAACCCCTTTTCATAGATCCCTGTTGATTTGCCCCTTTGGACTGGTCCCTGTTGACTAGCCCCTTTGGACGGGTCCTTTTTGAAGGGAGTCATTTTTGACGGGCCCCTGCTGACGGGTCACTGTGGACGGATCCCTGTGGACGGGTCCCTGTTGACAGGTCCTTTTGACTAATCCTTTTGGACCGGTCCCTTTGGACTGATCCCTATGGGTTGGCCCATTCATTTATCCAAATTATGTCAAAGGGACCGGTCCAAAGGGATTAGTCAAAAGGACCTGTCAACAGGGACCCGTCCACAGGGATCCGTCCACAGTGACCCGTCAGCAGGGGCCCGTCAAAAATGACTCCCTTCAAGAAGGACCCGTCCAAAGGGGCTAGTCAACAGGGACCAGTCCAAAGGTTCAAATCAACAGGGATCAATGAAAAGGGGGTATCGCCTCAAGGTCTGTCATACCCCTCTTTGATTATTGGTTTGCCTATCGACAAGCGCCACTTGGAATACTTTTAATCACCCCCCGTGGGTAGGGTTAGTTTAGGTTAGGTTACACTACAGCCGCTATCTTTAAAAAGGCCGTGGGAACATAGGTGTTTACCAGCAGTCTTCGGCAAAAAGTCCAACAATACCTCATACAATGCCCTATTCTTTTGGTTCGCGAGATATTAACAAAAGTGCACTTAGGCCGTTTGTCAAAATTTCAAAAATAGATTCAGTGTTGTGCAATCAATAATAGCCACCTCTTTAACTATATTCTTGTTTTTGTTGACCATAAAGCCTTGAGTATCCATCACTAGTGTATGTGACATGTTTACGCTTGCATAGATCAAAACCAACTGACTATTCACTACTTGGGTTTAGAAATTACATTTACTCAAATCACATTCTAGTAAAATTCATGCCTACTATAAACGGCACCCACTTTTGCACCCACTTTTACATCCACTTTTGCACTGACTTTTGCACCCACTTTTACACTCACTTTTTGCACCCACTTTTGCACCCACTTTAAACTATTATTTCTATTATCGAGCGAAATTTATCGGAGATTATTTCATGCTAGGCAATTGGTATGGAAGTATCAACGAATAGTTATGGTAAGCCATATGCATACTATAAAGGTTATACATATATTATAAAACGAACCAATAAGAATGGAACTGTTATTTGGCGTTGTTCAAAACATCGTTCAAAACGGTGTCAAAGTGAGCTAAAAAGTAAAAATAGTGAGGTCTTAAGTGTGAGTGATCATCAATGTAGTGTAACAGATAAAACATCGTTGGTGTTTAAGAAAACTCTTCAATTGTTAAAACACTGGTCCGAAAAAAAGATATGGTAACCCGCGAGTTGTGCAATCAATAATAGCCACCTCTTAAAATATATACTTGTTTGCGTTGACCTTAAAGCCTTGAGTATCCATCACCAGTGTATGAGACATGTTTACGCTTGCATAGATCAACCAACTGACTATTCACTACTTGGGTTTAGAAATTACATTTACTCAAATCACATTCTAGTAAAATTCATGCCTACTATAAACGACACCCACTTTTGCACCCACATTTACATCCACTTTTGCACTCACTTTTGCACCCACTTTTGCAACCACTTTTGCACTCCCTTTTACACTGACATTTTGCATCCACTTTTGCACCCACATTTGCACTCACTTTTGCACCCACTTTTGCACTCACTTTTACACTGACTTTTGCACCCACTTTTGCACCCACTTTTGCACCCACTTTTTGCACTCACTTTTGCACCCACTTTTGCACCCACACTTGCACCCACTTTTGCACCCACTTTTACACTGACTTTTGCACCCACTTTTGCACCCATTCTTGTATTCACTCTTGCACCCACTTTTACACCCACTTTTCCTCTCACTTTAAACTATTATTTATATTATCGAGTGAACTTTGCTAGAGATTATTTCATGCTTGACAATTGACTTGGAAGTATCAACAAATAGCTATGGTAAGCCATATGCATTCTATAAAGGATATACATATATTGTAAAACGAACCAATAAAAATGGAACTGTTATTTGACGTTGTTCAAAACATCGTTCAAAACAGTGTCGAGGTGAACTGAAAAGTAAAAATAGTGATGTCTTAAGGGTGAGTGATCATCAATGTAGTGTACCAGATAAAACATCGTTGCTGTTTAAGAAAACTCTTCAAAATGCTAAAACACTAGTCTCAGAAAAAGATATTACAGCTCAAGATAGTGCATTGTTAGTTAAATAGCATTTATTATCTCCTCAGAAAGTCGTGTTAGGACAGTTGTCAATGTCTGTAAAACTCCCAACATTATCAAAGGCAACACAGACTGCGCAAAATGTGGTATTGCAGAAGGATCAAAAAGGACTATATAGTAAAAGTGATGAGGATTATAATGATGATGATGATGATGATGATAATGATAATGGTTATGATGATGGTGATGATGATGATGATGATGATGATAATAATAATAATAATGATAATGGTAATGCTTTGTTTACACCAAAAATACCATTTGTTACATTTGTCTACTGGAACAATCCAAGCAAGTTAATCCGACGGCTTCAGCAACTGCATGTCTATAAACAGGCTGGTTATACTGAATATGAGGAAGAACTATTGGATATAAAAAATGAGTTTCGTCGAGCCAAAATTATTATGTAATGTATCCACACAACCGATTAAACTATTTATTAACAATACATGTAGTATTCTCTACCACTCTGCTACCATTTTGCTCTCACTTTTGCTATCACTTCAAACTGTACATATTAAATATAAAAGCCAATGCTAAATGATTTTATTATCAGAACAGTTATAACCTTTGTAGTGAGCAAATCATACTAAGAGGTTAGTTGCTACTATGGAACTTACTACAACTAACAAAGGTAAACAACGTGTAGTCTATAAAGGCTACTCTTATAACTGTAATCGTCAAAATGTAAAAGGAATAAAATTTTGGCGATGCTCAAAAGAGAGGTCAAAAAGATGTCGAGGCAATCTAAAAAGTATAAATGGTAAGGTTTTAAGTGTGAGTGATCATCAATGTGGTGTACCAGATGAAACACTGTTGGTGTCAACAGATAATCATGACAATGCTAAAAAGCTAGTACAAGAAAAAAATGTTGCTACTCAAAATAGTGCAGTGTTTATTGAGCAACATTTATCCCCTGCTGTAAAAGTTATGTTTAATCCATCTTCCACATCTCAAGAGTCATCAACATCACAGACTATGCAAAAGGTTGTGTTGTTGTTGTTTTAAGGGGCTGAACTAAAAGGTTATCTGCCCTTTATATGCAAGAGTATCAAAAGGGACTAAATAGTAATAGAGAAAAATGAAATGTATTTTGAATGTAACTATTGTACAAGTACTTATATTAAATAAATAAAAATATTGTATGGGTATTGTCTGTTTTTTCTTAATTGCTATACCCACGTCCTACTATATTAATGCCATTGTTAACCATCAACAGTCTCCACCTATGTTCAGAAAGAAAGTGATCTTAAACAATACACTCTATCTATGGTTTGTGTACCGAGTATCATAATAATACAGTGTCGTCAAGCCATGTTCGAGGAATAGTAATGATAGGTAAGGGGTTCGAACCCTTGCTTCCTTGTGCAGGATTAGTTTTTACTCAACAGCAACCCATAATACTGTACTTTGAAACATATCACATCTCATTACAAAATGTCAACTGTATCGTTTTCAAAGACCCTAGCTGCAGGCTAGTGGCTAGCAGACTGTGCAACAGAAACAGTGTCACCATGTTCATTCTTAAAAAAAATCAACATTTATTATTCTTTTTCTCATTATTGTTCATTAAGAGTAGTGTAAAGTTGTCTTTGTGACGTAACGGTTAGCATAGTTAGCTGGCACCCTCAAGCTCTTGAGTTCAATTCGAGCTTTAACATAAAATTTTAAATGCATATTAGGACTAAAACAGGTCTACTCAGTCTCGGGTGATCCAAATAAGTAGATGTGGTTTGATTCACACTTAAACGATAGAACACGATGGTTTTTTATTTTTTTAAATAATGATAGCCATTTGTTCATTTTTTCATTTTCACATTTCACACATTGCCATTTGTCAATTTTCCATGTACACAATTTGAAAATGTCAGGTTAAAGATTCTGGATTTCATGATATGGAAACGAGAATTTTCCATTTTGTTGTTTACACATTTGTCAATTTCCCATTTACATTTTTTAAATGTCAGTTTTAAGTTTTTAAATTGTGTTGATATGGAAACATGGATTTCCTAATTTTTCATATCACTGACGACACGTTTATGATTTAGTCCATGTTGAAAAGTTAAGTTTTGTAAAACACACATTTGCTGTTTTAAATGTTCTTGAAATCGTCTTAATGGAAGTGCTTGGTCATGGCAATAGTGCATTCTCTTTCTGTTTGTTTCCAAAAACTTATAGGCTTACTACTACTACTACTACTACTACTACTACTACTACCACTACTACTACTACTGTAGGTAAGACTGTTTTACAAAATAACACCTATCTACCGCTGCATTAAAAAAACACAAGTATTAAAAAAACTACAGTATACTATTTACCATTTGCTATATACATTAATTACCCCACTATCCTACCTTGCCGTGTTTGCTTTGGTTGAACAATCAATGCTATCCAGACACACACACACACACACACACAAGCTTTCTCTCTCTCTCTCTATCATTCTATCTATAGTCATACATTCACACAACCATACCTGTCTTTGAAAAGCAAATACAACCACGCTATTTATCCTTGACATGCACACTTATCCCAAAGAACTTTTAGTTATACATTTAACATTTACTATCACAAAGAAATGTTTCCACTATGTACAATTACAAAAATGAATATGTTCAAAATACTAAATCTACTAAATCTACTGGTTACAAAAAAGCCATGTCCTCTAAAAAATAAAATATAGAAATCACACCTCCACCTCGTGGTTATAACCCTATGGTAGGCTAATGCATACGTCATTCATCTGCATTCATTTGCTATCCATCAAGGTAAAAGTGCATTTTCTCTGTTCCACAAGATACAAATTTGATTGCTGGATTGTATCCTGCACTGTTTATGGGATATAGCTTTGCCAGATCATAAAACCACTAGATAGTTCCCTACATATATCAATTTTAATATTGCTCTACCTACGCCTTTTGCTCTTTTGGCTTTCTTACAGTCTAGTGTGTGATAGACAGCATTAACTGTATATGAAACCCAGTTCACCTTTGTATTTGTAATCCAAGTAATCATTTGAAAAGACACAAATGTAATCAGTTTTAAACGTTATCTCTGTTTTGTTTTGTTTAATATGTTTATGACCTGCATATTAACCTGAAATTGATCCCTGGTGAAAAGCCTAACAGCTTAACCACTGCTCCACCATGCCCTTGTTTCTTAGTTTGACTTGTTCTAGGCTTCAGACCTGGAAATCGAGTTAAGACCACCAGTACAAGAGCTAAAAGTGCTTACCACTGCAACACAAAATGGATAGCTGGTAACATTAGACAACCGGGAATGATTATATTTCTGTTAACAATGCATTTTGTCATCAGCCTACTGTCTGAGCACTGACAGCAACACAGTTTAGTTTAGAACAAGCGAGTGTGTGTGTATAGATTATTAGCCTCACGTATTTAAAGCTTGTTGTGTGTAGCGACCATTTTGCCCGGTAACCACTGAGCATTTTTGTGTTTTAGCTATCCGCTTTAACCAATTAATTAAAGATAGTCTACTCTTAATTCTTGAATCGATAAATCAGAGTTTGTGTACACCGTTTCTCATTTATTAACCCATACCTGCAACCTATACTCTCTCTATACTGCAGTTTGATCTGAAAACAAGTTTCAATGGTAAAAGACTAGTCAGTCACCATACATGTAGCCTACACTAATTCTTTCTCTACCTAGCTATGTTTCATCACGCATGGTAAAACATCTCACATGTTCATTTCCGATTATTAGTTTATAAAATCTCAGGTCGATGACCTTGATGTATTGGTCACTTTGGGTAAATTCATTGGCCATGGGAAAGGGTTGACCATTCTAAGTCCTATGACACCTCACATGTTGATATTCGATTATTAGTTTATAAAATCTTAGGTCAATGACCTTGCTGTTTTGGATTTTTGGGGTAAATTCATTGGTCATGGGAAAGGGTTAACCATTCTAAGTCCTATGACACCCCACTTGACCCTCTCCGATGATTAATTTATAAAATCATAGGTCAATGACCACGCTGTATTAGATCTTTTGGGTAAATTCGTTGGTCATGGAAAAAGGTTGACCATCCTGAGTCCCATGACACCTCACTTGACCCTCTCTGATTATTAGTTAGCGAGATATTATCAAAAGTGCAGTTAGGCCCTTTTGACAAAAATAAATTATACATTCAAAAACAGAATGTTACCTCAAGTCCAACGACCTCTCATACAAGTCCCTAGCCTTATTGGTTCATGAGATATTAAAAAGCTAATGACCTATTATTTTTGGATCTTTTGGTAATTTTTTTAAAAATAACTCATCTATAAAAATCATTATTCAAAATGCCCGCCCGCTTACAAAAACCCCAAGTGCGCATGCGTAAAAACAAAAAACAAACATGTTAATTCATAGTAGCAATCGGCTCTTCACATGCGTTTCATGTGGAACAACGTTTAATTTCATCATAGCACTAGGGACAAAGGGCCGGTCCCTTGAGATCAGGCCAAAGGGACCGGTCTAAAGGGATTAGTCAAAAAGGACCCGTCAACAAGGACCCGTCCACAGGGGCTCAGCCACAAGGACTCGTCCACCAGGACCTGTCAACAATGACCAGTCCAAAGGGGCCCGTCCACAGGGACTCGACCACAGGGACCTGTCTTAAAGGACTCGTCCACAAGGACCTGTCAACAAGGACCCGTCAACAATGACCCGTCAACAGGGACTCGTCAACAAGGACTCGTCAACAAGGACCCGTCCAGAGGGACTCGTCAACAAGGACCCGTCAACAAAGACTCGTCAACAATAACCTGTCAACAATGACCCGTCAACAGGGACTCGTCAGCAATGACTCGTCAACAATGACCTGTCAACAATGACCCGTCCACAGGGTCCTGTCAACAGGGACCCATCCACAGGGACTCGTCAACAATGACAGGGGCCATCACCTCAAGGCCTAACATGCCCCTCTTTGATTATTGGTTTGCTGAACAACGTTTAATTCCATATTGGCATTCAAACTCTCACATGTTGCACTTGGAAAGCGAGATTCTCTAAAAAATACAATTTCACCCCCTAGTATGGGTAGGGTTTATTTTGGGGTGGAAATATGTTGTCCATTGGAAAGGGGGTATAAGCCCGAGTTCATGACACCTCATTCGTCAAAATCCGACCATGCGTCCGAGAGATATCGCGCCGCCGCCATCTCGTGTGGAGGGTGTGGAGGAGGTGGATATAGAACCCGTACAAAACCACTACTCATCTGCATCACTAGCTGTTAATGTGACAGCAGCCATCTTCACTTCCCTCGTATTCGTCCTCGTCACCAGTACCTTAGTGTCTGGAGAGAGTTCTGGGATAGTTCTCTGGATAGCTTCCATGATCTCTTCGGAAGTAGTTAGAGCATCAAGGTCTCTGATTTCAACAGTTGCCTTCGCTTCAAGCCTACGAACTGTAACATTGGACCCCAGAACATTTCGCAGAGAATTACCAAAAACTGCTTTATCCCTGGAACTTGCTCCCAACTCGACAAGGAGGTCTCCCGGTTTAGTTTGTCGAATGGACCGGACTTCAGTTCCTGTATCATTAGGGTTTGCTTTTTGGCGAATCTCCTTCAGAATATCGGCATATGATTTACCTTCAGCTGGTCTGATCACTATGGCTGCTCGCCTTGGCCTATTAGGTCTCTTCTGTTTGTTTGGGGTTGCTTGGTGGGTAGATATGCCAACTTAATCAGCAAAATCCTCCTGCATATTCTCAGCGTTTTCTCTAACCTTTACCAATCTTCTGTCTCTCCTCGATGTAACATGAGTCCATATTTCTGATGACTCTGTCTCAGTCTTCTTATCCCCCTCCTGAGCAGCTACAGTTCCCTAGGTAACTTCATTCCGGCTGTTAGAAGGAAGATTGTAGTTTTACGTGACCGTGAATCTTGTGATTATGAGCCACGGGACCTCCTTTATACGTGGAATCCGAACCACAGGACATGGCATTTCACTTCGAAAATCTCACATGCATTGACCGGGAATCGAACCCAGTCCACCTTGGTGAGAGGCCAACAGCTTGACCGCTGCGTCACCACGCCCTCAATTCCGGCTGTTAAAATTGGGGGTCATGTCCTACGGTAGGTCATTCACTACAATCTGTTGAGCTTCGTCTTGTGCCGCATGTGAAGTACGATCACAATAGGCTAGAGAATCAATGGCCTCTTCTAGTTCCACTATGCCATTCTTCACATCTTTGGACATATTACGCTGTCTATCAGCTGCAAGCTTCATCTTATTGAGAATGTTTCGACATCGTTGCAAAACATCTTCCATACTCGGTCGAAGATTCCCAATGCTCTCTTGTTTTGGCTGTCCGTCAATAGTAGGCACTCTCTCCAGGCGTTCTACAACATTGCCAATAGGTGTCGCAATATCCATGCTTCCATTTCCGTTAGACAGAGGTGTCCTGGCCATACATTGACATATCACATTTCTGTCATCTGAGGGGATTACATTCATCATAGCATCCATAATTATAAATTTCTCTCAATCAAGGACACTGTCCCATTCCCTAAATGCAACCTAGGCAAAAACAACAATTGCCTCCTGTTTCCAAAAACGACTGATGTTGGGTGCTGAACACGAGTATCTATTATCAAGTAGAGGGCGGTTGCTGCGAACCCAAGGTAGCGGGGCTCTAATGGCCGCCGTCGCCAAGTAGGCCAGACCTTCTTACTGTCCCCTGACGACGGAACCTATAGGCTCTGTTGACTATATTACTAATCTAAGCTCAGATGTCTTTGGATAATACGAGTAGATGACGTCACTTCCTGTCACAGAGGAAACTTCATGCTCTCTGCTCTATGGGCCAATAGTACACGATAAACGTAACCCCAAAATCACGAACGGTAACAAATCTAGTCTACACTCGATGAAGTTGATTTCAGGAATACAATTTAGTGAGCACCGTAGGTTAAACTATGAACTACGATGCACACTGACCTGTTCCCAATCTGGAATACAATTCTCACTTCCACTATCTAACAATTTTTCCGTTAAATACTCCTGTACCACACAGAGCACACCGTATGCCAATCATAATAATAATGAAATTACATATAGGCTTTCATGACTTTTAATTATACTCCAGCAATCCTTTTAGATTTTAAAACCGTGTCTGTTGCGTAGCTTTGCCTATGTACTGTACCCGTTCGTCCTGGGGATGCGATGACCAATCTGCTATAGCATCGCATTCCTGGAGTTCCGGGACAGAGCGGAGTTAAATGAACCTCTACTCAAATAAGGAATGTGTCGGAAATTCAGCTGAGTTATCGAAAAAGCAGTGGGTATCACGAGACAAAATATCTCTAGGGTCGTTACGGGCTTAAGTTTAATAGAAATAATGCAAATATAAATGGGCGCCATCAACTGAATTCCTAGCAAACCACTTCCTTTCCGGATAAGCCTTACTCAACACAAGGAAAGAAAAAGGAACATCACACCATCATCAGATCACAACTAAGATAAAAACAAATTTATTTTACTTTGATAGTCAGACAGACATTTTAAATATAACTCCTACCTAAGAGTATGGTCGAATGCCAAAGTTAAATTGTCATTGTCCAAAAATCGAACCATCTCTTTTCTAATCCAAAATTATTTTTATCCACATAACAAGAAAATTTTATAAAGTTCTCTTGGGTCCTCAGGATCACTGTAGCACTATGTCTTTCGTCACTGACATTTGTGAAACCTGAGACCTAATTTCTCTTTAATTTAACATCAATGTGGATTTTAAAATGATTTTAATCTGTCTAAACATACACATATAATAATCACACATATCAAATATCACCTAAATTTATGGTTTGCATGGCATAATTTGAATGTAGAACATGTTAATCAAATGCTCCTAAACATCGAATAATTAATTTACACTATTTACATCGTCATTAACAATCAATCACTTATCTGTGAATACAGAAAATTCAAATTCTCATTTGGTCATCATTCTCGTCATCATCAAAATTAAATATTTCTCACATTAATTCTCACTTCAAAATCCTACATGTTCCTGTCAAAATCATTAATTCATCACCATTACGTCATTTCAATTCTCAACTCAAGTTGCAATTCCTTCAAATTATATCTCAATTAAATTTATTTAATTCCATGTAAATTCATTAATCATCAGTTTCTTTAATTAATTATCGCCTTTTAATTTAGTTATTCATCATCATTACAATCGTCTATTAATTTATTTCAATCAGTTTATTTATTCAATCTTTAATTCATCCATCTATTTAATTCATCGATTTATTCAAAAATTTAATTTATCAAATTATTTAAATTTCAATCATCTGGTTATTTAAGTTTTTATTATTTCATCTAGTCATTCTGATTTTTATTTCATTAGGTCAGATCGTTAATATGCTTAAATCTCAGATTATTATTTCATTAATTATTAATTTCAGAAAATCTTGTATTATCAACTTTATTTATTTGTTTAACTTCCTAACAAATTGTTTAATAAGGTTTATAGAACGTTGTCTTACAGTTTTATCACTTCGAAGTTATATCTCGTATTTAATTATCATGCCAAAAAATATTATTGTCTCCACGACATCACGTTGGATCTAACTATCCACAACGACATTACATTTCTTCAATACTTCAAATATCACATTTGAATACAAGAATTACTCCACAAAACTCCATAAATATTCAGCACATACAGCATGAATCTCAACAATAACGCTAGACTGGGTACGACGACCTCATGTCTGCTTCAAAATACATTAGCAACATTGCTACTATCACTTGGCAACTTCCACAAAATGCCTATCACAAACTCCACTTAACCATGTTGCATGATCTACAAAAAATATATAACTGGCTTCAAATTATCAACGCACACAATCTCCAATAACTGTAATTAATCTGATCACATCTAGACAACTTCTTAAACAATTGGAAAAATATTACTTCAGTAATTTAAGATATGCTTTCAAATAGCATAAATTCTCTTACAATTCTTAACTCACATCACAGAAAAACACCAATGTGCTATAATCTCTCACATCAAAATCTGCAATACTGATCTGCCTTAAAATAATTCTGACCATTAATGATTAATCTTATAAGATTCAATTACTTTAAATCCTTCTCAAAGGTATCAAACACAATTATAAAAACCATCAAAAGCATCAGCTAAAATAGCTGTTAAATTGAAATTACTCTCAAAAGAGTATAGCAACAAAATATTGGATTGGCAAACAAGAATTACTAAATGCAATCCTGTTGACATTTATCGTTACTTTATTTAACAAAATTTCGACTGATATGTGACTAGTAGTTCCTTGTTAGATTCACTTACATCTCGTGTACACTCGGATGATAAAAATGAGTCCCTCAATGGCGAGTAAGATGTGTAACCACAGTACAGTCGTATAAATACGAAAGACCTCGCCCCGTCGACTTGGATGATAGTTCCCTAAACGATGGGTAAGATGAGTAGCCACCATACAATCGTATAAATACGAAGGACCCCATCTCGTAGACTGTATGAGTGAATGTACCAGATAGGAATCAACAAGTTTCTAGTTGTCATATAAAAGCGATGTTCATTCACTAAAGTGAATAACTTCTTAATATCTCCAAACAATCCAATGTAAAAAATCCCTACTGATGAATAATACACACTCGCTAGTATGCAATGAACTGACGAAGTAATTCTGATAATCAATTGCAGATCACGAGTTCGAAATACTCGTTACACAAAAAAAAACTATTCATGAAAAATATCCTAGCTGGAAAAATGTCTAAAAGACCAAACATCTGCTTAATAAAGCCAAACAATAGTGAGAATATCGTATAATGATGCCTGCCATATCATATGGTCACTCCATATTCTAGCAAATTCGAAGTATATAAATTCAAACCATGTCTTAATAATCAAATCACTCCTATTAGAAAAATATACATGTGTGCCCAGTATTCATGAAAATAATCGTATCAGGTAGACGTAACTCTTACAGTACCTTTCATAATCAGCTGTAATTAATTTCCAAGATCGTCGATTTTCCCTACATAAAGAATTTCTCGAAAGATCGGCGTGAATAGCATTTCATCCATGAAATGACGATTGCATTCGAAATCCCAAGTGAATCAGCTGGTGGACTCCTCTCGTCAGGAATCGAATCCATCGCTCTGCGGTGCCATCTTGTCTCTATCTACGTCTACTCGGACATGTTGAACTTCAGATTACCCATAGCGGATATTGTCCAACTCCTTCTCGAAAAAGTTCATGGAAACAGCGGACCCCCTACTCCTCTTCTAAAATACGCCACCGTTCCGTTAAATGTTCAGTTTGAGTATTGCAAGTTCAATCTCAAATGATTGCTATGTTCCACTTCCGTAAAATAAAATTTTACTTGAGAGTGTTCAAGATTACGAAACACCCTGTAGTTATCTGTATTAGGTAATTCGTGAAAACTGCATAAGATATAAATCTTATTACTGCACGATCTAATGTTCATCTGTGCCTATGCTAACAACATTCCGTTTAATCGAAATAGTTAAAGTAGCTTCGAATGTGTTATAGAACAGCATAGTTATAAAGTTATTCATATAAAAGCAATGTTCAAACTGTGTTGAAATGAAGCTTATAATAAAGTCTTCAACTGCTTACAGTGCGGTTCTGACATATCCCGGCCGTCTGTAATCGCTTCCTCGGCTAGCCCGCCTGGATCAACGACCCGCTCGGCCTTCGCTGCTCGGCGATGCAGGCACTACACTTTTGCCGTGACAGTTTCTGTATGTTACGTGACCTTCACTGTGCGTCTCGCTGCGCTATAGAGCTTGCTCCTACCTGCTCGTCTGACTGAGCTCGACTGGATGTGCTGACACTGTCTTCACTCCCTTATGTGCTTGGGGCGGACACGTGGTATAGTCCCCCACCACAGTGCTCTCACGTCATGATCATAGTCTCGAACCCGTATCATCTCGGCTATTCCGTTATAAAATAACTTACTTCCATAAAATTATTTCCACATACAATGCATGTTATATATCCTCTTCTAAGATGTTTAATTATTATAATTCCATAAATATCTCAATAAAGCTTCACATCTCTATCCATAATTCCATCTTCTCATAGATATCAATGCCTCCTTGATACTAGACCTCCTACGTCATCTTGACATTCTTCTTGACGCGATCGGTGCGCTATCTTTTAAGAGCTCTTCCCAAAACCTCAACTACAGCTTAACGTCTGCTGGCGTAGCCGATAGCCTAAACTAGGTATCGGGTTCATCTCTCCCGTACATCTCCTTTTTCTTTTTATCAGGATTGAGAAAAAAAATACACTCTCAGGCATTCTATATATAATACATGTACACGATAGCTCTACAATTCCTTTACTCAGCATGATGGTATTTCCTGATGCTAGCTGCATTAAAAGTTCCTACAACTTCATCAGTATCCATTCTGACAATCTTATAGCTATTATTCTGGTATGTTTGTTCAATACGGAACGGTCCAGCGTACAATGGAGCGAATTTAAGGTAGATCTTCAGCTGAAGGTTCGAAGTGACTGGTTTCCTAATCAGCACCTCATCATTTTCTTGAAATGGCTCGTGGAACCTCCTTCCTGCCTGTCTCCTGGCTCTCTTCTCCGCCTGTCTTCTGAGCCTCTCTCCTGCCATCTCGACTCTTCTTTCTTGTGTGGGTTGAGGATCTACTGGTGCCCTCACGACTCGGTCCCATGGTCTATCCGGTTTCAATCCATGATGAAGCATGGACGGAATCTGTCCTGTGCTTTCATGTACTGTGGAATTCAAGCATTGGCTAATGATGGGTATCACTTCCATCCATCTATGGTGTTGCCTTGACACATATAAGCGACACAGCTTACTTATCTCCGGCATAATTCTTTCGGCGGGATTTCCCTCTGGATACCGTACAGAATTAAACACATGCCTTATTCCTAAACGTTCCATAGCAGTAGAAAATTCCATACTAGTAAATTGCGATCCATGGTCACTCAACAAAACTTCAGGTTTCCCCATGCTCGGAATAACTGTTTTCTCAAGTCTGTTTATCACGTACTTGGATGTAGCTTTCTGTATAGGGCATAGAGATACGTATTTCGAAAATACATCAACTGTTACCAAAACGAACTGATTGCCTTTCGTCGAACGAGGAATCGGACCGAAAATGTCCGTCGCGAAACGTTCTCTTGGCTTGCTGGGTAATATTGATCTAGGAACTTCTATCATTAACTTAGATGAGTATTTACTTCGCTGACAACTGTCACAGGTCTTTATGACGTCGCGAATCGTTTGTCCCATTTGTCTCCAAACGAAAGTTTCTTGAGCTAGAGCCAAAGTCTTGTCTACACCTACATGAGCTGCAGTTCGGTGTATCATCCAAATAACTGGTTTGACAAGCTTGGGTGGGATCACTACTCTAAGTTTAGTATGATCCTGGTCGATATATTGGCATATAACACCTCCCATAATATGATTTTTTCTAGCCTCTATCTCAGTTCTTTGAAAATCCGGATCAGTGTTATCCATCCTGCGTGTCAGAAAACGGTAAATTCTTCGCAAAGGTGCATATCTCTTCTGAGTTTGCGCTAACAACTTCAACTTTTCTAGAGTACCATTATCCTCTTGAATCAAATTTATATGATTGACAATTACTTCCTCACAAGGGTTTCTGCTCAACACATCTGCTAACAGATTTAACTTCCCCGGTCTATGTACAACAGTTGGGTTAAATTGCTGTAAGAACAGAGCCCATCTGGTGATGCGGTCACTCGCTAAGTCTGTCTTCATAATAAATTGGAGGGCTTTATGATCTGTGATCACTGTTATGTCATGTCCAAACAACACCTTCTTCCACGTTTTGAGAGCATGAACCACTGCTAATGCTTCTAACTCAGTTGCATAGTAATTCTTCTCACAATTCCTAAGCTTGCGACTGGTGAAAGCTAAATACCTATGTTTCTTGTCATCATCCAACTGATATAGGATTCCACTAATACCTATTTTGGATGCGTCTGTCTCTACAAAAAATCGTCTTGTAAAATCAGGATACTCAAGCTTGATATTTTGGATCAGCATTTTCTTGGCCGCTAAAAACGCTTGATTGCATCTATCGTCCCATTTCCATCGATTTCCCTTCCTTAATAAATCTTGCAGAGGTGCCATCGTCTCAGTATATTCAGGACAATGTGTTGAAAAGAACTGACACATGCCTAAAAACTGCCGTACCTCTTTAATCTTTCGTGGTGTTGGAAACTCTGAAATTGCCATGATCTTCTTTGGATTGGGCCTA
The DNA here is from genome assembly GCA_946902985.2 of Meconema thalassinum. Taxonomy (NCBI): domain Eukaryota; kingdom Metazoa; phylum Arthropoda; class Insecta; order Orthoptera; family Tettigoniidae; genus Meconema; species Meconema thalassinum. The sequence continues at coordinate 1,097,799,627 of OX336389.2, read as the reverse complement.
TAACCATCTCCATCGATTCTGTGTCCAAGAAATTCAATTTCTTCATGAAAGAACTGACATTTATTGAAATTCACCTTGAAGTTCGTTCTCCTAAGATCTTCAAAAAGCATTTGAAGGTGCCTGATATGTTCTTCCGCTGTCTAAGACGCTATAATCAGGTCATCAATATAGCTTACCACATGCTCCTTAACTGCATCTGACAAATTTTCATCTAGTGCTCGGATCATCACCGGACCACTATTTTTCACTCCAAAAGGTAACCTATTGAATACATATGTTTTATGGTCAAACAAGAACCCTGTGTATTGTTTGCAGTCTTCTGCTAGCTCAACAAGATAATATGAACTAGTCAGATCGATTGTCGAAAAGACACTCTTTCCTCTGAATCTGCGTAACAATTCACGAATAACAGGTGGTCTGTCATGTTCAGGAAGAACTCTTTCATTAAGGGCTCTAGCATCTAGACATATCCTCAGCTTACCGTTAGGTTTCTTGACAACAGCTAAAGGATTCAAATAAGCAGTTGGCATTTTCTTAATTATTCCATCTTTCTCCATGTCGCTTATCATTACGCTAACTTCCTCCTTCCATTTATCCGGAATGGGATATAAATTTTTATGGTATGGTTTGTCATCCATCAACTTGATGCTGTAGGTAAAATTTTCTATGAGACCTGGTTTGTCATTGAATATATCCTCATATTCTGAAATTACTTGATCAAACTGCCCCTTAATTTCTGGATTTATTTTACTTGTCATGCCTGTTTTATCTTCTATAGACCTTTCAACGCTGCATACAATTTCATCCAATATATCCTCTCTAAAGAATGTCATTTCTGATTCATGGTTTTCCATAACCCCTTCTTGAAAGTACATGCGCCTACTCTGCATATCTATGATCAGGCCACTCTCACTTAGGAAATCAACTCCTAGGATCATGTCAAAATGTAGTTGACCCACTACTAGGAACATCTGTTCAAAACTTCTGGTTCCAATCCCAACATCTAAAAGTACCTGACTTTTACATTTCATACTCTTGTCTGGGATCACCCCTTGAATTTAGCTAACAACAGTTGGCAACATAGTAATTCCTCCTAATAATTTCAATTCATCCAGGCAACCTATGGATATCAAGCTCACCATAGCCCCTGTGTCTACAAGTGTCTTTATTTCTTTTCCCATGACTTCCACACTAATAACTGGCAATTCATGTCTATTTTCCCGGTGTACTATGTCTTGTTCCTCGATTAAATCCTCGTCCTTGACCTGATATGTTTCCACGATGACGATCGATTCCCAATGATTTGCATTTTTCTCTAGAGTTAATTTGACGTTTTTTTTTTCCTTCGCCACTCGTGCTCGCTCGATTGACATCTCTCACTGTCTCTTCGAGTGGTGCACTAGGCTGTCTATCCTCTTGCCTCGACCTCTCATGTCCACGATTATCCCGTCTGTCGTTAGGATCGTTTCTTCGGCCATCCTGCCTGTCGTTCCCATTATACTGTTGACCTTGGCTCCAGTTATTACTGCCCCGATATCTATTGTTATATCGATTCCTGTCCTGATATCTGGAATTCTGGTTGTAATTCCTATATCGGCTATCTCTCGCTTCTTGATCGTATGGCCTATCATATGGTCCTCTATATCGATCATTTCCTCGAGCGTTACGGATGTTTCCTCGATTCCCTTCGTTCCGTCGGTCTTCCCAGGAATCCCTTCTGTCCGTTTGAGCTGCATTGTCTACGACTACCGCATTCACTTCTTGCGTTTTTCTGTTGTCGTTTCTGGTGCTCCTAGGTGTGACTTGTGCGCTTGTATAGTCCAATCGCCGCAAAATGTCGTCGTAATGTTCCAGTGTATTGGCTCCCGACGCTATTAGTGATCGCTGTACCTCAATCGGTAACTGTCTCGCTATAGCATGCAAAAGCTCTTCTTCTGGCAATGGAGGAATAAGGAACTGTAATTTAGCCAGCTGTGACGTGAAATAGTTGGCATAATGCGTCGGATGTGACGTAGAATAGCGTTTTGAGTACATCTCCGCTCTTACGTTAAGTTGATCCTCGGCACTCCAGAATCTCCTCAAGAAAGCCATGGCAAATTGCTCCATGTTCGCAAAATTGCTTCTGAACGCTCTAAACCACGTAAGTGCAGATCCATCTAAGGCGCGTTCGACTATCCTTAGCTCTCTTTCTTTGGCTACCCTGTGTTCCGCCATATAGTCTCGAATATCTCGCAGAAATTCGACTGGTGTGACTCCTGTATTTCCCGAAAACTTTCTCGGCTTGTCGTCCAGATTCCTAATAATGGTGACTGGACCTGAGTATCGTTCGCTTGGACCCAACGTACTCCTATTCGAACTTGGATTATCCTGAGGGGTTGAACTAGCCCTTTCGAATGTCACATTCGGTTGCATTTGACGGTCTTCTCCCATGCTCGCTTCTTGATTCGTCATACTGCGGTCTATCGCTGTTTGATTTATCAATGTTTCCCCTGATGTGATATTCTGACTGGTGAAACTGTTAAACATGGATTCTAATTTAGTCATCCTGTCTTCTGCTAATTTATTGACCTGATTTTTCAATTAATCTAACGATGTAACATTCTGCGTCTTGTTACTCTCGTCTAAGTCGTTTCTTAACTTGTCAATTTTTCCTTCGCACGTGTTCCTTACTGACGCGACTTGTTCTTTTAACAGATCAACATCTGTTCTAAATAGAGTTGAATCTATCTTCATCGCTTCCTTGCTTTCCGTAAACCTCGCTTCTAAGTTTGCCATACCTGCGATTAATTTTTCATCTAACCCTTCACGTTTCTCTTTTGCTTCGGCATCGACCTCACTATACCGTTCTTCCACAATTGCACCGACTCTATTTTTGAACAAAGCTAAGTTTTCATTAACCTTTTGCTCTATATCGTCGTCTATCTTCCTAAGATCTTTCTGCAATTGATTTTCTAACGATTTTAAATTAGAATTGACCTCTCCTAAGACTTCCTCTTTAATGGTCCCAATTACTGTCTTTAAATCTTTAATCTCGTTACCTAGATTCGTTTCTAGACCTTTAATCTTAGTCTCGAAAGATACTTCGGTAGACCACTCTTGAATTTTGCCTACATCTGCCACTAAACCATCGATGTCGAATCTCAACTTCGATACATCTGATTTAATGTCTTTCTGTATGGACATAACGTCTGTTCTTAATGTAAAAATATTTTCTTCTCCTCTACTTTCTAAGTCAATAATATTTTTTCTTAATATTTGAACATTTTCCTCTCCTTTCATGTTTACTGCAATTATGTCTAATTGTAAAGTCTTCAGCATCTCATTATTCTTTAACCCCCTTAGCGTGTACGGCGCAACGGTGCGCCCACTAGCCTGCTACGTTCACAGCGTGTACGGCGCAAGGGTGCGCCGTTGAATTTGAAACGCCCGCTATGTGGACTTCGTAATAGTAATTTATTTGGTCGTAAGATGGCAGGAAGAGGCAACTTTTGGCTACACTTCGAGCTACTTAATATTGCCAGGAGGTGTCGCATATCTTCACAGTCATTTATTTTTCAGATCTCTGCACACGTGTTCCCGCTATTGCGGACCGTGAGTTTGCTTGTAAACATGGCAGGTCGTGGCACAGTTATTGATGACAAAGAAATAGCTAATTTGCTCGATATTAGTGCCAACGAAAGTGATTCAGAGTGTGACAGCGATATAGAGGATGAGTTCGCTATAACTTCCCGTGAAGATAGTGACGCTGACGATGTAATTCGTGATAGAACGCCAAGAAATACGAACACATTAGGCGACTGTGATATTGTCCCAGTATTGACGTGCCGCTGACCAGGGATAACCAGGTTATCAATAGTTTAGAATATTATGTTATATGTTGTTCTTATTGTGTGTGTTTTTTGAAAACTTTTGCCAGTGCGTATGGAAATTATAGCGAAATGCATATGACACCGCGCTTACCATTGGGAGTAGGCTAGAAATAATGCACGTTGTGGGTGCAGCCCAGAGTTTCACAATATCGCGCTTGAGGGGTTAAAGTTAAACTATTCTCTAATCTAGTTAACTTGTTTTCTAATTCAGTGTTAGTTTCTTCACTACGATACTGTAATTTCTCTTCCAATGACTTAAAGTTATCTTTCAAGTTAGCTTCACTAGCTTTTAAATGACTTTCAGTATTTGACTGTAATCTTTCTTCTAATGACTTAAAATTGTCTTTCAAGTTAGCTTCACTATTTGACTGTAGCCTAGTCTCTAATAACATCAACTCATCTTTGCTATTTGACTGTAACCTAGTCTCTAATGATTTTAAACTGTCGTTCAGATTGCCTTCGTTACTAGCCTGTAATGACTTTAAATTTTCTTCAGTATTAGTCTGCAATAATTTTAAATTTTCTTCATTACTAGTTTGTAATGCTTGTACATTCTCTTTACATTTAGCTTCTAATCTGGCTTCTGAATTATTAATTTGTTCTCTAACTTCCGTTTCCATCTTAGAAATAGTTTCTGCAATACCAGACATACCCGTCTGTAACTCTCCTAACACCTTAGCTAAATCTTCCGGCAACATAATTATATTTTCAATATAGGTTTAATATAGAGACGTTAGACAACAACACATCACAATGTCTCAATTCCTGCATTCCCTTGGGTATAGGAAAAATGTCTTATAACTAACATGATATTATACTAATACGATTAACATGAACACTGGATTGGGCACACAAGTACATTGTCTGACTAAGTTTAATAAATTTTGTAACACACTTAAATGAACTTGAGATCAATCTCTCAGTAATCTAAATCTGATGTGATTCCATAGAATAAACAAAATCGAAAATCCCCACGTTGGGCGCCAATTCTCCCTCTCTCTCTGTACCCGTTCGTCCTGGGGATGCGATGACCCATCTGCTATAGCATCGCATTCCTGGAGTTCCGGGACAGAGCGGAGTTAAATGAAACTCTAGTCAAATAAGGAATGTGTCGGAAATTCAGCTGAGTTATCGAAAAAGCAGTGGGTATCACGAGACAAAATATCTCTAGGGTCGTTACGGGCTTAAGTTTAATAGAAATAATGCAAATATAAATGGGCGCCATCAACTGAATTCCTAGCAAACCACTTCCTTTCCGGATAAGCCTTACTCAAGACAAGGAAAGAAAAAGGAACATCACACCATCATCAGATCACAACTAAGATAAAAACAAATTTATTTTACTTTGATAGTCAGACAGACATTTTAAATATAACTCCTACCTAAGAGTATGGTCGAATGCCAAAGTTAAATTGTCATTGTCCAAAAATCGAACCATCTCTTTTCTAATCCAAAATTATTTTTATCCACATAACAAGAAAATTTTATAAAGTTCTCTTGGGTTCTCAGGATCACTGTAGCACTATGTCTTTCGTCACTGACATTTGTGAAACCTGAGACCTAATTTCTCTTTAATTTAACATCAATGTGGATTTTAAAATGATTTTAATCTGTCTAAACATACACATATAATAATCACACATATCAAATATCACGTAAATTTATGGTTTGCATGGCATAATTTGAATGTAGAACATGTTAATCAAATGCTCCTAAACATCGAATAATTAATTTACACTATTTACATCGTCATTAACAATCAATCACTTATCTGTGAATTACAGAAAATTCAAATTCTCATTTGGTCATCATTCTCGTCATCATCAAAATTAAATATTTCTCACATTAATTCTCACTTCAAAATCCTACATGTTCCTGTCAAAATCATTAATTCATCACCATTACGTCATTTCAATTCTCAACTCAAGTTGCAATTCCTTCAAATTATATCTCAATTAAATTTATTTAATTCCATGTAAATTAATTAATCATCAGCTTCTTTAATTAATTATCGCCTTTTAATTTAGTTATTCATCATCATTACAATCGTCTATTAATTTATTTCAATCAGTTTATTTATTCAATCTTTAATTCATCCATCCATTTAATTCATCGATTTATTCAAAAATTGAATTTATTAAATTATTTAAATTTCAATCATCTGGTTATTTAAGTTTTTATTATTTCATCTAGTCATTCTGATTTTTATTTCATTAGGTCAGATCGTTAATATGCTTAAATCTCAGATTATTATTTCATTAATTATTAATTTCAGAAAATCTTGTATTATCAACTTTATTTATTTGTTTAACTTCTTAACAAATTGTTTAATAAGGTTTATAGAACGTTGTCTTACAGTTTTATCACTTACAAGTTATATCTCGTATTTAATTATCATGCCAAAAAATATTATTGTCTCCACGACATCACGTTGGATCTAACTATCCACAACGACATTACATTTCTTCAATACTTCAAATATCACATTTGAATACAAGAATTACTCCACAAAACTCCATAAATATTCAGCACATACAGCATGAATCTCAACAATAACGCTAGACTGGGTACGACGACCTCATGTCTGCTTCAAAATACATTAGCAACATTGCTACTATCACTTGGCAACTTCCACAAAATGCCTATCACAAACTCCACTTAACCATGTTGCATGATCTACAAAAAATATATAACTGGCTTCAAATTATCAACGCACACAATCTCCAATAACTGTAATTAATCTGATCACATCTAGACAACTTCTTAAACAATTGGAAAAATATTACTTCAGTAATTTAAGATATGCTTTCAAATAGCATAAATTCTCTTACAATTCTTAACTCACATCACAGAAAAACACCAATGTGCTATAATCTCTCACATCAAAATCTGCAATACTGATCTGCCTTAAAATAATTCTGACCATTAATGATTAATCTTATAAGATTCAATTACTTTAAATCCTTCTCAAAGGTATCAAACACAATTATAAAAACCACCAAAAGCATCAGCTAAAATAGCTGTTAAATTGATATTACTCTCAAAAGAGTATAGCAACAAAATATTGGATTGGCAAACAAGAATTACTAAATGCAATCCTGTTGACATTTATCGTTACTTTATTTAACAAAATTTCGACTGATATGTGACTAGTAGTTCCTTGTTAGATTCACTTACATCTCGTGTACAATCGGATGATAAAAATGAGTCCCTCAATGGCGAGTAAGATGTGTAACCACAGTACAGTCGTATAAATACGAAAGACCTCGCCCCGTCGACTTGGATGATAGTTCCCTAAACGATGGGTAAGATGAGTAGCCACCATACAATCGTATAAATACGAAGGACCCCATCTCGTAGACTGTATGAGTGAATGTACCAGATAGGAATCAACAAGTTTCTAGTTGTCATATAAAAGCGATGTTCATTCACTAAAGTGAATAACTTCTAAATATCTCCAAACAATCCAATGTAAAAAATCCCTACTGATGAATAATACACACTCGCTAGTATGCAATGAACTGACGAAGTAATTCTGATAATCAATTGCAGATCACGAGTTCGAAATACTCGTTACACAAAAAAAACTATTCATGAAAAATATCCTAGCTGGAAAAATGTCTAAAAGACCAAACATCTGCTTAATAAAGCCAAACAATGGTGAGAATATGGTATAATGATGCCTGCCATATCATATGGTCACTCCATATTCTAGCAAATTCGAAGTATATAAATTCAAACCATGTCTTAATAATCAAATCACTCCTATTAGAAAAATATGCATGTGTGCCCAGTATTCATGAAAATAATCGTATCAGGTAGACGTAACTCTTACAGTACCTTTCATAATCAGCTGTAATTAATTTCCAAGATCGTCGATTTTCCCTACATAAAGAATTTCTCGAAAGATCGGCGTGAATAGCATTTCATCCATGAAATGACGATTGCATTCGAAATCCCAAGTGAATCAGCTGGTGGACTCCTCTCGTCAGGAATCGAATCCATCGCTCTGCGGTGCCATCTTGTCTCTATCTGCGTCTACTCGGACATGTTGAACTTCAGATTACCCATAGCGGATATTGTCCAACTCCTTCTCGAAAAAGTTCATGGAAACAGCGGACCCCCTACTCCTCTTCTAAAATACGCCACTGTTCCGTTAAATGTTCAGTTTGAGTATTGCAAGTTCAATCTCAAATGATTGCTATGTTCCACTTCCGTAAAATAAAATTTTACTTGAGAGTGTTCAAGATTACGAAACACCCTGTAGTTATCTGTATTAGGTAATTCGTGAAAACTGCATAAGATATAAATCTTATTACTGCACGATCTAATGTTCATCTGTGCCTATGCTAACAACATTCCGTTTAATCGAAATAGTTAAAGTAGCTTCGAATGTGTTATAGAACAGCATAGTTATAAAGTTATTCATATAAAAGCAATGTTCAAACTGTGTTGAAATGAAGCTTATAATAAAGTCTTCAACTGCTTACAGTGCGGTTCTGACATATCCCGGCCGTCTGTAATCGCTTCCTCGGCTAGCCCGCCTGGATCAACGACCCGCTCGGCCTTCGCTGCTCGGCGATGCAGGCACTGTCACCTACACTTTTGCCGTGACAGTTTCTGTATGTTACGTGACCTTCACTGTGCGTCTCGCTGCGCTATAGAGCTTGCTGCTACCTGCTCGTCTGACTGAGCTCGACTGGATGTGCTGACACTGTCTTCACTCCCTTATGTGCTTGGGGCGGACACGTGGTATAGTCCCCCACCACAGTGCTCTCACGTCACGATCATAGTCTCGAACCCGTATCATCTCGGCTATTCCGTTATAAAATAACTTACTTCCATAAAATTATTTCCACATACAATGCATGTTATATATCCTCTTCTAAGATGTTTAATTATTATAATTCCATAAATATCTCAATAAAGCTTCACATCTCTATCCATAATTCCATCTTCTCATAGATATCAATGCCTCCTTGATACTAGACCTCCTACGTCATCTTGACATTCTTCTTGACGCGATCGGTGCGCTATCTTTTAAGAGCTCTTCCCAAAACCTCAACTACAGCTTAACGTCTGCTGGCGTAGCCGATAGCCTAAACTAGGTATCGGGTACAGTACATCAAGTCAGAATATCAGCGGGCATTTTGTGACCTAACGGACGACCTCTGCGGTATTGCAACTTGCAATACGTCTCATATTTATAGCACAAATCTGTGTTACTTTACTTCAGGAATCAAGCAAGAGTTCTCACAGGTTTCCCAAACCTCTATAGCAGTGGTTCCCAACCTTCGCTAGCTGACGCCCCCCTTTTCATATACGGGTGGTCATGGCGCCCCCCCCCCCTCCCCTTCCACTCGTCGCTTCTATAACCTCTTCGATAAACTGACGCGGAGGATACAGACCTAACCTAATAACACTACATAATGGAATAATTATTTCTCATAAAATAATATGAAGTACGCGCTTTATATCTATTACATACTAACCTCATTTTAGCACAATACAAAGAAGACACTTTTTTTTACAAGTGGCGTAGTTGGTAGCATGCAGAGCTTCTATGCCCAAGATCGTGGGTTCAAACCCGGCCGAAGCCGTCGGATTTTTTAAGAGCGTTAAAATCCTTCAGGATGCCTTCCTTCGGAGTGGAAGTAAAGCCAGCGGTCCCATGTCATAGATTTATGGCATGTTAAAGAACCTTCCACTAATTACACCTGTGTGAAGCTAAATTGTATAGGTTAGGAATGTAAACAACGCTCTTAGGTTTCTACGTTCGTTGCCAAGAGCCGACTGCGGTGGCGTCTAGTAGCTAAGTTCTGAACTAGGCCTAGTAGTTGTTGACGGTGGCGTTTGGCGACAAAAGTAGGAACTATTTGAAAAATTCAAACTTGCAGTCCTTACTTGAATTTTAAAAAAAAGATACACACACTAATACAGCCATCAAAATTAACACCGGTTATCAGACAGATTCAACACACACCCAAAGTACACGGGTCAACATGACCGCGTTGTCGCAGCCCCTAAACTGAGGAACCAACCAACCAACCAACCAACACTTTTACAATAAATCCTTAAATTAGTCAACAACTATCAGTGAGAGGGTTGACACTGTTTTCTCTTGGTAAGATTCGGTATGTTTGGTTTGATATTTGACAGAGCACAGCGGAGATAACTTGCTACATCATGCCAACAGTGCTGCTTTGTTTCTATGACACTCCGCATTTAAAACCCTGACTCGCATAAATATGCGTTGAAAATGGGACAATGACACGCATTGCAACTTTGATTATTACAGGATACACTGCAAGAGAGTTTACCCAAAAGTCACCCAGTACTAATATTAATATTTTTGGAAACATCTTTTAGCTTTGATTCACACTTCAAATCTGTGGCTTATTCTTGAAGCTGTGCTGGCAGTGCTTCAATGTCAATAGCAAACGGATTTCTTGTTAACATACAAGACCATTCTTCCGACGAGATATCAGGAAAATAGAAGTTGAATTCTTGTGCCAAATGTGAATGAATTTGCAACTTAATTTTAATATGATCACGTTCATTTTCCGGCAAAATTTCATTAAGGTGGTGAAAGGATGAGAAGTTGTTTCCATAACTTTATTTTTTTAGGAAATCTCTAATGGCATCATAAGCAAGCATAATATTGCAGTTTTCGCCTTGGAGCTTTAAGTTCAAACTATTCAAAGCTTCAATTAATCACAAATAGATGCCAATGAGACGATAAAAGTGGCGTTGATTTTGCTCCTTACTACACACCAAATTACTTATTTCATCTCCAACCTCGCGCCTCCGTACAGGTTTGTGCCGACAGTTGGCAATTACCAGTGCTTTTGAACGATTGACTTGGTGCGACAATCACTTGGAGGGATTCAAAAAATATTTATTATACAAAATTGTAATATTCGAGTTAAAAAGACTTCATTCGGAAATCACTTCACGCCCCCCTTGATAAAGCCCCACGCCCCCCTAAGGGGGCGCGCCCCCCATGTTGGGAACCCCTGCTCTATAGGAAGGAGAAGGATGTATTTATGAATTTACTTTTTTTTGTTATACGCTATGATGGCAATCGGAATAATATCATTAATAATAATAATAATAATAATAATAATATGAGATTTGAGCCTCTAGCACTGGCGTTCTCATCCTATTTGAGACTGTGAGCACCACCCTCATGCAATGACAAGAACCCGAGCACCACTAAACCAAATAAAATAAGAATAAAAATGCATGAACATGCTCCTCTCTTTCATTTTTCTATCTCTCTCTCCCGCTCAGAAGTGCTAAAATAGCTATGAATTCACCGCTAACCAGGCATGCTGCAACTGCTTACACGACTCGTGCAGATAGGATACATGGGCAGTCGAATCAGAATCTTTCGAATTACTCATAAAACAGGGATGCCCAATTATTTCTATTGTAGTTTAAAAAAATCTTTCACGAAATGATAAAATTTCTGACTCTCAAAACTTCAAATGAAAACACTATTGGGCTATTGTGGTTCGTGATGATGATGATGATGATGATCGTGTGGCTTCCGGAGAGGCCGAGTGCAGGTCTTTCTAGTTGACGCCCGTGGGCGACCTGCGCGTCGTAATGAGGATGAAGTGACGATGAAGACGTCACATACACCCAGTCCCTGAGCCACGGGAATTAACCCAGGAGATTAAAATCCCTAATGTCTCGGCCGGGAATCGAACCCGGGGCACTTCAGACCAAAGCCTAGCGCGCTAACCATTTAGCCACGGAGCCTGATATTGTGGCTCGTGCAACATTATTTGAATTGAAGAATGAATCTCAGGGGAGCTTGTGCTTGCGAGCATATTTTGGCTCGTATGACGAGAGCACAAAATTTATTTTATAAACCACCGTGGTGCTCACGAACACCAGTTTAAAAACGATTGGTCTAGGACCTTCACACTTCTTTGCATAGTTCACGATATGAATATGAGATCAATCGCATGTGTACGGTGTTAAAGTCTATCATTTCACTTTTAATATGTCTTAACCTTATAGTTGTGGTTCATCGTGAGGATGGAGCGTGGCATCGTGATTGTACCCCAAGTGTGAGAGGAGTGGTGGAAACGCGAGAGATAGAAAGTAATACAGAAATCGAAGTAGATACCAACCAACTCCCGATAACACAAAGTCAAAGGAAATACATTTCTTTCCCCATTCTTTCTGATAAAGAGAGAAGTGTTGAAGCTTTCCTGGCCTTCGCTCGGGTAAGTTCTTCAAGTAGCAGGGAAGGAAGGAGGTTGAGGTCTGAAATGCGGCTGGCTTTGAGCAGTGTCAGAAAGAGAATGAATTGTAGGCGGGCTCTAAGTCGATACCTTTTCTTGACAACTTCCTACGTCTTCACGTGTTCTACAGTACAATTTGATCACAATTCAAAAAAATCAATGGAGTTCGAGAGTCAGCGGGATCGAGAATTATTCCATTAAACTTTCAGATTCCAATCGTCTAGACGTTTCACAATGGCTTGTCTGGGTGTAATGCAATGGGACAAAAGAAGAGGAAAATACTGTCTTGAACCAAACACATCGTAGGCTTGGAGGTTAAGGCTCATCCTACACGCCCACTGGTAGGGTACCGGTTCTCAATCTGAGATAAACACCTCGTTGGGAAGTGGTTAGCGTTGCTGATGACTACCACCCAGGCGGCCCTGGTTCAATTCACGAAGCTCACCCTCATGAGGCCAAACTGAGAAGAGATGAGTTCGATTCCCTCCTCAGCTGTCCTATAAGATGTTTTCCGCCCCCCCCCCCACATCTACTCTAAGGAAATGCTGGGATCGTTGCTTACTCAAGGCCACGGTGCCTTCATAACGAATCCCAGCCTCAATGACAAATGCACACAGTAACACCACCATTACACAGGTTATCCACAGATTCCATACGTACACACTGAAGTGCTACCCTACCAGGGAATTGTTACCGCTAGACGTGGAGCAGGGCTGTTCTGTATACATTACGTCACCTCGCCTCGCCTCGTTATGGGTGCAGCGAGCGACTGCGGAGCAAGACGGAGAACGCATGCACAGGCATAGGTCTACAATGAGAACACACCGCACAGCGAACGACCCAGCACCAATCATGCACACAAATGACAAGCGATGAGGTTCGCTGGCGACAACTGCACGTCTCTCGCAGGCGTGTGGCTGGGCGGAGCGCAATAGTTCCGATTTCCGCCACCAGTAACAAATCTCTGGTAGGGTAGTACACGACGCTACATAAACACTACATAATAAAGAAAGCTTTTCTGTCGCTTAACAAATACTAGTACAGTAGGTATTTGTACATAAAATGCGTGTTAGTTCATAGGGTATGTAAACGTAAATAATTATGTTTGTATATAAATATTCTAAATACAGTTGGTATTTGTACGTGATGATGATGATCGTGTGGCCTCCAGAGAGGCCGAGTGCAGGTCTTTCTATTTGACGCCCGTGGGCGACCTGCGCGTCGTGATGAGGATGCAGTGATGATGAAGACGTCATATACACCCAGTCCCGGACCTACGGGAATTAACCCCAGGAGTTAAAATCCCTGAAGGCTTGGCAGGGAATCGAACCCGGGGCACTTCGGGCCAAAGCCTAGCACGCTAACCATTTATCCATGGAGCCAGACATTTGTACATAAAAGGCGTGTTAGTTTGTGGGATATGTACATGTAAATATTTATGTATGTATTTATGTATGTAAATATTGTAAATACAGTAGGTATTTGTACATAAAAAGCGTGTTAGGTTGTAGGGTGTATAAATATTTGTTTCCCGCCTAATGTAATTGGGTACAATTAATGTTGACCGACGGAAAAGCTTTCTTTATTAGAATTAGGCAACACTGAAAAATAACTTCTAACACTACAATTTAAACACGATATCTCAAAGCCCTTAAATGAATCAACAACAATTCACGGTTCTACCTATGAATGAAATTCTGGTTTGAGGTACTATAAAGAATAGTAGTGTAGTGGCTAAAACCCTTACTTGTCACCCCTGACGTCCGGATCCATTTGCTGGCTTGGAAAATGAAAAACCACAACCTGCTTCCAGTCAACTGACCGGGTCAGGAATGGAATGAATGAAGCCCCCATCTAGCGGCGAGGATATGAACTGTGCCGGCTACCGAAGCCTGTCGCACACCTCTGAGGCAATGATTAAATGAATGACAGATGTAATGAAATGATATTGGAGAGTGTTGCTGGAATGACATTTTGACAGGGAAAACCGGAGTACCCGGAGAAAAACCTGTCTGCCTCCGTTTTGTCCAGCACAGATCTCACATGGTGTGACCGGGATTTGAACCACGGACCCAGCGGTGAGAGGCCGGCGTGCTGCCGCCTAAGTCACGGAGGCTTCTGCTGGCTTGGACATAAATGTAAATCCGCTCTGAGGACTGGAACGGGATACGCTCAGCGTCGTGCGGCAAAATTGAAAGAAGGTGGTTCGATTCCTACCTCAACAAAGCTGGAAGTTGTCTTCTGTGGTTTTCTAGTTGTATTCCATACCGAGCTGCTATCTAACGTAAGGCTTGGCCACTTCCCATGCAATCAGAACCTAATTACAAATACACATACTATTACAGCCATCACAGTGACCCAGTATAATAGAAAAATTCTCTACACACCCAAGTACATGCCGAAAAATTACCACGATGTCACAAGCCTCCAAATGAATCAACGAAAGCAACTAAAATTATATCGTCCACACGCAAGTGGCCCAATTGGTGTCAGTTTCCAATACTTGTATCGTACAAGTGGGACACATTAGTTTACATTACTTCTATCGTGCCAGTCATTCGCGGCCGGTCGTGAGCGTGTGAGAATTCTTCTTAAAGTACGAGTAGGATACTGAGATCACTGAATATGAACTGTACATGTGAAGTTGAGGACACATTGCACTCTTTATTTGCATTGCTCACAAAGTTATGAAGGCTCACTGCGCGTGGAGACACCACTGTGCTCGAAATGCGGTATATACCGGTCAAGAAGTAACGGCCCTCTTATACCCTACGTTGGCAGAGAGAATACCACAACCCATTCTGAGAAATATCAGAGCTGATTTGAATTGATTTTGAGGTCCTTTAGCATTATAAATGGAGGTTACTTAACCAACCAGCATATATTACAAAAGAAGGGCATTTAAATGGAGGACACCTTTGATACTCGAACATAAATCATGTACTGTACAGACATTTTCGATAACCATTTCTTCAGGATGGCTACCACTCATAGTACACACGATCCCCAAGTCAAAGATAATAAATAACTCGTCTGGAATAAACAGAGTGGAGACACCCACCTTATGTCGATGAACTTGCAATACCGCGTATCCCAAAATGTTCTTATTTTCCATTATTTGCCTTATGATCTTTAAATTAATTCTACTATAAAAAAGTAAATATTCTTTGCAGTTATGCACTCCTACAGTACAGCATATTTAACCCGGGAGTGGTAACGTGGATTTTTGTAACGTCAATAGCAACGTGGGGTGTCCTTGGACCCCCATAAGTTTCCCATCTTCTCTGTTACTGGAATGATCACTAAATTATATTTTCATAAATTAACCATAATGTATGTTTTTGTAGTGAATATTATACTACAATACAACGTGTCGTATGTCATTGGCACATCAACAAACAGATACAAATCACTGATACAACATTAACTCAGTTTGCCATCGTATGAACTTCTATTGCAATTCTGTTTCATTGAAAATCTTATTCCGATTTACTAGTCGTGTGTTCACGAACATCAATGCAAGGTTCAAAAAACACACTTACTACAGAATGTCCTAGTCTTTATGTCCTTACTCGGGGACAAATAGTGCATTTTGACTTGCTACTGGGACCTGGCTCTGCTTGTGAACAATCATTTAGTTCAATTTGCACTGTTCACAACATTAGCACAGTCTTATTTTTCTTTGGGACATAAGACACAAGTGTCATATTCTCTCTGGAACCCAAATAGTGAGCAGACATGTGTTGTTTTCTGCGCAACGACTTCCTTCGGCACTTCCTTTTTATTATTTTTGAGTGTCCCTACGAAAATTAAATTGGCTTGCAGAAGTCTTTCTGCTAATATGATGCTGGAAAACCAGTTGTCTGCGGTTATGTTACTCCCTGTCCCTTGAATAGGTGTTGAAATTACCATAACAAAGTTTGAGGAAGTGTTGAAACATATGTAGAGTATATCAAGTTGATAAACGGCATATATCTCCATTGTGGGTCTATGCCACGTTCTTGTGTCAGCTAAAGTGAAACCTTTCACACTGTACTTAGCAGGCTAAATAATATTTGGCAGTGGGAACAATACTCACCCCCAAAATCACTGCACAGCAATGAAAAAAATATCTACACAAAATGTTCCACAAACGGTAACATGGGGGTCCAAGAGCACCCCAGTCACTTTAAAAAGCCGTGTACCTCCTCCAAGACAAAGAACACTCGGGATGCATGCAGCAACTTTAAGCGAGTATGTGAATGAAGGCATTAGCAGTTCAGTCTACCAAACAAAATCGCAGTAGCTCGAGAACTGACCGTGGGGGTCTGACTGCACCCCACGTTACCATTCCCTCCAGTTACCAACACAGAAAAATGACCCTAAAGTGAATAGTTCCGTTGAATGGCACATCCATACGGGTGGGAGGCGTGACCAATATGTATATACGTTTGAAATGGCATTTTTGTCAAAAAATTCAATTTTCGTTTTTTCATTGTAATTGGAAGCCTTATTTGTCTGCTTCAGCCGGCACAGTTCATATCCTCGCCGCTAGATAGGGGCTTCATTCATTCCATTCCTGACCCGGTCGGAGACTGGAAACAGGCAGTGGATTTTCATTTCATTTGTCTGCTTCAATCTGACATATATTTCATGTCGATATTCCACCTCTTAGTAGTTAAAAACTACTTTAAGGGGGCTCGTATGCACATGTTAAGTGGACGTGGCTCCACTGAATCTTACTTGGATATAAATATCCCGGAATTTCAAATAAGGTATGAGAATCATGAAACGAACATATATCCTAGCTAAGTCCAAGTGTAGGATCCAGGTTCATCACTCCCGAAGAATCACCGATTTTAATATGTCTTATGTTAGCTTATTTGGTCATATCACAAATGTGTAACTTCATTAGCGTTATTCTCAGAATTAAAACCTTTAACAATGTCTGCCTTTCAAATTAATAAAATCAACATCAAAAGTATACATAGGAACATTATTAAAACTTCAAATTAAAGCCAATGAATGTATCAGTGCTCTGAACTAAGTCCTTTTTGATACTTTAAAAACTTTAGCCACCTTCTTTATTTTAAGCCATGATTTAATTGCATTTATTTTTTAACGAAAAAAAAAAAGACTCCTACACTCTATCTCTTGCAGGTAACTGCACGATTTAAGTCCATAATGATACTGTACATGCGTTAAATAGAAGAACTAAGTAAAAGAAGTAGATGATTGAACAATATTTAGTAATTTTACGGCTTTTTGACAAAATTGTCATTTTTTATTCTGTTTTTCAAAAGTGATGGTTTTGAAAACAGAAAACAAACTTTCTGATACAACAAATTGATGGCTAGGTTTCATGTGTGATGTGGTAAATGTCTCAGGAGAAATGGTTCAAAAATGTGGATTTTCTTCTTAAACCTATATAGGCTACATACCTTAAGTAAAGGTCAGAGAAGGGATTTTGGAAGGAAGTTGGCAGTGGACCTATTGAAAGGAATCGTTCCCGGATACGCCTGGTGGTGTAAATGGGAAACCACGAAAACCATGTTTGGATTTTTGGAAAATACGTTTCACCTGGTAAATCTCACATGCATTGACCGAGAATGGAATCTGTTCCACCTTAATGGGAGGCAAACAGCTTGACTACTGCATCATCTCGCCCTACATTCGACCATGAACCTCACAATATAAGTATATACTGTAGCTGCTCTACAATGAAAGGCTGGCCCAGTTCCAAGACCTCTTGATTCACAGACCAACACGTAATTTCATATGGGTTCTGTTAAAATGAGTCATATTGATATGATTAGCATCAGAGTATCAAGAAGGCAGTGAGAGAACAATCAAGAAAGTGCGAGAGTAGACATATCAAGTAGGCAGTGAAGAAAAAAAAGAGAGTCTTGGAATTGTTATGTATTATTAGTGTGTAAATAAAAAGGATTTTTGCGTTTTGATGAATGTCCAGGAGGGATACGATCCAGCTGGCAGTGCGTTTTTTACACTTCCGTCCGATCCACTTCCGTCCCATTTTTCAAAATCACTCCCACAAAAATTTCCAGCAACCGAGTGGAAAGATGTTACACATCAAAAGAGACGTAAAACCAATAACATAATTATTATTGATTATGACATGATGACTAGTTGTTGCAGTGGAGGGCATGTGAAACTTTTGATGCACTCCTCTAAGCCTATCCTATTGGTTAAAAGGCTAATCTATTTCGTCCGTAACTACTTAAATTGCATGATAGCTTCACTAGTGGGTTCAGGCAGATGCCACTTGCCCTATATGCTGTAGAAACATGTCACAAAGTACGATAAATCTCTTCTAAGTATAAAACAAAGTCCCCAATTCTTGGATGTTACGGATAATCTCGAGAACCACTGGATGAAGTTTGATGCGGTTTTCACCATTCTGTAAAGGATATCTCCAGGACAATTTCTGTAGAAAATAATTTATTTATGATCAAAGGAAGCCGAGCAGTAACGATTTCAGTGGAAAAGTTGGAATGAAACCTGGCGTCCGAGCGCTTTGTAAGCTTACGCTGGACAAACCGTTAAAAATATCGAAATACTATGAATGTAAGAATTGTTCAGCATGAAAAGTTCTACAAAAAATGTCCGCGAGAGCATATTTCTATCTTCAATACATCGCCCACTATAAGTGTTTTAATTTCTTCCAACCATGTCCATTCAATTACTGAGGCGACAGTTTACGAGCTAGCTAAGGGCGAGTATATCATCCCTGTTATAGCCTAGCAAGCAAGCGAACCTATTGCCCCAGATGCAGCCAGCAGCATACCGTTGAGTCGTGTTGAGCTAAGACTTCTGAGAAGGGTGGTTGTGTTTGGAGTTTCCCTGGAAGTGCAACTCGGGATTTCTTCATTTCGTCTCTGAAACACAGGCAAGTTATGATTGGGCGAAAGGGGGATTTGAGTTTCATTCACCTCGCCATTCCTTGGAAGTGCAACTCTCATGTTGCCTGTGAACTTTTCGTTCCGCAAAATTCACAGTCAATTTAAGATTGGACGGAAGGGGGATTATATGATATTATATTATAGTCTACTGATTCGCGTATAATCTCTACTTATTATAAAACCAAGTCCCCGATTCTAGGATGTCACGGGTAATCTCGAGTACCACTGAATGGATTTTGATGCGATTTTCACCATCCTGTAAAGGATATCTCGAGAAAGCTTTCGGTAGAAAATAATTTATTTATGACCAAAGGAAGTCAAGCACTAACTATTTCAGTGAAAAGGTCGAAAAAACTGGCGTCCGTGCCTTTTTAAGCTTACGCTGGGCAAACCGTTAAAAATATCTATATAGTATGAGTGTAAGAATTGTTCAGCATGAAAAGTTTTACAAAAAAGCCCGGGAGAGCATATCTCTATCTTCAATACATCGCCTACTATAAGTGTGTTTACGTTTTCATTTCTTCCAACAATCTCCATTCAGTTACTTTAGGCGACAGTTTACGTGCTAGCTAGGGGTGAGTCTATCACCCCGGTTACAGATTAGCTAGCGGGCAAGCTTATTGCCCCAGATACAGCCAGCAGCAAACTGTCGATTCGTGTTGAGTTAAAAACTTTAGAGAAGAGTGGTTGTGTTTGGAGTTTCCTTGGAAATGCAACACTGCTTTTCTTCATTTCGCCTGTGAACTTTTCGTTCCGCAAAATTCACAGTCAAGTTAAGATTGGACGGAAGGGGGATTTGTGTTTCATGCACCTCGCAATTCATAAATTACGTCTGACAAGAATTTGTTGCACATGCATCTCCATGATAATATAATTAATAGTCCAGTCAGTGATTTTAACCCATCATGCCGAGACGTAAAACGGATATTGGTCGTTGTTCATTGACATTGGAATAAAGCACTTATCACGTAATGCATTCATAACTGTTCCCAGGCGAAGCCGGGTCGGGTTGCTAGTGAAATATAAATGAGAAATTAAATCTAGTCACATGTTTGGGAAAATACTGTCTTACATGGTACAGTTCGGGTGTCCTTAAAATTCAACAGAAAATCATATGGACCCTATTTGGAATAAAATATGGAATTCTGATTAGGGACTAATCTAAAATATAAAGTGGGAAATGGAAATTTCCACGAAGAAATAGAACGTTTATATCCAGAAAATGTTCAGGAATCCAATTCTAAGAAAACACATCGATCGTTTTACTGTGTGTTGTCTTGATAAATGGCGTTAACCTTGATCCCTCGGATACATTATTTATCGCTGTATTAATAAGTTATGAGGGAATGCGGCTTAAGGAATAATACATTTACATAGAAATTATGGTATGAAAATGCATTTTCTACCTCAGGGCTTTGGTCAAAATGAATATGTGTAATGAAACTCATTAGTTTTGTATACCAATTCTGGAGCATTCATCAAGGCACAATTAATCATTCTGGAATCACTCAGCACCCATTAATACGGAATATAGGGCACAACCAAAAATTTTTGTATACCTGTTTTTAGAACGCTGCCTACAAAACCCGTTTAGCTACGGTATAATAACGCAGGAAGGGGAACAATATACCATATTTGCATTTGATCTGGTGTTAAATATTTCACTTGCCACTATATTTGTGACACTATGTCAATTGGACATAGATTTTTTACCTTTCGAAGAACGGATCCAGGTAATTCGGCCATCTTTTAACATAGGCTGTCATTTGGGTCATTCCTAAGAAAACAAAAATCCTCAGAAACGGCATCGTGAAATACGTTTACTTGTTGTTCAGACAATTAAAACTGCATGGAAATATTATCAAGATTTTGTTGTATGAGATCCATCCTACAGACTGGCCGTTGGTAAATCAACTGACTACGAAAATTTGTTATCTTTGGACGGGGATTATGCTGGCCATATTGAATTACTTTGTATTGGTCAGTTATTCCCGGATTAATTAATCAGAGTTTACAGATGTGATAGTACTGTATGTTTTGTCTATGGAACTGGAAACAATATTTGCAACCTTCTTCTTTCTGGTAGTGTTGATGCTGACCATTACATTGTTTTGGAGTTCCATCCCAATATTTGACAACGTTCACCACCAATCGTAACTAGTGATACTGTTCAAAAAGCATGTACGAGGAGAAAGACCTGACTGGCTGTAGGGAAATTGCAGTGCGACGTCTAGCATTCAAAAGGCGACAGAATTCTCCCATTTTTCGTGAGACATCCAAAAATATGCACAAGTCTAGTGATTTGCAAGACATAGTGCCCAGATTTAATGCCGTGCAAGATATAGCGCCCCCGGGAGTGGAGGGTGATTATGAAAAGCGGAAAAAGGGAAAACAGTCCTTGACAGGGCGGAGGGAAAGAAAAGTTAGGCGTATACATTACCAAAGTTGACATCATTTTCAAATTTAATATAAATGTGCTTTATCAAATAGGCTACATCAACATGGGGTATTTAAGTCCAGTAGTAGCCTAATAAATCCAGTTACCGCTCCGCACTGTATTTCTCAGCTGAAACAACTTCGTCTGGCTATTCCGGGCTATGTGGTTGAAATATAAAATTAAAATTGCCTGAAAGTCGTATGTGATAACTTAAAAGATTTATTCACGGAGAATAACGAACAGTCCAACAATTTCAGTGATAACATTCGTCAGTATAATAACGCAGATTCCTTTGCCTTTTTGGAGCAAATATAAAACTACCTTTGGGTCATTTACCTTATTGTTTTAAAATTCAAGACGTAGTACATCATTATGTTTCATCTTCATACCCTCACAATGATAAGAACCCTACTAATAGGCAGTTATATATTTTAGAATTTTCCGAAGCTAACCAATTCCGTCTTGGAAATTCATGAAATAAGTGCCAGAAAAATTGTACTTTACCGACGCAGGGACTTAGTATTCCGTTGAATTCAACGGGTTCAAACTAGTTTAATTTTAAGTTATGACATTTCAGTACGGCCGCTGCATGCTATAGAACTATTCAGAGTGATACATTTATCATTAACGCAACTGACGCTTCTCCCAAGTTTTGCCGTAATTGTGCAATAACTTCCCGAGTTATTAAATTGTATATTTGAATAGAACCCTACGCCTAGACTCTGTCTATAGAGTCGCTTTTCTTTTGCTTTGGTTGTATTTTATTACTACTTTCCGTTATAACTGCTCTAAGAAACTGGCATTTATTAATTATTATGAAATTTAAGGATGGCCGCTGTGCGCTATATTCAATGTGATAATCTTTTGACTAAACAGGTGAGAGCTCTTATTATGATATTCACCTCTTGGCATGATTCGTCTTAATTATCGAATTTCATTCTGAGTTATTGATTTTAATGTTCTAATATTTAGAACGGCCACCAACCTGAATGTGTGAAGAGCCTACTCTTTTGCATTTGTCAGACCACGCTACATATACTGTCCTACCATGTCACTAATTTTCGTTACTAAAACTCTTGAGTGTTGGGAGTTTTTTTTTTTAAATTATTTGAAGATTGTGACTGCGCGCAATCTGCACTCTCATATACTCACCACCGTTGTAACAGTTTTCATTTAAAACTATCCCAATGCCAATTACTGTGAACATTGATTCCGTGGATAGTAAGTTATGGATTATAATGCTTTCATGATTCGCATAGCCGCCATCTTACATTTAATTGGATGATGACCTTATAGTTCGGGCACAAGTCGTTTCCCACACGAAGGTACGTTTTTCCAAAATTTGTTAGTGATCAAGTGATTAGTTAAGTCATAATTTGATTTAAGGTTTGAATATTTGGGAGGCCATCATTTTGTTTTTGTTATAATGGCGGCGATATCATACATGTCACTGATGTGCCCTTTGCTAGTACTACCTCTGTACGATATTTGGTTCAATTTGGTTTCGTCGTGTTTGAATTGATACGGGATGAGAGGGAGGGGGGGGGCATTTTTACTCACACACCGACATTTGGCCCGTGTAGATCTCATAAGTCTACTTTAATTTTAAAAAGTAGAAAGTAGGCTAAAAATTAGCAACCCATCAATGATAAGAGACGTAAACTTTCTGATTTTGTTTGGACAGAGCATTTTGCTATGTCGTGTTGGTGGTATCCCAGGACAAGGTCTCGTCAAATTTATTTTCAGGCTTTATAAAGGCTATCGCGTTCAACTGACTTCAACCCAGGCGTTCAGCTGTTAGTTCCGTGATGCATAGTCTTTGCATCTCAACTGGAGGTGGCATTTGTCTTACCACGCGGGTAACATACAAACATTACTCATGGAAGAATAATATCTAGAGTAGCAAAATTGCACAACAGTGTGAAGATAAGTAGAACTTGTAAAACTGGGATGGAAATTCGGTGGTTTTTAAGATAAATTTAACATAAGCAAAGCTTCTGTGTGGCCAGAATTTGTAAGTTATTCGTTATGATATACGTACAGTATGTCGTCTACCTAGAGCATCGTTCGACTCTGTGAAGATGGTCAATAAAGTGAAGTCTGCATTCGTTTGTTCTTCTAGTATATGATTTTCAGAACCAAGATATTATTACATTAGATTTTTAATAAAAGGACGCTAATAATCAATCGACTTCTAGTAGGAAATCAGCTGGTGAAAAGTAACATAACTTGAAGTCATAGAAGCCATTCTTTAGTGTTGCCTAGTTCTATTAAAGAAAGCTTTGTTTAATCGATACTAATATAATAAAGCTGAAGAGTTTGTGTGTCTCTTTGTGTGTTTTTGTGTTTAAACGCACTAATCTCTGGAACTGCCAGTCGGATTCGAAAAATTCCTTTTTTATATGATTGCCAGATTCAAGAGGAATACTTTAGGCTATGCTATAATACATTCCCTGCATTTAGGCTCTTGGCACAAATCTACACCGTTTCTCCAATCTGAACCAAAATGTGCATACTTACCCTTTGGAACCCTGCGAGTAACACTGAGTCTGCATGAAATTTCGGACAGACCACTCCATTCCCTGCATTTAGGTCCATTGGCACAAATCTACACCGTTTCACCGACCTGAACAAATTTCACATATTTACACTTTGGAACCCGACGAGTAACACTGTCTGCTTGAAATTTCGGACATACCACTCCATTCCCTGCATTTAGGTCCATTGGCACAAATCTACACCGTTTCACAGATCTGAAACCACATTTGTATACTTACCCTTTGGAACCCTGCGAGTGACACTGTTTACATGAAATTTCGGACAGACCACTCCATTCCCTTTGGCACAAATGTACATTGTTTCACCGATCTGAACCAAAATTTGTATACTTACCATTTAGAGCCCTGGGAGTAACACTGTCTGCCTGAAATTTCGGACAGACCACTCCATTCCCTGCATTTAGGTCCATTGGCACAAATCTACACCGTTTCACCGACCTGAACAAATTTCACATATTTACACTTTGGAACCCGACGAGTAACACTGTCAGCATGAAATTTAGGACAGACCACCCAATTCCCTGCATTTAGGCCCTTTGGAACAAATCAACACCTTTTCACCGATCTGAACCACATTTTGTTCACTTACCCTTAGGAACCCTGCGTGTGACAGTGTCTACATTAAATTTCGGACAGGCGACTCCATTCCCTGCATTTAGGCCCTTTATCACAAATCCACACCGTTCCTCCTAATTGCACCATATTATACATACAATTTGAAACCCTGCTGGTAACACTGTCCACTTGATATTTTGGACAACGCTCTCCATTCCCTACATTTAGAATAACAAACAAACTGAACTTGAAAACCATGTATTAAGGCCCTAGAATCATTCATGTTCGTAGTAGTGTAACTGTACGAGTATTTTAATAAATCTATAGTTGACTGCCGATTCGTGCTGCATCACGTCGCCCCTACCAGTGTTCAGGTGCAGAATTGCGAAAATAGTTAAATCTTGCGCTGCTTATAAATTGCAGTCACGGGGAGTGATTAATGCAAAAAGATTTATTTTGCGCCTTAAATCAGTTATCATCATGGACATATTATGTATCTGTATAAGTGCAATGGTCTTGGTGCAATACATTGAGGTTATCAGCTGTAATAAGCGTTGGTGCCTTCAAATTTACCTTAATTTATTCCGAAACTTGTCGTTGAGCGCTATGTGGTGAACCCTTTATACGCAGTCCGTATAAATGATTCTAAATTTTTATTCATCATCATATGATATTTCTACCAGTAACAGTTAAAGCCAGGCAGAAGTTGGGAAACATTGTGAAATGAGTGGCGCCGGTCAGGAGCTATATGGCAAGCAAGAACACAAAGGCTGGAACTCTTCAAGAATTTAGAAAGGTAGGCTTGGCCTAGATGACACATCGGACAGGTGCAGTTGTAGAGCAAGGGAATAATCTTGGTGACGCACAAGAACGGCTTGGTTCTGTGTACGTTCGCGCCAAGACGAAATAATGCTTCGATGTGAATGGTGGAATGACCTGATAACCACCCCTTCTGGGAGGCAGCAATCAGAAAAAAGCCCGCAAATTTGCAAGAGTTAGGACCAATAACACGGAGACGCCTATTTTAGCGGCAAAGTGGCTTGATAGCTCAGACTGATGATTTTGAGCGGGAGTTAATTCTTGATTAATTACTTGATCGATTTCAGATAGCACTAGCCTAGTCTTGACCTGCGTTTTACTATGAACTCAATGATACTAGTTGCATGTTAATCCGAGGATTATTATGGAAATTTATTTCATTTATCCCCCTCCATGTGAAACCGTAGCCAGATTCACTTATAAGTGGCCTAAGAGGCAATGAAGAACACTCTTATTTTACTTGTCTGAGGACACAGGTTATAACTCTTATTTTGTGTGTCTGAGGACACAGGTTGATTACTCTTATTTCATGTCTGTGGACACAGAATATTTTCAACGACTGTAAAAATGTATAACTTCAGTGAAATTTAGGTAGTCCTTGTACTACAAGTAGGAACAGTACTTCGAATATTTTGCCATAGACTGTCGGGGAAAGTAGAACTTGACAGGCAAAATTAGATAGAATTGTATAGCGTGTGTGTAATTAACGAACATTTACAATTCAGCACCGAGATGACATCAAGGAACCTGGACGGAACTTGGACCCAGCAGGACATCAGTCACGCCATGTGTGACTCGAGCTAAAGCCATTAGAAGGAGGAATAGAAGACGATGTTCTCTGACGCTGATTGGCTAGAAGGAATGAGTACAAAATGAATTTATTTATTTAACAGATCAATTATGGTTTATGGGACAATTTTTGTAGATATCTTGTTTGCTTGTGTTGAAATATAGAAACTTGTTTTCTTGTTACTGACACACAATTAATTGCATGGGACAGCGTAGCGTTTGTATTATTGTAAATATTTTTGTGATTATTTTGTGTCAAGTATACGGGGCTATACGTGCAGCCATGCGCACATACGCTCTCGTAATGCGGCTAAGAAGCGTAATTCGGAAAGTGCATTAAGACGCAAATGGAACCAAGTTAATTCTAGTATAAAATAGTATTGGAGGGTAAAATTTGACTGATTGTAAACCTTATGGTTGATCAGGATATTTTTGATTGACAATTGCTATGTCGCAATTCCTTGCGAGTAGCTCTTTGCTCACTCGAGTTTTTAGCTTTGATTTTAATTTTTGGAGTGTTTACGAACACAATCTTAGGGAAGTCTGATGAAAAGCCGACCAGGATGCTATGATTATGGTGTCAGTCCAAGCTTATGGTGTTGATGTGTATTATGGTAAGTGCCCGTGGGAGGAAAGTCACTCAGACTTCTCAGTCAGCCACACCCCAGCCCATTTCCTGTCCTTGAGAGGCGGATCTGTGGAATATATTGTGTTCTTGCAATTCAAGGGAATTGGCAAGATTTTTGTTGTGATTTGCGCGTTTCCAGATGATGATTAACGGGACCTGAGAGTCGCCAGTTATATTTAGACACCGAGCTTGGGAACTGACAAATGTTGAGTGCTGTGGAGTGGGGCATACCATCAGGTGAGCTGGCGATCAGATAACAACGACCAAGGGTCATTAACGAGACAGGCCAGGTTCCAGCAGATTAGAATAATATGTTGTTTAAATTCAGTAAAACCCTGATCGATCATAAAAATATATTGTTGATTAAATGGGCGTTGTCAATGTAGTGACGTCCTTTCCGAAGCGTTACCATATCTTACTTTTATTCATGTCATGTAATTTTCAGCCATTTAGGCATATTTTATTTTGTTGTTGTTGCTTGATTTTGTGTGTTTATGTTCGTGTTCAATGACCCCGTGTGGCCATCTGTCACGTGATGCTGTTCCCATATATTTTTCGAGCATTTGGCCTAGAGGCGCGCTCATTTATTGATGTGCTCTAGCACAGTGGTGGAATCTCGAGGAGATTCACGTAATTTTAGAGTGATTAGTATTGGTGTGTCAGTATTAATTTTAGTGTGTTTTTATTAAGTGAATGTCCCGTAGCCGTAATATGGTTCGCCAGATGGAATTCCGTGAGCAACATGATTGTTTTCAGTTGTGAACGGAATACTCATCAAGTACTCATTTTCTTCTACGTTATCAGTTCACGCGCGCATATAACTTTTTATCTAGTTCAGTGGACATGTATCCACGTTGTTGATGTTGAGGAGCGAGTTTTGATACCGCTCATGGTAATGTAATTCATTGTGTTGTGGGAGTCAAAAGTCAGGGAGGACTTTTCTTGTTATTATTATTATTATTATTATTATTTGCACATATTTTTCAGTTATTAAATCACTTTTATTATACTTGTTATTCACTCATTTCTTAATTGTAGTGTTTCTTTTGATCCTTCTAGCCAGTAAAGTATGTTGTTTTGGTGAACATTACTTAAGCAGTACACAGGACTGAACGCGACCCCGAAAACAGAATCATGTCATAAACACTGCTTTACAGAAGGGTACAGTGGCCATAAATTATTCTATTGCTACCTCAGGAGCTCGGGACAGCCGAAGTTTTCCAAAGTGTTCTTATTATTTTCCTACGGTGCTATGCGACAAAAGACGACACTATTGGGCTCCACATTCCTAACATACAATGATATATAGGCCCTAGGCAGTGTCTTTTATTTCACTTACTCCTCTTTCTAATCATTTTTAGCCTACTTTTCACATTTTGCAAAAATGAGGAAAAAGTAGACTTATGAGATCGGGCAAATGTGTGTCTGTCTGTCTGTCCTTCTGTCTGTCTGTCTGTCTGTCCTTCTGTCTGTCTGTCTGTCTGTCTGGCTGGCTGTGTGTGTGTCCCCTCCTCTCAGCTCCTAAACGGCTGCAGCAATCGAAACAAAATTTGGTAGGAGTAAAGATCTATACCTGAATATCTCACGACCATATTTGAAAATGATGTCAGTGCTACCAACTGCTGAAAAATCGCAATTGAAATTTGAGCTCCATGTTGGATATCTTGTTAGGTATGAATGGGAGCTATTTCAAAATAGGCACACGTATAGATAATGATATTGCAGTTTAATTTCCACGAGGCCATACAAGGCAGTGTTGCCAAAATGATTATAAGCCTGCTGATAAGTCCAAATTTTAAATGCATATAACTTCTACACTATCAATTGGATTTCAACCAAATTCCGTATGTGCTATGTATACATAAACAGATATGACTGAGCGTATTCTTAAGAGCCATCAGGGCTGCCAACTGTTAATAAATGCTCTCAATTTTTTTAAATCCAAATACCCATATATCAGAAAGTATGCAAGCCGACAGCTTTAAATTATGCACACGTATAGTACCTGACATTCTATATTAATTTGGAGTAACTTATATACGTCAGTGCTACCAACATGATTCTAAGTCTGCTGAGAGGTCGAACTTTAAATACATGTAATTTCTATACTAACTAATGGATTTCATTCAATTTTGGCACACCAATAGATCATATTATTTCAGATTATTTGTGACCAATACATGCATGGGATTGTTGCCAACATGATTTTACGTGCGCTGTTAGATCCATTGTTTAACTGCATGTAACGTCCATGCTATCCGTTGGACTTCAACCAAATTTTGTATTCTGTACCATAAGAAATGGATCTAAGAATATATTCAGTCACCAGGGCTGCCAACTGTAGTGCTTTATTAGGCTACATTATGCCAGGTATACAGTATTTCTAACTAATTATAAATTTCGATATTACCAACTTAATGTCATCATTATTCTAGATAGATCCATGTAGATTAATCATTGGCATGAATCTTAAATATTAAGAAAAGTAGGCTCTTTATTTCGTCACGGAACTTCTTGTTAGAAATGTGTTTGTAAATTACATGTGTCAGTGCTGTAGTTAGTAAATAGGTGTTTCCCTATTCATTATTATCATGAATGGTAAAATGACCTAAATATTACGTCCATTATACTGTACTGCTTATCACCCTCACTACAACCACCACAAAAAGTTATATTTAATATTTTTTTTCTGGTAGTTGAAGTATCATGTGCCAGTCCTGTATTAGTATTCATTATCATCCATAGAACAAATAAATCCACCGGGCGAAGCCGGGTACTACTGCTAGTATAAAATATAGCTTGAAATTTTTGACATGTAGTCCGCCCCGTTGCGTACTGGCTAGCATGATTGGATGTCACGATGGAGGCCCGTAATCGATTCTTGGCCCTGCCAAGAAATTTAATTCTGGTCTGAGGGTTGGAAAGGGGTACACTCAGTCTCGCGAGGAGAAAATAAGAAGAGGTGGGTTCGATTCCTACCTTAGACATCCAAGGTTTCCCACTTCTACTCCAGACAAATGCCGGGATGGTTCCTTACTCAAGCCCATGGCCGATTCCTACCAAAATCCTACTTCAATTACAAATACACACACAAATAGAGACATGACATTGGTACAGGTTATTAGACCGAATTTGCAACCACTGTGTGTAGGCTGTGGGTTGCTTGAAAAATGTCCTCTTCAAACTATTAGCTCGTCACTTACAAAAGAGGAATTAACGATGGATACTTTATTTGTCTGTAATTAATTAATTAATTGTACACAATTAATAACTCTGGACTGTTCTCTGACCTACAGTAAACACCTTGAGAATGCTGCAGAAAAACTCAAGACCAGGAACAATATAATCCGCAAACTGGCTGGCACAACATGGGGTGCCCATGCAAGTACCCTTCGTATGACAAACCTTGCGCTAGTCTACTCTGTTGCTGAATATTGTGCTCCGGTATGGTATAGAAGTGCTCATGTCCACAGAGTGGATACTCAGCTCAATGAGTCCTTAAGGAATGGGCACATTAAGGTCAACCACTGTGCCATTGTTGCACGTCCTGGCAGGCATTCCTCCTCCACAACTGAGACGACAACAATCAGCTGCCCACGCTTGGAAAACTTACATCTATTCTGACTTCAAGCACCTTCCGGTTCATTCAGCACTGAGTAATCTTCCACCCATGCGCCTGAAATTCAGAAATGCTATTTCGAGTGATGACATTATTATTCAGCCAGGGCCTTACAACATCAACAATATCTGGAAGGAAAGGTGGAGAGATTTTTCTACACCTCGCCAAATCCACTTAGATGATCCTTCCCAGCATATCCCAGGAAATGCGTGGTTCAAACTAAATCGTGCTCGAACTGGTCATGGAAGATGCAAAGCGATGTAACACAAATGGGGATGGCTGGAATCACCAGCTTGTGTCTTCAGAGCTCAGGAACAAACGATGAACCACATCAATCGGGAGTGTCCGCAGCGTAGCTTTACAGGCGAATGGGAAGAGTTCATTAAACCATCAGCTCCAGCGCTTTCCTGGTTGAAGAGCCTTGATGTTCATTTTTGATTATTATGTACTTTTTTGGTTGCTAATCATGTAGATCATTTTCACCAGACTAAAAATAAAATAATTAAATCGACAAATAATTAATTTATTAACAAATTAATTAATATTTTACAGCATAGAAGGAATGTCGGCAAGTATGCGCCTCGCCGCGCTGTTTATAATTTCTTTATTAAGACGTTGTGTATCGAGCGCTACCGGTTGTGCCATCAAAAGTTATCTAATACGACAACTTATCTCTAGAATTCTGACTACGAGGATCTGTGGTTTGAAAATAAGTTATACTCATTGTAAGAGAATAAGGTATCCATGACATTTTTATCTTACATGACACAACGCTAAATTCACTTTTTGGCACAATTTGCTAGCTGGTGATGTTGTTGCTTATAATAGGGGTTGCGTTATCATAGTCATATAGCTCTGTGTACTTGGTGTGTGTGTAATTTGTGTGATAACTTGTGTTATTTTGATGTGTTTACTAGTGTGTGTATTTGCAAATTGGGGATAAGATTAGGATGGTGACGGCCGTGGTTTTCAGTTAGGAACCACTCCAGCATTTGCTGGGAGTAGAATTAGGAAACCA
This sequence comes from Meconema thalassinum, assembly GCA_946902985.2. NCBI lineage: Eukaryota > Metazoa > Arthropoda > Insecta > Orthoptera > Tettigoniidae > Meconema > Meconema thalassinum. The sequence continues at coordinate 1,097,768,178 of OX336389.2, read as the reverse complement.
CGGACAACCACTTCCAGGATGGCTGAAAGGGAATGGAACCCTCCTCTTCTTAGTTTTGCCTCACAAAGCTGAGTGTACCCCATTCCAGCCCTCACACCAGTATTATTATTTGTTTGGCAGAGCCGGGAATCGAATCCAGGTCTCCGGGGCGACAGCTATGAACGCTATCCACTGCATGGGAGGTGCACAATTTGCTATTGATAAACCTCAATCTCCACTGCAAATCACTCAATAAATTTTACGTTTCTAAGAAAGATCACAGTGAAGACAAAATGTCTTTAATTGATACCGACGCTGTCTTGAGTTAAAATCAACTAGGCTATGGTATAGAATCAATGTGTATGCTATTAATATTATTACTATTATTATTATTATTATTATTATTACACTGAGTGGCCAAAAGCAACGGGAAGGCTAGACCCAAGAGAAAATGTGCCGTGTACAGACTCCTAAGCGTTGCGGCTAGCTGTGGTGGAGCAGAGCAGTCTGTCACAGACACGAGTGTAGTGAAGCTGGCAACACGTCGCGATTTAATTGACTGTGAACGTGGGATGATCATCGGCGAACGGGTCATAGCATTTCGGAGATAACACGTGAATTTTGGATTCCGAGGTCAACAGATAATGTTACTATCCGTGTAAACCACCGCACGGGACGACCACAGGTTTTTAACGAACGGACATAAGTCACCTCAGCAGAACCATACTGTACTCGAATTAGTAAGTGAGCTTGGAAATATTCGTATTTTCAAAAGTTTTCTAACTGGCCAGTGATAAATTATAACGACACTGGAATCAAGCCACGAAACTGGTTTGTACATCTCGTCGAGTTAACCAGTTAACCGAGCCGACCAATGAGGAAATTAATCGCAGTCACGTGAGCGACTTAGCACTAGGCAGCACAGTGCTAAAGAATGATGGAACTATCATGCACGGAGATACTCGAAGACTTCCGAGTCGAGCCGAAAGACGCACGCGAAGGAAGTGTGACTAGAGGTTTGGAGGAGGGGACTCGAGTTTGGCGCATGTCGAACAGCCAATAAGAAGCGACCTTACTTAAATAAGAGCTAACAATATAATTAGCATAGCTAATTACCAGCATGATTTTAACACATTGTAATATCATGGAAGATATTAAATAATAAATAAGAACTATTTATTAACATTGCGGCAAATTAAATGTTCAATTAAGGATTATTACCATCATCGCTAATAAGGAACCAATCAGATCCATGTTCTGAAAGGTGACGCTAACTTGAGTATTGACGAGGGGAATCAGAGAGGAGAACAAGGCTCTTAACAATTACGACTTCATGAGAAGAGGACGTGTCAACCAAATACTCGGCAATCGAACGAAGCTGATAGAGATTATTATATCTTTGAAGAAGATGAATACGGCACGCAATTAGCAACGAGAACGAAGGCACTTAGTTTGTGCGTGTATATCAAGTCGACATACAACTATATTTAAAGCTTACTGAAATTATTCTACATATGTCTACCATGTCGAAATTGCTGAATTTGAGGGAGGCAAATACGACTGAATATACAGAAGAAGTAATGATGAACTAAAATGTTAAAGGGAACAGAACTATGATGACAAGGAGAGTATTCGAAATGACATAACATCAATCACGTGGGGGAGATTAACATCTCATCTCTCCCATGTAAAATATTCTACATCTACAAAGTCATTTCACCAACTAAAATGACGAATGCTTATATCAGAACTTTGGCGAAAGAAGACAGAATTAGTTCACGAACGAGGGCGGTTAGGGGTGATCCCAGGGCCATCGAGAGAGAAAGGGTTTCCCATTTCACACAAGAAGATAGCCTAGCAGAAAGGACGGCCACACGAAGATGTTCGAGTTCGAATCCCGTACCTGACCGCATGGAAACTTCTGTAGGAGATCGAAGGGGCCCACACGACATCATGGAGTTTCGACCTATCCGAAACAATCCGTTTCTGAGGGATAGCGAAGAAAGCCTACTTCTAGTCATCTATAAAGCAACAAAAGGTAGTCGCAAGACCAACGATATATCCCATTTTGTAGAATTGTAGATACTTTTGAGGATATGCGACAAGTTTTTATTAATGCCATTTTTCTACTGTTATAGTTTTCGATGTTATATTTTCATAACTACGTCATGTGGATGTTTATTCTCGTTTTGCGTCGATTTTGACAATTTAGAATATTGTTATTCACATTTTTGGAATTTTGCGACTTTCGAAATTTGAATGAGGAGATTTTACAGTTTAGTTCAGAATATTTTTATGGTCAAGTTTAAATGTGTTTAGATCACATTTTGTCAGTTTTGAATTGTTTTATAACGTTCTTTGACAACGATGATAATAATGGAAATTTGTTCCAAGAATGTTATGCAGAGGTATATTTTAGAGAATGCTATTCATCAAGATCTTATTTGGAGATCCATGTAAAGTCACGACCTGATAACGTATTAGAGAGATCTGGTTATAAATATTTAGTGACATAATTAACAAACAAAGTATAAAAGTTTATGAGAAATATATTAACGGAAGAATTTATAAGAGAATGTAATGTGAAGTTAGTAAATACGAATTACAGTGTATTATTGAAATAATAAGATTTTGAAGAAAGATTTGAAGGAAATATCACAGCTAATAGCAAGCTTTATGGAAATGTGAGTGATATAAAAGGAATAATATTGTTATGAGACGACTAGTATTTTATTATATTACCTGTTAAATTAATTCATCGATGGAACCAGTATTTTTATTACATAACGTACTTTTATTAAGGATGTTGAAACTATGAGAAGAATTTGTTAACGAGAAGTTAGTTGAGAAGAATATGTTATTGGAAGAAACTACGAAGTATCTCTTAGAGAGAGATTTATTTATTTCCGTGATGACGGAGGTATTTGTTGTATGACAATGGGCATTGTGAAGCCATTGGTCAATTGTTGAAGGAATGTCTGTAGTGGCAGACTTGCGCATATTTTGATGTTGGAAAGTAGGATGTTTTAAGAAGAAGCAGTATTGTTGTTATTTAATAATATTTGAAGTTATTGAAATATTCTCATAGAGTTGAAACTCCTTGAAAGTATTATGACAGCGAATCCTAGATGAAGTTGTATCTGAAAGAAATTATAGGATCAATGGATCTTTGTTGAAACTGAGAGTAAACTGAGTTCTATTTAAATGGTTTTTAATAAGAGATTGGATTTATGGTAATTGCCCAACGAATTGGAAGATTATATTTTTATTAAGTATTTTTATTTTGATGACAGACCAGTTATAGGAGGTCTATGAACTATGTCTTTACTTAATTGTATGGATTATAGAATCACGAATTGTAACAGTTTCCCGAATAAGACATAGTATGGTGAATGAAAATTTTCTTAAGTCCGCTGCAATGTGAGTGAAGAAATAGGAAGACAATTTATGTCTATATTGTCTGTAAAGAAGGCAGTTTGCCCGTTGTAAATATTTTATTTTAAATTGAGTAGTTGTTGAACTACAGCGCCAAGATTTGTGTTGTACATAAATAATATTTAGAATTTAAATAAAGGTTTACAGTTATAATTATGCGTAATTTAATTTTTAATACAAAATTTAAATATGGGTAGAAATTTTTATCGCTTCTATAAGAAGGATTTAAGTGATAGGAGACGGGAGATAAATTTTATAGCGTAATAAATAGTTTTTGTGATGACGGAGATCTACGTCAGGGTTAAATTCATTTTATTTTGGGGATATTTTTTTAACTTAATAACATTTTAGTTTATTATAAAACTCCCGTTACCTAGGTCATAGCAGTTGTTTGCTGCGATTTAATTCATTATTTTATTTGAGCTTATGAAAGCTTCTATAAACAATTTTATCGGTTAATGTAACAGAGCAATGACAATTCGTCATTTAATTTAATTTAATGTTTATAATGCATAATATGAATGCAAGTGTTAGGAAACTTGTATTTGTTAATGTCAATAAATATGACAGGCACGTTTTTACGATTTCCTGATCTTTTATAGAAATTTGGCATTGTCTTTGTAGTTAAATGGTAGTGGAATATGATGTAGGGTGGAAGTTACCAAGGGACCTTATCCGCATCCTTACGCCCAAGATTTTCATGGATTCTCGTCTTTCCTGAGTAGTTAGAGAACCCTGTTGTTCTGTAGGTTGTTACTATAGCTTATTCTGTTTGATAAATTCCTGTTGCTTATTCTGAGTGTTTTCTCCAAGTAGCACTGTGTTGTTTTTTAGCGGGGACTTCAAGATGCTAAAATCCATTATTTTTCCAGCGTTGGGTTTTGGTGGATCATCCAGATATAAGGGTACAATACGAAGGCTAATGTTAGTCAAATAACCGCCCAGTTGAATGTTGGGAGTCAGGAACCCATTTCTTGTCAAATCGATGCCTCACCGTATTGCTGCCGTTTTGAGGGCTCACGGAGGAGCAACTTGTCATTTACATCATATTCCGTGCCTTCTCATGACTTTTGGCCAGTAAGTGTATTATAACTGTCATCATCATTACCACGATCATCGTTAGCCAGCCTTCCATTATCGATATACAAGGCTGTAGTATTATGGAGTACCGTATACCTAATACTAAGCCGGAATGAGATTTATTCCTAACGAATGCAATGTGACGTGGGAGGATACAGGAATGTAATAATTGAATTAGGAATGATGCATTGAAGAGCAACTGTATGGAAAGGTATGAGTACCATGCTTTATGGGAGATGTATGTAATTTCTCGTCGCATCTAAAGATAAAATGTACTTTCTAGCTGTATCATCAGCCAAGAAATACCGATGGTTATTTGAAGTATGGGAGAAAGAAAATAAAAGTAGCTCCTTGACGAACTAAATAGCGGTTTTTTTTTCATATATCCTGCTGGTCTTTACCTTTAAGAACTCTCCAGGCTACTAAAAGGATTATCCATGTGATGTGTAGGCTACTAAATAGATTTTGATATATGACCTCTGTCTCCACCAACACCATTGCATGTTGTAGAATAAGTATCGGCGAATAAGACTCCTCTCGCGAACTGGCATCTTTCTGTAACGCATCACGGGAGTTTAATTTAAGAAAATAAAAATGCACGGCTCTATGATTTACGACAGTTAAGCTACATAATTTAGCCTAGTGCCATTCAATTATGATTATTACAACAACCTAATATACGAATCCTCACATCAATCACTTCAATGAGCGAAATAAAAAAATTAGGTTTTAAAACTTCAAACTGATGCCATCTTGAATTTTTGAGAACAATTGAACATGAGATGTTTCTATACTTAACTCTGAATAAATATTCACTGTACTTGGCATCACTGCGCTGGGATGTTCAGATCGCTAGAAAAATCATTTGTAATATTTGAAAGTCACTTGGCAACCATGTTGCTTTTGTGTTTCTCAGGATTTGAAAAATCACATATATGTACTTATTTAATAGTCCTCTATCACAATACAAAATTTCGGAGATATTGTGAATCGGTGGCATATTTTGTATGGATGCTATGTTGGATTGTTTCATATATAGACTATAGAATTATATGCCAGCAGATGAATATTCTGATGATAGTTCATTATACCAACCTACATTTCTATTGCTTGATAAGGACACGAAAAATGAAACCGAGATTTTTTAAAATTTGCACAGACGCCATTATGAAGTTCTCATAAAATTGCATTAAGTAAGACGTCGGTATATTAAGGCTTGTATGAAGATATACCATGCTAAGTTTCACAGTGCTCAGATGAGAAGTGGCGAGAAAAAGTCCATTCAAAAATTAACATTTCGCGACGCCACCATGTTGGTTTTGTGCTCACCAGGTTATTGAAAATTCCTTAGATGGACTTCTGTTATTAGCCTTTATAATCATACAAGATTTCAGTTTGATTGCTGTAGTAGATTCGTAGATATTGAGAACCGCTTAAATATTTCGGATGGTCACCATGTTGAATTGATATATACATGTATGTAGGCCATAGAGTTATGTACCCTTTATCGGATCCCTGTAGATTTGCAATACTCAAATAAAATACAGGTGCTTAACGATAGGTAGATACGTAGATCAAAATGACGTGTATATATTCAATTCAGCGCCTTTGAAGTGGGTTGCATAAAATACTGCAATTACGCTGTGAGGGAAAGTCACAGCATCTTGTTTCAAACAATAGCTGGTATGTAATAGTACGTGGAAGGATACCCAGAAGAAAGAGAAGCCTCTAACTGTTGCTCATAGACGACTTCATGATAAGATCTTATTCGTGAATCGTTAAAAGCTGATAAGTTTCATCGTTAGTATTTTAATACCGTTAGCGAAATGAAATGAGTCATCCCGTATATTGTTATTTATATTTCGAAATGAATTTCAGTCGGCATGAGGTCATACTGCGTGTATGTAACATGTTCACTAGAGTCCAATCGTGTTTCGAACTGTCGAAGAAGTGGAATCGATGATGAACAATTGCGTCTTGTCTGGTGTTTCTTTCTAAGAACTAGCCATACTCAGATACACCGACGATTGAGTTAAGTATTAAGGCGAAACAATTTGCTAAGAGTATACACACCTAAGCCTGCAATACTGGCAAGACATTTAAAATGTTTTTACTATGGGAATCCTGCAAAATGGCTTCCAACACGATTCTATTTATAATAACAACTAGCAACCCGCCCCGGCTTCGCCCGGGAAGAGTTATGAATGCAAGGTGATAGGCTACTTTTAACCGAGGTCTTATAAGATTTCCTTGTAAGCGACATTAGTCGCTTTCCCTCCAGCTGTGAACACGAAAAGATTTCGGTTTGATGTAATACGCGATAGAGCCACGTAAAGCTGTCCATGAGAAAAACATTCTTCTCTGATATCAACTCCAGTCACGCTAATTGTCTGACCCTGTGCTTGTTTATAGCCATGCCAAAGCGGACTCTTAGAGAGAATTGTACTTGTTTGATATGATCAGGCAAATCTGAAGGAATCATAGGGATTCTGGGTACTAAGACGGTTTCCCCTGTACCACAGCTAGTTAAGATAGTTGCTTCAATGAAACAGTTTTTCAAAGTTTTCCATGATGCGACGGCAAGAGCAATATTACCACCAGACCTCGCTTTGGCGAGCAACAAATTAATCAAGAACATTTTGCCTGTGCCTCCAGGGGCATCGAGAAAAATTATCTTACCTTCCTTCTTAGTGATGCTAAATATGATGGTGTTATAAACTTGTTTTTGATCGTGGTTCAGACGGTGTTCTCCTTGACCAACGGTTTGAAGGAGCCGAAGACGGAGTCTGTCTTTCTCTTGTGACAATCAAAAATTATTTGTTGCTCTGTTTCATTGTTACGTGATAAGCGCTTTTTATATCAATTAACTATAACCTATATCCGTTTTATATCTCAGAATGATGGCTTAAAATCACTGACTGGACTATTAATTATAGCGAATTCTAGTCAGACGTAATTTAGGAATGACGAGGTGCATGATACACAAATCCCCCTACCGTCCAATCTTAAATTGAATGTGTAATTTTCGGAAAGAAAAGTTCACAGGCGAAATGAAGAAAAGCCGAGTTGCACTTCCAGGGGAATGGGGAGATGCATGAAACACAAATCCCCCTCCCGTCCAATCTTAACTTGACTGTGTATTTTGCGGAACGGAAAGTTCTCAGGCGAAATGAAGAAAAGCCGAGTAGCACTTCCAGGGAATCTCCAAACACAACCACCATTCTCTGATGTCTTAACTCAACACGACTCGACGGTTTGCTGCTGGCTGTATCTGTGGTAATAGGTTCGCCCGCTAGTTAGGCTGTAACAGGAGTGATAATACTCGCCCTTAGCTAGCTCGTAAACTGTCACCAGAGTATTTGAATTGACATGTTTGGAAGAAATGAAAACGTAAAAACACTTATAGTGGGCGATGTATTAAAGATAGAGACTGACTTTTTATAGAATTTTTCATGTTGAACAATTTTTACACTCATAGTATTAGATATTTTTAACGGTTTGCCCAGCGTAAGCTTACAAAGTGTTCGGACGCCAGGTTTTCTTTCTACTTTTTCACTGAAATCGATACTGCTCGGCTTCCTTTGATCATAAATAATTAATTTTCTACAGAAATCATCCTCGAGATATCGTTTACAGAATGGTGAAAACCGCATCAAAATCCCTCCAGAGGTTCTCAAGATTACCCGTGACATCCAAGAATCGGGGACTTTGTTTAATACCAAGTAGAGATAATAACATTGCGTTGACTAAAATTAAATTTTATTCTCCAATTTACCTCCTCTTCTAATACAGTACTTTCAACTGACCCAAATTTCTTGGCTGATTGTGAATCTAAAAGTTCCTCTCTCCAGCTTTAAATGAAAATCTCAACAAGTCTGGTATTGCTTCGTCTGTAGAAAATATTAATGGGAGAGGGAATTCAAAGCAAAGCACATCAATGAAATGCAGTTTTAAAAGTACTTTCAGTTGAGAGGACTGTCATGGTATACATATCTCTTGATGTTGAATAGCTTGGGTCAACATTTAGCTGAGTATTCCGAGCTCCGTATACCGCACGCTCATCAAAACTTTGTCCATGATTTCCTTTTAATGACATGACCGGTACACAGAACACATGCAAGCATATACATAGTTATTCTTGTCTTGTTGTTTACAATATACAACAACATCAGAATTCAATGTAATCATTGACATTGTTTTCATGATTTCAGTTATTCATAACATTTATCTGTTCTATAAATTATAAAATTTAATAAATAACTTTAATTATTTTAATGAGTTTTGAGGCCTAAACCAATGCTCTGAAAATGGTATTAATAATTCATAATCTGACCAATTTGTAGGAATTCTTCAATAACTTGGATGACCACATTATGGATTTCATTAAATAATGAATATACGGTATAGGTCTAGCTTTCTTGAAGAAATTAAATTGAATTATACATTATCAGAAAGATCCCTGAGTGCTGAAAACCAAACCTATTCCAAGAATGCGATGTTGTACCGAAAGTTAACGCACGAAATGTGTGCTTCTTAACCACTTACTTCCTCCTGATCCAGGTTTCGTTTCTTTATATGCGAGAAAGTTGGGTCAACAAGCATAGACTTCAATTTGTTTACCATTTAATGCTGCAATGTTAGTTGCTCTATGTGAAGCGTCTTAAAAAATGCGAAACTTCCCATAAACCGTGCCTAAGAATACTATCGATAATTCCATCGACTCTACGATGCCCTTTATTACATAGTTCCTCTCCTTTAAAATGACTCTCATTCCAATTTAGGAATTCTCTTACATTGTTTGAATCATACAGCATGACATTTGATGGGTCGTCAGGAAGAGTTATACTGTAGTATCATATACTACGGTTCAACATCATTATTCTCATCAGGTCTCAGCAGTGTGGTTTGGGTAAGTTTGATCCCTTCTATTCTCTAGAACACATTCCAGTGATAAGTTGAACCGTATCAGGAACAGGGGTGAAACTTTCCGTCCTGCTGAGTAATGACTGAAGGCCGCTTTCAATGATAGTGATTGTAGTGATTTAACTATATATACGAGTAGATACGTGCATTCTGAGAGGAGGAATGAGAAGATGTGAAGTGAAAACCTACCTCTAAACAACTGATCGTATCGGAAATATACTCACAAGCTCAATATTTTAAACACACTGTGTTGACTGGAACATGAATAAACCATTATTTTTATGGGCTCGTGCCCATTCAAGCCCACCCGTTGCCAACACCACTCCCACAAGATGGGCCAGGGACGTAGCCTGGGCACCTGTCAGCGCATTCTCATTATTGAAGGAACATATGAAGTTAATATTTTAAAATAGTGTAAAACATTTTTATAGTGATAAAGTGTGTATTTGTTAGCATGCTTGAAATATGCTGTATGCTGTTGTGTGAACGAGAAATCTCACGATCCCATAATCTAACAGTCTTCCTCCCCCAACTAATATATGAAAGAGTAGCTACTATTGCTATGGTACACTTAAGCAATAAGCTCTAAAACAACTATTGAATTGTAACCTTATATACAAGTACTATGCTGTGATGATGGTAGAATTCTATGACTACATGACACGAAAATAGTGTATGTTGATGTGATCGTCATTTCTAAGTTTTGGAACATTAAAATAAATGGCTCCTTTTTTTCTTTGGGTGCTTAATCCCATAATATTTATCAGTATTAATTACTAAACTTACTACATTTTCTGACTTTTTATGGTAGCGACTGTGTGTGGGTGTCACTGTAGAGTAGGTTTGGCCGTGTTTTTGTAGAACTGCCTTCCTTATAGAATTGGACCTGATGAAGCTCGGTGTACGAGCGAAACATGTAATCCCGTAGTTTTCTCCTTCTTCAATAGTCCATAGCAGTATATGACTTAATCACATGTAATTTATTTCAGGTTATATTTTCACATATTCCAGTAATTGCACTTATTTTGTATAAAAAAGAAACAAAAATATTGGAATGCAGAAGAAATAAATCAGAAACCTCTATGGACATCAAATTGGCAGGCGAAAAACTAAAGGAATAGGAGACTTCTGTTGCTTAGGATGCAAAATAACCAGCGATGGACGAAGCAATGAGTATATAAAAAGTAGGTTGACTCAGGCAAGGAAAGCATTTCTACAAAAAAGGAATCTGTTGACATCGAATATAGATTTAGGTATTAGGAAGTCGTTTTTGAAAGCCTTTGTCTGGAGCGTGGCACTCGATGGAAGTGAAACTTGGACTATTGGTGCAGCAGAAAAGGAGAGAATTGAAGCGTTTGAAATGTGATGTAACAGGAGAATGATGAAGATCAGATGGGTAGATAGGGTTACAAACGAAGGGTTATTAAGACGAGTGGGAGAAGAGAGATGTTTCTCGCGACTGCTAATGAGGAGAAGAGATAGGTTGGTAGGACACACACAAAGACACCCAGGAATAGCAAGCTTAGTTATGGAAGGCAGGGTCGAGGACAAGAACTGTAGGGGTAGACCAAGGTTAGAATATGTTCAACAGATTGCCTCGAAAATAGGGTGCGGTAGCTATGTAGAGATGAAACGATTAGCTCGGGACAGGGAGGAATGGACGGCTGCATCAACCCAGTCAAAAGACTGAAGACTCAAACGACCGACTGAAAGTTACAATATCAATTCTTAATAAGGCAACACTGAAAAATGGCCTGAAAGCTTTCTTTTTTCATTCGTCATGGAGTTTTCAATTTCGTGATGGGAATTTTGCGTAATAGCGTGAATAGACGTGAACTCTACAAATATGTGTGCTCATTTAGATTATCTGAGTTATTTAGCTTAACTGGCTGCGTGGCTCATCAATAACTTTCTAGCCTGCTGTGCCCAACGATGCAGTTTCGAATCCTGGCGCAGTCAGTAGGCATTGGAGGGTGCGCAAATGCGAGGGAGCCGTGTGAGTAGATTTACTGGCACGTTTAAGATCCTGTTCTGGCACCCCGGTATTTCTAAAAGCCTCATTAGTTAAAAGGGACGTAAAAGAAATAACATTATTTTTAAAATATTATTTACCTTAGCTAAATGGATTTCTATTGTTTCTTTTCTATTAAGGTACCAGTCTTTTGTTTCGTTATGTATGATTTTAAGTTCTGTTTGTGTATTAGTGAAGCTAAGCTCAGCGGCATTCATGTGTCAGCATACTGCCGAGTGTTTACTCGGTTTAATTGCATTTATGTGTTCTTTGTAACGTGTACCCATCCTACTTCCGGTCTGTGCTACGTAATTTGCTTGACATGCTGTTTCTTGGCATGATAATAAGTAACCCCGGATTTCTAGTCTGGGTTCTGTTTATTTATGTTACTATTATGCAAGTGCTTACCAAGTGTGTAATTCGTTCTGAATGCAATTTTGATTCCTTGATTTTTTTTAAATAATGTGATTTTGTACGAGTTTGCGTTCACGGAATGAAAAGCGAGAATTTATTTCCATTATTAGTCGGTATTTGTTCTACATTTTTTGTATCCAGTGTCTTAGTATTATTCGAGCTATCTTATTGGGTGTGAAATTGTTCTCATTGGTCTAGTGCTTTATGGTCTTAATTCCTTTGTTGTGGTTTTCTCTTATCATGGGTGTATCAAGCCCCTGTGCACCATTGAATTGAAACCCAGTAACTTACGTGAACTTTGGTGGTTTGAACAATTCAATAGTGTGTGGTGTCTGTGTCGGCTGGAGATATCGACAATGACAGGTTGTTTTCCGATCGTTTGATTGTTACATCTACGTAATTTTTCTTCACTTAATTTCCGATTCCTTGGCGAATTTGAATAAATGGTGTAAACTGTTGATGGCTTGAAGGATCGCTTCTTCATTTGTATTTTCCGTATCATATGTGCATAAAATATCATGTACGTATCTATTCCATTGTAAGGCTCATTTTGCCACATCCTCTGTCAGAGAATCGTTTCTATGCTGTTTATCTAATTATAAGCAACAAACCCACGGAGTGGTTATCCCATCGCTAAACCATTCTTTTGTTCGCATATTTTATTGTTGAACTGAAATACGTTTCGGTTGAGTGGGATTTTCTATAATTTTACTATGTCGTCAGCGTATTTTACCGAGTTGTTCAATTTAAATTTGTATTATATTACTTTTATATCCTCGTTTACCGATGTTAGTGTACATGTTAGTTATATCGAATGCCACTAATGTCATAGTGGGTTTCATTCTTAGTCAACCTTGTTAATTGACTAACTCAGTTGTGTTTCTGCCTGATCTGTCATTATTGATTACCACTCTGTACTTTAATATTTTGAGCAGTTCGGTGCATAGTTTTCAATTCGGTGCATTTCTACAATTGACAATTGGCTTTATTGGGCACTCGTCCTTGTGGAGTTTAGGTAACGCCCTTAATGAGGGCTATTCTGGGCTTATATTCAGTAATTTAGTTTTATCAGCCTTCATGGGAATGTACTTGACTCTAATTAAGGAATGTTTTATGTCACTTTTGAATTTGCTGGTGGGGTATTTTTCTATCTCAATAATTCCGTTCGTATTCACAAAATTTAATGTTTTGTTTATGTACTCCGCTTTATCCATAACTACTGTGGTGTTGCCTTGATCTGCTGTTGATAGAATGTGTTCATATTATTCATCGAAGTGCTGAATGGCCTTGTTTACAATGATATTCATATGCCACGTAGGCCGGATTTCATCACCAGCTAATTATGACTCTGTTCCTATAGCATAATTCTTTTATTTTAATCGAACTATTTTCATCTACGTATAATGACTTCACAGGGCAATCAGGTGCATGCATGCGTATCAAGAACTCAATAGAGGAATGCAGTGATGTTCATATTCAAAATGATATTGTTCGTAAAATACAATGATTCCACAACAGTATACACAGACCATGTATCGCAGTTTTAATAAATACCAAGTTGCACACAATTAGTATCTGTAAAGCTTGGATTGAGGCCAGTCTAATAGGAGATAATTGTGATTCTATTCTCAGTTACATTATTCTGCCTTCTACATACAAAATAATTTATATCGACTCCAAATATTTTGAATGCCTGATATAACCAACCGCATGAAATCAGAGCAGGTGGTGTCAATTCTCATTGCGTGCTGGAAATGATTAGCTAGGTTTAATAGAAATGGTTTGTGTTTCAATGGCTTTGTTTGGAATTCAACATACATTGGAATATCATTCAGAAATTCACGCATGAAAAATTTTAAAATCATGTTTCAGTGTCATCGTCATCGTGTGAGGTGATACAGCCACAAGAAAAAGTTATGTAACACGCTTATTGTTTGTTAAGTGGCGTATTCCTGGCGAGTTACAACTACCAGTACACACTGCAACTATTCACATACCTAAGAAGAGAAACCAGGTTCGATTACCGATGTCGGAAACTGTATTGTTTGGACCATGTTAATTAATTGTGCAACCGTAACATAGTAACAGTATTTTCACTTTCAATCCTAATGCTTGAAATGAGCGCGAAGTTTATTAAAGGACCCGAGAGGGACTGTATCAGAGGTTGAAGTGATAGAAACCATTTTTTAGTGTTTCCGAGTTCTATTAAAGAAAGTTTCCCAGTCGGTCAAGGCAAATTGTGCCCAATTACATTAGGTGGGAAACAAGCATTTACATGCCATAGACTGAAAAAAATAAGATATTTATTACAAACTAACTCGCTTCTATGTACAACACTGGGGGTAATTAATTGGATGAGAAGTTTCGATCGTGAAGCGAACATCATCAGATCCTGATCATTAAGGCATAGTTAATATTCGATGTTTATGAAATGCACAAAGATATATTGTACCCATTTGAGGAGTACAAGAATCGAACCCATGTTAATTTAAGTAAAGAAAGAATATTCATAAGACTTGAATACATGTACAGGCCAGAGATGGGGACAGATTGAGATATCTATGAGTGACTCGGGAGCGATAAGTCTCACAAACTGATTTGTAGCACACAGCCCGTGTGTGAGTCACCGAGCGCACGTGAGCAGAGCGGAGTCAGCCTGAAGGTGAACATTAAGAGGAGATTTCCACTCATGCAGGGAGCAGAGGGATTCACCAGAGAGCGAAATAACCCTCAGAAACCACGCAAAATTATTATATTTAGAATTTTTGGAAGTATAAAAATCTATAATAAATGTACAGAATAAAAGTGATGATTGTGCATCACGAGAAGGGGCCAGCTAGTCTCTCGGAGAGTGGGACAAAAAGGAATTACACCCACACAATACAGGAGCACTTTTTAATTTTTATAAATATTTGCCACGATCGATTTTTGGAAAAAAAAGTAAATTTGAAACGTTTAGATCATGAGGAATAAGTACATAATTTTTCCACAAGCGTACGACGCTTTGTTTAAAAGATAGTTTTGAGAAGAAGCAAAAATGGACTATATTTAGCTGAACTGAATAAATAGGCAGCCAGTCCAAGTGAAATCATGCAGTCTTCGAATGACCGTGAAGGGGTCTTGCTGTATCACCGAGCCGTCACCTGAGAACCTCTATTGGGAGGAACGTATCGTCATAAATACCGTCGGGCTACGACGACATAAGTAACCAGTCTTTGGGACTTGGCAAAGTATCCTACTTTGAATAAAAACGTTTTCAGCTGACATAGAATTAGGAAAAGCCTTAGAAGACAATCATAAATTCTCACTGAACGTGGAAAAGTATCGAAACATCTCGACAGTAAACGAGACATCCGTATAACATCAAATGTGCTAAGTTTATCCAAGTGCGTTAAAGAAACGGATAAAAGTCGCAACGTCGGATAACAATCCTAAATTTCCTGTGCTCAGGAGGTTAGTGCTCAAAGTGACGATACGTCAGAAAGTACGAAGTAAACGCAGTAATTGCGAAATGAAATAGTGAAAAGACTTCCGAAGTCGTCCAGCGATTGAATACCATAGTATTCCGGTAGTAGAGTTCAAACGCGGACGGACGTAAAATGGTGAAATAGAGCGTTAGTTAACATTGGACTGCGACTCTAGGACTTATGTCTAGCACAGACATTTGGCAAAACAGTAGACTTTTAGCCAAATCATAATAGTACCGTGCCAATACTATAACGTAGTGCCGATAACTAGACAGCCAGGACAAGGATATAATTATCCAGTACCAGCTAAGGGAGCAGTGAACGAGACTGTCATTAATTAACCTAGGAGCTAGGACTAGGAGCAAGCAGCTATAGTACCTACAAACTAGGAGGAGGTGAAAGCCATGGAAATCAGTGAAATGAGTGATAACAGCAAGCAGTGTATTAGGCTTGATAATTCTTGTGTATTAGAATTAGAAATATTTTAGTGTTACAGTGTATTTAATCATGGTATTTATCCCTCAAGAAGAGGTGATAAGTGTAAATAAAATGAGTAAATCTCGTGGAAAATTAGTGTATGTAACGAATGCCACGATGAGTAATATGAAAGTTTAAACCCAGAGTGTGGATCAACCACGTGATTCATTGGGATCCAGGAGAGAGCTCCAGAGGTCATCTAAGTACCAGAGTTTGATTATGTGTTGTTGTGGGGGAATTCGTGCCAATAGAAATAATGAGAGGATCATACTCACGTAAAAACAGGGATTTGTGAATTAAGTGTGTGTAGTGAAACATGCGATTTTGAACGATAAATTAATTGTGAAATTAACAAGTTAATAAATGTTAATTAAAACTCAATGGAGTTATATTCTTTAGGAATAAGATTGTAAGTAACGGTATGTTAAATACTGTAGAAGTAAGGGATAGAAGTCAAAACTTCAGTAATGAAATAATTGTTGAATTTTGATATTCAAAAAATGAATGAAGAGGTGGAAGCCGTTAAGTTCCAAAAATAATAAATAAATTTGTTTTTAAACTATTATGTTCAAGTTAAGAAATGTCAAAGATTGAAGTAGTAACTATTGGAGGGCAAATTGTTAATGGCAGAATAATGTTAAAGAACGGAGATTTAAAAGCCGGTTAGGAAATAAATATCCTACTCGGAAGGTGTCACTTAAATACTCAATGTAAAAACGCTAGGATAGCGAATATGATATTTAAGCTAGGATTGCTTTGAAATAATGCCAGGCAAAAGCTGATTGCGAGGTGTAGTTGAGTGCGGTTAAGTAGATTTGGATGTATTTGCGTAAGGTAGAATTTGGAAAGGGTGCTATATTTGTATTGCACGCATGAGACATTGTCGTGTACCGCCCTGAAAGTGCCAAAATGAGGAGGTCTTGAGGTTAAACATTACCGCTCCGTCATTATGTGTTGTTAATTCCTCCGAGAATGGATTTATTGCCTAGGAGATGACAAGATATGAACCAGCGTTCATATCCTTCGAAAGCCCCTTTAGTTATTGATGTATCAATCTCTTACAATAGGGGCAGATGACCTCGTATTTCCGCCCTTAAAACAACAATAACTAACTAATCTCTTACACCAGCCAACGTTGATACTCCGCAATTAGTTATTTCACCTGAGCCAATATGAGCGGATAATATGGCCGCATAAAATAATGTGAATGGAACAATTGTGTATGCTTTTCGGGTTTTAAGGGAACGATGATATAACTTACAGCCAGCCGGTTTAATAACGAAGTCCCGTCTACCAAAGAGGGGACCGCTCGTCTCAGCCCTGTAAACCACCTTGACTGTCTTGACATTTATGAGGGTCGCCACTAATGTGTTTGTGTAGGCCAAGTACTAGACCGTGTCTTCACGTGGTCTAAGGAAGTTTGTAAACATTGAAATGATCCGGTAATTGACACCGAGATCCAATTATTAGAAGTAACCTTACTAATCTCGGTCAGATCCGTATAAACAAAGATTAATTGTTATCAGGTTATAGTAACATCCCTGTGTATGACAAAGCCAGGAATGACTATTCCCGAGTACATGGAAATCTTAGATAGCCTGGGAAGTCTGTCTAATTTCAAGATTTTCAGAAATTTCCAAAACTCATGGGAGGCATGAGTTCTTTCCAGCAATGCAATTGTATGGAGTGAGATAAAAACTTGAATTTGTGTGGAACCCAATGAAATGATTATTATTATTATCATTATAAAGAATAATTTTTGCACAGTAAATTAATACTCAACTAAGTGAATAAAGAGTGTGTTTAACAATGTTTAGTGTTGTAAAACTAAACACGGAGCCATAGAGAGCTCGTATTTGCTAATTGAAGGAAGCATTTTATGGAAGTGAGAGTTGCATGAACTTTGTGTCAGGTTCAATGGAACCATACCTATTGATTTAAAGGACATTTTATAATGATTCCTTGTTCATTAGAGAGCAAGTGTGAAGTAATGTTGTAGATTTTGATATTTTATGTTTTGTAGCGCTTATATTTTGGAAAATCTTAAATAGTTTTGTAATATGAATTTTGATATTTATTTCATGTGTTAACCTAATTCTTTTGATCCAGGATAGGTGTATCATAGAGTGGGAGAATGTACTACGCCCCGGAAAACCACTGAGCTGGCGGAACTATGATCGCGTATTAATTGTTCGCAAGGACACAGGGGATTAATAAGTTTGTGCCTGGATCTATCCTAATGGTAACACTGAAAGACGGTCATAAGTGAATAACAGTAGATATAAAGATAGGCCAAGTTAAATACATAAAGATACCTGACCTCATATGGGAACCAGGAAACTCAAACCGTGCAAATCCCGTAGCAATCCACTACCTTTTCAAAATGGCGCCCATGAACTTAGAGGCTGAGTTTTCCGAGGAAAACCCGATTTTTCTTTAAATAACAGAGTTTTCATATTTGAAAAATCATGGTTTTCCAAAATTTTGAATTTTGGTGAAAGATCACTTCCATAAAATTTGTTGTGCTTTTAAAGAATTAATATGCCAGACGGGTGCGGTCTAGACGAACATACAGTGAAATTGGGACACAGAAATGAATTGGAGGTCTTATCTCTCTTACGCAAGGACTAATGATGAGGCTGAAGTAGCCCATGTTTTGTAGTACAATGTGTACGATGGAAGACATCAGGGTGTGCCTAAATGAGCACTTTGATTTAACAAAGACAGAGATGGAGAAAATTAGTGAATAAAGTCTTGAAGCTATCAAAGCCGATAGCAATGAGAAATATGAAGCTATCAAAGCCACCAGTAAAGACAGTAATAACGAACTGAAGGCTGAGTTAGAGGCAATTAAAATAGATAGTAGCAATCAATTCCTAGCTATGAAAGAGGAACTAAAGGCCGACTGTAAAAACAATAATGAGGGACTGAAGGCTGAAATTGGGTATAAATTTGAGGCTATAAAAGCCGATAATAAATTAGGGTTTGAAAACATGGACAACAGGTTTAAGAATGAACTTGAAGAGTTTAAAACCGAAATCTTTGCGGAGAATAAAGCATGGATAAGAAAGGAAATTGATGTTATTAAGATAGTTAATCACAAAAGCTTTGAAAAACAATCTAAGGACTTGGATGAAAAGTTGGATATTATGAACAATCAATTTGATGCCAAATTTGGATCATTTCAGGAAAATATGAAGATTGATAATAACCTTAAATGTCAGACCATGGTGGTTAAATTAAATGATATGGAGAAAAAAGTAGAAGGAAAGATAGACACTACATTTGATTCCCTGGAGGCTAAGGTTAGCACCATGGAAGTCACATTGGGTGATATACAGAAACAGTGCAAAGCTAATGTAGATGAGTGTCGAGAGAATTTTGTAAGCCAAATCCTAGAAGTGCAGGTACAGCTACAAACTAACCAAAACGAGTTTAAACGTCAGATAGAAAACAATATGAATCTGTGTAAAACATCCCGGGATGAAATCAAGGAAATTCTTAACGAACTAGGAAATAGGTTTATCCGAGTCGAGGATAAAGTGATAGGGCTGGAGAAAGATTTCGGGAAGGTTAAGGAGGAAATTGATGATATGAAACTTCAAATTCAAAACGATGCGGATAAAAGGTAACTACAATTTGATCATTTTACCGGACAAATAGATGGTAGATTAAAGGAGTATGAGGAGAGTCTAACGGAGAAGTTAGGACAATGCGAAAAGAATCTGAAAGAAGAAAGTACACAGCGAAAAACGAATAGTGAGGAGCAATCTCTCGAGATAGGAAAAATTAACGAAGGTATTACATGCGTTCAGGAAACAATAACTACTTTGAAAACCCAGATAGGAAAATCGAACGATGAAATCAATGAAGTTAGGAACTACCTAGTAGTGTTATATAATAACCATGAGAAAACGCAGGGAAACCTCAAAGCAATTAGAAAAGAGATCGCTGAAGGTCAGGAAGATATGAATAAAAGGGTAAATAAGATTCAGGATGAAATCGACGCTAGTGACGAGATCAAGCAAGAGATCATAGAAAAAAAAGTCCTAGTCATCAAGAAAGAGGTGGATGAAAAAATCGCTCTAATACAGGACAGCTTCAAGGACGAGAAATTACAAATTAAACAAGAAGTAGAAAACAGTAGAAAGAGACAAGAGAGATTTGAAAATGAGTTCTGTTCACGTCTGGAGAGGACGGAACAGAAAAACAGTCAGATGAAGATCCAGATAATGACAAAGGGAAGAAAGTGCAATGAGAGAAAGGAAATTGGATTCTCAGAGTCAAAACGACATCTAGAAAACAGTGTAGGTAAATTCAGATAACCAAGGCACAAGTAAAGCAGGAATTTAGGAGGGAAGAGCCCCTATAAAAACCCAGGATTTCCCATAGTAATGTCAACCCCATATGCAAACCAAACAAATTGACAAATGATAAATATCATTAAGTCTAATGAGGATCGCCCAGTGAAGTTCACGGGTGAGTGTGCTGCGTCAACATCATATGTCCATAACACCCAAATATTGGTTAAAGGAAGTAGCCGAATATTTGAACGAAATGAAAATACCTCAGGATCGGAGATTGAGAGCAATCGAAAAACTGCTAGCTGGAGATTGTCTTACATGGTACCGGAGTTTCCGATACACATTTGCTTTAGGGAAGCATTTTTGAAGCGTTATTGGGCAGCAGACGTACAGGAAAATCTACGCCTGGACCTGTACCCTAGAAAGTGTACTACAAACGCTCCCATTAAATAGTCTGAATTTTTCACGGCGCAGCTGTGTAAATTTAGATAACTTGACATTGCTCCAGCAGAGAACGATTTGGGCGCCACCATTGCGAGACAACTTCCGTATTAGATACAGAGGCTGTTAATCTCATCCAAAAGCACGGAGCGCCGTGGAAGTGGAGAGTGTGCTGCGTCAACATCATTTGACTACCGCACATGTAACTCAAAGACAGCAAAGGCATACCGAACAAGTACGCATGCCCAGTAGGCAGGACGATAGAGACAAACCCCCTACAATGAATAAATCTACTAGCACGGACGTGAATACGGACACAATGAGCCAAGGGGAATACAACCCTACAGTAGAGGAGGATATTGAGGCAAATATCCTAGAAATACGGAATATACGACATCGGAAAATAAACCGTGTAACAATCAAAGGCAGGATGCCAGAAGAAATTGGGGAAACAACCCAAGAAGGAACGATAGGCCCGAATACAGGAGCCAACAGTATCGTGACGAGATCGAAGGACGATACCAGGATGGTCAACGTTACTTGGATGAACAACCTGACGAACATGAAAATCGGAAAATCCGTTGGAGTGAGGCAATAAAGAACCGAAAATCACCCGACTGACATGACGCAGCAGAGTTGCAAGCTCAATTAAGGGATGAGGGAAAGAGAGACCCTCAGGATAAAAAAAATCCAAATTTAAATTGATCAGAGTGGAAACATACCAGGAGCTGGGAAGAGATTGAAATTGTAAACTGGATAGCCAGACCAGATGAATTAATAACAGAAAAAGCCGAAGGAATTCAACCCATAAGAAGAGAATTACCTATTATTATGATTAGGATCGAAGGATTGTTGGTCGGAGCTCTCATAGACACGGGATCGACTGTGAGTTTAATCACACAGAGCTTAGTAAATGAATTAGTGACTAGAGGGCGAGTATTGAAAATCCCTACATCAAGTGCGAAAATTAATGAAATTATTCCACAAAAGTCCCTAACAAGCAAATTTCATGTGTACATTGGTATGAGAATAGGCGACACCGAAATTTCACAATGCTTTTTGCTGTTGAGTCAATTACCATACAATATCATCTTGGGTAATAATAGACCTTGCGCAAAATTGCATTAAAATTCAAAAGGGTGATGTGGATTAAGCAGAACATTGTTCTACATGAACAAGAGATAAAAACAGATGAACAGGTGTGGCATATAGGAGAAGTAACCGAGGAATGTTATAGGGCCACAGAAGAGGCATTTGAGATCTTGAATATAGAACTCGAGGAAAGTATAGAACCAGAATTCAATGCCAACCTGTTAGAAAAGATCGAAGAAGCCAAGATTACGCCGGAAGATAAAGAATTATTGAAATAATTGCTACAAAAGTACAGTGATGTATTTGATTCCAAGCCTGGAAAAATTCAGAACTTCAAGTTTGCATTTCAGGTTAATGATTGGTCCCCATTTCGACAAAAACCGTACCAGGTTACAGAGAAGCATTATGCACAAACTAAGAATACACTGCAAGAAATGAGGAATGCAGGGGTAATATAAAAATGGCTACACCTTATGTAAGTCCATTAGTAATAGTGAGCAAACGCGGTGGGTCCGTAAGGGTGTGCTTAGATGCAACAAATCTCAATGCAAAGATCATACTAAAAATGATTCAGCACCACCCATTAAGGAAATATTAAGGAAATTTAAGCGAAAGAAATTTTTTACAAATATAGACATGACTTCTTCATATCATCATCTCGAACTAGAAGAGAAGACCAGTCTTCGAACTGAATTTCAGTTCGACCAACAAACGTACTGTTTTAAGAGATGTCCGTCAGGATTAAAGACAGTGGGATCAGCGCTAATAAGGGCACTAGATCGCAACCTGTCGGAGGAAGTAAAGGATTGTACCATCCGTTACGTAGATGATATATTGCTTACTTCAGAAAATGTGGAGAAACACTTAAAGAACTTACAGAAATTACTTGAAGCTTTAAAATGGGCTAACTTCAAGATTAATTTGAAGAAATCAATTTTTTGTCACAGACAACTCACGTTTTTGGGACACGTGATTGACAAACAGGGTGTAAAACCAAATCCGTGCAAATTGGAGTCAATAAGAAATTTTCCAAGACCAGTGAAGGTGAAAATTGTCCGTCAATTTTTAGGATTAATCGGATTTTTCTCTGGACATTGCCCGTCGTACACTAGCACAGTTGCACCATTGCAGGACCTTCTGAAGAAGGGTGGCAAATGGAAGTGGTCGGAGGAAGCTGAAAAAGCATTTATAGAGGCCAAGGAAATGCTTTTAAAATACGTGAAGCTAGGGTATCCTGATTTTAATCACAGATTTATAATACAAAGAGTTGCATCCCAAGTTGGAATTGGAGCAATGCTTTATAAGGAGGATCCGGAAAACCCTGATAAGAAACATTATCGAGCTTTCTCAAGTAGAAGACTAAAACCACATGAGAAGAACTACACAATCAGCGAGATAGAGCTGTTAGCGATACTGCATGCACTGGAGTTTTGGAGAAAGATTGTATATGGGTTTCCATTAATACTAAGGACAGACCATAAAGCCCTAACCTTTTTAATGAAGACTGATCTATCGAGTCAGAGGTTAAAGCGATGGGCTTTATACATCCAACAATTTGATGTTAATATAGTGTACTGTCCAGGAAAAGAAAACATCGTTCCAGACTACTTAAGTTGACAGCCAGACACCACAGAAGAGGAAGTAATGGCTATAGAATTGGAATATAGGGATCAGCGTACGTTAGAGGAACTAAGAAACATAGGACAACGACAACGCGAAGATCCATGGATGAACATGCTCATATCTTATTTTGAAGGAAAGTTAGCAAGAGGAACACCAGCGTATATTGTGGCTGAGAAGATAGCGCAAGAGCACAATTTTTACGATGGATTATTGCATAAGTTTGCGGACTCTGGCCATACTCGATTGAGAATCGTTGTACCTGAAATATTGAAGAGAAAAACGGTATGGTTATCCCATAGATCCTTTGGACACATGGGAGTCGACAAAACAGTCTCAATGCTTAAGGACGTATTTGTATGGCCGAGCCTGAAAAAGACTGTAGGGGGACACGCTGAAGACATGCAACACCTGTCACAGAATTAAACCAAACGCGTTTTTGATGAGACAGAAGCCGATACCACTGTTACCTGAAAGGTCAGGTCAAATTGTATCGATCGAAAATTTTGGACCGTTGCCAAAGGCCAGGAGGGGAAACAGACATATAATGGTGGCTATGGATGTCTTCACGAAGATGGTTCTTCTCTCTCCCATACGGAAGACTAGTACCAAACAAGTACTAAAGCGACTCAAAGAAAAAGTGTTACCCATTCTGGGAAAACCAGAGAATCTGTTATCGGATCACGGAAGTTGCTTTACAAGTGTAGAATTCAGACAAGAATTAAATAGACTTGGGATACATCAAATACTATTAAGTATTCGCCATCCTGAGGCAAGTCCAGTAGAAAGAGTCATGAGGGAAACAGCAGAGTATTGTAGGATATACTGTGCCGAAGAAAACTGGAAATGGATCGACATCGTCCACATTATTGGGTTCTGTATAAATAATGCAATACATGAAGGTACTGGGGAGATACCCATAATCTTGCACCCTAACGAACAGCCTGAGAGACCATGGAGTCAAGTGATACCTAGACCAACAGATGCTCAGCATTGAAGAGAGGTTCGAATCAGGAGAGCATTCGAACATTTGCAAGCTCAAGCCGATAAAAGACAAAGAAGAGATATCATCGACCATTACTAGTTGGGTAAATAGTTTTAGTGAAAAAACCAGCCATTTCAGATCCAGGGAACCGCGTGTACAAAATGTTCAAGAAATGTACCACTGCCCGTATAAAATTATCTCGGATCTAAGAAACCATGCGTATAGAATACGGCATTGTGAAACGAATTATGATCTGACGGTGAATTTGGCGAATTTAAAGTTGTACTACCCTCCTGAAGACTTCGATGAAGTGAACGAACAAGCTCTGGTTATGGAAATAGAAAGGAACGGCGAATGAAAGATGGATTCAATACTGGAATAAATGAAATATTCTATGGAAAATAAGATAAATAATTTTCCTCGCAAATTCGAAAATTTGTTTAACAAAGGAGGGGAGATTTGTACCCATTTGAGGTGTACAAGAATCGAACCCATGTTAATTAAAGTAAAGAAAGAATATTCATAAGACATGAATCCTTGTACAGGCCTGAGATGGGGCCCGATTGAGAAATCTATGCGTACTCAGGAGCGATAAGTCTCACAATCTGATTTATAGCACACAAACCGTGTGTGAGTCACCCAGCGCACGTGAGCAGAGCGGAGTCAGCCTGATGGTGCAACATACAGAGGAGATTTCCACTCATGCAGCAAGCACAGGGATTCACCGGAGAGTGAATATTCAGCACTTTATTGGCAACGCTGTATAGGGCGAGGCCCGGAATCGTTGAGAAATAACCCTCTTTTTCAGAAACCACGCAAAATTATTGGATTTTGGGAACGCCAATAAATATAACTCTGGAAATTAGAATTTTTGGAAGTATCTCTAATAATTGTACAGAATAAAGGTGATGATTGTGCATCACGTCATTAGAGGAGGGGCAGCTAGTCTCTCGGAGAGTGGGCCAAAAAGAAATTACACCCTCACAGTACAGGAGCACTTATTAATTTATATAAATATTTGCCACGATCGATTTTTGGAAATTAAAGTAAATTTGATACGTTCAGATCATGAGGAATAAGTACATAATTTTTCCACAAGCATACGACGCTTAGTGTAAAAGATAGTTTCGAGAAGAAGCAAAAATGGACTATTTTTAGCTGAACTGAATAAGCAGGCAGCCAGTACAAATGAAATCATGCCGTCTTCGAATGACCGTGAAGGGGTCTTGCTGTATCACCGAGCCGTCAACTGAGAACCTCTGTTGGGAGGAACATATCGTCAGAAATACCGTCGGGCTACGACGACATGAGTAACCAGTCTTTGGGACTTGGCAAAGTGTCCTACTTTGGCCAAAAACCTATTCAGCCGACAAGGACTTAGGAAAAGCCTTAGAAGACGATCATAAATACTCAGTTAACGTGGAAAAGTATCGAAATATCTCAACAGAAACGATACATCCGTAAAGCATCAAATGTGCTAAGTTTATCCAAGTGCGTTAAAGAACCGGATAAGGGTCGGAACGTCGGATAACAAGCCTAACTTTCCTGTGCTTAGGAGGTTAGTGCTCAAAGTGACGATAGGTCAGAAATTACGAAGTAAACGCACTGATTGCGAAGTGAAATAGTGAAAAGACTTCAGAAGTCGTCCAGCGATAGAATACCATAGCATTCCTGTAGTAGAGTTCAAACGCGGACGGACGTAAAACGGTGAAATAGAGCGTTAGTTAACATTAGACTGCGACTCTAGGACTTATGTCTAGCACACACATTTGGCAAAACAGTAGACTTTTAGCCAAACTATAATAGTGCCGTGCCAATACTATAACGTAGTGCCGATAACTAGACAGCCAGGACAAGGATATAATTATCCAGTACTAGCTAAGGGAGCAGTGAACGAGACTTTCATTAATTCAACTACGAGCTAGGACTAGGAGCAGGCAGCGATAGTACCTACACTCTCGGAGGAGGTGAAAGCCGTGGAAATCAGTGTAAATAGTGTTAACAGCAAGCAGTGTATTAGGCTTGAAAATTCTTGTGTATTAGAATTAGAAATATTTTAGTGTTACAGTGTATTTAATCATGGTATTAATCCCTCAAGATGAGGTGATAAGTGTAAATAAAATGTGCAAATCTCGTGGAAAATCAGTGTATGTAACGAGTGCCACGATGAGTAATATGGAAGGTTAAACCCAGAATGTGGGTGAACCAGTTGATTCATTGAGATTCAGGAGAGAGCTCCATAGGTCATGTAAGTACCAGATTTTGATTATGTGTTGTTGTGGGGGGATTTAGTGCCAATAGAAATAATGAGAAGATCATACTCACGTAAAAACAGGGATTTGTGAAACAAAGTGTGTGTATTGAAACTTGCGGTTTTGAACGATAAGTTAATTGTGAAATTAACAAGTTAATAATTGTTAATTAAAACTCAATGGAGTTATATTCTTTTGGAATAAGATTGTATGTAACGGTATGTTAAATACTGTAGAAGTAAGGGATAGAAGTTAAAACTTCAGTAATGAAATAGTTGTTGAATCGTGATATTCAAAAATGAATGAAGAGGTGGAAGCCGTTAGGTTCCAGAAATAATACATCAAAGTTGTTGAACTATTATGTTCAAGTTAAGAAATGTCAAAGATTGAAGTAATAATTATTGGAGGGCGAATTGTTAATGGTAGAATAACGTTAAAGAACGAAGATTTAAAATCCGGTTAGGAAATAAATATCCTACTCGGAATGTGTCACTTAAATACTCAATGTAAACACGCTAGGATAGCGAATATGATATTCAAGCTAGGATTGCTTTGAAATAATGCCAGACAACAGCTGATTGCGAGGTGTAGTTGAGTGCGGTTAAGTAGATTTTGATTTATTTGCTTAAGGCATAATTTGGAAAGGGTGCTATATTTGTATTGCACGCAGGGGACAGTGTCGTGCACCACCCTGAAAGTGCCAAAATGAGGAGGTCTTGCGGTTAAACATTCCCGCTCCGTCATTATGTCTTCTTAATTCCTCCGAGAATGGATTTATTGCCTAGGTGATGACATGATATGAACCAGCGTTCATATCCTTCGAAAGCCGCTTTAGTTATTGATGTATCAATCTCTTACACCAGCCAACGTTGATACTCCTCAATTAATTATCTTACCTGAGGCAATATGAGCGGGTAATATGGCCGCATAAAATAATGTGAATGGAACAATTGTGTATGCTTTTCGAGTTTTAAGGGAACGATGATATATTTTACAGCCAGCCAGTTTAATAAGGAAGTCCCGTCTAGCCAAGAGGAGACCGCACGTCTCAGCCCTGTAAATCACCTTGAGTGTCTTAATATTTATGAGGGTCGCCACTAATGTGTTTGTGTAGGCCAAGTACAAGCCCGTGTCTTCACGTGGTCTAAGGAAGTTTGTAAACATTGAAATGATCCGGTATTTGACACCGATATCTAATTATTACAAGCAACCTTGCTAAATATCCTTAAGATTC
Source organism: Meconema thalassinum (assembly GCA_946902985.2). Taxonomy (NCBI): domain Eukaryota; kingdom Metazoa; phylum Arthropoda; class Insecta; order Orthoptera; family Tettigoniidae; genus Meconema; species Meconema thalassinum. The sequence continues at coordinate 1,097,740,464 of OX336389.2, read as the reverse complement.
GTATATACGAAGATTAATTGTTATAAGGTTACAGTAAGATCCCTGTGTAAGACAAAGCCAAGAATGACTATTCCCGAGTACATGGAAATCTTAGTTACCCTGGGGAGTTTGTCTAATTTCAAGATTTTCAGTAATTTCCAAAACTCATGGCAAGCACGAGTTCTTTCCAGCAATGCCAAGTAGTACAATAATTGTATATAGAGAGATAAAAACTTGAATTTATGTGGAACCCAATGAAATTATAATTATTATTATTATCATCATTATAAAGAATAATTTTTGCTCAACTAAGTGAGTAAAGAGTGTGTTTAACAATGTTTAGTGTTGTAAACGTAAACACGGGGCCATAGAGAGCTCGTATGTGCTAATTGAAGGAAGAACTTTTTGGAAGTGAGAGTTGCATGAACTTTGTGTCTGGTTCGATGGAACCGTAACTATTGATTTAAAGGACATTTTATAATGATTCCTTGTTCATTAGAGAGCAAGTGTGAAGTGATATTGTAGATTTTGATATTTTATGTTTTGTAGCGCCTATATTTTGGAAAATATTACAATAGTTTTGTAATATTATTTTTGATGTTTATTTCAAGTGTTAACATAATGCTTTTGATCCAGGATACGTGTATCACAGAGTGGCAGAATGTACTACGCCCCGGAAAACCACAGAGCTGACGGAACTATGGTCGCGTATTAATTGTTCGCAAGGGCACAATATATATATATATATATATACACATCAAAAAAAGTTTTGCATCACCTCGGTTCCCAGATCTCCGGCATATAGACGTTGACTGTGTATATTGTATCCAAGATACAGTCCCTTTGACTGTTCATAGATGTCACTAAAACTGCTCAAAGATGTAAACAACCATGCATGAGCAGGGCCTATTAGACGGAGGGGGTACGACAGCCGATCAGTTCCAGTCATTCCACCAGGACGAAGGTACGCTGCTCATGTTGTCTGTAGTTCTACCATGCCTAGAAGGTCAATACCGCAGTTCGATCGCGTCCGCATTGTTACTTTGTGTCAAGAAGGGCTCTCAACAAGGGAAGTTTCCAGGCGTCTCAGAGTGAACCAAAGCGATGTTGTTCGGACATGGAGGAGGTACAGAGATACAGGAACTGTCGATGACAGGCCTCGCTCAGGCCGCCCAAGGGCTACTACTGTAGTGGATGACCGCTACTTACGGATTGCCGCTCGGAGGAACCCTGACAGCAATGCCACCATGTTGAATAATGCGTTTCGTTCAGCCACAGGACGTCGTGTTTCAACTCAAACTGTGCGCAATAGGCTGCATGATGCGCAACTTCACTCCCGACGTCCATGGCGAGGTCCAGCTTTGCAACCCCGACACCATGCAGCGCGGTACAGATGGGCCCAACAACATGCTGAATGGACCCCACGGAATTGGCATCACGTTCTCTTCACCGATGAGTGTCGCATATGCCTTCAACCGGACAATCGTCGGAGACGTGTTTGGAGGCACCCTGGTCAGGCTGAACGTCTTAGACACACTGTCCAGCGAGTGCAGCAAGGTGGTGGTTCCCTGATGTTTTGGGGTGGCATTATGTGGGGCCGACGTACGCCACTGGTGGTCATGGAAGGCTCCGAAACGGCTTTACGATACCTGAATGACATCCTCCGACCCATAGTGCAACCATATCGGCAGAATATTGGAGAGGCATTTGTCTTCATGGACGACAATTCTCGACCTCATCGTGCACATCTTGTGAATGCGTTCCTTCAAGATAACGACATCGCTCGACTACAGTGGCCAGCATGTTCGCCAGACATGAACCCTATCGAACATGCCTGGGATATGTTGAAAAGGGCTGTTTATGGACGTCTTGACCCACCAACCACTCTGAGAGATTTACGCCGAATTGTCGTTGAGGAGTGGGACAATTTGGACCAACAGTGTCTTGATGAACTTGTGGATAGTATGCCACGGCGAATACAGGCATGCATCAATGCAAGAGGACGTGCTACTGGGTATTAGAGGTAGTGGTGTGTACTGCAATCTGGACCACAAATGCTGAAAGTCTAGCTGTATGATGGTACAACATGCAATGTGTGGGTCTCATGAGCAATAAAACGAGCTGAAATGTTGTTTGTGTTGATCTCTATTCCCTTTGTATTTAACGGTTCCGGAACTCTTGGAACCGAGGTGATGCAAAACTTTTTTTGATGTGTGTATATACACTGTTTAGATAGCAGAAGTTTAAAAAAACTTGTGTAACAAGTCATTCTTATTTACTGTAGTAATGTTCCCTTCTATAATGGTTGTGCTATTATTATTGTAGTTTAAGTATGTTAATTTGTAATCTATTTAACTATTATTGTGACAAACATGAGGAATTATGTTATTTATATACTAAATCAACCGTTCCTATTTAAACTGGTGGTCTATTACTATATGGTTATAAATTCAATGCAGCGCATACACAAATGAAACACTGTACTAGAATAGAATAAGGTTATGTAACTTAGCTGGTATTTGAAACATGAGTTCTTGCGGATGTCCGCTTTCGTCCAGTGCTCCCCGCAGACTGACTGCTGCGAGATCCGATAGCTTCAGAGCCTACCACAAGTGGTGCTATCTACTTGTTGTTTTGTGGACTATTAATAAAATGTTACAGATGTGAAAAGTTTCTCCGAGCCATGTACAGCGGGGAATGGCTTTACGCTATCAAACGTTTTCGTGGGAGTGTCAATTAACTCTGGAGAGGCAAACACGCTCGTCAAGATGGGAACCGAGGTTCGACTCTTACACTACTGTACCGTTTTAATTTTGTGGTGTGTTGTATTAACTAAATGCGTGTGTATTTCAATTTATTCCAAAATTTGGCATTTCGCTTCTAATATTATTCTTAGTCTCGAAAAGGACTGAATTCGACGTGAAAAATATCCCGTACATTATATATCTCCTTGATCAACTTGTCGGAGCCGACGCGGCATTGACTCTAAATGCTTCCTAAACTATACGACGTCGAGGGTGATCTCCCATGCGTCCATTATAACACACCTTACAACGCATCATGTGGAAGCGGGGGAGGATGGCGCCAGTGTTGCCTTACATGGAGTATCCAACATGCCCGTACATATTCAATATGGTGCAGGTCTGTTGAGTAAGGGTCCATTTTGAAACATTCACTGGAGTTCTGCTCAGAAAACTAGCCCTAGGCACAAAGGTTCGTGTGGACTGAGGCGTTTCCTCGCATGAACTAGTCTACCCCAACTGGATAGCACTCTCCCACACACATAATCATAATATTCTGAAGAATGATAAAAGATTGGTGCCACATGGAATCTCCATTTAACCGATGAAGCACTCCAGCCCCATCGGAAGAAATATTCACCCCAACCCCAACACGACACACATGAACACTCAGCTATATACCATATCTTCCGCAGTAATGGGCACCCCATGGTCTATAAACATAAACCGACTGGCTGCGTGGTGCAGTGGTAACGTTATCGCCTTCTGATCCCAAGGTTGCAGGATCAAATCCTGGCACATTTGGGGGTTCGCAAACGTGAGGGAGCCTGGTCAGTAGATTTACTAGCACGTTAAAGATCACCTTTGGGGTACCCCCAGCGTCATTTCAAGCCACAGTAGTTAAATCGAACGTAAAACCTATAACAGTATTATTAGTATTATTAAACATGCACCCTCCGCTGAGCTGAAAGAAACCTCGTCCGTTATGATGGTTCTTCTTCTGCAAATGAGTCCGGCTTTCCATGATCGTTTACGGACCATGTATGGACATCCATGAAATTTGGTCATTTGCATGAGCTTCACACGATATCAAAAAGGCTTCCTCTGTGAAGATTCTACCATACGATTGCCTCCGTCCCTAGTAGAAGCACCAATTTGAGCCAACACTCGGGAGCTGTCCAATGTCCAGTGACACCCGTCACTGTGAAAGGCCTATCCATCTTTGAACAACCCAAAGTGGAACATAACATCACATCACTGGCTCACAAATGTTAAACCACCGTGTTAGACAAGAACCAGCGCTTTCTCTTTCGATTTGCATACAAAATGTGCCATGTTTGGAAGTAGTGAAGAATTTAGCATCGAAGATAGCTCGGCCGAACACGGACGTGTTCGATGTCTGACGTCACCATGGTGAATTCAGTGAAGTAAATAAGTAAATTTGCTCACGTGGGTAAACAAAACGTAGCTGGCATGAATTTTGAAATGTACATCTTAGCCACTTCGCTACATTATGCGCTTTCAGTTGCAGACAAGTGCTTGTCACGAGGTGGAAGAGACCAGAATTGGAGCACTGGAGAAGGTAGAAGGAAGCATGTAGCTTTGTTGTTGTTTGAGTCTACGGTCTTTTGATGGGTCTGACAGAACGCGCCATGCTGCCCCCTCTTGAGCTCTTCATCCCTACATAGATAGCACACCTTACATCCGAAGCAATCTGTTTAACATATTCTAAACTTTCAGATCTTGTCCTCAAACCACCCTTTCCGTAACTACGTTTGCTATTACTGGATGTCTTACCAACCTATCTCTTGTCTTGATTAGCAGTCACGATAAATGTCTCTCCTCTCCCATTCGTCATAATACCTCTTAATTTGTTTTACTCTACCTACCCACCTGTTCGGTATCATTCTCTTGTAATTCCACATGTCAAACCCTTCCATTCTCCTGTTTTCTGCTGCGCGAACAGTCCATGTTTAACTTCCATACAGTGCAACGCTCCAGACAATGGCTTTCAAAAAAACTTCCTAATACCTATGTCTATATTTGATGTGAACAGATTTCTTTTCTGAAGAAATGCCTTCCTTGCCTTAGCTAACCTACTTTTTATATCCTCTTTCCTTCGTCCATCACCGGTTATTTTGGTTCCTAAGTAGCAAAAGTATCCTACTTCCTTTAGCTTTTCACCTGCTAATTTGACGTTAATTGGGGTTTATGATTTCTTTCGGCTGTATTCCATTTTTTATTACACATTTATTAATTTTTATCATGAATTCATTCCTCAAGACGGAGTCTATGACATTTAAAAACTCATTCAAATCCTCTGGCGAATTGGCTATGACGATAATGTCATCAGAAAATCTCAGTGTTGAAATTATTTCTTCTTGAATCTTTACTCCTACTTTAAATTTTTCTCGAATTGTAGTTTTACGTGCCCATTAATCTCGCGATGATTAGCCTCATATTTATATGGAAACCTAACCAACAGGACGTAAAATTTAATTTCAAAAATCTGACATGCATTAACAAGGAATTGAACCCGGTGAAAGGTTCCAAGTGACTTGTTGAGAGGCAAGCAGCTTGACCACTGGACCATCATTCCCCGGAGAGTATAGCGTGTGAGCGACTGACACAATGAGCGAGAACTACGGCCTATGCTGCAAAATGCACCTAGCTTATCCAACCGAGCTAAACATACCCGAAGTGGACTTCCTTATATTTCAAGTCTTAATGTATGCGGCAATTTATGTATGCAATGAAACTAGTCATTGAGTGTGTATATTCATCCAAAACCTGATCTGATACCAATTACAACACCATGTGGAATAACATAATTACTGCAATAAGGAAATGAGTACTGCTAATTTTTTTATTTTTTTTTACTAATGCCATTTATATTATTTTCAGGATGGGTCTGGGAAAGGATTTTGGGAGGAAATCAGCCGTGGAGATAATGAAAGGAACCATCCCGGCATTTTCCTGGTGGTGAAAATGAAAAAAAAAAAAGAAAACCATTTTCAGAACGGTCGAGGAAGGTTTCCAATCCACGCTCTTCCAATGGCAGCGAGGCACGAGTTACGCGCTCTCGCCCACCGTGTCCGGTGATGCTAGAATTAATCTAAAGTAGTAAGTTAAAAGGGTAAATAAGGCATGAGCGATAAATAAGAGTACATACGGACACAACTAATACTATTTTACATGTTTCGTAATCTTTGGAAAATATAAGTTTACAATGCTTCATCCCTTCCTTTTTTTAGACTGCTTCAGATTTTTAAAAAATGTAAGTAGACATAGAACGTAGACAGGAGTAATGTCCATGTGTCTGTCTATGTGTGTATGCCAATCCTCCTCTATCAATTCAATCACGACAAAACCGAATTCAACCAAATTTGGTATAGTGTCATGTTTCATATTGCTGCCATCTTAACGAAAACAAAATGGCGGTCTCCCATGTGTAGCTTAAATCGTATGATGACTAAACTAATCATTGGATCTCCTCCACATTTTAAAAAAAACATACCTCCATGTGGGTAGCGTCTTACTTTCCTACTCAAAAACCATCTGCTAAACAATTTCAAGATGGCAATCACGCAAGTATTATTATACATAATTTAATATCCAATTAATCAATGTTCACCTATCTTGGAATTCAGGGAGTTTTAAATAAGAATCCTCTCTTACTGACGATATGACAGTGAAAATACCGTGCAGCCGCCATCTTGAAATTTTAAAATAAAATTAATAATTCTCAACACGTAAGTGGTACAATTACGAAATTAGTGATAAGGTAGCACCTTGATGTGGCCTTGATTGCCTAGGCAAAAGAACAGACACTCCATAAATTCTAGATGGTGGCTGCGCGAAATGTATGAACATTTAAATCGACAACTCAGAATGAAATTGGGTAATAAGGACGAATCTTGCCTAGATTTAGGTATTATATAAGCGCCGTCACTTGCATTCGTCAAAGATTATCACACTGAATATAGCGCACAGTGACTCTCCTGAAATGTCATAATTTAAAAGTAAGTTGCATTCTGTTTTGTAGAATTCCAGTAACGAAAATTAATTGTAAGGTAGAAACCTATAGGGAGTATCGTATGCCCAAAGCAAAACAACGGGACCTTTACATTTACAAGATGGCGACTCGGCGTAACATTAAAACCTATTAGTGAATCAGTTATGATATAATAAGCAAATAAAACGAAACTTAGTAAAAAATGTACGATATTAAGGACCTTGCTGGAAGCAGCAATAAGAATAACATGCTGAATACAACACGCGGTGGCCACCTTAAAAATATAGAATTGATAGGGAATTACTCAGAGTACTTTTATGATACAACATCGAATATTAACTGTAATATAGAATCTGGTACGCAGTTTCCCATGACTTTGTCAGAAGAACAGCGACTACATACGTTCACGATGGCGGTTGGACGTATTCTCAAGACTTGATATCATTAACTCATGATATACTGTATAAAGATAATTAACGCAAAGTTAATTGAGAAAGGAGTACCATACAAAAGACCTCGCTACTATAATTCATAGTATTAGCACATTGAATATAGTGTGCAGCGGCCAACCTAAAATGATAAAATATTCAACAAATATTTTTGAGACACAATATCTCAAATTGGTATTAATGTAGAAACGTATATGGCAAAATTCAAACCACCTGCAGCCATATAAACAAGATGGTGGCTGACCATATAATTTGAACTTCAAAATCAATAAGTCAAATTCCAATTGCGCAATAAACACGTAACTTATTGGGGAGAAACAGATACAATACCTCGCTTGCATTAACCTTAAGATTATCATCTTGCAGATAGCACGCAGCAGGCATCTCAAATATAATATTACATTGATATAGACAATCTACTATTAATTAGTTACCATGGCGAAACGCTGCAAATATGTAGTCTCACATACATGGATTTCTCGGCAGAATGTGCAAGATAAACGATTCCATATATTCAAGATTGTGGGGGGCGTTCACTTCTAATGTTCTAATCAAATCGTCTGGATGCAAAAGCAAAATAACAACGAAACTTAGTAAACGGGAAGTCGTATATATGGGGTACAACACTTAACGTTTGTTACAATAACATTCATTCATACTCCTTGGTGAGAAAGAAGAGTCATACTGTAACTACACTCATACATTTAAAACAATGTAGGCTAAATGTTATTTACCGAACATCTTGTTAGCCAACTTTTCACATCTTGCGAAGATGATGAAATGTAGACCTATGCGATCACCCGCGTAGATGTGCGTATGTCTGTTCTTGTCTGTTCGTCTGTTTGTGCGCGTGTCACTGTATCAATTCCTTAATCGTTGCTGCTATCGAAACGGAACTTTGTACCAGTGAAGGTCTATACCAGGGCATATTAACGCCATATTTGATAACGACTTCAATGCTACCAGTTCCTGAAAAATAGTTATTCCAATTTGAAATCTAAATTGGTCATCTCAGAACATATGCATACGAAACATTCCAAAATTGGGACATTATATACAACAATAGAATTTAAATATGATTTCCGGGGCCCGTGTACGACAGAGCTACAAACTTGATTCAACGCGTACTGTTGTGTTCAATGCTTAACTGCATGTTCCTTACTATTAAATGGATTTCCTCCAAAATTAGCACATTCATTGATCATAACATTTTAAATAATTGTGGGCAACCCATATGCGACAGTGATGGCAACACGGTTCTGCGCTTGTTATTAGGTTCAATGTTTAACTGCATGTAACGTACATATCATCTATTAGAATTCAGCCAAATGTTGTACGTTCACAGTATATTTTAAGAGCTGAATTTTGGCACATATTCAGAGGCAACAGGGCTGTCAACTGTTAGTAAATGATCTCTACACCTTTAGCCCTAGTCTCAATATATCAAAAAAGTGTACAGGCCAACCGTTCTAATTATTGCGAACCTAGAGAACATAAAATTCCAGAATAATTTTGAGTAACCTATATATGACAGTGCTGCCATCATTATTCTATGCGACCTGCCAGATTCAATGCTTATCTATATGTAACGCCCGTATTAATGAATGGATTTCATCTACTGCTGCCAACATGTTTCTACGAATGCTGATAGGTTTAATGTTTAAACTGCATGTATCATCCAAACTATCTATTGAACATCAAAAAATCTGTGTGTAAATTGAGTACCTTAGGAGATGAAAGTATGAATAAATACAGAGTCTCCATGGCTGCCAACAGTTATTAAAATTATTTCTATAACTTTGAACCCTAGTCTCAATTTATCATATAGTATACATGCCAACAGTTCTAAACATTGCACTCTTATAGTACATAAAATTGCAGACTGATTTTGAGTAACCTATACATTACAGTATTGCCAACACGATTCTACGCACGTTGATGATCTCAAAGTTTAACTGCATGTAACCTCCATATTAATGAGTAGACTTCATCCCAATGTTTTTCATGTGCAATGTATGGTTTCGAAATTTTCATTGTGCTTATTACACGAGTCACCAGTGCTACGAACTGTGTGTTAATGATATGAAGACTTTTGAATCCTAGAGTCAATATCTCGGAATAGGTGTATGAAGAAAACTTCAAACTTAGCTCAGTGTTAAGTCCATGATGATTAAGGCAAATTAACAGTAAATTATCAAAGTTAGTGCTGCCAATATAATTCTATGCCTGCGTTTAATGTTCAACTATCAACTACATGCAACTGCCATACTAATTTATGGATTTATACATACTTTTGATCGTTGAATGTATGTCTTCAGTCATACGTATGCCTATTTAAAAATCCACCGGACTATCAACTGCCTAGTAACGTTCTGAGAATATTTAAATCCTAGATTCTGTTCATATAAAAAGTTTCAAACTCTACACAGTATGAAGTCTTTATATTGCAGATGATATTTGAGGAATATATATCAGTATTATCTAATTAATTCTACGTACGTTGTTGTGTTTCATGTTGAACTGCATGTAGCTTCCGAAACAATTAGTGGATTTCTAAAAATAATTGTAAAAAACCATTTATACCATAAGATATAAATGTGCACGTTCTCAGCCCTACTAACTACCTAATAACTCTCCCTGGATATGTTTTTTTTTTTGTCGTGTAGCCTCCTGAGAGGTCGAGTGCAGGTCTTTCAAGTTGACGCCCGTTGGCAACCTGCGTGTCGGGATGAGAGATGGAATGGATGAAGATGAACGAAACTGGGCAACGATGTGGAAGGAAGCGGCCATGGCCTATCAGAAAGTACCGTCCTAGCATTTACCTGGTGTTGAAAATGGGAAACCACGGAAAAGCATTTCAAGGACGGCCAACGGTGGGGCTCGAACCCACGCGTCTACCGAGTCAGCAGAGAGCTTGGCCCCATGACCTAACGCTGCCCTTTAGCCTGCGTAGCCACTGCTGTCGGTCCTGGATATGTGAGCGGTACACTCTCAATATGTCAGAATCCATGTAAGGAAACAATTTAGAACATTCTGTACCCTCTATTAGGCAAATCATATTAGGCAAATCTTGAGTAAAGCTTATAATGTTAGTGCTTCCAGCATTCTAAACAGGCCTAATTAATTAAATAAAAATTGAATCAAATTTTATGAAATGTAGGCTCTTTGGTTTGTCACGGAACTTCTTGGTGAATAGCGTGAATCATGCTGTGTTTGCAGAGTTATTGAATATCTTTGTTTTCTAATTAACTCGAGGTTGATCATTTAGCTGTTCTAGAAGGGAATTCTATATGAAACATCTTTGTCACCATCCTAATTAATCTTTCCCTGAACAGAGTTTTAAGAATACCTTAGTCGTGTGTACACAGTATTTCAACCTATTCCAGAAACTTAGATATGACTTGGAAGGCAAGACTTCTTATGGGTTTATAAAATATTTAAAACTTCAGACGCTGTAAAATACAGTAAGTGAAACACAGTAATAATTCTAAAACGCATTATGGCAAGGAATAATCTGCTATGTGTCGTTGTCACTGCAGAAAATAATATATTTTATCTCCCAGCATGTAGCCGATTCACCTTCATTTTTCGTATTGTATTCCAGGTGGAAAATAATCTGCATTATGTTTAACAACTATCTTTGCATTTCATGAACCTCAAGTTCACGGGGTTGTGTAAATAGATTGTTTCAAAACTAACATGAGAATATTCTAGTGAAACGAACATCGCTGTGATAAGTGCTGTTGCAAACGGCGGAGAGGTAAGTAGGTTGTGTTGATTTAACCAAAAGGCATTATTTTATTTACATTTTTATTGTAGTCGCAGGTATGTCTTTGAGGCAACTTAGATTCCCATCTCATGTACCTGTCTTGGGTATGAAAACTTAAGTTCTTGTGAAGACTGTAGTCCGTGTAACTGGAATTATCGAGGTTTAGGATTGTGTTAGGGGCCCTGGGTTGCTAACCTGGCATTTTTACGCAGTATGGGAACTCCCAGGGATAATCAACACTGAGGATGGCCACAGTCAGGCCTGGGATTCGTACTTGATGTCTCCGGAATGCAGCTACGGGTTGCAGTCGTGTATCGCTATATTGCTGATATTGAAAATGATATGAGAGTTTGATTAAAAGAGTTCAACCTGTTACACGACCATTCGGCTCCAAATTAGAATTATATCACCCCTCAAGGCTCTGAAATTCGCGGCGTTCTGCCTATTAGGAAGTGCCACTAGATTAGTTCCTCCATTTTACTGCACCATTTATACATCTCCCTTCCGGGTCGTGTATGTGTAATATTTATATTCATTCATTAACGAACTTACCTGAGGCTATGGAGAACATCAAAAGGTGGTTACCAGTTTGAATGAAATACGTGTGTCTCGTCAGGTAACACAGTACTGTACGGTATTACATCCGATTTGCTCACACTGTTACATGTTTCGACATGATCATAACGTAGAAAAGGCCCCTAAATCAATCAAAACAACATCACATTACTCTGGATCTCCGTAAGGAAATAAAGTCAGTGCAACTTGATCAGTCATAGTACCCAGCAGCAATTCACCAGTGAAAAACGTCCACTCAGTACATCTCGTGGTTTAAACAAAGAGCCATCTAGAAGTGTGTGAGTGGTGGCAAATTGTGGAATTTCTGCCACTACCCAGTGTTCACAACTTGATTCTTCTTATTGGGAAGCTGTCATTTCGTTTAGGCTTGTCTGATATTGTATTATACAAGCAACCCGACCCGGCTTCGCCCGGGAACAGTTCTGAATGCATTACGTGATAAGTGCTTTTTTTTAGCAATGTCAATGAACAACGACCAATATCCATTTTACGTCTCGGCATGATCGGTTAAAATCACTGACTGGACTATTAATTATATTATCACAGAGATGCATGTGCAACAACTTCTTGTCAGACGTAATTTAAGAATGGCGAGGTGCATGAAACACAAATCCCCCTTCCGTCCAATCTTAACTAGACTGTGAATTTTTCGGAACGAAAAGTTCACAGGCGAAATGAAGAAAAGCAGAGTTGCACATCCAGGGAAACTCCAAACACAACCACTCTTCTTTAAGATTTTAACTCAACACAACTCAACAGTTTGCTGCTGGCTGTGTCTGGGGCAATAAGCTCGACCGCTAGCTAGCTCGTAAACTGTCGCCTCAGTAACTGAATGGAGATTGTTGGAAGAAATGTAAATGTAAAAACACTTATAGTAGGCGATGTATTGAAGATAGAGATATGCTCTCCCGGACTTCTTTGTAGAACATTACATGCTGAACAATTCTTACACTCATAGTATATATATATATTTAACGGTTTGCCCAGCGTAAGCTTAAAAAGCGCACGGACGCCAGTTTTTTTCGACCTTTTCACTGAAATCGTTAGTGCTTGACTTCCTTTGGTCATAAATAAATTATTTTCTACAGAAACCTTCCTCGAGATATCCTTTAGAGAATTGTGAAAACCGCATCAAAATCCATTTAGTGGTTCTCGAGATTACCCGTGACATCCAAGAATCGGGACTTTGTTTTACACAAAGTAGAGATTCTACACCAATCAGTATAATTTAATATAATATAATCACCCTTCCGTCCAATCTTAAAATGACTGTGAATATTGCGGAACGAAAAGTTCACAGGCGAAATGAGAGTTGCACTTCCAGGGAATGGCGAGGTGAATGAAACTCAAATCCCCCTTCCGTCCAATCTTAACTTGACTGTGTTTAACAGGCGAAATGAAGAAAACCCGAGTTGCACTTCCAGGGAAACTCCAAACACAACCACCCTTCTCAGAAGTCTTAACTCAACAAGACTCAACGGTTTGCTGCTGGCTGTATCTGGAGCAAAAGGTTTGCCCGCTAGCTAGGCTGTAACAGGGATGATAGACTCACCCTTAGCTAGCTCGTAAACTGCCGCCTCAGTAGTTGAATGTACTTGGTTGGAAGAAATTAAAACGTAAAAACACTTATAGTGGGCGATGTATTCAAGATAGACATATGCTCCCGCGGACTGTTTTTTAGAACTGTTCATGCTGAACAATTCTTACACTCATAGTATTTAGATATTTTTAACGGTTTGCCCAGCGTAAGCTTACAAAGCACTCGGACGCCAGGTATTTTTTCGACTTTTCCACTTAAATCGTTACTGCTTGGCTTCCTTTGATTATAAATAAATAATTTTCTACAGAAATCATCCTCGAGATTTCCTTTACAGAAGGCTACTTAGTATAAAACAAAGTCCCCGATTCTTGGATGTTACGGGTAAACTCGAGAACCACTGGATGGATGTTGATGCGGTTTTCACCATTCTGTAAAGGAGATCTCAGAGAAGGTTTCTGTGGAAAATAATTTATTTAAGATCAAAGAAAGCCAAGCAGTAACGATTTCAGTGAAAAAGGTCGAAAAACCCTGGCGTCCGTTCGCTTTCTAAGCTTACGCTGGGCAAACTGTTAAAAATACTGTATCTACAGTTTATACTAGTAGTGTAAGAATTGTCAGCATGAACAATTCTACAAAAAAGTTCGGGAGAGCATATCTCTATCTTCAATACATCGCCCACTATAAGTGTTTTTACGTTTTCATTTCTTACAATAATATCCATTCAGTTACTGAGACGACAGATTACGAGCTCGCTTTCGTGTTCACTGCTGGAGGGAAAACGACTAATGTCGTATACAAGGAAACCATCTTGTAAGACCTCGGTTAAAAGTAGCCTATCACCTTGCATTCATAAATGTTTCCGGGCGAAGCCGGGGCAGGTTTCTAGTTATATTATATTATATTATATTATATTATATTATATTTCAAAACCACTACAGCAATAACGGTAGATTCACTCATGAAATGAACACGTGGGAAGGCTATGTATCTTCAGGTAGCTAGACCCACCAGGCATTAATCAGACAGAATTACAGTGCAATACGCACAGTGGAAATTAATGGTTCAACTCGACTGAAATGTTTCAGATAGTGCTCGTGGGAGATGATGAAGATAAGTGACTGTCTCAAGTGCCACAAGGGAAGACCATTTACACCTTTAGAGATACTGTATAACCCTTACTACATTATATGTATTTTCACTGCCTACTAACACTTCCTCACAACCTGTTTCAATCCCTAGCACAAGCTCCACACTCAGCTATCTTCCAAGTACCTTCTTTTATATTTAAGTTCCTCATAAATGTCACATTTTACCTGTTTGCACTACGTCCTCTGGTCACCATTCCACGTTCTCTATTTTAGCCCCCGCGGTAAATTTCCTCTCTCCTTTACTACTTTTTCTTATTGCGTTGAACACGTTACTACCCACTTCTCACGTTCTCCAAGATTATTTCACGATCGCGCTTGAATAATTTCCTTCTCTTTTAATATTCACTGACAAATACTCACTTCCTTCACACGCCTAAAATATTTGATTCCCCACTTTCCCGATATTCATCCCCTAAAGTCTTTGGAATAGTATATGTTAGACTAACACCTCATAATATTTGGCTTCCGCAAGACAGATAAATTCTTCATAGGGAAAAGAGGGTGGCACACGTACACCATTTTAAATTGACCGTACTGTGAATTTCGCAACATTACCAAAAAAGCAATAAATATATATTGTATTCTATCCCAAGAATGCAGTAGCATACAAATGGAGGATGTTTACTCCCTAGTTAGAAATATCTAGAAACCTGAGGAACATGGCCACTTAAAAACCGAGAGCTATTACAGAATGTGTGTTAGTGAGGAACATGCTGACTACATAAGAGACCAAAATAAGTGATGCGCTTGGGTCTTTTTCGTCATTGAGATGGTATAGAAGGGCATTAGTTGAGATGCTACATCCAAAGATTTAAATCAAGGCCTACATCAGTAAAATTTGTTGTTCTGTCTTCTTGTATCACCGTTAAATGGTGGTAAACCTTTTCAAAATACGGTTCTCTTATTTTAGAATGTTTGAATTTCACCCATGCGTAACCTTAAGGAAATCCAAATACTGTCTCGTATCGTGGGAGAGCAGACGTGGGGTATTTAGAATGGCTACTGAGAGTCTGGTCAATACCCAATCCAATAATACTATGATTTATATCACCCTATTTGGATGGTCGCCTGTCGTTCAATTTGATTATAATTTATTGATCAGGTTTCATTAACTTACTATGTCTTGCATGGTGATAATTGTTGGTGACATGTAAATATCTATGTTGATATGTTACCATGTTAAGAGATGGATGAGGCAATTAACAGGCTGAGGTAACGTCTTTTTTGCATGACATACTGTGCCCGTTGGAGGAGGTTATCTGGTCACCACCAACCGTAAATGTGGCCTCCCAGATGACCCCTTCCCCAAGACACATTGCTGGAGAGGATCTGAATGCATTCCTGGTGGGACTAGCCGGCACAAGACTCTGCATCCCTAAAGGATCAGGTTCCCATCACAGTGATTGTCAGGGACACCCAAAGAAATGCACCCACAAAAGGTCAAATTACTAAATAATAACATCCAGACTTAAGACATATTCGTAGGTGGTTTATTGTAAACACTAAATCCCTATCCTACAGTCGGTGGGATTGGAAAAACGGCTAATCCGTATGCTAAATAAACAAACAGAAAAACAGTCAACTCCTAGATTTAGTGAAGATCCCTCTCGACAGGTCCTAAATACAGCAAACTAAAAATAAAAGCTGTGGAAGTGGTACCGAAACAAAATGAACATACAATAGCAAATGTTGCTTCTGGGGAGAAGACATCATGTCATTAAAACTTGTCGAACAGGACATAAAAGTTAGCAGACTGGTACCATCCCATATTTATATTTACCATTATTGAATTCGAACTAATCCTGCATTAAATAATCAACGGCGTTAGGCTTCCGTGATGACACACTAAATAAATATCTAATGATTATCAGTAATCATTACAATACAATTTTACAAATCTTTACAACAACAATGTTATAATTGTATAAGAAACAGTAGGGTAAACATTGTGATTACATGGTATGAAATAAATAAAACACTCCACAAGAATCTTATTATTCTTGTCTACAATCAGATGAACAACTGTGTGTTATTCACCGACATCTATCAGGGTGCATCTAAGTGTGAGAATCAAAACTGCTCATCAGCAGTATTCTCTGAATCGAGTTGCGGCCCATAAGTTCTGAACTTTTAGCTCGCTTAGGATCTCCTTCGAAAAGTCTATCCATGTCAGCTACTAGGCATTCCCGCAGGAATAAATCACCTAGGCACAGTGCATTGGTCTGTTAGACTAGAATCAAGAACAAGATTTAACATGGATTAAGAGTTAACGGTAGTTTTAGATCGTCGGTTTAGTAAACAAATTGACGTTCATGACTTAGTTCTAAGTTCAATGTCGTAGATTTATGAGTTCATTATTTATGATGGTTGACCAAAGTGCAAGGCTTCTAACGAGTGTGTGACCATCTCGTGGTACACCTCAACAAAGTATACGTGGCACAGCACGTTAGCAATAACACATCGGAGCTCATTAGAGACACCGTCACCATTCTATACAGGTCTGCATGGTGCTACAGCTCATGAGAAACTCCTCAGACAATCTTGTTCATAAATATAGATTTGCCGGCCTACACAATAAAAATACGGTAACCAACCCAACATCGTGTATCAAAAACACGGAAAAGAAACATTCACTTTCAAGTGAGAATAAAAATGGCCTTAAAACATCAAACCTATCAAATAGTTACTCATATTGACATAATTCATGACAACCATAGACTGAACTCGCTTACAAATATCTGCGAGGATATTTCAAAAATAATGCACGACTTAACAGTATCCCAGTACTGAGACATTCCTCAAAATAATCATCACTTGATCAAGGTTAAAGTACGAGCTTTCACAAGACTTGGCTCGTAATGAAACATTCTTAGCAGTGTGTCTAGAGAATAAAAAATGTCGTTTGTCAACTGTCTCGCAATCGAGATCGAAAGATATCCTGGGTAATATTACAGTCGCAATCTGTGCAAGCATCTGTCATAACACTGCAATAACCGCAATATTGTGTTTAAGTGAATTCTGCCCAAGGCAAATGTCTTTCCCTGGTTTCAATTAACACTGGGTTCACAATAAAGTCCATGAGTGACCCTAGTATACACTCTGTAGAATTAGACAGATGTAATGAAGAATATAAGGTAGTTTTAGACATATTAATTACAAGAATAATGATGTATTTGTTTCTGCAAACCAAAGAAGCTTAACGGAAAGATATGTATCTCCGGCTGAACGTCTTTGAAAAGTATGCGACACCACTGTCGGTTACAAAATACACACATGCTAACAAGGCACGTTTAAATGACTTTTATATAGTTCTCCACACCTTAACCTCTAGTGGAAATTAGTGAAATGATACGATTATCGTGTAATCGGGATTTATGAGCAAGTTAATTCATGGCTTGACTCATTTACAACGATGTGAATTCATCTTGAATCTGGTGGCATACTTCTCACTCTAAGAAAATGTATGTACAATAACAAAGTAGGCTGGGGACCTCCAATACCTAACCGATACGCCCGATAAAATGCAGTTGCGTGCAGGATAATTATCAAAAAGGGGAGCTTCAGAAAAACATGAATGAATATTCAGCTTGAGCTCAATTAAAATTATTGCTCCCGTCAGATATGACAAAATTCATATTCCGTTATGCGGAATTACCATTTTAAACAATATCGCACCGTGTGTAACCACACAAAAAATTGGTGACTAACTCAAGCTTGAAACGAATTGCATAGAAGCGTGTTAAACGTGAAAAATCACCATAGAAGGTGGCTAAAGAGAGAAATATCCTACCTGGTGACTGATATCAAAGTTACGGTTGCTACTAACTAATCCATCTATGACCATTCACCGTACGGAAATAGATTTTAGATCATGACTCACAGCTATTTGATGTTCACCTCACCGGAAAGAAAAGGATTGAGGGGTTTTTCCTTTCTCCAAGGTATCCAGGGATATCTTCTCGTCTTTGATATGAGCATGGTTATCTAACGGTCTACCTTCATAGCTGTAGTGTAGCTCTGATGTTCGGCGTTCCTCCCATAGGAATGGCTTAAACTCGCATCATCTTCTTGGTCAGGACTGGACAATTATACATCCGCACGTGGTGTCATGCTGACATCTTGTAGAAAGTTTTAGGATGACGAAAATCACTGCTTCTAGCGTGTATCAATGCACTGCGGCTACACTTTAAGCTTTACAGACTATATATACTAATATGATAAAGCTGAAGATTTTGACTGTGTGTTTGTAGCTTTAAATGCGCTAATCTCTGGAACTAGGAGTCCGATTCAAATAATCTTTTGTTTTAATATGATAACCAGATTCAAGAGGAATAGTTTAGGCTATGTAGTATTAGGCTACACCTCTCAAGTAACATTAAAGATTGAATTTTGTTCAGTAAGTCAGTAGAACAAGCGCTCCCGAACTGCTCTATCCTCATGGGCTGGCGTTATGGTTAGTGATACGTATACCGTTTCACCGATCTGAACCTAAATTTGTGTACTTACACTTTGGAACCCTGCGAGAAACACTGTTTACGTGAAATACATGACAGACCAGTGCGTTCCCTGCATTTAGGCCCTTTGGCACAAATCTACACCTTTTCACCGATCTGTGCCAACATTTGTATACTTACCCTTTGGAACCCTGCGAAATCACTGTTTACATAAAATTTCGGACAGACCACTCCATTCCCTGCATTTAGGCCCTTTGGCACAAATCTACACCTTTTCACCGATCTGAACCAAAATTTGTATACTTACCCTTCGGAACTCTTCGAGGAACACTGTTTACATAAAATTTCGGACAGACCACTCCATTCCCTGCATTTAGGCCCTTTGGCACAAATCTACACCGTTTCACCGATCTGAACCAAAATTTGTATACTTACCCTTTGGAGCCCTGCGAGTAACACAGTCTGTATGCAATTTCGGACAAATCACTCTATTCCCTGCATTTAGGCCCTTTGGCACAAATCTACACCGTTTCACCGATCTGAACCAAAATGTGTATACTTGCCCTTTGGAACCCTGCGAGTAACACTGCCTACATAAAATTACGACAGACCACTCCATTCCCTGCATTTAGGCCCTTTGGCACAAATCTACACCCTTACACCAATTTGAACCAAAATGTGTATACTTACCCTTTGGAACCCTGACAGTAACACTGTCTGCTTGAAATTTTGGACAGACCACTCCATTCTATGAATTTAGGCCCTTTATCACAAATCTACACCGTTTCTCCTAATAACACCAAATTTTAAATACACTTTGAAACCCTGCTGGTAACACTGTCCACTTGATATTTTGGATAAGGCTCTCCATTCTCTATATTTATAATAACAGTCAAAATAAACTTGAAAACTACGTATTGACGCCCTAGAACCATTCATGTCCGTAGTAGTGTAACTTTATTTTTTATAAGTCTATTATTGACGTGCAGTTCGGGCTGCATCACGTCACCCCTACCAGTGTTCTGGAGCAGAATTGCGAAAATAGTTGCATCTTGCGCTGCTTATTAATTGCAGTCACGGGGAGTAATTAGTGCAAAAGGATCTCTTAGGCCCCTTAAACCAGTTATCATGAAAATATTATGCCTCTGAATTTGTGCAATGGTGTTGGTGAAGTATACTGAGATTACCAGCTGCAATAAGCGTTGTTGCTTTCAAATTTACCTCCTTTTATTCCGAACCTTATCGTTGAGTGCTATGTGGCGATAAATGATACTATTGCTACCTCAGTAGCTTGGGACAGCCGAAGTTTTCCAAAGTGTTCTGATTATTTTCCTACTGCACTAGGCGACTAAAGACGACACTATTGGTCTTTACATTTCTAACAGCCAATGAGATATAGGCCCTAGGCAGTGTCTTTTATTTCACTTATTCCGCTTTCGAATAATTTTGTTTTAAATGTGTTTGTAAATCACATGTGTCAGTGCTGTAGTTACAAAATAGCCGTTTCCCTATTCATCATTATCATGACGGGAAAATGAACTGAATGTTACGTCCATTATACTGTACTAGTTATCACCTCCACTACAACCACCACCACCACAAAAAGTTATATTTTTAAAGTATTTGTTTTCTGTTAGGTTAAGTATCATGTGACAGTTCTGTAGTAGTGTTCATTATCATCCATAAAACAAATGAATCCACCAGGCGAAGCCGGGCACTACTGCTAGTATTCAATAAATTGCATAGTCTGCTTTATCACTGAAGCTAGATTTGACACTGGCCACGTGTCTACACACAGAATTAAATCACTGCACGTGAAAATTTATCAATCTGCCTGGATCGGCTCAATTGTGATAGTGAGAATTCCGGCTTCTACACAGCTCGGTAACGTAGAATATTAGACATGTGATATTATCACTCGCTTTCACTGTCGTTACACTTGGTGAAAATCACTGAGTGTCACGATGGTCGGCCAATTGGCGTTACAGTGAGACCATGTGCTCATTCACTATCACTAGGGAAATACTAAATCCCTTTCAAAAAATATTAATGGTTTAGTTATTTCACTCGAATTTCTCACATCACCAGCACACTTAGTGCTAAAATAAAACTGTGATTGTTTCGGATTACGTTCATATTAACTGATTACGACATGTACGAATCTCGGTCTACTTCAGACCTTAAAATTGACGTGTGTGCGTGTCGATCGCACAAAAGGGAGTAGTTTCCTCTCGGAAGCAGGCGTTCTAACTCGATCACTTCCTTAGTCATTTAGCATCTAAATCCGTTCCATTCGCATGTCTGCGACGGTATACTTTTTGTCATAAATACAATAAATTAAATACAAGTTTGCACAATAAATATTTTTTTTATCATGATGATAAAATTATCCAGAGCTTCTTAACAGAGTCAAAAGTACATCTGAAGCGGTGACATGCTTCTAGGATGCGTTCATAACTCTCTGACATAATAAATTCCTTTGCTCTCGTAAAAGCTATCACCAGCTTGATCTATACGGGCGTGCTACAATTACATTGTTTATTAGGTATACCGTAGTTTATTGTTTCATTAGCCTGCGGTGCGCGAGGGTCCATATGAGTGTGCCTGGCGACTCTTTTAGTGGTAGTATTTTGTTGTTGGTAGAACTTGAGTATTTTTTTCGTTAGTAGAATTTTAGTATTTAGTTCTTAGTAGAAGGTTAGCATTTTGTTAGTAGAATTGCTCTATTAGTTTATTCTGAAAGGGAGTAGCAGCCTTTCAGAATAAATCAATTCTTGACTTGCCTTATAGACGGTTAAGTTATTGATACTATTAACCAACTAATGGCTGCACTGCGTTCTGCATGGCTGAAAGCAACTGGAAAATACAGCTGTAATGCCATTCCCAGTCAGAAGACTATAGGGTCATTAGCTCTAAATCAAACAACGGCTATGCGGGGTAGGTCTCATATTAAGTAGGAAACTTGGAAATCGGGTGGAATATTATGAGCAATATATTGAACAGTGTAGCAAAAATCAAAACAAAACCTAAGTGTACCACAGTGGTACAAGTCTATATGCCCTCCAGTCAAGCGAATGATGAAGATGATGGAAAGGTCTACGAAGAAATACATGAAATTCTGAGGTATGGCAAGGGTGATGAAAATGTTATAGTAATGGGAGATTGGAATGCTCTGGTAGGAAAAGGAAGAGAAGGGAAGTTAGTAGGAGTTTTCAGATTAGGTGAAAGGAATGATCGAGGAAGCAGGCTGATCGAATTCTGCACCGAGCATGAGTTGGTCATAGCTAACACCTTATTCAATAACCACAATAGAGGAATATACGAATGGATGAGACCAGGAGATACAGGGCGTTACCAAATCGACTTCATTATGGTCAAGCAGAAATTTCAAAACCAGATTTTGGATTGCAAAATATATCCCGGTTCTGACATAAACTCTGACCACAATCTGGTTGTTATAAAAGGCAGATTAAAGTTGAAGACACTGAAGATAAGTCAAAAGCCAAAGAGGTGGGCAATAGACAGACTGGAAGAGAAGGATGTAAACGAAAGATTTAAGAAGAGGATAAAGAAGGACTAATGAAAAACCCTCAACAAACTTCAATTGCAGACGAATGAGCACTTTTGAAGAAGGAAATAACAACATCCGCAGAGGAAAATATCGGAAGGAAAGAAAGAATAGGTAGAAAACCTTGGATCACTCAGGACATACTAGAAATAATGGATTATAGGCGGAAACACAAGAATGTAAGATATGAAAAGGGGAAAGCAGAATACAGACGTCTGAGAAATGAGGTTAACAAGAAGTGCAAGGGGGCAAAAGAAGAATGGTTGAAAGAGAAATGTATAGGTATAGAAAATTATCTGAAATTAGGAAAAGTAGATACTGCTTATGGAAGGATTAAGAATACTTTTGGAGAAAAGAGGACTAAATGCTGTAATATTAAAGACACAGATCGAATGCCTCTAACAGATAGGGAAGAAAAGCTTGAGCGATGGAAAGCTTACATAGAGTGCTTGTATAAGGGAAAGGAGATTGAGAATCATGTAATGGAAAAGGAAGAGGAAATTGATGAGGATGCGAAAGGAGATGTAATATTGAGATCAGAATTTGACAGAGCATTGGAAGACTTAAGCAGGAACAAAGCACCAGGCATAGATTATATACCGATTGAGTTGCTACACTGCATAGGTGATGATGGCCTGGTCAGGATATTTCACTTGGTGTATAGGATTTATGCGACAGGTGAGGTACCCTCTGATTTCAAGAAGAATGTTATCATCCCAATACCAAAGAAAGTAGGAGCTGACAGATGTGAAGATTACTGTACAATCATCTTGACTACTCATGCTTCAAAGATCCTGTCTACCTATACTGTAGAATAATTTACAAGAGGATGGAAAGCAGGATAGAAACGGAGTTGGGTGAAGACCAGTTTGGTTTCAGGAGAAATGTAGGGTCAAGGGAAGCTGTACTAAGTCTTAGGCTGATTTTGGAAGGTAGAATAAGGAAAGACAAGAGAACGTCCATGGCATTTAAAGACTTAGAAAAGGCTTTTGATAACGTTGACTGGGCTAAATTGTTTGACATTTTGAAAAGGATTGGAATAAAGTACAGGGATAGGAGGGTGATCTACAATCTATACAGAAACCCGACAGCAGTCATTGGAGCTGAAGGACATGAGAGAGAAGCTGGTATTCAGAAAGGTGTAAGGCAAGGCTGCAACATATCACCCATACTTTTCAATCTTTGCACTGAACATGCAATGAAGGAAATTGTAGAAAAACTTAAAGTGGAAGTGGACATTCAAGGAGAAATAATTTCAACTCCGAGATTTGCTGATGACATCGTCATTTTGGCCAACACGCCAGAGGATTTGAATGATTTTTTGAATGGTATGAACTCCGTCTTGAGGAAAGAATTCATGATGAAAACCAATAAATGTAAAACAGAAATATTGGAATGAAGCCGCAATAAACCAGAAACCTCTATGGTCATAAAATTGGCAGGTGAAAAGCTAAAGGAAGTAGAAGACTTCTGTTATTTACGAAGCAAAATAACCAGTTATGGACGAAGCAAAGAGGATATAAAAAGTAGGCTCAGGCAAGGAAAGCATTTGTACAGAAAGGGAATCTGTTGACATCGAATATAGACTTAGGTATTAGGAACTCATTTCTGAAAGCCCTTGTCTGGAGCGTGGTACTCTATGGACCTGCAGAAAAGAGTAGAATTGAAGCGTTTGAAATATGGTGTTACAGGAGAATAATGAAGATCAGATGGGTATTGTGCCCGCTGGCCGAAGGTTTCGGCGAGCCACTGGTTTCAAATGACCCTTTCGAGACCCTCTTCCAGTTAACACACAAGTATAGGGGAAGATACATTCATAGACTGGTGTAGCACAAAGTCTGCACTCGGGGGTGTCGGGAATTAGTGAACTTCGATCTTTAACCAGCCCAGAGGAATGCATCGATGACAAAACTAAACAAGAAAAGAGAGGACAGCCTTATGTTAAAATCACAAATAAATTTTATTCAGAATAGATCCCTAGCCTAGCATGAGAGTTGCAAACGGCTAGTCCAATAATATTCTGCCCTAAAAGAAAATATAAAAAAGTCATAAACAAGATCTAAATTACTCTCATGGTCCTAACACAAAATTCGACAAAATGAACAAGCTAAGAGAATGGCACGTAAGATCGTCCCTAAGCAATTACATCGAAACAACTTACGGGTGGATCAAACATCAAAAGAATCTACAGCAAAGCAAGACATTTACTTGTTTACAAATACTAGAATATTTACATTTAGTAGCAAGGGGAAAATTTGTCCTATGCTATGATGATGCCATCTCTAACATTTATCTTTAGAGTTAAGTGTTTAGCTAGTCCTAAATATCGTTAATTAATAAACGAGATGCGTTTATTACTAAGAAAATCAAGCTATGTGCACAATGTTGCTGAATAAAAAAAGCTATGCTAATACAACACTAATGCATACAATAATTCAGCACTCCTCTGGTTGTGCAATTGGCACTGCCTGCGTACTCGATTTGTTACTGTTTGTAACAAACGGTCATAGTGTCAACGTGTTAAGAAAATACAAAATATAGGAAAGTCTGCAAATGCGATAGCAATTAAACAATTACATCGACTCATATTGCTATTAATCTGATGTGTGCGCTTCTGTTATCACATCACCAATTAGTTGTCGACTATTCATGTGAAAATGTATCAAAATGTTTCTAAAATAGCTTAAAAATATCTAAGTGTTGACATTTGGTCCAGAAAATAGTTTATTTTTAATGTTTATAAATTTTATTTAGATTCAGGGGGAATGATTAGATTTGTTAGTTTTCAAAACCCTATTTTTGATTATTAAAGTTTCACACAATTATTTATCCCTGACAGTATTGTTGTTCAGTTTATGGACCTTTAAAGGCGTTCAGTGTATTTAGGTAACGTGTGTATGCAACTTAAGCAAATAACTCAATAGTTTAATAGTTTACGAGACACCCTGTGTCTTCACCAATATTTCATCATACTTATTAGACATCCTATGTCTTCACCAATTACTTTACTCTTATTTCGGATTCATTGATCCAGACGCCCTCGGTTTTGGAACGACTTTAAATAGTTCATTACCACCGGTATAACCACAATATCAATGTCGGAGGTATTTATCCACCGTCACGACTCATATAATACTCTTATAACGTTGATTTACAAAAGTGTGGATTCCTAATTGATACACGTTTGAAATTGCTGGTAATAAAGATTATGTGTACAAAACACATTCTGACAACGCTTTAAATAAACATGAAGGCTTCTGATACAATCTGAAAGTGTGTGTGAGCATTTATAAAACTGCCTCTTCCCTGAATATGGTCGAACCTGCGTTCATTCGGTTAAAAAGTACAGTTGCATTCATTGCCTGTGTGGCTTCTCTTAAAGAAATAAACCTGTTTTCAAGTATTGATCTGGCCAACAAATGTGAATAACGGAACTCTGCATTCCACTTGTAATAATGTTAAGAATCTCACAGCCTTTTAAAACAAAATATTGATACACTGCCTAGAATCGAGTGTGCTGTGCAGTGAACTTGGCTCGTAACCTTGGCGTAGATTTAACATTTGCCAAACTAGTTTATTTGTCATCAGCCTGACAAAATAAAAGTTGATAATAACTGTTTTGAAATGATACGAAATGAGCGTTGAAAATCCAGCCTTCCTGGCGTCTATAAATGTTTAATAATACTATTACTTTCCACACGCGTCTTATAAATAACTACCTGCATTGTGCACTAAATAAATGAAACCAAATTAAACTAATCTACTGTTTTCCAACTATTACAATACGCTATAAATATTTGATCTGACTTACAGGTGCAGCGTCACTTGGTTCGAGTCCCGCCATGAGATGTTATATGCTGTCTCGTGTATGGCTTTAGATTACCATCTCATTGTGTCTGGACATCTTCCGTCGCCAATTCCCCACGCATGATTTAGAAATCACATGCCATCGCGTGGTTGGGTTTGTATTTGAAAATTTGCTGGTTTAGCATGATTGTAATGTTAGCGTTGGCAATAACGTACCACATAATTAAAGAAAACTTTCGCGCACTGCAGCTAATATGCGGTAAAATATTGCCCATTTTCACTCCGCCATTGGCTCTAGCCTTTGTCGCATGTGCGACACTCACTCGTGACTTTGCACTGATATTTACACAAAAATATTAACATAAAATTAAATAAAAAATACTGCCCATCCGGCAAATAAAGATTGTTCTCGTAGATTTTGTACTGTTATGCAGTTAATTAAGTACACAGTTTATATAACACTGAAGTGTGTGTGTGCGAGTGAGACCATGCGGTCGTAAAGTTTACTTCACACAAGTCCATCATTTCACCTCGGATAATGAAAATATTTCACAGTTTATGTAGTGATTAATGTCTTCAATCTATAAACTATTAAACAATGCCATGGTGGCTATCTATAAGAAAAATATCCACAGATTTTTCATGCCACATGGTTTCCTTCACGGACGGAGTTTCACTTGTGCTCCAACATGCACATCGATGTTGTCTCATTCAAAGACAAATAGGAACTGGTGTTACCAAATATGGCGTGTTCTCAGTATATGAGCTGGCCGCGTAAATTGATAGTTTCTTTGATTTACGAAGTATTCTGTACTTCAAATATGCAGAATTAATTGGTTATAATTATAGTTGATTTTTGGAATGTCCAAAATATATAAAAATATGATCCTAAGCGATATTACTTCAGCTTCTTCCCGCCGCTTGCAGGGTATGTTCAGTTACATTTCAGCATAAGTTTAAGTCTCTCTTATCTGGGCAAACATGCGTCAACGGGCGCATACATCTCCACGTCAAGTACATAAAAATTGTGGAAGTCAATTTTTATTTCACCCATTTACCAATCCTTGGTTTGACTTCGTGCACGATCCATTCTGTCAGTGATCCTGTGATATTCTTCATCACTGATGCGATTGTCTTCATCTGCTGGTTCAAGCTCAATGTTGTGAACATCAGCTGTCGTTACTTTCCTGTCATTCTCACGACATTTGTTATTTCCATCTCTTCTTTGGTTTGATTCTTCGTCTCCTCCATTTCTTCTTCTCCGTTCCTGAATGTATTGTCGACTTCATTAGCCTTACTTCGCCAATCATTGTCGTATTGGAAACGAGTGTCATTTTCTCTTCGGTAACCGCCACTGTATCTATCGTCTCTCCCGGGATTATCCGTGAATCGGTTATTTCGATCATCACGATCACGTGGCTGTCCTCTATAACCCCGGTTGAAATTAGTGTTGTTGTTGTTATTATTGTTGCTTCTACGACGATTGTTGTTGTAATTGTTGGCTCTATTTTTGTATCTGTTCTGGTAATTCTTGTTGATTGTGTCAAATCGACGACTCCTTGCATTAGGTGTATTGTTTCTACGGTTATCACGGAAATCTCTCCTTCTATCCGGTCCCTCGTGATTTTGACGATTGTTTGTTCGACGATTTTCTGTAGTTTGTACATTCTGACTGGTCCTGTCCACCGAAGTTATGTTTACATCATGTGTGCTCCTGTTTTTAGGTGTAGGTGCAAATTGTTCGTGGCTGCTATCCAGCTTTCTAAGAACTTCGTCACATTTCATAAACGTATTTGCATCTGACGCTATGAGTAACCTTTGTACTTCCATAGGGTATTGTCTTCTAATGGTGTAGACAAGTTCTAATTCGGACAAAGGGGGTTCCAAATATTGCAATTTCGAAAGCTGACTTGCGAAGTAGGTAGCGTACTTAGTTGTTTGAGTACTAGCGTACCTCTAATTGTACATTTCCGCCCTTATATTTTGCTGACGTTCCAAAGACCAATAAGTCTTAAGGAATGCTTCTTTAAATTCCTGATAGTTTTGGAATGAGTATCTGAATGCCTTGAACCAGTTTAACGGGCTGTTCTCTAGGTAATTTTCGACAGTCCGTAACTCCCTGTCTGGTGTTACCATAGTTTCTATCATGTATGACTCCAAGTTTCTCAGAAAATCTACCAGTGTAACGGAATTGGAGTTATTGAATTTAGCCGGTCGATCTTCATGGCAATACAATACACAATACACAATATTCGAGTACTGAGTTTGACCATAGTTCTGCGTGACATTAAAGTTAGGTGTCAGCCCATAAATCGGCGTTATGTTAGCATTCGGTGTCACAAATTGTGATGTTGTCCTAAATGGATTATAACCTTGGTTTTCCATTGGAACATTCGGTTATGCTATGTTGGTCGCAGTGCTTGTAGATGGTACACCCTCTCTATTAGGTTTTAATAGACGATTGATGCGTTCATCCATTTCGGCGTATTCTTACACTTTGTCAGGTTGCTGGTTAATTATAGCATTCATCTTTATTCTATCCGCTAAATTTTTCCTTCAATGCGACTATCGAATTCTTCCAGTTTTCCATCCTGTTCCTCAAGGTATACATCTAGTGTTTTTGCTACATATTGGTTGGATCCGTGATTGTTCTCACGAGTTTCCTCTCGAATCGCTTCAATGTCTGAAGCTAAGTCATGATTTATTTTGCTGAATTCATCCTCCACCTTATCTACTTTGTATGCTATACGCTTAGTGTTTACGTGTACGGTAACTGCTATGCCTCTTGTTAGTCTTAATCCAGTGTTAACTATAGCCACATCAGCTTTTAACACATCCACGTACGTGTTAACTTCTTCCATACGCTGTTCCACGGTGTCAATTCTAGTACTAACAATTTCTTTTGCATTAGCGACTTCATTCCAGACTGATTCGATGTTATCGTTCATCTCCATCTAAGCGTTTTTGAGTTTTTGATTTACTTCAGATCTATTCGTGCGTATCTCCTGTTTTATTCCCTCTAAGTGTGCTTGATATTCCGTGCGATAAGTTTCCATCTCTGCACGCAAATCATCACTAACCTTGTTGATTGTGACAGTAATTTCTGCCTTAACTTTGTCAATGTCCTCGCGCACTTCAACTACATTCTGTGCCATATCTGCTCTAATGTTAGTAGTAATGTTGTTAATAGTTTGTAACAGAGTAGCTGCAGCATTGTGATTGTTCTCATTCACATCTGCCCTAACAGTGTTTACATCGGCCCTAAAATTGTCATTATTCTGAGCCATATCTGTCCTAACATTGTTTACATCTTCCTTGACACTGTTGATATTTTCAGTAACATTGTTAATATCTGCCCTTAAATGTTCACTGTTCTGTGTCATATCGGCCCTGACATTGTTTATATCAGCCCTTAAATGTTCACTATTCTGAGCCATATCTGTCCTAACATTGTTTATATCAGCCCTGAGATCATTGTCATTTCGTGTCAAATTGTCCATTGACACCTGCAGATTGTGCATTAGGGCAGGCAAGTTTGCCAACAACTCGGCCGTCTGTTGCGCAGACATAATATCTTCAATTGGAGAAATACGGGGAACTAACAACTTCATATGCCTTAACAATGGTTTGAGTTGGAAAACAGTAGAAAATCCATTCCTTCATAAATTTATTCGATGATAACAGCTGAACCTCTGGTAAAATTAAATGACATCAAGACAACAAACAAACTTACATTTACTCAAGACTAGGATAACTGCAAATCAAATCCTCAACTTATTATCATCAATAAATGTTACCTAGCCTCATGGTCTTAATTCTGGAATAAGAATGCCATGTAGCCTTCCAAAACACTAGTACGAAATCTCGATTCGTTACTAATCTGTTGGATTTGCTAACAAAATAAAACCCTCACAAACAAACGAATCATGGAGATCGAACACAAGTTTCGAAGCTAACCACGTTCGGCGCCAACGTACTATATTTGCCCGCTCGCCGAAGGTTTCGGGGAGCCACCGATTTCAAATGACCCTTCCGAGACCCTCTTTCAGTTAACACACAAGTATAGGGGACAATACATTCATAGGCTGGTGTAGCACAAAGTCTGCACTCGGGGGTGTCGGGAATTAGTGAGCTTCGATCTTTAACCAGCTCAGAGGAATGCATCGATGACAAAACTAAACAAGAAAAGAGAGGTCAGTCTTATGTTAAAATCACAAATACATTTTATTCAGAATAGATCCCTAGCCTAGCATGAGAGTTGCAAACGGCTAGTCCGATACTATTCTGCCCTGAAAGAAAATATTAAAAAAATCCTAAACAAGATCTAAATTACTCTCATGGTCCTAACACAAAATTCGACAAAATGAACAAGCTAAGAGAATGGCACGTAAGATCGTCCCTAAGCAATTACATCAAAATAACTTACGGGTGGATCAAACATCAAAAGAATCCTCAGCAAAGCAAGACATTTACTTGTTTACAAATACTAGAACATTTACATTTAGTAGCAAGGGGAAAATTTGTCCTATGCTATGATGATGCCATCTCTAACATTTATCTTTAGAGTTAAGTGTTAAGTTAGTCCTAAATATCGTTAATTAATAAACGAGATGCGTTTATTACTAAGCAAATCAAGCTATGTGCACAATGTTGCTGAATAAAAAAAGCTATGCTAATACAACACTAATGCATACAATAATTCAGCACTCCTATGGTTGTGCAATTGGCACTGCCTGCGTACTCGATTTGTTACTGTTTGTAACAAACGGTCATAGTGTCAAAGTGTTAAGAATATAGAAAATATAGGAAAGCCTGCAAATGCGATAGCAATTAAACAATTACATCGACTCCTATTGCTACTAATCTGATGTGTATGCTTCTGTTATCACATCACCAATTATTTGTCGACTATTCATGTGAAAATGTATCGAAATGTTTCCTAAATAGGTTAACAATATCTAAGTGTTGACATTTGGTCCAGAAAATAGTTCATTTTTAATGATTATAAATTTTATATAGATTCATGGGGAATGAAAAGATTTGTTAGTTTTCAAAACCCAATTTTTGATTATTTAAGATTCACACAATTATTTATCCCTGACAGTATTGTTGTTCAGTTTATGGACCTTTAAAAGCGTTCAGTGTATGTAGGTAACGTGTGTATCCAACTTAAGCAAATAACTCAATAATGTAATAGTTTACGAGACACCCTGTGTCTTCACCAATATTTTATCATACTTATTAGGCATCCTATGTCTTCACCAATTACTTTACTCTTATTCGGGTTCATTGATCCAGGCGCCCTCGGTTTTGGTACGACTTTAAATAGTTCATTACCACCGATATAACCACAATAACAATGTCGGAGGTATTTATCCACCGTCACGACTCATATAATACTCTTATAAAGTTAATTTACAAAAGTGTGGATTCCTAATTGATACACGTTTGAAATTGCTGGTAATAAAGATTATGTGTACAAAACACATCCTGACAACGCTTTAAATAAACATGAAGGCTTCTGATACAAGCTAAAAGTGTGTGTGAGCATTTATAAAACTGCCTCTTCCCTGAATAAGGTCGTATCTGCGTTCATTTGGTTACAAAATACAGTTGCATTCATTGCCTGTGTGGTTTCTCTTAAAGAAATAAACCTGTTTTCAAGTACTGATCTGGCCAACAAATGTGAATAACGGAACTCTGCATTCCACTTGTAATAATGTTAAGAATCTCACAGCCTTCTAAAACAAAATATTGATACACTGCCTAGAATCGAGTGTGCTGTGCAGTGAACTTGGCTCGTAACCTTGGCCTCGATTTAACATTTGTCAAACTAGTTTATTTGTCATCAGCCTGACAAAATAAAAGTTGATAATAACTGTTTTGAAATAATACGAAATTAGCGTTGAAAATCCAGCCTTCCTGGCGTATATAAATGTTTAATAAAACTATTACTTTCCACACGCGTCTTATAAATAACTACCTGCATTGTGCACTAAATAAATGAAACCAAATTAAACTAATCTACTGTTTTCCAACTCTTACAATACGCTATAAATATTTGATCTGACTTACAGGTGCAGCGTCACTTGGTTAAGTCCCGCCATGAGATGTTATATGCGGTCTCGTGTATGGCTTTAGATTTCATCTCATTGTGTCTGGACATCTTCCGTCGCCAATTCCCCACGCTTGATTTAGAAATCACATGCCATCGCGTGGTTGGGGTTGTATTTGAAGATTTGCTGGTTTAGCATGACTGTAATGTTAGCGTTGGTAATAACGTACCACATAATTAAAGAAAACTTTCGCGTACTGCAGCTAATATGCAGTAAAAAAATGCCCATTTTCACTCCGCCATTGGCTCTAGCCTTTGTCGCATGTGCGACACTCACTCGTGACTTTGCACTGATATTTACACAAAAAATATTAACATAAAATTAAATCAAAAATACTGCTATCCGGCAAATAAAAATTGTTCTCGTTGATTTTGTACAGCTATGCAGTTAATTAAGTACACAGTTTATATAACACTGAAGTGTGTGTGTGCGAGTGAGACCATGCGGTCGTAAAGTTTACTTCACACAAGTCCATCATTTCACCTCGGATAATGAAAATATTTCACAGTTTATGTAGTGATGAATGTCTTCAATCTTTAAACTATTAAACAATGCCATGATGGGTATCCATAAGAAAAATATCCACAGATATTTCATGCCACATGGTTTCCTTCACGGACGTACTTTCACTTGTGCTCCAACATGCACATCAATGTTGTCTCATCCAAAGACAAATAGGAACTGGTGTAACCAAATATGGCGTGTTCTCAGTATATGAGCTGGCCGCGTAAATTGATAGTTTCTTTGATTTACGAAGTATTCTGTACTTCAAATATGCAGAATTACTTGGTTATAATTATAGTTGATTTTTGGAATGTCCAAAATATATAAAAATATGATCCTAAGCGATATTACTTCAGCTTCTTCCCGCCGCTCGCAGGGTATGTTCAGTTACATTTCAGCATAAGTTTTAGTCTCTCTTATCTGAGCAAACATGCGTCAACGGGCGCAGTATATAGGGTAACAAATGGAGATGAATTAAGACGAGTGGGAGAGGAGGAATGTTTCTGGCGACTGCTAATTAAGAGAAAAGATAGGTTGGTAGGACACATGCTAAGACACCCAGGAATAGCAAGCTTAGTTATGGAAGGCAGGGTCGAGGACAAGAACTGTAGGGGTAGACCAAGGTTAGAATATGTTAAACAGATTGCTTCGGATATAGGTTTTGGTCGCTATGTAGAGATGAAACGATTAGCTCAGGACAGGTAGGCGTGGAGAGCTGCATCAAACCAGTCAAAAGACTGAAGACTCAAACAATAACATCCTACAACCAGTGTCATCACTGAAAACTGAAGTCTTTTTACTGACTCCGCATGCTCGGTGGATAGATTTAATATCAACGGAAGGCCTTGCCACCCGATGTCAATGCCAAGAAATTGGATGTAATGAAACACCAATTTAATTATGTATACAAATTTCTTTCGCGTTTTTCTATTAGAAATCATTTGTGTAAGACTACCAACGTTTTAGTTCACAACAGGGAAGTGTTAGCACCAGAACCCCTGTAGAAGGTCTAGCAACTTCCGCCTACTGCACCCCGGTTCTCTCATAGACTAATCTTACATCTTGAAATATTTAGGAAGAAATGTCATCCTTACTTAAACCGAAATATCTTGACAAGTAATTGTGCTACGATGACGTTTGTTGGCTTCAGACATCATACACTCTACGATGTATTAATTGAGCCCCAAATTATTTGATTTTGACATATGTGTTTTAAAATAATTGCGAATAAATCACTGTACCAAGGTCACGTTTAACCTTTTACTAAAAGTGAAATGTGGTCGAGAGGCGTTATAGTGCAGTGGGCAAGTTGCTTGCCTTTCATCACGGAGGACCGGATTTAATTTCCGGTAATGCATGTGAAACTTTTGAAGTGAAATATCACTTCCTGTGGTTCGGATTCGGTGCATAAATGGAGGTCACGTGGCTCATGATCACGAGGTTAAAAGTCAAGTAAAATTAAAGCTTCCATCATTTTAAAAATGAAATATCTTGAAAAGTAATTGTGCTACGACGAGATTTGTTGGCTTCAGACACTATGCTCATTAGGCCTACACATTATCCATTGAATTCCCCATACTTGATTCTGTCATCCGTGCATTGCGAATATTTGTTCCATTGCTTCCTATTTATTAATAATATAATGTACAAATCTCTGTATGTGGTTTTATATTAGGGATTATTTGTGTACAAAATGGGAAGTGTTGTGTGAATTAAGGACTTGGGCGTTGGCACTTCAACCCCGTACAAGTTCCACCATCATGTGCCTACTGCGCTTTGGCTATCGAATGGCCTTATTTTATATATCTGGGCTGTTTCTTTTTTAAACCTCCGATCATGCATCTAAATAAACATGATATAGGCAGGAGACAAGTCTGTGCGTCATGCGAATGCGCAACGTGCCCTCCACAAACTATGCAGTTTTTAGCTCCATTGCGCCAGGTGAAGCCGAGCTATGGCCAATTGAACATGGTTGCTACAATCGATTTGCCCGCTAAATGTGAGTTGCGAAGTGTGATATGTTTTCTACAAGCAGGGAGATGTAGCACTGCTACGATTCACCGCAGAATGAGCGTAGAGTATGGTGCAAACTGTGATGGTATGTACGGGAATAAAGTCGGAAATTTACAGAAGGGTGAACGCACATCCATGATGGAGCTGGGCAAGAACGCAAGTGTGTCGCTGCTGTACCCCTGGTTGAGCGTGTTGATGAATTTGTCCGCGACAAACGGAGCTGTACGAGATGTGAACTTTCTACAGCTATCTCACACATATCAAGGTATTCGCTGTGAAAAATTTTGACTACACACCATGGAAACCGGAAATATTGTGCACGTTGGGTCCTAAAAATATTTACTGACGAAGACGCATGCTCTCGTCTGGCTTGGTTTCGACAATACATGACCGCACTGTGTACCAACGTGACGACAGACTTCAACAAATTCAAGTGGGAAGTATCGACCGTCCACCGTACAGTCAAAACCTCGCACCGAGTGATTTTCTACCCTTACGAGCATTCAAGGCGTGGTTGGGCGGACAAGGTTTCAACAATAATGTCCAGAGTTACCGTACCTTTCTGACGGCAGACGTTTTTGCAGAGGGAATCGGAAACCTTGTGTCACGATATGAAAAATGTCTCATTCGCTTTGGGAATTGCTTTGAAAAGTAAGTACACAACTAATAAACTTTAAGCAATAAAATAATTTTCTTATGCCAATATGCTTGTTTTTATATCCCATAGGAGGTTGAAAAAAAAATTCGCCGTATTAAAATATTGGAAAGAAATTTCATCTTTCACTAAAGCTGAAACACCTTGACAAGTACTTGTGATAAGACGATGTTTGTTGGCTTGAGACACTATGCGGGAATATACTTAATTCGACCATCCATGTATCAAAACAATTGTGAAGGTTATTCTTCTGACCAAGCTGTGTGCTGGTCGTACATAGGGGAGGAATGAGTCAAGTGTTGTCTAATACGCATCCACCCTGGAGTCAGATGGCCTGCCTTTCTGAATAGCGTGCACCAAATGATTAAAAAGGACTGGGACGTTGCCCTACATTCTGTGCGTGGTGTCTTGCAACAAGTGCGGCACCGCTCCTTCCTCTTAAACCAACGAACAATTTACCTGAATATGTTCAGCTTAAGTAAAATATGGTATCTCAGTCAAATTCTTCCCATGCCAAGGATGGTGGGTACACGTATTATTTCCGCCGTAGGATGGTTTATTTGGCAAGGAGCTCTGTTACGTCTTTCCCGCTGCACATTGTCATTGCATAAATCCCGGGGAGGTCTGGGACTCATTGACGTTGAAAAGAAAGCTAGAACTTCATTCCTCAAACGAAATCTTCAACTGCTTACATGCTTCCGGACCAATGATTCACATAACTTCCTACGGAGATGGCGTAGTCCCCATGACTGCTCGAACCCACCGGCTTATTATGATATCAACCATCATGCACCCCATGTCCGGTATCTGAGAGTTGAATTAAGCTACGTGCCACAAGACGTCATCAGGTCTATCTCAACTAAAAAGCTGTATCGTTCTATCTTGGCACAACAGTATGTTGTCCCCAGAATTATGCAAACAGCATGGTGGAGACCGCCTTATGCACTTCATGTTCCCATCAGGATACAATCCTGCACCGATTTACGCAGTGTGATCCGATTCGATCGACCTGGAACCGCTTCACCCGGGTCCTGAATAGCTTCATGAACTGTCCTACTACCTACATCGCTCCTGAATGGGTGATCCGCCCAACATTTAGTCTGCAACCACCTCAACTGAACAGTGCGGTAGTGTTACTTCTTGGTTGTAAAGTGCACTGTGTGCTGAATACTAAGGTGCCCTATACAGAACTCGAAATGCTGTCCGAGGTAAGTGAGTGTGTCCTCACGAACCTTCGCTGTACTACAAGAACTCGCCGGCTGGGGGACTATGCCCAGCAGCTCACCCACATCATGTGAGTGTTTTGTGTTTGGTGATAGTGCAAAGTGTCCTTCCTGTAATTGACACTGACGATGAACATTACATATTAAGTAGCATAACTGTGATAAACTCATCAATATCCATGTTTGTTATTCATCTACCACCTCACAATCACCTGTGTACCTTAAATATATCTAGACAATAAACAAGTTTTCCTAAAAAAAAACTGCCACATACAAGTGCTGGATGGCATTTTGTTTCAGCATTCGTTCTCAGAGGTTGTGTGTGTTCTCAAAATAACGATTCATGTGACGAGTTGGAGGCAAACCTCACTTACAGATGTTACAAAAGTGAAAGACGTCAGTGACTGTCTGTCCAGGTCATTAGCTTAAAGGCATCCAAAGAGTAAATGTTGATTGGAAAGAAGTGGTATAGGATTGTTGAAATGAATACTGCAGAGCATCACGGGTCTTCTTGTATCTTAAAAAAAAGCACCCTTCACCAGCGTGGACTTTCACTTCTGCCTACTGCAAAATATGCGAGAGGGTTTGCGTGTGCGTACAATTTAATATTATTCGTATATTGCATTGCCTTTTTTATACTTACTAATGAAAGTATGCGATTACAGTCACATGCCTAATAGGGGTCCATAACCTAGTTGTTAGGCCCCTTAAAACAAGAATTATTATCATCATCATCACATGAGTTGTAATACATGAAAATGAATTAATTAGTTGCCTACGGTACAACTTATCCTTGAGTATACCTATGAGTCATGATTAATAGGTCATCGTTCGTCGTTTGAGTCTTCAGTCTTTTGACTGGTTTGATGCAGCTATCCATAGGTAAATAGATGATTTTATGACAGTCCTTCTCTTGTAACATTTCATGATTAGTATTAGGTTGTAACATACAATGCACTAAGTTTTCAAATAGTTACAACGTAAATCAAATTCTTAAAACTCTTTGAACTATTCCACGGTATTCAGGTAGTCAGTGGAGAATCAAATCCTCAGTTAGACAGACATGAATTTAGTAGGTCTCAAACTAACGTCAATTCTAGCATATGCCTGTCATAATACTTTGGTTGTTGTTTCTTTATTTGGGGGGCTTGGACATCGGCGTCATTCAGTCCCGTATACTTGGATGTGATTGTGTAATTTTGTCTGATAACCGGTGTTAATATTATGACTGTATTAGTGTGTGTATTTGTAAATCAGGAGGTCGCCGTGGCCTTAAGTTAGGAACCATCCCAATAGTTTTCTGGCGCTGAAGTGGGAAGCCATGGAAAGCCACTTCCAAGATGGCTGAGGTAGGAATCGAAACCACCTCTTCTCAGTTTTACCTCACGAGGCTGAGTGTACCCCGTTCCAGCACTCAGACCAGAATTAAATTTCGTGGCAGAGCCAGTAATTGAACCCGGGCCTATGATGCGACATTCAAGAATGCTAGCCGCTTTCCTATGTAGAAATCTCATTTCTTACATTTACTATACAAATAGCCAACAGAATACTGTATTTTTTGCTGTCATATAGAGTGCAAATAACCGTATCCAGGAACGTTTCATTGGTTTCTGTAACCGTTTTGGCAGTGTTGACATAAATATATTCAAAAAAAATACCCCCGAAGAATTCTAGCCACCAGTTATACAAAAATTAAACAAATGTATTACATCGTTGAAAAAGACTTGGCCATCACGTCCATAAAATATTTCCATCTTTGTGTCGTTGCTGAAGCACCTGGTTGGTAGATCTTCAACGGTTATGTGGCCTTTCAGTACGCCATTATAATCTGATGTATGAAATTGAACGCAAATTCCCTTAATCCCAGCTTCGATTCATTGGTTTACCGCTGGAACAAGTGCTTGGAAAATAATGGTGACTGTTGAATAGTACTGCTTTTCAGTGCCCTTCTACTGTGTATCCTTAGCATATACAGTATCTGCCGGTCAAATTGGTTTTCTCGGAACGAGTCCTTGTTATATTTTTGAAGCTCCATTGTATTTTCATTTTATCTTAGTTTCAATCTGAAATGAAACATAGGTCTGATGCCGTCTCATTGTAGGTTCTGTAATATCGACCTTTCAGTGCACTTGTTGCATGTTAGCTATGAACTTACTGATATTATATCACAAGTCAACCTTCAGTATATTACCAAGCGTGTAATAAAGATTTAATCTTGAGAATTCGCGTGTGAGTTCCCAATTACTGTTACATTATTGCACAGCATAAGAGCCGTCAATCATATTATGAACATTAGTTTGATGACATCGGTGGCCTACATAATACACGCTCAGGAGCCGTTGGAAAACAATCTCGAAAATGATGAAAAAATATTCATGTCCATGTACGTATACTGCAATGTAGATTGAACAATGACGATGTCGAATTGGTAGAAAAGGTTACGTACTGGAAGCACAGTTACCCATGATGGGAGCCCCTGCAGATGTCAGAGCAAGAATACGAAAGGTGAATGGGACCTTCATCCAGTTGTATGCGCTCTGGAGGACAAGAGAGATCTCAACAGCGACCAAACTGCCAATATTCCGAACGAATGTGAAGGCTGTGCTCTTGTAGGATGTGATGGATGGAAGGTCACCTCCAAAATGACCAATAGCTTGCGAGTGTTTCTTAAAGGAAATGCTCAGGATTTTCTCGCCAAATGTGATAACAACGAATATCTGTGGAATCAAATGTGAGAGGAACCCATCACTATTCAAATCAAGAGAAGGAAATGGAGGTGGATGGGTCATACAGTACACTACGAGAAACCTCATGTGTTGTGGAGTGACAAAGTTTGTTCTGGAGTCATTAGGAAGAAAAGGAAACGTGGAAGACCTAATAGATCATGGAGAAGGACTTATGGATGAAGAGGACAAGAAGGATAGGAATACACTTGTAGAGCCGAAGGTCCTCGCTCGAAATAGTGTGTGATGGCTGAACGTCGTCGAAGCTCTATACTCTGCATGAGAGCAAAGGGAAATAACGATAATGGATATTTATATATGAATACACGCAGACTAAGCCAGTCTTCTGGGTTTCATGCAGCTTAGTTTCCGAGAATACGTAGCTAGACTACCAGTCAACATGTTCAATCCAGGATGGTGAATCGTCTAAGGCGAATGACATAAACATAAAATAACTTAACTACTGTCGACTACACTTTCATCATGTGGATTTAAAACATACCATATAATACGTCACGTCTCCCCAGCTCGTAACCATCGGAGGAGGGTGTGTGGAGTGAACTCTGTGCTCAACCCCAAGCTGCCCCTATTACCTCACACCGCGCCTCTACAGGTGAGCGAGACTTGCTCTGATTGTTGTCGGGTGTGATAGGCCATGTCACGTCTACACCAACTCTCTCGCTCGGATGATTCACAGCTGGTCATCACTGAGCATGCAGTTGAGCTAAGGAGGCATGTACACTACTAGATAAAGGGTAGCTCAGCCTTGTGGATTTCTGTTCACGTTAAGTTTGCCATATTGCCTTCAAATTCTTTGTGCAGCATTTTAACGATAACTTCATTTTAAGAGGACAAATCTCTCTATGTTAACGTTTTGTAAAAAGACACACGTGAGTGTTACGCGTTGAGGAGAAGAAAATTTTAGTGTCTGTACAGTGAATGATTTTACGGGTGGAGGCTCTCCCCGATTCCAACATCATAATAGAATTTTATGAGGACCAGCTCGTGGTTTAGGTGCTAGAACCCTCGACGTCCGGACTAGACTTCCGGCTCTGCCAAGAATTTCAAGTTTGGAACAGGATACACTCAGTGTGTTGTTTGTAACTCTTCAGTCACTCAACACGAATTTACCTAATGACTGGGTCGGATACAATATATATAACATGTAAATAAATCTATTGGTTGCCTGGTGATAAGATAACTGCTGTACGGCGAAAGATCTACGGAGATAAGTAACCATATACAATTACAATTCTAATTTTATTCATTTTTATTTCTATTTTATATTTTGTACTGTGTTGATCTAAATTGTATACACGTACTTAATACCAGTACTTATACGTAATTCACAAACATTGAAGAAAATACAATCCCACCTTATAACCTTATAAAATTGTAAAATTGTGTGAATCACTTTTTAAACCCAAACCGTACTACAATTTTGTAGTTATGTAATATATTAGTGTATAAATTTAAACCTCAACACAGTGATAATGTTCATATTTTGACCGTTTGAAGGTCGAGACGCGTAATCTTAAAATTGCCCCATTATAATGGTGACCATAAACTGATAACGTACAAGCACTTTTTTTTCAGGAGAGTTGCTTACGTATTATGTTAATTGTATGGCGCCCAATCATTGGAAACATTTGTGTTGACCGACTGAAGAGTTACAAATAACATGTTGTATAAGCAACACTGAGAGAATGGCTTCAAAACTTTACATTTTAGGATACACTCGGCCTCGTGAGACAAAACTTAGAAACGGTGGGTTCGATTTTCTCTCCAGTTTTCTATTAACATGTGTTCCGTGGTTTATCATTTTTAGTCCAGGCAAATGCCGAGATGGTTCAAGGCCACGGATATCTTCTTCCAAATTCTAACCTCAATTACAAAATCCACACAGTTCTACAACCTCTACACTAAAAAAACTGTCTGGATAATACTCTACACAATCACATACATGGAGCTAATGGTAACGATGTCTTAACCGCTAAATGTAATAACAACAATAGAAGTTTATATGAACATGAATGAAACTAGAAAAAAGTTCGAAGGAAGCACCCGTAGGCAATTTGAAGGAAACTAAACGACGTTGGTCTGAAGTGGAAAATATAAGGCCATTTTATGGACAACCAATGGCAGGATTGGAATCTTCTCATCTCCCAATATAGTATAGTCCAACATCATGACTCTGTAATTATCTATACTGATATTAGGCCTATCTATTCTTCAATGTTAGTCAGTACGTTAAACAAGTTCATTTATTTGCATGTTCTGTACCTATTTTGTTTACAAATAGCAGAAAACTTTCATTTCAAGTACGGATGGCCCGGTCATTCGTGGCCGGTAGAAAGGGCTTGAGAATTCTTCATAAAGCCCGAGTAGAACATTGAGACCACTGAATATGCACATGCACTGCCGAGGACACATTGTGCACTTTATTTTCATTTATCACGAAGCTATAAAGGCTTACGGTACGCGGAGACACCACTGCGCATGTAATATATACCGGTCAAGAAGGAACGGCCCACTTATACAAATAAGTAAGCTAGTTTTATATTCCTGGATATAGTATTATCATTTTATTGTTTACCTGGTGTGGAGCTAAATATGAAGAAGATACTGAGCCCGAATAGCTCAAGCTGGTGATAGCTTGTACACGAATCATGGAATTTTTAATGTTCCAGAATTATGAACGCATCCCTGATGTATGCCACTACATTTGATGTTATTTTGACTTCGTTAAGAAGCTATGAAAAATTACCCTCCATGATCAAAGAAGTTTTCTTTGATGTGCAATCTAGAATTTATAATAAGAAGTCATTCAGCTTAATTAGCCACATTTTCATGGGCTGATAATATTTATTTATGGTTTACAACCGAAGGTATACCACCGCAGACACGCGGAAGGAATGAACTTAGTCGCTAAATGACTCGGAAGTGATCGAACTGAGCACACCTACTTCCGTGAAGGAACGACTCTAATCCGTGCTCGCATGGCGAGCAGACGTTAAATTGTGAAGGTCCAAGGTGACCGAGTATTAGTATCATCAATATTCAAATTTGTGAAGTGAATACGACTAAAGTATTGATTGTAGCACGAAGTGTGCTGGTGACGCGAAAAAGTCCGTCCGAGATCTTGAATTTTGTTGTATTTCCACTCAGTGAAGTGATTGACCACATGGTTGCAGCATGCTTAATGGCTGACCAGTGTGACAAGTGATTTGTGTAGCAGCAATACACGAGTGGGGAATCTAGTCGAAGTATTCAGCAGTTTCAGTGAAATATTTATGAGCCGGCAAAGGCCGAATGAAAAAGGATTAAGATTGAGCAGATGCACTTAGATAAGAGATCTACAACGTGTGAAGTTGTTAGCTTCAGTGGAAAGACACGTGTTTGGTGTCAAAGCTAGATTCTGTGATCTTAGGAGACAAGGCCATTTTTGAATATAGTCTGCTGGCTAAAAAGTGTAAAAGCTGTGAATTTAAAATACGCTAGAAGCAGTGTCTACTATTCTACAAATTTCTACGATTCTACAAGATGCCTTCATTTAACCATGTGCTGAGGCATAATAGTCCTATACTCAAGAAGAAGATGACTATGGCTTAAATATCCAAATGGGAGGAATGCCGAACACCTAAGCCACACTATGACTATAAAGAACCACCAGTGGATAACCATGCTTATGGCCAAGCAGAGAAGATATTTGTGGATTGCCTGGACGAAAGGCAAAATCCTCAATCCTCGTGTCTGGATAATAATCAGCAATAGCTGTGAGTCATGATTTTCTAATCTATTTCTGTACGGTGGATGGTCATGGGTGGATTAGTTTGTAGCATCCGTAACTTATTGTCAGTCATCAAGGTAGGGTTCTTTCATTCTTTTTGACCACCTTCTTAAGGTGATTTTCACGCTTCTAAATGCTTCTTTGCATTTCGTTACTCGACACTGAGTTAGTCACCTGATTGTGTGCGTTCACACGGTGCAATATTGTTCTTGAAAGGTAATTCCGCATGAAGGAAGATCATTTAG
This sequence comes from Meconema thalassinum, assembly GCA_946902985.2. NCBI lineage: Eukaryota > Metazoa > Arthropoda > Insecta > Orthoptera > Tettigoniidae > Meconema > Meconema thalassinum. Next base: position 1,097,697,149 of record OX336389.2, on the reverse strand, counting down.
TCAATTTGTGACAGGGGCATATTTTTTAATTCAGCTCCAGCTGTTTACTTTGTCAAAGTTTCTGAAGTCCCCATTCTTCAATTATTTTGTACGCCACTGACGTCCTTATGGCCAAGCAGAGAAGATATTTGTGGATTATGGCGTATCGTTTAGGCATGGAAAGGATCCAGCCCAATTGTTATTGTAATGTACATTTTTAAAGAGTGAGCAGTTTGCCACCAGAATTCAGGTAATTCACATCGCTGTACATGAGTCAAGTAATGTTTTGAACTTACTCATAAATTTTCTGTTACACGATATTAGTATCATTTCGATTATTTCCACCTAAGGTTAAGGTGTGAAACCAGTATCTATTCTCATTTAAACGTGTTTTGTACGCAGCACCTATTTGCTGTGAGCTTCAGTGGTGCTACACAATGTCAAAGACTTTCAGAAGGAGAGAGATATCTTTCCGTTACGTCTGTTTGGTTTTTAAAAGCCAAACATATCATTCTTATTGTAATTTATTCGTCTTTAATGGTATCATAACCTTTCTTACATGTGTATAATCTTATAGAGTGAATGCTAAGAACACTTAGTCTACATTTATTGTGAATTTAATGTGTTTTAAATATCAGCGAAAGACTTTTCTTTGAGAACTCACTGACACGCTATAACGCGTAGTGCAGGGCGCTGGAAGCATAATGACAGATGCTTGTCCAGTTCACGCCGATGACATTGCCCAAGGTTATTTACGATCTCTCTTGTGAGACAATTGACTACCGACTTCATTTTTATTTTTATTTCTAGACCTTGCTAGGAATGTTCTTACGGACCATGCTTTGTCTATGCTCATGCAATTGACCTTGATTAAGTATCGATTTTTGAAAAGTTGTTCTGGTACAGGTGTACTAATAAGTAATGCTAAATATTTAATATACTCGCAGGTATTTGTGAGCGAGCCCCAATATGTTTTGTCATGATTTGTATTTAATTTGAGTAACCATTTGATAGGTTGAACCCTTAAGGCTATTGTGTATTCTCACTTGTAAGTGAATGATTATTTACCGTGTTTTAATACACGTCGTTGGGGTTAGTTACCATGTTTATTAGAGAATGCCGGCAAATCTATGTTACAGAACAAGTTTGACCGAGGAGGAAAGGTATGGTCTCTTACGAGTATCGATTGAGTTATTGTTAACGTGCGAACCACGTATTCTTTGTTGAGGTGTACCACGTGTTGGTAGCACACTCTTGCGAAGCCTTGCATTTGGTCAACTACCTTAATAATAATGGACTCATAAATCTACGGCATTAAACTTAGGACTAAATCATGAACCATCAATGTATTTCTTAAACCTACGATGCTAATAATACAATTAAACTTTAATCGTTGTAAATCTTGATCTTGTTTCTTTAGTCGAGCAGACCAATGCATTGAGCTTTCGTTTGTTCTTACTGGTAAGTCTAGTAGCTAACACTGAGAGACATTTGACAGAGATCGCTCGAACCCAAATTTCAGAACTCGTGGGTCGTGACCCGATAAGGAGAATGCACTTCTTGCACAGTTGGATTCTCAAGTTCAAATACACTGATACATGACGGTGGACAACAAACAGTTGTTCATCTGATCGTAGGCAGGAATAATAAGATGATTATTTGTGTGTACAACTTATTTATCTACTGGTATGTTTTCCCACTGTTACCCTACTGTCTCTTGTAATATAATATATTTGTTGTTGTATATAATTGTACCATTGTACTGTAAATGATGACTGACAATAATTAGTTTTTGTTTAGTTTGTTTATCACAGACGTCTAACGCCGTTGATCAGCTTAAAGCAGGTTTAGTTCAAATTAATTAGAGTATAAATGTAAATATGGGATGGTACCAGTCCTTTAACTTTGCTGTCACGTTTGACATATTTTGATGACATGATGCCTTCTTCCTAGAAGCATCATTTTTTTTCTTGTATAACTCTTCTTCTTACGGTACCAGTTCCCCAGGTTTGCTTTTGTTTTGCTGTATTTAGGACCTGTCGAGGGGATTCTACGTTAACTTTAGGAGTTGTTTATTTTTTTCTTTGTTTATTAGCTACGGAATAGCCGTTTTACCAAACCCTTCGACCGTAGGACAGGGGTTTGGCATTTCAAATAAACAAACCATGAGTATGTCATAAGTCTAGATTGAATTATTTAGTAGTTTAGACCTTTTGGGGGTGCATTTTCTTTGGGTGTCTACGACAATCACTGTGATGGGAACCTGATCCTTAGGGTAGCAGAGTCTTGTGCCGGCTAGTCCCATAAGAAGTGCATTCCGATCCTCTCCGGCAATGTGTCTCGAGGTAGAGGTCATCTGGGGGGCCACGTTACGGTTGGTGGTAACCAGATAACCTCGTCCAAAGGGCACATAACTGTAGTCTAATGGACTTACGACATTGTATTTTGTAAAGCCTATTTTGTTAGCTAAATCTAACCTCGGAGCTCTTTATACAATCATAATTATTTGAACATTGTTTATTTTTTATACTCGTATTAAAGTTACGTGAACGATTTCCTAGTTGGTCTGATGTAAATAAAGACGTGGGGCGTATTCGTGATGATGAGACAAATGTTAAGTCTCGTGACGTAAAACTGAGAAAAAGAGGGTTAGATTCCCAACTAAGCCATCCCTGTTGTTTGATTAAAATAATTCTCATAATTGTGTATTGTAGCCAACAAAACATAAAGCTGCAAGATCACGATGTCGCATAGCCCCTAAATGAATCAACAACAACAGCCTGTAATTTTTAGGGAAAGTTAATGCAAAATTGTAAGTTTGCAGATTCAGGGATTTGAGAAATATTGTAATGATGATGATGATAATTGTTGTTTTAAGGGGCCTAACATCAAGGTTATCGGCCCCTGATGGTTTGGGTGATCGTGTAGGTGAAATGCATACTTAAAACTAAAACTAACAACTATCCTACATAATAGAAGAAGAAATGGAAAACTAAAGGAGAAGAAGGCAAATAAAGGACAGGAGGAAAAGAAATGCCCTCAACTCTCGAAGAAAGCGGATTGAGGGATTTGGAAGGAAGGAGAGCCATGAAAGGCAGATAGGAAAGGGAAAGAGGAAAGGGTCCGCCCCAAAGGTAAGGGACAAAAGGGGAAAACGGACCCAGCTCAGAAATCCCTCGGGGTCGCCAACTCCCGAACTCACCAGCCGTGAGCCTCTGAGGGTGTAGCAATATCCAGGGTGCACCAGAAGTGGTGGGGCTACATACACCCTGCCTCCTTGAGGGCCTTGAGCAGAAGGCAGGAGATAACAAGAAAGGAAAAAGAAGGCTGACCCCTCGCAGAAGGAGGGTATCAGAAAAGATGAGACAAGGACCAATTAAGGCGGGAAAGGAAGATACTCCCTAGGCCTCGGATACCCTAATACCCGTGGTCGCCAACCCACGTCCCACTAGATGTGAGCCCCTGGGAGGTATTGTAAAGAGTGAGTGACTGAGTGTCAGTTACATTTCTCTTCTGCACATAGAGATGATGGTAATAATTAAGAGACTATTAATATTGTATGTGTCTTTGGTGTTGTTGTTGGTGCTGTTAGAATATCAAGCCATTGGCACAGACGCGTTGAGGTCTCAGAATTTGAGCAATATTTTACTCAGCCTGTTTGAGGTTGTGTGAGGCCGTATTTGTGGTTGCTAGGGAAGGAATGAGGGAGCAAGCCGCCCTGGCGAATGTACGCTCAGGTCAGGGAAGCTATCCCAGAGGCTTTGGTTTCTTGTAGAAATGAACTGTTAAAGCCTCTGAGATAGGTTCCCCGACCTGTGCTTACTTTCGCCACGACGACGGACGTTTCCGCCTTACCTAGCAACCACAAACATGGTCTCACACTTCCTCGTACACACTGAATTCAATGTTCCTCAACTTCTGAGACCTCAACACATCTGTGCCATTCGCTGGACATTGTAGGAGAAACAACAACAACTATCATACAATAATAATAATAATAATAATAATAATAATAATAATAATAATAATAATAATAATAATAATAATAACTTGTTGAAACCCGTCAAAACATGACGGTCAACGGGAAGGTATTTACTGAAAAATGTTCTTATATAAGCCAACATTCTTTGTACGATTACTTTTTGGTACTATTGAAACTGTAAGGGCAACAAAGGATTGTACTCTCGACATTGCAACATACTGCTGTCCAAGACTGAAAACTTGATGTGGTAAATTAAGACCTATGCGTTGCCGAGTTTCCCATCGAGCTCTATTGATTGTGATAAAGTATGCCAAGCGAATTGGAAATTGTTGCCTCTTAAAAGAAAATGAATGTGTTTTATCAAATGGTCGAAGGATTAGATCTCTCTGCCTAATTTTAACTTCACTTACTATTTCAAAATCCAAGTAACTTTCATTGATATTTATTACAATTAATATGGTTGCATTTAGGAGCCCACGGAAAACGTTCTGATTTCCAACGAGCGTAGCTATTGCTCAAACGTTTGGAGTATGTGGAGGCAAATCACTTAATTCCAAGAATTTGAAGATTTCTGTAGGACACTACAATAGCTGGCTTTCATGTTCAGTATTTAATCTGTTAACGCTGGAGTATATTTTTGAACTACTGGATATAAGTTCAATCTTATATATTAAAATAGTTTTCAAAAAATTTCACCCTTTACTAAAACTGAAATATCTCGGGAAGTATTTGCGCTACGACGACGTTTGTTGTCTTAAAATGTAACGCCCGTCACGCATTATCGATTGATACACACCTTACTTGATTATATCATCCGTGTATTAAAATAATTACGAATATTACTTCCTTCAAGGTCACACTAAAATAGAATCGAATGACTTGACGGACATATTGTCAGTAGGCGACAACGACTAACACCGTATCATGATATTCAACGCCGCCCCAATAATAAATCTAACTGGATGGACTGTCACTAGGCGACAACGACTTACTCTGTGTCATGATAGTCCGGTAAAGTAGAGTGCACATCTTCATCGTGGTTTCCATGGTAGTAATGTGAATCCACGAAAACATCTTCATATTAACAGAGATCAAATCTCCTTGGGGACATAACGCATTCACTTAAAAATCTTCTATGCGGTTTGAATCACGTCAAAACAGAACATTTCTTCATGCAATTGTTTGTTTTATTTCTTTCGTTTTGGCGTTTCAATACATCCAATATAATTATAGCATTCACGGGTATAGGGCGATCAGTTCCCTAGTTACGTCATGATATCGTTAACTTCTACCTGCTCTACTCGAGCGCTAATGTCGCATGTATCCATACATGGTATCGTTAATTTCTTCCTGCTCCACTCGTGCGCTAATGATGCATGTATCCATACAATAAGCAGAACGGGATTTGCAAGCCAGAAGTCCGTATATATATCCTGAAACACCAGTACATTACGTCTGGAATAAGAGCAACTGCCAGTGGCTAAAAAGAAAAAAAAATTCAAAGACTATAGGCAGAATGATTAATGTTTCGCCTACAGAAACAGAAAGGTATTATTTACGCCTGTTATTGCTTCACGTCATATGTGCTACCAGCGTCCAGGATCTACGAACATACAAAGCCGTTGTCTATTCTACTTTTAAAGAAACAGCTAAGGAGCGAGGTTTGCTGATTGATGATTCTGAATGGCAGCGTTGTTTGCCAGGAGCGTCACAATTTCAGATGCCCTCTCAGTTACGACAACTGTTTTCTTATGTATTTTCAGACCCCTTCAAATTTAAGACAGTTATGGGACATTTTCAAGAATTCATTATCAGAAGATTATCTGCAGTTTCACGAACCTAACATTGCATATCAGTTCACTCTTATATATATTTCCAATACATTATTGATAATTTCCCTCAGACATATTTACCAATGAATTATCCAAAACTTAATGAGGGTCAATTAAGTCGGATCATAAACCAAGCAAATGAAAACCAAACGGCTATAATTACAGAAATTTTAGGGTTAGTACAAAACAGCAATGAAAGGATGAGTGGAGCATATTTCATTGACGGTCCAGGGGGCACCGGGAAAACATTTCTTTACCAATGCTTGATTCACAGTTGCACAAATTTGGGGTTAAAAGTAGTTTCTGTTGCATGGACTGGTATTGCAGCAATGTTACTACCTCAGGGGCACACTGTACACAGCCAGTTCAAGTTACCTCTACATTTACATGAAAGTTCTGTATCAGGAATAAAAGTTAATAGCAAGGAAGCTTTTTATATTCGTTCTGCAAAACTTATCATCTGGGATGAAGCCCCTATGGCTAATAAGCACGCGTTGATGTGTGTAAATCGGCTGCTCAAGGACATCATGAATAAGGACGTGCCTTTCGGAGGAAAAATTATCATCTTAAGTGGAGATTTTAGGCAGGTATTGCTTGTTGTGCCTCACGCATCTAGAGCAGCTTCAGTCCAAATGTCAGTAAGGTTCTCTCCTTTGTGGCCATTATTCCAAATTTTTAAACTCAACAAAAATATGCGAGCGGATACAGATCAACGTCACAATGCAAACTTTTTGATACAAATTGGTAACGGTGAATACCTTCAAATGTTGGAAACAATGTCCTACTTCCTCGCCTTGACCTTACACCATCAGATACTTCTATGCCATTTTCCTTCAAAAAGAGGCAGTTTCCAGTACGTTTGGATTTTTGTGTAACTATCAATAAAGTTCAAGTTCAAACACTAGATCAAGTAGGCATTTATTTACCTCAACCGGTGTTTAGCCACGGACAGCTCTATGTCGCACTATCGCGAGAAAATTCTTTCATGACGTCAAAAATCAAATAGAACCAAAAGACAAGCGAACAGCAAAGTCGTATGGAAGGAAGTACTATTAGAATGTTGAAACGAATGTTGCGGAGGTGCACAGACCTCAGCAAACGGGGCAATATTAAAATAACAATTTACAAGGACGTCCCCATCCCTAATACGATAACTGTCCTGTGGTAATGGTAAAAAAGTGCTATTGTCCTACCCTATATCCTGTTCTTTCATTGCCTCGGTTTTATAACTAAGATATACTCAGTCAAATTTACAGCTTAATAAATAATAATTCCTTCTGTGTGAGTTATCTTTTCATTTCTCATCAATCGCCTTTACTTACTATTATATCTGTAGTGGTGGAGGCGATACCTGTCTTTAGAGAGGTGTGCACATTATTAGATTCGATGTCAGTTTTTCATAATTGTATTTTTACTTTTCACGGTTTAATGCACTAAGTATGTTTACAAGGCGATTAAATTACTTCAAATGTTTAACCAAGACTCCTAATTATATTTTCATTTAAGAAACTCAAATTAAAATGATTTTTTTTTAGATTTCCACTAACAGATGAGCCTTGCAAATGCAAAATGCTACACGTTACGTTTTTATTACTTCACTCTACTTTACGTGTGAATTTAGAGCAGAGGGATTTGGTGTCTTTTAACTGTTGAAAGCTATTGGACTATTCAAAGATTCATGAACTATGTATTGAAATCACCTGACTTAAATTCTAAAGTCAATGAAAAATTGAAAACCGACCCAGCTCAGATAACCCTCGGAATCCAATAATCTGAAAGTTACCAGACGCCATTCCTTATGGGAAAAGGTGTAATTCCACGGGAGAGGAAACACTACTAATTAGGACAATAAAAGAAGTTGGTCAATAAAATGATTTTGAATAAAATAAATTATGACTAATTAAAATTATTTTATTTAATTCTATTAATTTTCACACCTCTATACGTTACCCAAGAGTTACATCTCTAAATTCAAATATAAGCGACCCATCTTTTATTTTAAATTTATACCATTGGTATCATAAGTAGACAGAACATCAAATTGTACCGCTGTAGCCTTAAATTGTGTGGATATCTCTATCTACTTAGTATAAAACAAAGTTCCCAATTCTTGGATGTAACGGGTAATCTCGAGAGCAACTTGATGGCTTTTGAGGCGGTTTTCACCATTCAGTAAAGGATTTCTCGATGAAGGAATAGGTAGAAAACATTTATTTATGACCAAAAGAAGCCGAGCAGTTACGATTTCAGTGAAGCGAGTTGAAGAAAAACCTAACGCCCATGTGTCTTTTAAGATTACGCTGGGTAAACCGTTAAAAATATCGATATATTCTAGAATTGTTCAGCATGAAAAGTTATGCAAGAAAGTTCGCAGATGACCTCGTAGTTCCGCCCCTTCAAACAACAATAACTAACTAACTAACTAACTAAAAAAGTCCGCGACAGCTCCCACATCGACCACTGTAAGTGTTTTTAGGTTTTCATTTCTTCAAGCAATCTCCATTCAGTGGAAATTTAAATTACTAGCTTCAGAGTGAGTTTACGAGCTTGCGAGCGACCTATCGCTCTAGCTTCAGCCAGCATCAAACTGTCGAGTCGTGTCGAGTTAATACTTCAGAGAAGAGAATAGCTTATGTGTTTGGAGTTAGCTGTTCACCTCGGCTTTTCAGAATTGCGTCCGGAACCTGACGTCCGTGCGACTTTTAAGCTTACGCTGGGTAAATAATGGGACACACACACAGAGGACAGGCAGACACCCACACTTTTGATCTCATAAGTCTACTTCATCATTTACCCAAAAGCGACGGTACCGTAAATGTCTGTTCAGGTCACTAGCATGAAGACATGCAAATGTCATATGGACAGAAGTGCTGTAGGATTGTTGAAGTGAATGCTGCGGAGCAGCACGGGTCTTCTAGTTACTTTTAAATTAATTTCATAATATTGTTCATTTTTTGGTGTAAGAATGCCAACTTTCGAGAAATTTATTATATCCGTCGCAGAAGTGAATGTTTCGCCGAATATCTCAGTCACGATATCCTCATGCATTGAATGTCTGGCTGGTAATTCAGTAACATTTGATTTCTCACCATCCACAGAGGAGTAGTCACCGTTGACATGTAGCAAAAAAATCAGAAAATTCCATTTCATCTTGTCTCGATCGCTTGTATTTATGTAAGCGGCATATTGTGGAGAAAGGCCAGAGAGAAGAGTATTTAATACCACTGTGAATAACTGTTTGGCGAGAAGCGTGCGGCACAGCAGGCAAATTCTACCAGAAGTCTCCCCCAAGAACAATAATTTTCCCACAAAAAGGAACAATGTCTTTAAGTATCTTTTAGAAGTCGATTCACAAATATTAATGAATGAACGTTTGCCATTGGGACTTCATCCCATATTATGAGTCATGCTAATCGAATATATCAATAGTTGGATTGCAATGTTGAATGTAGGGTTTATGCTCATGAAAAATATTGTTTTACAAGAATTCACTTGATTTTCAGATCTGACTTGATTAGCGTTTGAGAAGTATAATATATACAACTGGCCGCAAGAACCGTCGCTTGTACGTAGAGCGTTCAATAAGTAAGTTACACATGTCTTCCGGCGCCAGGCGCATTGCACAACATGAACGGCGCATTGTCCGAAAAGAGGACATGTGTAGTGCTTCCCGTAGCGACATTCGGTACTGGTAAGTGGTGCATCGTAGTGAACGAGTGACAAAGTGCGGCAACTGGAAACATACTCAAAGTGGAAATACGTGGTACCGTACGATTCTTGTGGGCAAAACGGCTGGATTGCATAGAGATTCACCGTGAAATTGTGGATGTGTATGGACCAAATGCAATGTCGTGGCCAGCAATTATGAAAAGGTACCAACAATTTGAGCACGGCCGGACATATGTGTGTTATGCCGTGCGGGAAGGAAGGCCATCAACATCGACCACAGAAGACAATATTCAGCGGGTCGATGAAATGATTCGCATTAATCGCAGAGTGTGTTTCTCGGAAATTGCACAGCAGTTTGGCATCTCCATAGGCAGTGCTCATGCCTTCGTACGAGAACATCTGTAGGTTCGGAAATTGAGCTCACGTTGGGTGCCACGATCAACAAGCAGAAGGACCATCTGGGTGGGCAGCGATTTGACAATGATGAACAGGTCCAAAGAGCGGTTCTTCAATGGCTCCATGGCCAAGGAGCTGACTTCTATCGCCAAGGTATTGAACGATTAGTAGACCGAGCCGACCCTTGTTTACAGAGACATGGCGACTATGTTGAAAAATAGTGTGATGTATTATATGTGTCCCTTTCCATTATAGTGTGTTACTCAATAAACGGTACTTGGTCTGCCATACTCATGTGTAACTAACATTTTGAATGCCTCTCATATTTTCTGAATATAAGGGAAAAATGCGATGATATGCAATTCCATACATTTTAGAACAATATGGACCGTATGCATGTGGAACAGTAACATTAGCACCAAATGAAACGAAGGACATAACATTGTTGTACTGCCGAATATTCTCTCTGAAATTCCTTGAGATATCATCTCCAGTAAACAATTATTGCTGCCTGTCTAATATTTTATAATTCGCCAGATCAATTTTACCATTACAACAGTAAATGTCATAGTAACCAAGCGTAGATTTCTCTCAAGAGAAATACAATGCGAAACAATGTTTACATTCGTTCGTCCAGGACCCTACTCTGTGCGGGATAATTTCTAGAATTGTTTATGAAACGGCATATTTACCAAGGATTTTAAAAGAGGCATCGTATATTCTCCACTCCCCATTCTCTTTTGCGGCTAATGTTCCTTTTCGTTAAATGAGTTTATTTATAGTAGTATTTCTCCCCTATTTAACGTCATATTCGATAGCACTATAGTGCCCTGCATTAACGGAGCCGCCAAATATTAAATGTCAAATAATACTTCCATTGCCAAAATCAACAGCGTAGTTAGAGTCATTGTTATGTACTCTAAACAAATAATGAATAAATAATTCGCTTATACAATGAAGTTCAGAGACGTTCATACTGAAGTTGGTTGCTGAGGAGAATGCGATGATACTGATTGCCAATAATAAAATCCTTAAAATATCCCTGCCAGCAACAATTTTTGCAATAGCTTCCAAACGCAGCTCAGTATGACGTTCTTAATTTTGATATAAACAGTACGAAAATGCTCTAAATAAGCAATTTACATCACCTGTTAAAGGTACAATCATTTGCATTTCCATGACAGTAAATTATGCAGGGAAGCATCGAATCACTTCGCCAACTACTTGAATGAGCATAGACTCACTTCGCCAGCCACCGTAATGGAGGGAGTTTTAGAATTATATGTCCCGTGCATGTCAAAAATTGTGTTAACACAGGGAAGGCCTTTATTAAGGCTACATTCTGGAGTATTGCCCCGGATTCCGGCTTCGATCCCTAATCAGTCAAGAAATTTAATTCTGGTCTGAGGGCTGCAACGGGCCACACTCAACCTATGGAGGCAAAACTAAGAAGAGGAAAGTTCAAATTCCCACCTGAAAAATCTTGGATGTGGTTTTCCGTGTTTTCCCACTTCCACTCCAGGCAAATACTGCAATAGTTCCTAACTTAAGGCCTTGGCCGTCAACTACCCATTCCCCACCTTATTTACGAATGCACACAAGATTACAGACATCACTATAACACAGGATATATGAGAAAATTTTACACTCACACACCAAAGTACACGGGGCTGAGTGACCACGATATCCGAGTCCGTCAAATGAGTTATGTTTGCCAATTGTTTCTCTTGGCGAAAGCGATTGTGGGCATTTTTAAAACAATTTAAAAGTATGTGGCAACTTAAATCGTGGAGAATTCGTTACTTTACTGGAATAATACGTTTTTCGTCTTTTTTCCGTAGTCAGTTTACCCTCCAGGTAGGTTTGTTCCCACTGACTCAGCAAGGGATCCCATCTTTATTGCCTCCACGGGCAGTGTCCTGGTGCTGGACATCGATTAGTGGGATACAACTGGGGAGGTGGGACTAGCACCTCACCCAGGTGGCCCGACTTGTAAAGTGAACAGGGGGCCTCATGAGGGATGCGAAGGGATGGGAAGAAAGGGAGGGATACACAAGGAAGAGGGAAGGAGGCGGCCGAAGCCTGACAGTAGGTACTGTGACCGATTATATCATGACAGTACTTATCGAATCCAATGGAACAACTGGATCGTAGAACCTGAACGTCCCCGGCTAGAACAACCCTCAAAATCCTACCGACAAGCGCTACATGAAAAGGGAACATTCATATCTTAATAGGATTGCGTTAAGAAAAGACCAAAGTGAGAATAAAAGAACTAGCTCAGTCGAATAACAACAGGAATATCTCAGAGCAATGGGTAAAGTTGGAAAACACCTAACAATGTTCTTCCTAGCACAATCTTACACCATCACCATAAATCACCACGTCAAAAATAATCTTAAAATAAAATCACACAAATTTATTGATCGAAGACATTCAAACAAAATATCAGAAATCAAATATCAAAATATGACTTACGACGTAGATCGTTGAAGAAATTCCTGCTTGGAATTTATGAATGGCTTATTTATAACGTAGATATCACTATACTCAATATCAATTAACACTGCATCTAATTTATATACTTGTTACACGATTCATAATCATTCGGGTTGCTCAAATCATTGTCATACCATTCAGAAATTACGACGAAATATTTCCAAAATATATACATAACTTACAAATAAACACCCTTTATCACACCTGTATCTAACTGATATCATTATCCATTGCGCGTTATAATTATTCATAATTCCTCTCGATAAATTGCACTCATATTCTGGTATGTTTTAAAACCAAGCAATGAAGCTAAGCAAAACGATTGCATCATAATTCTGGTAAATATTGCAACGGTGATGACGAAGAATACCTGCATTAGCTTCGCTTTTGATATAAATATTTAAAAAAATAATCATGATTAACACCATTCAACATACCAATCTTTACACAGTAGAATTTCCACTTCTAAACTCTCCCATTCGGCATAAAAATTGTCCATTACAATTGGTAATAATAATACGTGTCATACCTCACGTTATCCATTCTTCAACAATATTCATTTAATATAATTCCACCATAATCTTTCAAAAATTCAATATAGACTTTCGTAACACCAATTACATCAAGAATCCTTCAACGATTTCAATACAACATTATGCTACTTCAATAGCTTCAATATACTTCTACGACAATATAATACTATCTCTGCGACAAATACACCTTCATAATAGTTCAGCTTAATTCAACAAATACTCTGCAAATTCTAATGCTACTCAAAAATTCGTAATACCATTTTACAGATTTAAATTATTTAACACATGTTTCATTATCATTTCATTAAATTTAATTAGCTATTATTCTTAAGAATACTCTTCATCATGATTTAATGAATATAAATTTACGATCATTCCATCAGAAAGTATGTTCACTGAATTAATATTAAAATATTTAAATTCTCTATTTGAAAATGTATCTATCTTTCATCAGAATCCAATCAATCCTACACCATGGAAATCATATAAGTGTCTTGAGGCAATGAAGTATCCATTAGAATAAAATAGGATCAGAAAAATCGAAATAATCTCAGCTCAACTGAATTCAAAAAGAATGCAACATTCTACACCATGAAGCACACGTTAATCAGATTACACACTGAGTTTCATTAGAATAAATCATCGGCAAATTTCCTTCAAAGAAAGCAGTAGGAATTATCAAAATCGAGAATATTCAATATTTTCTCTCAATGTCTGCTATCTCTTCAATAAATGTTCATAAATGTGATTGAAAGCAATAATTCTTCATTACGACGATATCTTAATAACGTAGATCAATGTACAACAATTTCTGAAATTATTCGTGGACTTATTAAAAATATTCATCAAAATAGCAATTCTGTAATATATTCTTCATGTAATCGCAAATCTTCTCCATGACGATTTTCTTCTCAACGTATAAAAATCTTCATGATGAGTTAATAAAACGAAGTTGTTCCAAAATATGAACTGTATTAAATTCCACAACCCATAATTGAAAAACTGTTGTAGGATGCATTCGTAATTCGAACCAAAATTCCGGTTGAAGTTGTAGCAAAGCATGAAAGCACATCATACTTACACCACACTTCATTTATGCTAAGATAATATATGGAAAAAATGGTTACTTCAAGAAATCTCAATCTGCTACTACATAATGAAATGGTCGTCCTTCTACCTTGTGATGAATCTGGTCGAAAGCATATGTTGAAAAATATGCATCAGCCTCATTTCCATACGATACTGCGGTTCCACATGCCCATCTACACATCCTGGTCACGAACTGGAATAGCCATCTCCTGCTACTCGTTCCCTCCTGGATTGTAGACAGCATCTATCATCTAGCCGAGTTCCCGTACATCCTGTTTGTAGACACCATCTCTCTTGATAGTAGACTCTCATCTCGTAATAGTTTTTAATTTCTGAAGTATTGCTGTGGATTAACCATGCTGGTTACTCTGTATAGACGTCACTGGTCACTCATGATGATTCGTATAGGCGTCATTGATCACTCATGATGATTTCGTATAGGCATCGCTGGTTACTCATGATGATTCGTATTGACTTCATTGTGTACTCATGATGATTCTCACTCAACTTTGCATGTTATTTTCCACGTTCCATTTAGCCAAACATGACTGCAGATTCTGTTAATTGTATAAATATTCCTCCTGACTTCATATTTGATAACATCGTAGATTATTGTGGTTAAAAGTCAGAATTGAAATGCTTTGCCATTTGAAAAATAATGTCCTTAAAATTCCATTATAGACGTTGATATCCTTAACATTCTCACAATTGTATGTTATAATTAATTTCCTCTCTAGCACAAAATTATAAAGTACTGTAACTTGTAACATTCACGTAACTTCAATATTGGAAACAGTTTATAGGCACAAAGTGTCTCGTTCAAAGACGACAGAACATCTAATATCACTACGAAGTATCTGGTTCTCGAACCCAAGAACATCTCACGGTTTACGAAGTGTTTGGTTCATTAACGTAAGAACATGTGATCGCTCTGCTGTTAATACATGCTTGAGTTAGACTCTCCTACCCCAACTCTGCCGTTCATATATCGATGTATATCGTTGTATAAATTACAATAGCGTCAACAACAGTACCATAACTGAAGAAAATACAATGGCAATAACATCGTAAGTATACGTATTAATTTCAGGTACACAGCACTCTATGAAGTCAGTCCTGCATTCCTCACAATGTATAAACATGTGGCTTAAATCGCGAATTTCGATATAAAAATCAGACTGTCAAGAACTATGTAACCTTGATTCAACTGACTGCCTGCCGAGTGCGTAACCTTGGCCTTCAAACAAACAGGTTTTTGGAACAAATGCGAGTCACTCACCCTTCTTACAGCAGCTGCTGGAAGTGACGTAAGACATATTTCGTAAAAATACAAAAATCACACCTCCATGCGTATTGTCAATAATTCCACTCTAATTTCAACTGCAAAATACTGGTGCAGTAAAATCCTGGCATTTGCCCGAAGACGAAGTGGGAAACCACGTAAAACGACTTCGAGGATAGTTGAGGTGGAAATCGAACCCCCTCTACTCATTTGGACCAGCCGAGGCTGAGTAGACCCCGTTCCAGTACTCATACCACTTTTCAAATTGGGGCGTGGTGGTGCATCGGTCACGCTGTTGGCCTCTCACCAAGGTGGACTGGGTTCGATTCCCGGTCAATGCATGTCAGATTTTCGAAGTGAAATGCCATGTCTTGTGGTTCGGAATCAACGTAAAAAGGAGGTCCCGTGGCTCATAATCACAAGATTCACGGTCAAGTTAAACTACAATCTTCTTTTTACTTTTCAAATTTCCTGGCAGAGCGGGGAATCGAACCTCGGACCTCCGGGGTTGCAGCTAAGCACGCTGACCTCTACACCACGGAGGAGTTTACTGGAATAATAAAAGTAAAATAGGTTTAGACAATGTAATGCCAATAGAAAGAAATAATAATTCGGATATAAAAATACATTTCTGAGATGAGATTCGAAAACCTTCGACGATGCATAATTCATTTCAATGTCCACAACATTAACCCCTGAGCCATACAGACGACGAAAAGGCAGTGCAATATTAAGTTACGTAAAAAACATACCGGTACGCACTCAACTGCCCGTTGAAGTTCTTCAATATTTCCCTTCTTGTATGATTCTCTTCCAGTATATATCGTGGAAACATCATAAAGAATAGTTCCCTCTTTTTAATTCTCATAAGCACAGAAGGCCATTGTGTGCACGCGCGAGTGCCACACATACAGTATTACATTTTTCATTATTTATTTAAAAATATAGTCGCCTCCACAGTGTAGTGGTCAGCGTGCTTAGCTGTCATCCTGGAGGTCCGAGGTTCAATTCCCGGCTCGGCCTTGTAATTTGAAAAGTTGATGATGATGATAATAATTGTTGTATTAAGGGGCTTAACATGTAGGTTATCGGCCCCTTATGGTTTGGGTGATAATGAAAGATGAGATGAGAATGAAAACTATAACTAATACTAACTACAGACTTACATACTAGAAGAAGAAATAGTAAACAAATAAAGGACAGGAAGGAGGACTCTAAGAATGAGGATTTAGAGACTTGGAAGGAAGGAGAGCCATGTAAGGCTGATAGGAAAGGGAATGAGGAGAGGGCCCACTCCAAAGTCAGTGGAAAAAGGGGGAAAACGGACCCAGCTCAGGAATCCCTCAGGATCGCCCACTCCCGAACTCACCAGCCGTGAGCCCCTGAGGGTGTAGCAATATCCAGGGTGCACCAGAAGTTGTGGGGCTACATACACCCTGCCTCCTTGAGGGCCTTGAGCAGAAGGCAGGAGACAACATGAAAAGAAAAAGAAGGCTGACCCCTCGCAGAAGGAGGGTAGCAGGAATGATGAGACAAGGGCCAATTAAGGCGGGAAAGGAAGAGACTCGCTAGGCCTCAGATAACCTAATACATTCGGGGTCGGAAGAAAACTAGAGTTGACCAAGAGAGGTCAACAGGAATGAAGACGGAGAGGAGCCCAGCACAAGTAAGTGGAAGCAATGCCGGACTCAGCTGGGGTCCCGTGGTCGCCAACCCACGTCCCAATAGATGTGAGCCCCTGGGGGGATTTTAAAAGTGGTATGAGGACTGGAACGGGGTCTACTCAGCCTCGGGTGGACCAAATGTGAAGAGAGGGTTCGATTCCCACCTCAGCTATCCTCGAAGTGGTTTTCCGTGGTTTCCCATTTCGTCTCCAGGCAAATGCTGGGCTGGTACTGTATCGTTATTTTATAGTCCGGGATTCACAATATTTTCGAGCACTGCACTACGACTCTGTAAGACGTGCGACAGCGAGGTTTCTCTTACGCCACCAGCAGCTGAGAATGCAAGCGGGGCGGTCTGCCGAACCTCTGCAGGATTTCCAAGGTCCCGGAGGACGAACAGGAAGGGAGACGAAGCTTACAGCGCAGTTAACAGCCATCAATATTCAGATTATACTTATTGAATCACCCACCTGAGACATTATTATACTGATTATAATGAATTAAGAGCTGTTTGTGCAGTTTCTTCTATATAAGATGTTATCTTATGATGGCATGAAGTTTCTACAATTGGATTTTTGTTGAGATAAACGCTGTGTGTGAAGTGAGATGTATTGATCATCATCCATATGCGATTAAGGGAAGATTAAAAGGCCATTTGGTGAAAATATGACTTTTTTTATTTTTGCCTGAAGTTGTAGGAGGGCCTTTTCCGCTCATTGTGGTGTATCGTTTGTTAAATTATGATGGTTCTAAGTATATTTAAAATAATATTGAAATGTGGCTTACTTTCTTTAATTTTTATCTGTGAGGCACACCATACTACAACATTTTCTTCTAAAGCTTGTCTCAGAAAGTATTTTATGTAAAAGGTGGTGACTGGTATAGGCTATTAATTTATTTTAGGTTGGAAGGATTGCTAAAACAGTAATGGGTGACATTTGTTTATATTTATTACTAAGTTAGAATGTGTAGGCCACGCCCAAAGGGGAATTGGGACACGTCTTCGCAAACTGAAAGCATAATATGGGGACAAAAAGTTGTCAGATGGTAAAACCATAAAATATTCTGGAAGGCTCACTGACAAGGTTATAAATGAATTTCAAAACTACTACAACAAAGCAATCAGCGACAATAGCAATGATTTACAGACTATGAGAAGAGCAGTTTGAGCCACGTATTTTCACAGGGGTTCTTCTGATGAGAAACCAGTTCACCATCTATGTCCTTCTCCTCCAGAAACTTGGCGCAAATATAGGAAAGCTGAGGCAGTTGGAACTATTGACACCACCACCAGAATGCATTGCCAGAAGCTGTTATGGAAGCAATAAAGCCAATATACCGTGATCTGGCAGCACCAAAACTGGAAAGTGCTTACATGGGAACATTCACAATCCCATCGAGTCATATAACAATGTCGTGTGGTCTCGTATTTCTAAAAATGTGTTTGTTGGGAAGAAAACATTACAGTTGGGTGTATGGGATGCAGTAGTCAAATTGAATGATGGTAATGTAGGAAGACTGAGGGTCCTACAGGAACTTGTTTTTATAATATGTAAAAGTAATGTCAGATGTTTCGAAGATCGGGATCGATTACGGATACAAAAGGTAGAAATTGCAGCTCAGAACATGACCAAAAGAGCTAGGAGAGAAAGAAGAAACAAGAATCTTGGTGTGGAAGATAAGGAACAGGATACAGACTATGGAGCAGGGTGCGTCTAGAAATTGTATCAACATGTATTACAATAATCATGTCTGTAAGTTTTAGATCCTCATTTCTGAAAAATATGTTTTTCTTGTACATTATAAGTACTCAATAACCTTCAGTAAAAATTTCAAGTCTCTACCTGCAATAGATCATGAGAAAATGGGTCATCAATATCGTAAATTTAACATTGTAAGCATAGGGCTTTTAATCTCCCCGATGCACGGTAGTGGGGAAAGTGGTGTTTACTTGTAATCTGCAGTCACGGAAGAACAGTTAGATCTTGACGTATCTCGGTTCGATAAACAAACACTTCAGGAGTGAACTATACGTTTTTAAACGTGTGCTGGCGGTGATAATCGCTGTGATAGTTTCAAGTGACAGAGGGACTTAGCGTATTTTGATGCTTGTGAATAAGTACGGCGAGATAGGACTTTAAAAATTTTCAGTCAATCTCATGTGAAGACTGCGTGTACTGTATGAACACTTAGAACAAGGCTTCTTAAACGCGAATTGATACTTATAATAAGCAACTTCTGCTAATGCTATGCTACAAGGGACTTGTATTTTCATACTACATGCAAATTATATCAGCTGTGATATTGATTTGAACACAGTTGGCGATGAAAGAACTTCAATTTTAAATACATTTCTCCAATTATATTTCATGTTCACACTTAAGACGTCGGGAGGAATAGCTTCAATAAGGAAAGAATCCGTAGCCATGTCCGGCTAAACCATAACATGAACACTACATACAGAGCGTAAGAATGGATATTTTGTGAGTGACTACTTTTACCTACAAACTTGAGAAGCGCATTTGAAGCAGCTTAATTAAGACATTACGAAAATGAATCTTAGAAATCTTGAAACCATGAAGAAGGTGGATACAATCCACGGTAATATTCGAATGCCAAGATGCTACTTCAAGATGATGAATTTCATACAAGCGAGATGAGATCTACAACCCAATGTTGGAGGCCTTTACTGCTGCAGTGTTAAAATCCAGTTTCGAGGTTGGAGGCAGAGGAACGTGAGAGGTTTCCCAGTTCAAGTCCTGGAAGGCTGGATGGCCATACTGTACCACAGTATGATTTTGAAATCGAGACCAGGGCATGTATTTCCATTATATGCCAACTCCAAGAATCGTCTAAAAGTAGAAGCAAATCAGTATTTTAAGTAGTAGCAGAATAAGATATTCTAAAGTAACAATGCTTGCCATTCTTTCTTTTCGTTTAGTATGAATGATGTGAGGTTCAGGTTCGATGTCTGTTTCATGGCTGGCCTCATTTTCAATCGGATTTTGATTCGAATAACGAATGCATCCATTTTTCAGTTTTGACTTTTGAATTTACATCAAGA
The DNA here is from genome assembly GCA_946902985.2 of Meconema thalassinum. Taxonomy (NCBI): domain Eukaryota; kingdom Metazoa; phylum Arthropoda; class Insecta; order Orthoptera; family Tettigoniidae; genus Meconema; species Meconema thalassinum. The sequence goes on along the minus strand of OX336389.2, from coordinate 1,097,677,160 downwards.
TTAATATTTCGCGTTTTTGAAATTCCATTAAATGATATGAACATTTTTAATGTTGTGAAGATCATCGATAGGATAAAAACATACGTATTTTCCATGAAGATTAATTCAATTTGTAATTTTTTGAAATACTGACAGGATTTTGATGAACTTTTCGAGCGTTATCTCGAAACCAAGGTTTTCATCTGCGTTGATGCCGAAAGTTATTTGTTGAGGAATTATCCGAGAATATCACTCTCATGAAGTTTGTAGTAGGAATTCAGCTTTGATGAGAAGTTTTGATCATTCTCAATTTTTGGGGACATTCTTTATTCTTGTGAATGACTTGTATTAGCAGTGATTTCTAATGAATCAACAGTCGTCTAACCTTAAATGTTACCTGGATTCATGGTGTAGAAATCATTGTTGGTATTTTACGAGTTCATTTGATTGGAGGAATGCCCCATTTAAACTGATCATTTTCACTTCTTATGGATCGCACGTTTATTGCGTGCATGGAGGATTTAATCAAGTAGAGTTGATTAATCTCCATCGTTGGAATATTTTTGAAATGAGAACATAATTCCGATGAACATTCAGTTTTTTAAACATGATTCCCGAGGAAGAGTTCGATAGTTGATAACTACACAGTTCAAAAAGATTAGGGGAACATCAGATTTAATTCAACACACTCATCCAAGTACATTGGGCTGATGGCCAAGATATATTGTGCCCGTACGAGGAGATCATCTGGTTACCACCAACCGTGTATGGCCTCCCAGATGACCTCTACCTCCGAACACATACCGACAATGAGGATCGGAATGCAAACCAAAAGGGATCGCCGGCTGTGAGACTCCCCTGTCCCAAGGATCAGGTTCCCATCATGATTTGCAATGTGAAAGACACTCCCCACAAAAAAAATACGAAAGTAGTCCAGTCTTAAGTAAAGATCGTTGGAAATGTTTATTGATAAAATCCAACGCCTAACCTAGGATCTGAGGGCATTAAATCGGCTAATCCGCTATCTAATCAATCACAAACAAAGAAAGAAAACAAACCTCTAAACTATAAAATTAAACCCTCGTGATCAGTTCTAATTACAATTAAAAATCTTGCAAAACTGTGGAAAATGGTACAAAACCCTAATTAAATTTACAATGGAAAAGGTAACGATGTTCTAGGAAGAATCATCGTGCCATAAATAAATAGTCAAACATGACTGCAAAAATCTAAATGACGCTAAACCCCATTTCGCATTTACATTTAATATTTATCTGTCTAAGCAAAACCTTGAATTACAGAAACATCGGATCCAAACGTCCGTGTATAAATTAAACAAAACTAGTATAACAGGCATTTCATTACAATCATACACATAACACACAATTACGCAATAATACTACAAAATTAAACAACAATAGGGTTCACATAGGGAAAATGCATTGAATTAAATTCGGAAAACACAACAATTCTTGTTATTACCCTACCTACTTCGAAATGGAGACTGTTTGTTCCATCCGTCATCTAAAGTGTATGTGAATTCAGACAAGGCATGCTTTTAAAGCATGTCAAAACAAACATCTGGTACACGACCCATTAATTGACTACCTTCAATCATCAGACTGATCCCTGTCAAGTCTAACCATGTACGTTTCAAAAGTTCCCTTCCAGGGATATCCGGTCTCAAGCACGTTGCATTGGTCCACGTTGAAACAATCTTGATCAAAGTTAAACAGTTGATTAAGATTTAATTGAAGTTTTAACCCACGTCGGTTTAATGATAATTATCTTTCATGATTTAGGTTTCTGATTATTACTATCTTTGTTTAAGAGTGTCTTAATTATTGAATGACCAATATGCAAGGCTAATGGACTGAAAACTAAACACAAGAGAATGAACGTGGCATCTGTTTGTCAACAATAACACAAGTTATAATTCATAGTCGTAAGTCGTCTACAGTTCCTTACGAGATGCATGATCCGAATAATCATAGCGATCTTGAGCACTAAGCGGCTCCAATATCATAGAAATATGATCTAATCCACAATAACACATTTCCAGATGGGCAAGCAATGTTCCATCTAATTACCATTCCCAAAATATCTAAGCGTGTCCTCCACGGGTTCACGAAAAGAATTCACCTCAGCAGTCATCCCTATGAATCTGCTGGCATAATAAATGAACGGGAAACCACCCCATAAATCAACGTGTCAAAACACGGAAACAATCAATCACCTTAAGTGGGAAAATAAGCCTTCAGAAATAAGCAAAAGTGTGGCTCCATTCTATAAGAGTTACTCTGATAGTATAAAAGATAAGGTAAAGATCCTTCATCTATTCGCTTACAACACTTATGAATTCAATTAAACATTGAGAATGTAACTTCTTAATCACCCTATACTCAAACAATTACAATGATACAATTGTACATTCCAACTGAGCTCCAAGAACGGCTCGATAAAAATAATCTGGCTAGCAGAAACAAAGTATGCTATCGTGCGTCAACTGTCTCACTTGAGAATCCAGTCTGCTGCTCTGCAGGTTACAGTAAATAACCTTGAGTGTCGTAAGCTGTCATCCTCACGAAACTCGAGTGTTATTCATCACGCTTCACTGCGTATCAAAGTCTATCAAAGCATGTATGCAAACTAGTGTAATGCAATTGAAAAATGTCTGTGGTTTGCATCTCTTACACCTTATAATACAATGTGATTATTATCTGGACAACAAGGCCTCGTAACTCACCTTGTAAAGTGAAGTTTAAACATAGGCTGGATCACAGCTTGGCAAAGCAAAGCAATCGAATGATGTGTCACTTTGCAAAGACATTAAAAAGATACTCCACTGTGTCATAAAATTCTCCAAAAATAACGTGAGAAATGCACTCAAAGTAACTAAATGTTCTTAATAACTCCATTCTTCTGGCTTATAATTGTCAATGATACGGTTAAATATTGAATGGTCGGTTTACGAGTGCTTTGGCTACATACACTCCCATTCTTTGACATGATTCTCCTTGAATCCAGGATCTGAGACCTTCAAAATATATTTACATAAAAATGGTAGATGCGTAACCGTTACAGCATCGAAATGATACGATCGACTAACAGTGGCGTATGGGAGGCGACAGTTTGGCATCTGAATCAAGTGACCGGTCGATTGAAGTTATTTTATTTTTATAACCCTAATTGGTTTCTATCCATATTATGCTTCCTGATCCTACTGCGCCTTCCCTATGGAGGCGATTGGACTTTTCCAATTGCTCCAGAGTAGTTGTCTGATCAGCATGAGTCTTGCTCTGCATAGGCCTACTGTACCCGAATCTAGTAGAACCTGCCAGGATCCGCAGGTGGATTTTATTATCTTCTAGTACCCGGCTAAAAGAACTACTAAGAAACTACTGACAGATAGAACTGATGGGATAAATAATCAATAAATGTGCTATTTGTCTACTCTAATTTTATATTGGTCGCCTATCTACATTGTAGAGTGAAAAACATGCGATTCTCAGAGTGTTACGGGAAAAGGTGTGGGAATTGAGTCCTATTCTACCTCTACAGCATACTACAATTACTTAATTAACTGCAGAGGATAACTCAATTTTCTATAACAATATCAGGCATTCGTAACGACGTGTCTATTTATTTATGAAGACAAGTTACATCTAATTTTAAATGCGTGGGCAAAATAAAAATAATAAATTGAAAATTAATCAGCTCTCTTAATCGTTCCTAATATACTTAAACTAAACTCAAAATAAAAATTTAAAGTATGCTCCTGGCTTGAAATTGAAATGTCGTAGTTCTGAGGAGTGAAAATAACATATTTTAAATTACCTAATTTTGACAATAAATTAGCAATGGCCTTTAGCTATTACAACTAGAATTTTACTCAATACAAAACTCCTTATTCCTAATAAATATATATTCTATCCATTCCTATTCTAATATTCAAAATATTCGTATTCCGATTAAATATGTATATACAATGCAAAATAATTGTCCTCCTGACAATTCAAAAATCTCGTGGAAATTCACCAGTTGCTGTGCGTTAAATTCGGTTTATAAGATCAAATCCGTTTACATAATCCGTGCAACAAAACGTACATTATCGTGCTCATGTCCTCCTTACTTCTCCGCTTCCTAACGTATTAATAATCATAATAATACAAGTTTTTCCTTTTAAATACGATTGTTGTCTTTACTGTTACTTGTCCACTTCAAACAAATTCTATCATGGATGATATTGAGCTCTAATCGACTGTTCACTTCGACTATAACATCACACATTTTATATATTGTAAGATACTTCTCAAAAATCTTTAATAAAAACAAAAGTGCTCTACAAACAACGCACTCCTTCCTTATAAACATCAACATTGTATATCATCGAATAATAATCCTTTCTATATCATCAAAGACCAATGCCAACATCACATTGTCATTATCAACATATAATATCATCCATAAACTCAATAAACAGGAATACTATTTCCTCTGTTTCAAAATCACATAATAAATTTGTGCATACTTCAACTTCCTTTAAATACGTAAAAGAAACTTGCAAAGAAATATCTTCCTTTCAATAAATATGCTTATACAGCCCTCTATTATAAATTCTGCTCAATATTAGCTCAATTACTTGTTTCAAAACAATCTCACATCAATATAAAGTAATACCACTTCAATAAATGTAAATAGCTCTCCTCGGCATATCTTTCAACTGCATAAAAGGCAAAAGTTATGACAGAATGTTCAAATAACATTCTCCAATGCTTCTTCTTTCATCAAAATATCATATTCCATTTTATATTCATTTGTAGAAATCTTTCCATAGAAGTTCATAAGATTTTCTACAACATTAAATATTTATCACGTCACTTACAATGTGTTTCTTATTAAATTTCAATCTATGTTCAAATATCCTTCCTCAAATCTGTTAATTATATCATCCAACGGGATCTAGAATACGATCAACGATCCTATCAATCCTACCTAAAAATCGAATATCACACATATCTCCAATATGGATCAAAAAACTAAAATAATGCAAAATTAGAACACTTCGGTCTGCGAATTCAAATCCCAAAATCCTCTGACATTGAAAAGTCAAAATTTCTATAATTGAAATCTAAATTCTGAAATGAAATATCAAAAACAATTCAGAATTATGGTTGCTTCAAATAAATTCCTAAGCCAGCAAACTACAAAAATTCTACGTGATGAAATTCGCTTTCTACCTGGTGTCGCTTATAGATGTCTCGTGAAGGCTCCCCTTGTGTTGAATTCCTCAACCAAGGTCTCTTCTCATACCTCTGTTCTACGGTGTTCTTCCCTCGTACAGAATCGAACTGCGGACATCATCATGTAGACATCCATTACCGCATCGACTCGTCTAGGCATCGAACTGATATCAAGAACTGGGGTTGCCCCTAGTTCTGAAGTAGAACTGCATTGCGAACTGGGATGGTCCTAACTCGGCTACAATCTTCATTGTGAACCAGGATAGCCCTTGTTTGTCTTTTTCCTCACTGGTAGTAGATTTGCAGGATTTTCCACACACACAAAAGTTCCTCGTTTCTCTACTAGAAAGCGCTATAGTGTCAAGGAGCTTAGATATCTAACCTCCTTGACTTTTATAGCGTTCCAAGAAACAACAAAATTCGACATGCAATCTGCCCTTCGGGCGTCAAATAACAAACTTTGCACCCGGCACTCGAGGCTACACGATATTATTATTATTATTATTATTATTATCTGAAGAAAAATTCAGTTCCCGGCTATTCTTCCTCTTTTCATCATCAGCCATGTTTTTTTAACCAAGGAGAAGCCTATATAACTTTAAATCCTTTTGCAGTTCACGGCTTGCTACATAATGCCAAAGAACATTCAAATAACGCCACAATCATCATCTTCCAATGAGTTTAATACAGGGTCATTATCTATATGTGCGCGAGTCAACGCGGCAAGCTAAGCCGGCTGTGTATGGCGCAGATCGCGGGCACGCGTACGAGGTTTAGCCGGTGGTTGTTGCACTCCGCTGACTCATATCGTTAGTTCACACATGTTTTGCCATCCATATGGACATGTATCTGCAAAGCGTAAAGGTTAGTGTTGCATGTTTAACGAGTATTGTGATTACTGTGATTGTTGGTCATGCCTAGACATCAATTCACATAGCGCGAAGATGTGTATATCCATAATTCGTATATGAAATGCAAAAAATCTTGATCTGAAACAAGACGAACTTTTCGAATCAAGTTTCTAGGAAGACCGGTGCCTAATGCCAGTACAATTAGGAGGCTCGCTAAACGATTGAAGAAAACAGGCTTCTTAAATAATAAAAGAGTTGACAAATTTTCTTTCATCAGAAGATGTCAGGTGTGTGTTACAAGAGAGGGAGGACATTTTCAGCATTGCCTATGAGCACTGTAAGTATTGAACATGTTTGGTAAAAGTGTGAAAGTACGCGTCTACACCGGCTGAACCAGGTATGCGCGCCCGCGATTTTCACCAGTCACAACCGGCTGGGCTTGCTGTGTTTACTCACGCGAACATAGATAATGACCCTGTATATCCCTTAATAATAACGATTCGTTTGCTAATGCTAATCTTCGAATGCGAATGTGCTGATGAAACGCCAACGAGTTTAATACTGATGCTAAAATTAACTATGCATTTACTGACGACCTGTTAACGCTGCGTTAGTGAACCCGGCCCTTTGTCTGTTCCCTTAACTATACGCGTGGCATAAATTCAAGGCATGACAGTACATTAAGCTCATGAAGAGGTAAATTCCAAGCTGCACTGAGTCAAATGCCTTCATTTTACAGGCCACGGGAAAAATAGTTATTGTGTAAGCGAAGAAATAAGGAAGTTGTTGTTGTTGATTCAATTAGGGGCTTTGCGACATCGTGGTCATTTAGTCCCGTGTACGTTGGGTATGTATAGAATTCTTCTGATAGCCAGTGTCATTGAGGTGTCTGCAGTAGTGTGAATATTTGTAATTCAGGTGAGGATTGGGAAAGAGGTGTTTGTGGCCCCAAGTTAGGAACCTTCTCAGTATTTACCTAGCATACATAGAAGTAGTAAGCAATGGCAAACAACTTCCTGGTTGATCGAGGTGAAATTCGAGCCCATCATTTCTAAGGTTTGCCATACGAGGCTGAGGGTACGAGTGTACCAGGCTGAGTGAACCTCGTTCTGAACCTCAGACAAGAATTAAATTTCTTGGAAAAGTCGGTAATCGAACTCTGATCCCAGCATTTACAGCCTAGATTGGTAGTCAGTGCACCACGAGACGGACTTTCTACGTACGAGTCAAGACTCAAGACCTCGTGCATTTTGAAAAAAAAAAAAAAGAGAAGAGACTTATCCATGCTTGTAGCTATTTAATTGGGAGCGGGGGACATGCTATATTATCATTAGCACTATGTACTCTATTATCATTGTAGTGACTGTAGGTGCCCCAGAATCTGGAATGAGTGCTTACCCTTCATTTGCCTGGAGTGCGTATGGTAAAACCATGGTAACACCACACTCAGAATGGCCACTGAGCTTCGAACTACTACAGCTTTTGCATGGAGCGTGACGTAACGTCCGCGGCTACGCTGTATATTCACCAGGTACGTAATGTCAATAAATGTTTTCACATTTTACTATTTATTTACGTTTTTTTCAACCACCAGCCCCAAGATCTGAATGTACAGTAATAGTTCTTCATTTCAATTCACCACTAAACATGGCAGCAGATTATGTTATCTAAAAGGAATCTACAATTTTACAGCTCAATGATCGTCAATGATGTCATTTCTAGATGATACACTACTTGAAAACAACTTCATAAACTAAAGTAAAATTACAAGCATGTGACCTCCGAAGATGTCTAATTCATGTCTTTAGAGTGTCGCCAATGGTCAGCCTGCACATCAAGATGAGAATGGCATGATTGACTGAGACGCCACAAAAACCTGGTTCCTGTCCCAATGGGATGTAAAGTACAAAGTAGAAGGCCTGCTATCTGTCCAGGAATCGAACCTGGGAGCTTTCGGACTACACGCAAGTGACGTATTCACTTAGCATGAGGACCGGAGAAAAACTAAAGTGCTAACCAGTAGATAGATAAATGGCATTGTTGCTGTTTAAAAATATAAAGGTGTAGTCGCAGCAATGGTTTGTGTTGAACATTAATACATAGAACTTACGGAATATGTTCTAATTTAACTCGTCTGGATCCGTCACTGATTGAAGTGAGGACTTTATCTCTTCAACGCTGCCCTTTTGACTGCTATAAACAATAGCCTATCGATGGAAGGATAACATTTACTGTTCCTTGCCAGTTTGCGAAGATTATTATTCCCACATGCCTCATCTCTGAACATTGATCACTTTTCAGCGAAGGGGCAGATAACCTCGATGTTAGGCCCCTAAAAACAACAATTATCATCATCATCACTTTTCGGTGACTCCAACATCTTAAATACAGTTTTCCTAAACGTATCCCCATTCAATATCGTTTGCTGCAACCCAACTAACGCGTGTTGTAAGGAAGGTCGATATCGGTCTGCTTGCATCCCGTATGACACAATGCACTGCAAGCATATCCCGCAAAAGATATACTGTCTGTAGTCACATGGAGGAAAAATAATAGTGGTCAGTATCGTTTGCAGGATATGCTTGCAGTGCATCAGTGCCGTACGGGATACAAGCAGAGAAATATCGACCTTCCGGACAACACGCGTTAGTTGACATGCAGCAAACGATATTGAAAGGGGCTGCTGAATCACCCGGTATGGCCTTCAATATATCCAACCATTGCAGTAAATTTCAAATAGACAGCCTAATTTCACTATTTACTGTCGTGGAATACGCTTCAAAGACTGCATATTATATTCTTGCCACGTATTCAACGAAGCACTCCACAATACGTAGATATTAAACAACGCCAATCAAATGCTCGCCCAAACCAGAAAGATGATTACTGCTCAAGAAAAGCAGCAACCTCCATCAGTACCATGTACAGTAATTTTACTTGCACCGATTTATAGTTACGAGGATAATATAAATGAAACATATTGCAATTCTTTACATTCAACACCAAAAATTAATAATACTCTACAACTAACAATACTAAAAGGATGTTGCGTAATTCCATGTTACAATTCTAAGTGTATACATACTAACCCGTGGTTACACGCTACGTAAATACAACTCTCACTTCTGTAGACTTATTCATATTTTTGCAATGTTATAAGACCTCCTTCTTTGAAACTTCTTATGCCTTTCAAGCAGGCTGTTAGGCAGGGGTCATTTCCATTGTGTTTGTACTCAAAGACTCTCAGTCCAATATCAAAGGCGACAGAGCACCCTTTAGTGAGTGGAGCGCTCAGTAGCGAATAACAGTGTAACATTTCACGCAATGTACTAACTTAAGTTCTATCTTATGCTTGTCTTATAGTGTGAAATGATAATTAGTGCAGTCATTCTGGTTATAAGGCTCTGAGTGCGTATCTGCTAGCGAGGTGGCAGTGAGTTGAACTCTTGGACGCTGGAGAATTTTGCAAGTTTTAATGGCATCCACTGATCTGATACTACCGTGTTTGGTTAAAAGAGCTAAGGTAGTCGACTTGAACAATGAGAGTGATTGCAATAACACAATAGCTTTATTAAGGTGATAATAACTCTGAAACTGAATCGTCTGTAAGTTATAAGGAAGAGAACTAGTTCATTGATTGAAGGCTGAAATACACTTATTGTAAGAATGTCAACTGAGTTTCACTTTTATGTTGGATAACATGGTTTTCATTTTTATTTCATACTCCTATTTAATATTTGTTTGAATTTAAGTAGGCTACTTGTGTTTCTAAATAAATAACCATCTGAAACCGACGTATTAAAATACCTTCATCTATATAAGAGCCAATTAATATAAAATGAGCGCTGGGCTCACTAGAGAGTAATAGCACAGGTAAAGACCTAGCGAGTAATGCTGAGTTAAGAGTTTGAAGAAGAAATTCTACTACATGACAAAAAAAAAGGAAATTACTGGATTACTGCATCACGATGATGGTTTTCATGCTGTGGATCCGTCTTAAAGGGATCATTTAAAGCGGAAGGGCCCCTTTCTTTTAGTGGAGTATCATAGAGAACATTGGTAGTTTAAAAAAGAATTTCTTGCTTGTACTTGGGTTTATGTTATGAACAAAGTATCAGGTCCAATATGTTATTGGTTTCATTTTGAAATCAATATATAGCAGCGTTATAAAACTGCAGTTGATTAATGAGGTGAGTACTTTTATTTTTGAGGAGTGTATGTGACAGCATCAATCACATGGAAAGCGTTCACAGTTAATCGCATTAATTGTAGTACATACGCAGAATTAGAGTTTCCACAAAACCCTCTGAGGGTAACACAACATTTTTCTGAATATTCCTTTGCGTTATAGACCGATTCAGTTTGCAATTGCAGTATAGTCTATAAATCCTGTGAATATAGGATATAAATAATAATTAGCTTAAAATAAGAGATGTGTTGATGTGCGTTTTAATAAATTGAGGAATGTATTTATTCGACCAAGTTATATTGCTTTACTCTCCATAACCTTTTATTCAGCACAGTTGGCCAAACAGATTTGGTATTTGTGCGATTATTGCCTCAGATGTTCCAGATGCTACAAGCATCCATGTGCACCCTAAAACCACCCAGGATGTCTGAATTATATCCAGTCACATGATCGGAAACCAGGAGAGTGAGTTCTGTTGTCTCCCACTTCCCGCCATCATAGTTTAGAGTGAAGCGCCGAACAACGTGAGTGGAGCCAACAGGAATATTTTATGGTGGCAATGTTAGTTCAGTACGACGAACTAGACATCAGGTGGTGTGGAGTGATTGTGAAACACATCATACTCCACAAATTAACAGTAGATGCAAGTGGTACGGTGGCCCAGTAGTCAGTGTAAGAGTGAATATCATGATTTTATCAAGAACATCACTTTCAAGCGTCACAGCAAGATCAGTCACAAGAAGTCGGTATTTCACGTAAATTTTAAAGAAACACATTTTTATTGTCAGTGGTGCATTGTTTTTTGATTTCCCAATTTATGGATGATAACGTTCATCACCTCACGGCTAATTCACTGAATCCAACTAGACATTAGATACAATAAAATTGTGTATATTAAGGCTTTCAGGGCCTGGATTATATAAATAATTCATGTTTTTGGGCTAATGCCGTGCGTATTTAGATTAGAACCATTTCAGTGAAAAAGGAGGCAAGGTTTCTCCGAAACGTATGGTTCTAATCTGAATACACACGGCATTAGCCCAAAAAAACATGAATTATTTATACAATAAAATTGTTAATTGTTTAAGCATATTTAAGCAACCCTCAAATGCAAACTGACTGCGCTTGGATTCAATTCCCCAACCTATCAGATGAAAAATTTGGGACTCGGACGTCTCCATCCGAATGGTATATTTTTCCAAAATTTGGTAGAGATCATATGATTAGTTCATTCGTAATTTGAATTGAGCTTTTAATATTTTGGTGGCTGCCATTTTGTTGTTGTTAAGATTGAGTCGATATTAAATTTGACACTGAAATTCCCTTTGTTTCAGTTTGTTCCTATTTGGTTTTGACGTGTTCTAATTGATAGCGGGGTGTGGCAGTGGGGACAGACAAACACACATACTGACACACAGAGATAGGCACACGGATATTTTGGCCCGTGTTGATGTCATAAGTCTGCTTCCAATTTTTACAAAAATCAGCAGTAGTCTAATAAGCTACCATGCTGCTGTTGGTAAGATGTCTGTGGAGAAGAAACCATCCATCATTAACAATTTAACGGTTGGAACGCAAATCCAGCTACGGTATATTCAACTGAACACCAGCACATAAGTGCATAGTTAATCAAGATGAAACACTGCAGGTAATTAAACGGAAAGAGTTAAAAAGGATATCACCGTCGGGATTCGCTTTAAGTGCCCTTGATTACAAGCATTACACCACAAAAAGACCATTCGTCGTGGTGGACCGTTCATGGTGTAACAGGTTCACTCATCTCCCAAGAATGCAGGAGATTCGGCTTAGAGCCCTATGGTCGTCTCATTTTTAAGTACCCCGCGAAGCAGCTGTATTCCTTAAATCGTGCACCTTGGTCGCAAGTGAAACTTCATAAAGTTCGGATCCCAGCACTGACAACGGCTATCCTGAATGTTTTCCCCTGTTTTCTTTAACACTTCCTCCCTGGCAAATGCCGGGATAGTACTGTACCCTTATAACTGGATGATCCACCAATATCCTCCGGCTGGATATATCTGGGATTGTAGCATCTTGAAGTCCCGGCTAAAAACGACATGGTGCCACTTCGCGAAAACACTCAGAATAAGGGACAGGATATTTTCTCAGACGGAATGTGCTGCAGTATCTAACTACAGAACAGTAGGGTCATCTAACTACTTAGGATAAAAAAGTCTATAAAAATCTCGGGCGTAAGGATGCGGATTAGGTCCCTCGGGAACTTCCACCCTACAGCACATTCCTCTACCATCTAACTACAAGTATAATGCCAGTTTCCTATAAAACAATCAGGAAATCGTCAACACGAATCCGTGTATTTATTATAAAAGCCATACACTTCTCGTGTCATCGAGCTTTGATTAAACGCTCTCAAAAACAATGAAATAAATATGAATGACCAAGTGTCATTAATCCATATAAAAGTACAAGTCGTTTCATTAAGAAACCGTAAAAACTGTTACGTGTAAGCTTCGATAAGCTTCTATACAGCGAACAACTGTTGTGCCCTAGGTGACGGGAGTTTATAACAAGGAACATGTTATAGCCTAAAAATTTTAAATAATCCCAAAAATAAATGACGTTACCCCTGACGTAGATCTCCGTCATTACAAATACTATTCATTACTCTATACAATTTATCTCCCGCACCCTAACATTAAGATTTCTTCCTCTAGGAAGCGCAAAATCTCTACACAAAGTTTTAAAGTTTTAATTTAAAATATAAAACACTCCTAAATCTACTTACGAATCTATCTGAAATACATTTAATATAACATTCTATACAATGAAAAAAATCACGTCGTAGTTCATCAACTACTTACTTAGAATAAAAATATATACAACGCGTTCCTTCCTTTCTCCCGACAATACAACATGTAACTGTCCTTCTACTTCACTCCTGCCTCTCAACGGGCTTCAGAAAAATATGACTTCACTCTACTTTGTCTTGTTCGTGGTTTACGTTACAATCTGGGATTCTATAATCCATACAATTAAGTAGAGACTAGTTCAGAAACCTCCTACAACTTATCTGTTCATGAAAAAAATGTACTTAATAAAAATACACATTTCCACTCGTCAAATAATTACCATAAATGAAAACATTAGGAAAATAACCATTTAATAGATCTCAGTTTACTCTCAGCTTCAACAAAGATCCATTAAATCGTATAATTTCTATCAGATTTTACTTAATCCAATCCGCTGTCCTGTGAATTTCAAGGAGTTTCAACTCTATTGAGACTATTTCTATAACATCCACAATTAATAAACTTCCATAACATTGCTCTCATAACTTCTTACTTCCATGAAATACACGCGTCTGTCACTACAGACATTTCTACAAAAATAGATCAATGGCTACACACTGGCTCATTGTCTCACAACAAATACCTCCGTATACAACGGGAATAATAAATCTCATCCATCGAGATACTTCGCAGTTCCTTCAATACAATTTCTTTCTCTATACTTTCCAATAATAAACTCTTCTATCAGTTACCACAATCTTAATAACCATAAATCAATTTAATAGGTAATGCGATAAAATGATAATCTTCAAATAAAAATCTTATTTCTTTGCCTCACTCACATTTCTTAAAAACCTTTCAACAAACTGTAACATTCTTCCATTCCTTCGTTACATTATTTCTTACTTCAAAATACGCTCCCGTTCGTATTTGTTAATTCCACATTACAATTCTTTACAGATTCTTTCTTTACTGTATTTTCAACAAATTCTAATACTTAAAAAAATACTTACAAAATTTCTTCACTAAATCTGTTTCATTATTTCTCAGATCGAGACTTTATATAGATCTCTACAATAGATCTTTCTGAATCGCATTCTTTGACATATACTTCGTATCACATACTTGGAAAACATTTCCATCATTACAAGCATTAATGAAACATAGATATAGTGCGATTTAAAACACGTTTGAATTTTACTATAACTATTCTGAACTAAACTATAAAATCTCCCTTCAAATTTCGAATCTCGCAAAAATCGAAATGAAAAATCCCTAAAATTCCGAAATCGTCGAAAAATACGACCAAACATCCGCATGATGTTTTTACGAATATAAGAATGAAAACTGCAATAATCTAATAAACAATATAGAAAAATGGCTTTCAACAATTGTTGTCGGATATTCAAGATATGTTCAACTCTACAAAGTGGGATGTTCAATGTTGGTCCGTGGACTACCTTGTGCTGGGTTAAAGTTGACATGAAGCGGACTTCCTTTGGTTACCCATTAGAAACGGAATGTTTCTAGCGGCTTAAGACTGCGTGGTGTTCAGCATTCTTGTCCAATTCTCCCTCCGAATATCTCGTGCGGTCAGGTCCCGGGATACGAACTCGATCATCATCGTGCTGTCGCCTTCATCCGCCGATGACTCTTCTGGGAGAGATGGGATAGCCCTTTCTCGCTTCGGCTCCGGGTAATTCCCTGGCCGCCCTCGTCCATGAATATCTTCTTCTTTCCCCAAAGTTCCCTGTAGATCGTCATTTGAGATGGTAAAATGACTGATAATTGTAAAATTTCTATTACGGGAGAGATGAGATGTTGATCTCCCCCGAAATGTTGATGTTTAGTCATTTCGGATGTTATTGATGCCATCATAGCGTCGTTCCCATAATTGTTTAAGCGTTCATCACGACGCTTGTAGAATCGTCATGAAATTCCTCCCTCAACTTTTGGAATTTTATCATTCTTGAAACTGTAGATTTCTCGTAAAAAAATTTAATTGTTTCTTCGCTGAATGTCGATTTTAATGTTACTTGCACATTACTTAGTGCCTTTGATGAATATTTTCGATTTGCTTTGTTCAACTTGGAGAGTAGTTTGTTCGAACGTCCTTCTGCTTCAAATTCGTGGTTGATAAGAGTCTCGCTTCCTCTTCTCTTTCCCCCGCGTATAATTTCCAAAAACCGCGTCCTTTCTCAATCCATGGCTCTGATTGGTTGCTTATATTAATTGATCAAACTCTTCTTTAATTACTTAAATACTCGGCTGTAATTATAGTCAATCGTTCTTAATTATCATTCAACACTCTTCGTGATGGTTTAATATTATAACTTTGTCCTAGTAATTATATATGTTAATTACTCTGTTGGTGTTAATTTTAATAGGCGGCTCCTCATTGGTTCCAGTCGCGTGTCGAACTCGCGCCAGTTCCCCTACTCCTCCTACTAGCCACACGCTTGGCTTCTCTCTCTGAGATCTGACCCGGGCGTCCTCGTTGCTGCTCGGGCTCTTTGTCATCTCGGCGAAGCAAGTACCGAGTCCCCTAGCAACTACTAATTTGCTATTGGCTGACGAATTAATTCAGTTAATTACTTCGCTCAATAAACCTGTTTTGTGTCAGCTTACAGCATCGATAAATATTAACATGGGCTAATTTAGAAAACTTTCCACTAGATGTATAATTTTCTGTCTCGTCTCTCCAAACGAGTACAATCCTCACTCAATTTTTCATTGCAAAAGTGTGGAACAAAGCTTTTGAAATATCTTCTTTAACACTGAATTGGACCTTAGTTAACTCACTATTCTACCATCCTGTAGTAGCGTTTTAAATTCTTGGCATTGTAATTTCCCACAACTTGATTGTCATGAATGTTCACAATTTTGTAACAATTATTACCATAACATTCAATTACTTTGAAGGGACCATAATATGCCTTTGCAAATCTGGGGTAAATCTGCTTTGAGACATCAGCCTTTGTGGGTCTTTAATAACCACTAATTCATCTGGTCTCAGCGGTGTATCGTAACGTTTTCCTAGCGTGCGTTTTTCTCGTCTCTCCGCTGCTGTGATTAGATTCTGGCGGGCTACCTCAATTCTTCTTTCCCTCGTGGGTAGGTGATCCTTAGGTATATCTCTGAAAACATCATCCCATGGCCGTTCAGGTTTTCTGTTGAAATGTAGTAGAGTTGGAATATCTGCTGTGCTTTCGTGTACTGTAGAATTGAGACATTCCTCAATGAGGGGTACAATTCTAATCCATTCCCTGTGGTTATCTAGCAGTATAATCTTGCGTATTTAGTTATCTCCTTGATCGATCTCTCCACCGGGTTCGATTCTGGGTTCCTGTAGCTGGAGAAAATATGTTTAATCTCGAGCCTCTCCATCGCGTTCTTGAATTCTTCCGACGTAAATTGTGTTTCATGGTCTGTCAAAATACTATCAGGTCTTCCTGCTCTTGGGATTACATTCCTTTCGATGTGTTTGATCACGCTCTTCGAGTTTGCTTTCTGCATCGGATTTATAATCACGTACTTTGTAAATACATCGATTGTTACGAGATAGTACTGATTACCGCGATATCCCTTAGGTCCTGGGCCAAATATGTCCATTGAATGCATTTCACGGGGTTTTTCGGGTATTATAGACCTCAGTTTTTCCTTGAGTAACGATGAAGCTTGCTTACTCAGCTGGCAGTTATTACATGTCCTAATAACATCGGCTACGGTAACTCTCATATTAGTCCAAATGAACTGTTCTTTCACGGTGGCCAAAGTTTTGTCTACACCTCCGTGACCAATGCTGTGATGAGTTAACCATAAAACTCGGTTGACAAGGTTAGGTGGAATTACAACTCATATTTGCGTTTTCTCTGGGTCCTTATATCTGCATACAATCTCTCCACAAAGTAGGTGTTTTCGTGCTAGCTTTCTCGTTTCTTCATAATCAGGATCTTGTTGGTCCATTCTGCCTTTCAGGAATCGAAATATTCGTCGTGTAGGTGCGTGCCTTTTCCGCGTGACTGCAATGTTTTTCAGTCGGTCGATCGTCCCTTGATCTTGCCTTTCAATCTGGATAGCATTAACTTGAATACTGTCCACCGGATTGCGAGATAATGCATCCGCTAACAGGCTGTCATTCCCGGGCTTGTGCACGATTGTTGCATTAAACTGTTGGAGGAACAGTGACCATCTGGCAAGTCGATCACTGGACAAGTCAGTCTTCAGCATAAACTGCAATGCCTTGTGGTCTGTAACAATGATTATCTGGTGTCCGGTAAGTACCTTTTTCCACTGTTGTAAGGCCGAAATAAAAGCCAAAGCTTCTAATTCCGTTGTGAAATATTTAGCTTCGTGCGCCTTCAATTTCCTGCTACTAAAAGCGATGTAATGTTTCTGACCATTGTTATCCAGCTGATATAAGACAGCACTAATTCCAATTTTAGATGCGTCTGATTCCACATAAAAATGTCCTCTCAAAGTCAGGATATTCTAACTTCACATTTTCCTTAAGCATGTTCTTGGCGTCTTGAAAAGCTCTCTCCGTTTCTGCATTCCATTGCCAACGATTATTCTTTTTCAAGAGTTCATACAACGGTGCCATTGTCTCAGAATAGCGTGGACAATGCTGGGAAAAATACTAGCAAACACCAAGAAAACTTCTAACATTCTTTACTTTTGTAGGCTTCGGAAAGTTCATTATCACTTCCACTTTATCCTGGTTCGGGTGGTAACCATCTTTATCTATAGTACGCCCCAAAAAGTTGATTTTCTCTTGGAAAAAGTTGCATTTCTCAAAGTTTACTTTGATGTTCGCTTTACGGAGATTCTCAAAAAGTAACTTGAGATGGATTAAGTGTTCGTGAATCGTAGTCGAAGAAACGATAATGTCGGCTATGTAACAGATAGCGTTCGTCTTTACGTCCTCGTTTAACTGATTATCCAGTGCTCTAATCAGTGCTGGTCCACTGTTTATAATACCAAAAGGAAGACGGTTGAAAATCCAGGTAGGCTGGTCAAATAAAAATCCAGTGTACATCTTACTTTCTTCGGTGAGCTCAATATGATAGAAAGAAGTAGTCATATCCAAATTTGAAAAGCATTCTTTTCCTTTGAACTGCCATAGGGGCTCCCTAATTTTCGGCGGGTGGTCATTTTCTTTGAGTATGAGACTGTTAATCCGTCTGGCGTCTAAACATAGCCTTAATTGACCATTTGCCTTTTGTACCACAGTGATGGGGTTAATATATGACGTAGCTTGTTTCCTAATTATTCCGTCCTTTTCCAACTTCCGAATAATATCAGCTACTTCGTCATGGTACTTCTCTGGAATTGGGTAAGGTTTTCTCTGATAAGGAGTAGTATCAGTAAGCTTTATGTGGTACTTAAATCCCTTGATTAATCCAGGTTTATCATCAAATATATCTGCATATTCCTGACTTAAATTTCCAAATAACTCTTCATACTCTGTAAAACCATTCGCTTTTAATTCATAATGTCTCGTTTCTGCTTCTACTTCCGCAATGACTTGATTCTGAATAATATCTCTTGACTCCTTTTCTGGAAGGTTTTCTGTGTCCTGTTCTTCAGACTCTTCTGTGTCAATCTCGTCATAGAATTTCACTATTCTATTCCGCATGTCTATTATTGCTCCTACCTTTGTGATAAAGTCAATCCCAATGATCACATCGAAATTAATCTTTTCTACCACAATGAAAATGTGTTCATAACGACGCTTATTAATGGTGAATTCCATTAAAACTTGGATTCGATATTTTACTGACTTATCTCTGAACATCCCTCGTATTTTCAAACTGGCATGGATGAAATTTAATTTCTCAAAGGAATCTTGTGAAATTATCGAAACTGATGCGCCCGTATCCAAAAGTGTTTTTAACGTGGTTTCTCCCACTACAATATTTATGATAGGCATCTCAGCCATTCTCTCTTTCTCTGGGATCTCTTCCTCGAATAACAAATCGTCATCCGTCGTCTGATATATCTCATTTACCTTGATTTCATTAATAGGTGAAGATTTTCTGCCGTTTATTGTTGATTCCCATTTGAAGTTTTTTTTTTGCCTAGAGGTATCATCATTATTACCTCTATTCTCTTGTCGAGCCTGGTTTCGGTTCGTCCTCTCTCGGTCTTTCTTCTCTACTTCTCTGATTTTCCTCCTGTTGACCTCGGATATAATTTCTGTTCTCTTGGTTTCTCCTCTGCTGAAAATTCTGGCGATTGTAATTGTCGTCATTCCAGTTCTTATACCGGGAATATCCTTGGCGATTATTGTTATTTTCGTTGTTATTACCCCTCTGGTAATAATTATTCTGGCGATAATTATTATTATACTGATAACCCGATCTTCTGGTTTGAGTATTGTTTCTGGCATATCTCTGATATGGCCTGTTATCCTGTTGCCTTCGGTTTTGATACTCGTTTCTCTGATTCTGAGTATAATCATTTCTTACCGGTCCTCCTCTCCT
The DNA here is from genome assembly GCA_946902985.2 of Meconema thalassinum. Lineage (NCBI taxonomy): Eukaryota > Metazoa > Arthropoda > Insecta > Orthoptera > Tettigoniidae > Meconema > Meconema thalassinum. The sequence continues at coordinate 1,097,657,645 of OX336389.2, read as the reverse complement.
ATTATCGGCGACATTTTCTTCCGTTTGCTGTACTTCGTCAATCATTATAGTGCTGACTTCTCGAATGTCTGTTCTTGGGCTACAAAAATTAGAATTCGTTACACTAGAAGTGTAGTCAAGCTGTCTCAGTAGATCATCCATTTCTTGGAGACTTGATACTCTAGATGCAATTATGTTTCTCCTAACATCCGCTGTATATTGCCGTGAGATAGTTTGTATCATTTCTATGTCTGACGGTGCCGGATGCAAATATTGAAGACGTGCTAATTGCGTCGCGAAGTAGCTAGCATAGCGTGTGTTATGCGAACCCGCGTACTTTCGTGAGTATGCCTCTCCTCTAACATTGTGCTGTTTATCTACCGACCAAAATCGTTTTATGAGGGCATTAGCAAAGTCCTCAAAACTTAGGAAAGTCCATCGGAACGCTCTGAATCACTGAAGTGCGATATTGCTTAAGTAACGCTCTACCAGTCGTAACTTTCTTTCTTCGGGAACATTATTCTCCAAAAAGTACTCTGAGATATCATTAATAAACTCTATTGGTGTTATTCCATTATTTCCTGGAATCGTGCATGGTTTCTGGTCAATATTCCGAATTATCATAACGTTAGGAATATTCGATGATGTGTTTCCACGTGACATGTTTTCCATAGGTGTCGAAAATCGTACTTGGTTCTCCCTAGCTTGCGGTGTATTTAACCTCCTAGCTTGGATTAATTCCTCCTCTAATTTATCGATTCTTTCTTGCAAAATTCTCCGTTCTTCTCTGATGCTACTATTTTCTGCCCGTTCTGGCATTGACGTATTTTCGTTAGTTAACTCAGTAGTCCGACCTTTAATAACATCCTCCACGATGCGAGAATTGCCTACTTCTAACTCCTGAATTTTACTTTTTATCGATTCGATTTCGTTATTTAAATCGGAGATTTTATCTTTTAGTCCATCATCCATGTGTTATTTGATCCTATCACCCAGATCTGGTTCTAAATCTACTGACAATATGTTCTGTAAACTCTGAATTCTCTCTATAAAATCTTTCCTAATTTCTTCAACGTCTTTAGTACTACGATACTCTGACATTACAAGTTTTTTAGAGAAATCATCTTCTAATCTTTTAACAATTATGCCTGAGGCTTCATTTAACTCAGTTTTGAGTTTATCAACACTTTCACTTACAACATGAATAATCTCAATTTCAATGCCGGTCCTTACAAGATCAGCTTTCTGATTCACCTGTATTTGTAGCATTGCCACAGTTGTTTTCAACTCATCCAGGTTAGAGTTGATGCTTGTGTTCTCGGATTGGAGCTTGCCTAACTGGAGGGTTATGTTATCCTGAAATTCATTTAATCTCTTAGTGTTGTCTTCTGACTGAATTTCTAAATCTGCCAAAGATGTTTGGGTCCTAGCTAAAGTATTCTGTGTTTCAGTGGACTGGGTTTGCAAGGTAGCTAAAGTAGCTTGGGTAGTGACTAATGTAGCTTGAGTTTATGTAGCTCTAGTATCTAGGGTAGCTAACTTGTCTTTCGTTTCATTATTCCGAGTTTGCAGGGTAGCTAAAGTTGCTTGTGAGATAGCTAATGGTTCTTTGGTTTCATTAGAGTTCGTTTGCAGGGTAGCTAACGTTATTTGAGAATTGGCTACAGTTGCTTGGGTTTCAGCTAACTTTCTTTGGGTCTCGATAGCACTATTTTGACATTCCCTAGCTAACCTATCTGGGTCAGCTTTCGCTTCTCTCCTAATCACTTCTGCACTTTCCTTAATATCTCTCTCTAAATTTTTCTGGTTTTGGTGGGTGGCTTGGTGTAGGGCTTCTAAGTCCTTATCTAATTTGCCCTGGGTCTCCTGCAACGTAGCAAACATTGCCATAATAGCATCCAGGTCTCCTGGAATCTTCTTTCTTGAGAAATAGGGTTCATAAACTATGACAACAATCAAGAACATCCGAAACAACTACCATTTATACCATTATATTAAAATGAAGGAGATTTTACCATTTATAAGTTACTTAATCTATTTCAATAATATCTTACTCCCTGTCTGGCAAATTATCATTTGTAGTCAACGGTCTACGAAAATAAAACAAACTAACAACAATCCTAAATGACAAGCAGACTTCCTTTGGTTACCCATTAGAAACGGAATGTTTCTAGCGGCTTAAGACTGCGTGGTGTTCAGCATTCTTGTCCAATTCTCCCTCCGAATATCTCGTGCGGTCAGGTCCCGGGATACGAACTCGATCATCATCGTGCTGTCGCCTCCTTCCGCCGATGACTCTTCTGGGAGAGATGGGATAGCCCTTTCTCGCTTCGGCTCCGGGTAATTCCCTGGCCGCCCTCGTCCATGAATATCTTCTTCTTTCCCCAAAGTTCCCTGTAGATCGTCATTTGAGATGGTAAAATGACTGATAATTGTAAAATTTCTATTACGGGAGAGATGAGATGTTGATCTCCTTCGAAATGTTGATGTTTAGTCATTTCGGATGTTCTGGATGCCATCATAGCGTCGTTCCCATAATTGTTTAAGCGTTCATCACGACGCTTGTAGAATCGTCATGAAATTCCTCCCTCAACTTTTGGAATTTTATCATTCTTGAAACTGTAGATTTCTCGTAAAAAAATTTAATTGTTTCTTCGCTGAATGCCGTTTTTAATGTTACTTGCACATTACTAAGTGCCTTCGATGAATATTTTCGATTTGCTTTGTTCAACTTGGAGAGTAGTTTGTTCGTACGTCCTTCTGCTTCAAAGTCGTGGTTGATAAGAGTCTCGCTTCCTCTTCTCTTTCCCCCGCGTCTAATTTCCAAAAACCGCGTCCTTTCTCAATCCATGGCTCTGATTGGTTGCTTATATTAATTGATCAAACTCTTCATTAATTACTTAAATACTCGGCTGTAATTATAGTCAATCGTTCTTAATTATCATTCAACACTCTTCATGATGGTTTAATATAATAACTTTGTCCTAGTAATTATATATGTTAATTTTAATAGGCGGCTCCTCATTGGTTCCAGTCGCGTGTCAAACTCGCGCCAGTTCCCCTATTTCTCCTACTAGCCACACGCTTGGCTTCTCTCTCTGAGATCTGACTCGGGCGTCCTCGTTGCTGCTCGGGCTCTTTGTCATCTCGGCGAAGCAAGTTCCGAGTCCCCTAGCAACTACTAATTTGCTATTGGCTGGCCGAATTAACTCAGTTAATTCCTTCGCTCAATAAACCTGTTTTGTGTCAGCTTATAGCATCGATAAATATTAACATGGGCTAATTTAGAAAACTTTCCACTAGATGTATAATTTTCTGTCTTGTCTCTCCAAACGAGTACAGTACCTTACATGAAGTTCCGGGGCGCCTATCCTATCCCTGTACCGGATACAGTTAAACACTACTACAGTCATCACAGCAATACAGGTTATCAGACAAGCTCAGCACTCACCCATCTATATGGGGTTGATGATCAAGCTGACCGAAGCACCTCAAATATAAAACAACAACAAAAGCATGTTTAAATATTATGCTTAAAAATATGTCACCTTAAATAATTTCAAAGAACGGAGTTATAATTTTAGGCGAAGTACTATTTGGTCTACTTCGAATGTTTGGAAAACATGAAAGTTGACTTGTGACATCTACATGGGTAAAGTTTTCGTCCGGCTGTGTGTGTATGACTGTCTTGCGTATTGATACCCAAACGACGAAACCAAATTAAATAATATTAACTAGTAGAGTAGCACTAGAATCAATAACTCAGGATGTAATTACGATATTAACACGAAACGCGATAAGAGAAGAGTATCATAGAAGAGACCTCGCTAGCCTTGACAATAAGACTATCATATTGAATATAGCAAGCAACCACCATGTTCAAAATATAACTAATAACAATCGATCAACCACAATGTATTGGAAATGCAACGACGAACTTAGTCAATAGCTAGACTCTCATAACAGTATTCCTCTCTAAAAGGTACAAGATTGGCGACTCTATACCAGGTGAATCAGCTGCCACTAATAATATTATTTTATGCAGCCCAACATACGCCTGATGTCAGGGAGATCGATATTTCTCTGCTTGCATCCCGTATGGTACTAATGCACTGCAAGCATATGCCGCAAACGATACTGAACACTATTATATTCCCCTCGTATTTGTCTGTAGTCACATCGAGGGAATAGTACGAGTGTTCAAAATCATTTACAGGACATGCTAACAGTGCACTAGTACCATACGGGAAGCAAGCAGAGAAATATCGACCTTCCTGATAACAACGCTAGTTGGGATGCATCAAACAATATTATTAGGGGCAGCTGATTCACCTGGTTTATTCAAGATCGTCGGTGTGAGTACTATTCAAACGTTAAAAATCCATACTTCAGGGAGCAATAACAGCATTACAACGAACATAGTAATGTTGTTGTTAATTAAGTACAAGCTTTTCGGGCTTGTAGGCCGTGGTCCAGACAGGATATCTCCCGACGTTTCACCGGAAACTGCGTCCGGCATTATCAAGGGTTCCGCTCTTTTCCTTGGTCAGCAGTGGAAAGGAGCGGAACCCTTGATAATGCCGGACACAGTTTCCGGTGAAACGTCGGGAGATATCCTGTCTGGACCACGGCCTACAAGCCCGAAAAACTTGTACTTAATTATGAACGCCGGCTGTGAAAGCCTAAGCTGAATGTTGTTGTTGTTGTTTACTTTAGGGGCTTTACTACATCATGGTCATGTAGCTCCGTATATTTGGGTGTGTGTAGAATTTGTCTGATAACCTGTGTCAATGTGATGTCTGTACGACTGTGTGTATTTGTAATTGATGTAGGATTTGGGTAGGAAGCGGCCGTTGCCTTTGGTTGGGTACCATCCCAGCTTTTGCCTGGAGTAGAAAGAGAAAACCACGGAAAACCATTTCCAGGATGGCTGAGGTAAGAATCAAATCCACCATACGAGGCTGAGTGAACCCCGTTCCAGCCCTCAGACAAGAATTAAATTCCTTTGACTCCACGGTACCCCACAATGGGGGTCATAAAAATAGTACAGTACACTTCAGGAAGAAACTGGCTAGTACATGCTCACAATATGTGTGTTTAATGTAATTTCATTCCAAAACAAGTACATTGCCAGTATGATGGTGAGCCGGTTTCGATGGTTTTGCCATCTCTTTAGGACAAAGAACATTTTTTATTTGCAAATGAAGTGATTAACTTTCATTGTGGCCAAATGTTTAATGAAGAAGTTTGTTTGGTGAAAAAGTAACTCATCAGGGAAAAGTAAATAATATAGTGTTTGAATTAAAATCGCTTCCTGAAAATTGCTCCAGATTACTTACCTGAGATATGCACTATTTGCTGTTATTGACGTACTTTATGTTTCTTGGTCAATGGTTATACATTTTTCAATTCCCGCTAAAGCGTTTCCACGGAAAATTCACACTTTTCCAAACAAACAAGTTCATGAGCACCAAAAATTGATTTTACTTTCATTAACTTCTTTCTCGTTAATTTTTTGAATAAATGTTCGAAGAAATTTGAAGGAGAAAAATTGCAACACAAATGAATTACAACAATTTTTCGCGGAGTCAAATGGAAAAGCGCTAGAGGACCACCAACGTTGCGCGTCGGCACTGCATAACGTGGAACAGCTAGAGGTGCACACGATCACCAACCTCCCTAGACGGCTAACTCCGATCCTGATACAGTTCCCTCCATTTCATCCCCTTCATTCCTAGTACCCCTAATGACTACTCCTCTTTCTCTCCTTTAAACCTCAACCCCCCATATTTCAAAACTCCCTTAAAAGAATGGGGAAGAAGCAATATGGTAAATCTGGAAAATTTCTACAAGCTGTAAAGAAGAATATCAAAAAGATTAGTGATATTTTGGATAGGAGTTAATGAACAACAAGTAGATAACTACTTGGATGAACTTAACGTGCAAAAATAAAAAGGGTAAAATTTAAATGTACTGTGGGGATTGATTCGACGCCATGTCACTGCCTCTGTAGGTTAGGGCTAATCAATATTTTGACCGTCACTGTGTCGTATTGTTTGGATACTTCCTCAGGATTGCCATCAGCATTTTCAACACTAGGTCCAAAATAAATTATTAGGAAATCTTATGTGGAATTCGAAAGGCGAAAATATTGAAAGATTGAAAAAAGGTCAGTTCAGAGTGACATTAAGATTTGATTACCTTTGATTCATGCCTTTTGATCCATATATATAAGGTGCGTTCAAAACGTAACGAGCCGGAGGCATAATTACAGAAACCAGTACCTGTATGTTAGAAGTACTGGCCCTGGCTGTTGAGGCACTTGTCCCACTGTGACTCGAGGCGGTGAATGGCTGTCTCATAAAATTCCCTGGGCTGCGATGTGAACCAGTTCCGCACGTACAGCTGGACGTCGGCATTCGAGGTGAATCGTTGGCCCCGCAGAGCCCTTTTCAGGGGACCAAACATGGCGTAATCACAGGGAGAGAGGTCTGGACTGGAGGGTGGCCGAGAACCTCCCATTTGAATTTATGCAGGAGTGCCGCGACTGTGTTGGCCGTATGAGGTCGTGCATTGTCGTGGAGCGACCACGGCGGCTATCGCGATCACTGTCACTCGGCGGTCCTGGGTAATGAGTGCATCAACCAGCTGGACGTTGTCATCGGTAATGCAGGGGGGTGCCCCAGACCGGGCATCATCGGCTAACGACACCCGTCCTTCCCTGAAGCGCTTGTGCCACACCTTGACCCTTGCAAGGGACATGCAGTCTTCGCCATACACTTATATCATTCGGCAAGGAATGTCCGTTCCCCCTACTCCTTCCGCTGTCAGAAACCGAACAATACCTCTTTGCTCTTCGGTTGACGCCTCCATGTCACTGTTTGCAATGCGACTGCAAACGTACTCGTTTACACTAAAAAGAATAAAACTATGTAACTATTTTGGTATGTCATTATACTCTTTACATTTATTTTAATAGTGCCGTATCTGCACTTGACACACACATTAATCTGTACTACATGTAATGCAATTTGATTGTATGATTGGTTCTTCACTTTAAGTACTACGAAGAGATTTTGATCATCAACACCGTTTGTGTGATCTTTCAGACAACTTGTGTTAGTATGATGTTTATCGGGGAATGATGGTGCAGTTGTCAAGCTGTTTTCGAGGTGAAATGCCACGTTCAGTGGTTCTGATTCTACGTCAAATGGCAGTCCAGTGGCTTATGTTAGCTAGGTTAAACTTAAAGCTTGCTTGCCTGCTTCATAATGAAACTGCATGCATTCAGTTCTAGTCCTTGCTCTAATTTTAAGTTGAGAGTACAGCCGCAAATCAAATGACAAACAGAACTCTGGGAAAGGACGTTTGTAATAATAATCTTATGGGTTAGAAGTCTCATATAACTACTGTAGCTTTAGGAACGCCAGGGCGTCAACATTTTACTAAGGAAGGGATCCTTATTGTGCTATTAATTCTATTGACATGAAGTTGTTCAATTTAACACCCTTGAATGTATAGACTGAATCTGGATTGAACCCGCAATATTTGTTCAATCTTTGATTACTTAACCAACTTCACCAGTCATCCCGAAAAGAATATTTCTGTGGTAAGAAGACAGTTAACCTGTGCCAGCAGCTTTGGACAAATTGAAGTCTTCCGTATACAACCTACCAGGATAAAATGATAACAATCTATAACTTATATTAGCACTTCGAGCGAAGTTGGCGGGGTAATATTTAGTGACGGAGAATCCTCTAAAGAGAGTATTCAGGAGTTGGCACTATACTGTTGGCTTAATTGCTGGCACACCTGGTAAACCTTGTTCTTGATTGCTGATTATAAAGGGAAAACAAAGATCGACCGTTGATTTGTCATTAACTACCGCAGCACAATCACTGGCTCATTTATTTAGAAGCTCTGTGTGCGGGGATCAGATTGAGTTTTACCTGATGTACGGTATAATAACCATAGGTCTACGGTATGAAACAAACGTACCTTGAATAAACTTCACACCTCCATTTATATCCGTGTTTTCCAACCAAGTACTGTATGTTACAGGAATTGTGACTCCTTCCCTATGGACAACCTTGTCGTCAATCATTTGAGATTCATCATAAATACATAGTGTACCAAAATGAAAATCATTTTAAATACAACTGGTAGAACTGAATCTGACTTTCTCGCTGTTAGCTCGCAAGTATACCAACCAGAGATCGAGTGCTGGGTCATGATGAAGGAGAATTGATTTCCTATAAAGTATGAGGACTAGGGAATTAAACTGCTATACGTATCCCTTCATTGCTACTCCATTCAATGTGCATGCTATATTCACGAAATCAATATTCTTCTGTGATTGTGTAGGACCTATCAGGAAGAAAAGTGAGATGTAAGTCCCCTCATTATTGGCGTACGATCATATTTCCTTGAAACATGTATCTGGTGCCCTCCTGTGAGATTCCAAATCCAATGGGATCACTCAGAAACGTTTAAATAGGTATTCACTTGGTATGCCGTTACATTCTGCCTATACATGCAAGTATTTATTACTGGACTGGGTGTACATAAGTAAGAATGTGACGAACAGCTCTGTCAAATAATGTGGTAATAATGTAATTTAATACTTCGCAATGTTACGTGAAAATACCTCCAGAGATGTCACGTCAGATGCTATATTTGAAACAGTCGTCAGCTGGCTACCTGAGTGGCCCCTCTTATGCAAGGAGTCATCCAGACTCGTTATTGATTCAAAGCTGTGGTCGCCAACTTTTTGATATCAGAGGGCAATAAGGGCTCAAAAGTTAGACAGTATCTGTAAAATTATAATGATGATGTTTCAATTCAGGGACTTGGACATAGTAGGCATTTAGCCCTGTGTACTTGGGTGTGTGTGTGTGCAGTATTTTTCCGATAATCTGTGTTATTTTGGGGTCTATTTTAATGTGTGTATTTGTAATTCAAGTGAGTATTGGGGGGAAGGAAGTGGCCATGGGCCCAAGTTAGGAATCAACCCGACATTTGTATGTAGTGAAAGTGGGAAACCACGGACTACCACTCAAAACTGGCTGAGGTGGGAATCGGACCCGCCTCTTCTCAGTTTTGCCTCACGAGACTGAGTGTACCCCAGTCCATCTCTCAGACCAGAATTAAATTTATTGGCAGAGCCGGGAATTGAACCCCGGCCTCCGTGGTGACAGTCAAGAGGGCTAGCCACTACGCAACGAGACGGACATGATAATGGAATATTGAATCAAATTTCAAAGTTTTTTTTACTGAATTACAAAGGAAATGACTTTTAGCCTATATTCATTTATGAAAAAAAATAGCTTTATAAGATCACCTTTTGTCCGTAGTCCATGTGTGTGAGTGTCTGTATGTGTGTGCGTCACCCCTAATTACTTCTCAACGGCTGGAGCGATTTTAATGAACCTCGGTAAGGTCATAGTACTGTTTTGGCTGACCTCAGCCATGCCCATTAAATTTTATTACGTCTCACCAATTTTACATGGCGGCTGTGCGAAGTATTTCACCGGCATTCTATATCTCCGAAACTATTACTCATATCACCCTGAAATGTTGTATTGTGATAAAGGGCACGACTAGACTTTCACCTGTGTGACTTTCAAAATCCTGTTAACGACAAAATGAAAATGGCGCTCAAGCGAAGTTGAAACTTATAAATAGACTTTTCTGCCGATTTAACCGTCCGAACGCAGTGAAACTTGTTTTAATTTTAGTAATAATCCTCCATTGATTTTATATTTATTAGCCTATTTTCATTTACGATAAAATAGGCTTATGAGAATACCTTTTGTCTGTGTGTGTGTACGTGTTTGTGTGCGTCCGTGTGTGTTTCCCCCTAATAACTTCTAAACGGATGGAGAAATTTCAATGAAACTCGGCAAGATTATAGTACTATTCTGATTGGCCCCGACCGTGCCCTTCGTATTTTATTTCGTCTCACCAATCCAACATGGCGGCTGAGCGAATTACTCCTCCAGCATTCTATATCTTCGAAACTATTCCTCATATCACTTTGAACATTTGCACGAAGATAAAGGGCACTACTAGACGTTCACCTATGTGATTTTCAATATCCTGTTAACTACAAAACGAACATGATGACCAAGCGAATATGAAACATTTAAATAGACTTTTCTCGTGATTTAACCATCCGAATGCAGTAAAACTTGGTAGAGAAAATGAATATACAAATTGCAATGTACTGACATCTAATTTAAGTTGTTTACATAACCTCAAGATGGCGGCTGTGCAAAATTTTAAAATCAAGTTTTTATTTCATGTGTTCTAATCATGCGATCGAAATCAACGTTTGAATAATGAACGTGCACAATAATCCTCATCTAATAGTAGATAACTCTATGGCCCACAAATTTTAAAATCCAACAGGGTGACCATCTGAAATATTTAGACGGTTCTCAATAGCTATTAATCTATGTTAGCAACCAAACTGAAATTGTGTATGTGTATAGAGGCTATAAGCATAACTTCACCTATGGGATGTTCAATAACCTAGTGAGCACAAATCCATCATGGTGGCGACGCGTAATTTAAATATTCAAATGGAAATTTCTCGCGATTTAACCGTCTGAGCGCAGTGAAACTTGGTACGGTATATGCTTATATCAATGTTGATCCACTCTCATCTAACAATAAGTCGTTTAAATTATTTTCATAACCACATGAGGGTGACTGAGCGATATTTTTAAGTCTTGTCTTTATTTCTTGTGTCCTAATCATGCGATTGAAATTTGAATAAAACACCTACACAATAATCTTCATGTAATAATACATAACTCTAAGGCCTGTATATAAAAATCCAACATGGTGACCATCCTAAATATTTAGAAGGTTCTCAATATCTACGAATCTATTACAGCAATCAAAATGAATTTTTTATGTTGATAGACGCAATTAATATAAGTAGGATATATGATAATAGGCTATATTGTTCTTCACGGAACTACTTGTTAAGATTGAAACTAAACCCATATATGCCCAGTGGGTCGTTGGCTACCCAGTTACTTCAGAGATGCAAATAACCAACAAAAGGTTTGATCAGCAGCTGCAAACAATATGGCAGTGTGTAATAACGCTTTCTTTCTTGACGGAAATCATTATTTGACTCCTATTGTTTCAACTGTAGGCACAAGTAATCTGATTCTTGACGCTAGTGCATACGGTTCGTTTGGATGTAGTGTTAGTGAATCAAAAAAGTAAGTTCTAAGTCCTATGTACTCTTTGGAAATGGTTTTGTTCATTGAAATATACAGGTCAATATTGTAATATTGTTAACTTTTAAAACAACTTTTAATCACGCTAAAATGTTAGGACCAAACTTGCAGTGGGTCGCTAACTACTCACCGAGCAGATCCAGTGCTTTGTCGATAATTGAACAGTGAATTCAAATAACCCACAGTAACTTTATGTAACATTCATCCGACAGAGGTATCTTTTTGTAGTCACCTCTAGTATGAATATAATCATATAACATATGTAGGCAGAAATCTGATCAAATATTCAATCTTTGTTGGGTCAAAAAATGGTCTGACATCATTCCAAATTCTTGAAGAACTGGAGATTGATGCATCACAGGATAATTTAGGAGATGTTGATGTATACATCGATCCACCAGGTGATGCTGGGAATGACACAGCTAGTGATTCAGGAGAACAGGATTGTAATGATCCAGATAGAGTTAGTAGGTGACAGTTAGAAGCTCCAGAAGAAATTGTTATAAATCGGAGAAGAAATGAAGAAGACAAAGTGCCACAGCCAAGTAGCTCATCAGTGAATGGCAATCAGCGCAAGTTATCACGAAAAAATAGTGCTTCTGAAAACAAAGAAAATGGAGTAATAAAACTTTCAGTCCGAAGGTAAGAGATTCTGACTTGTCCAACTCAATGTCTCACGCTCTACTTTCTATATCAGCTTCAAGTGAACTGGTTGAATTTTTCGAACTTTTCACGAATGGGAAAATTATTGAGGACATTGCGATTCATAGTGTTCTGTATTCACCTCAAACGAAGAACAATCCCTATTTTAAGCTATCCGTGGTATACATATACTATATTATAGAGATACTAATTTTTAGTGGTAATGTGCCATTAGCAACGCGAAGGATGTTTTGGGAAGAGAATGATGACTGCCATAATAAACTTGTATCTCGTGGTATGAGAAGACATCGTTTTGAGGAGATTTTCCGCTATCTCTATGTAGCATATAATAATGCACTTATTATTATTATTTATTTACCATAAATCGTACACGAAGTATGGAAGGCCTAGTGAAAAAAGGCAAGCCCCACATACATATTTCATGCTTCACATGCACATCTTACATCTACATTTGTTTTAACAATATTTACAAGTTTTACAAATATATTTGCAGTATTTACATATTTAGAATATTGACATAGTACATTTTCCTGTTCACTCACTCTCTCACGCACGCACTTTCATAGCCTCGATCACGCGATACATACATTCATTCCATTCAGATACTCATTCATTCAGCGAGACAATCAATCACTCATACAGACGTTTTTTTATACAATGTACCTTTTTACGTACGGCTTGAATTTCCTAAGAGGCAAGATCTTGGCATCCCCTGGCAGCGTGTTCCAAAACCGCGCAGAGCGGCCGTAGAAACCTGTCAGGTAAGCATTGCTACGTGCGAAGGGCGGAACGAGGGTTACACCTCGTCCTCTCCGAACTGAGCGGTATGCCAATGACAGTCGGCAAAAAGGGTCAATATTAATGGAACCTGTAAGGGATTTTTTAAGAAAAATTAGATCAATTTGTTTGGCTGTTGCCTCTATAGATGGAAATTTTGACAAAGGGGAAGGGGAATAACGAGCTATTAGCCTCTCTGCGCGGCGCTGTACACGCTGGAGCTTGTTCATGTTTTCCGCTGTAGTGGGATGCCAAGCAGGTAAGCCGTACGTTAATATCGGACGGACCATGCATGTGTAAGCCATCCTGAAGGCTCTAGGTTTACAGCCTCTCATGTTTCTGTACAAGAAACCCAGAATTTTGGTGGCCTTACATCTTGCCTCTTCACTTTGTATGTTCCAATTCAGGGTGTCGGAGATTGTTACCCCTAATAACTTTAAGTTTGTGCACTGTGGGATGACACTGTTCATAATTTTGTATTCATTCTCAATGGGTTTTTGTGACCTGGTTATTCTTATGTATTTACATTTTTGTACATTTATATTTAAATTATTCACAGAACACCACAGCGATAAGTTGTCCAGATCTGATTTAAGACAGAGGGAATCTTCTTCACATTTAATGCCCCTGTATAGCACGGTGTCATCTGCATATAGTGACATTGATGAGGTGACACAGCCAGGAAGATCGAGCACATATATAGTGAAGAGAAGAGGTCCGATCACAGAGCCCTGAATCACTCCAGAAGTAACTTGAGCAGCCTGCGATCGAGCTCCTCCGTACACCACACACTGCGTTCGACCCTCTAGGAATGACCTCACCCATGCAAGTAAGCTACCCCGTATGTTAAGCTGCTGTAGCTTTAACAAAAGTCTTTCATGAGACACTTGATCGAAGACCTTAGCCCAATCCAGTGCAATACAGTCCACTTGTTTCACTTCTGGCTGATTCAAGTAGAACTGAAACTCATCAATGACTTTTGTCAATAGAGTAGTGCAAGAACGACCCGGAAGAAAACCGTGCTGATTTGGGTCGAGCAGATTGTTCTCCCGCAGAAATTCCAGCACACTGTTTGCTACTAGCCGCTCCATACATTTACAAATTATAGATGTTAGACACACCGGTCTGTAATTTGCAACATCCTCTCTGTCACCTTGCTTATAGATTGGCACCACGTTAGCACATTTCCACCCACACGGCACAGAACCTTGGTTGATAGACAGGTTGAATAACGCACACAGAGAGGGCGCTAATGCTTCCGCACACTGCAGCAGGATCCGTCCGGGAACATCATCTGGGCCGGTCGCCGCATGTGGTCTAATCTTCCGTAGGCTCTGAATCACCTCAGTTGTTGTGAAGGACAGGTTGGAGAGTGGGAGGGGTGGAAGTGATGACCTTGGCAGAAGCAGGTTCATGGTCATATCCGGCTTAGAAAAGTTCTGCTTGAAACTGTCACTGAACGCTGTTGCAATATCTTCGGGTGCACTGAGGAATGTACCGTTACAGTGAAATGAGGCTGGCGCAGCGGTGCCGCGTCTTCTGGACAAAAATTTCCACATTTCACTGGTGCTGCTTATTTTGTGAATATAATTGTCGTATGTTTCGCGAATTAAGTTCTTTGTTTGGTTCCTGATGTTCTTGTATTTTTCCCACATGATGTCAGTTGAGCAACTTTTCCATTTCTTGTATAAAACGTTCCTTTTCCTAATCATTTTAATGACTTCCTTCGTCACCCAAGCAGAATTTTTCTTCCTACTAATGGTTATTTTCGGTATAGCTATATCCACACATTCAAAGAAACTTTTTCGCCAGGCGTGCCACACTGATTTGATGTCGCTGGTGTCCAGAATACATGGGGTGGGAAGGTGTTTGAGGAATAAAGATGATAGCAGTTTCCAGTCTGCCTTTTTGTAATTGTATACTGTCCTCACTGTGCTCTTGCTGCGTGGTTTGTTGTAATGCAATGTGGTAAAGATGGCTGCGTGATCACTGAAACCGGGTATGACTTCAGCTTTCTGTACGGAGGAAGGAAGGCTTGTGAGGAATAGGTCTATTGTGGAGCGTGTAGTTTGTGTGATTCGAGTTGCTTCGGTTATCAATTGGTCTAGGAATAAATCGTAGAATGCGGTAAGGAATTCATTAGCAATGGGATCCTTGGGAGTGGGAGGAGAGTTTTGCCAGTCTATTTCTAAATTAAAATCGCCTGTTATGTAAATGGCCTTGTATTTGTGCTGGATGTATTGTACACGACGGAGGGACTCCAAAAGTTCATCATTGATGTGCCGAGTTGAATTTGGAGCACGGTATACAGAGCCTATTAGAAATGTATTGTTCGCACACGTGAATTCCACCCACACAGCCTCAGCATCAGTTTCAAGCTCCCGTTGGCGAACAGGCCTTAACTCAGGTTTCATGGCTATTAGTACCCCTCCCCCTGATGTCCAGGTTCGATCTTTGCGGAACATGGTGAATGTTACCGGAAATATTTCTGGGTCGTTAGTGGATTTTTTCAGCCATGTCTCCCCTGAACACACAATTGACGGATTAAGTGCTGTGAGACAAGAACGCAGGTCCGGTTGTTTGGAGGGACATGTTACACTTCGAGCATTGAAGGAAAAAATGGACAATGCTTTGCCATCCGAGGGAGTTACGTCACTATCTACACTATTTGCACTCTGTGTCGATGTATTAAAAAATGAGTTAGAGAACTGAGGTAAAGAACAGTTCCAACACAGCCACGATTGTTTCCCAGAGGTGATTATTTTTTGTTTTGAAGCACTGATTTTTGCACAAGTTCTGTGCGCTTGAGAGTGGCAAGATGTACATGTCACAAATAACTGATTCACACGACCCTTCGAATCACAAATTACACACACCTTATTCGGCCCTGGGTTCATCTCCACATCTCCACTGAGGGCCACAGACAGCACCACGAGATGTAATAATGTAGCGGGCGGTCTGGCGCCCTCTGCCTGCTGCCGTGACTATCAGCCCCTCGCTTCCACACCATGTGAGAGAAGATATATTGAGTTTACAAACTACCATGAGGTGTTTCTTCAGGTCCGAGTTCACACACGAGTCTTCAATTGTTAAAGAATGATCGAGGATCTTTTTCGAGGCACCCACTGAGCTTTTTACTAGCAAGTGTTTAGTGCTTTTCAGTCGGTCAACACGAAGGTACCCAAAAGAGATGGGTTATGCCCTAATCCTGAAATAAATTACATGAGATTAATAAAACACTAGGATGACCAGTTTCGATCGTCAAGCGATCATCATCAGATCCATTACACTTAGGCCATAAAATCTATGTTTGAAATACAGGTGAAAATATTTACAATATGTACAATTATTTAGTTGCAGTATTGGTACTGCAACTGTCAGTGTATGCTAAATGCAGTATATATGTTAGGTGAAATGCTAAATGGTGATAGCTATCCGGAGATTGTACTTTAGAGAGATTATATGGTTGTAAACTATGGTTAAACTATAAAATTTTAGGCTAACTACTTATCTGATTGTCTTCCGTATTACAGCTACTCGCAGTTTTCGTGCTTACTAGAACTCACTGTGCGGTCGACTGCGGTGATTATCTTAACGACTGGTTTTTCCCTCCCTTCTCCCCCCTACCCCTACGTGCTGTGGGGAGTGATCGCGATGTGTTTATGTGAGGTGTTGCCAACCTAGATAAGATGTATGTTAATGAATGAGGTGGGTCTGCAACTATTAAAGACCGTGGATTAGCCCTCGCCACGCGTGGAGCATAACCCATTCGAACTAAGCGTTGACGGTCTTATGAGGACGTCCCGGCACCTTTAATACTGCCGCGAATATGGGCCTTGGTTTATTGCAGAAGAAAAGTACATCGTACACCTGATCCAGATAACATTTACCTATTAAAAAACCCCTAATTTCCCCCCTGTTTTTATCTAGCTTGGCTGTGTCGCTAAATTGTGTTTTGTTTCCGACAGAGTGTGTTTTTAGTAGCGTGAAGAGGGGTGAGCTCTCCATGAACGTGTGTTCATTTAGATTGTTGGGATTGTTTCGTTTGGCTAGGTGTATCTCGATTGCTTCCTTTATGTCAAGAGCTCTGCCTTTCGATTCTTGATGGATTATTTTAAGGTCCGACTCAATGTTGGTAAAGCTGTGCCCTGCGTCACACATATGTTCGCACACGGCTGAATGTGTTCCGTATCTTATCGCATTCCTATGTTCATTATAACGTGTGTCTACTCGCCTTCCACTCTGCCCGATGTAATTAGCTTGACAATCGGTGTCTTGGCACGTTATAGAATATACCCCTGACCTTGAATACGGGTTACGTTTATTTAGATTACTATTTAGGAGGTGCCTAGCGGTTGTGTTTTTCGTCGTGAAAGCTATACTAGGTAGAACACGAGGAAAAGTTGGAGCACTGTAACTGCTACACACCTGCTGGCCGCCATCTTGACGCTTGACTTGCTCCTGATGATACAATTAATGCAGTATTCCTAAAATATGCACCAATGGAGTGTAATATCAGCATAGATGAATCCATGATCCCCACTTTGACCGTCATGGCTGTAAGCAATACATTCGAGATAAGCCTGTTAGGTTCGGATTCAAAGCTTGGGTAGCTGTCACGAAACTTGGATATTGTCTTTATACTGATTTATGTCTAGGAATAAATTGTGAACATCGAGGAGAAATGGGCTTTGGGGAGTACGTAGTGATCAACATTTGTGAAAAAGTTCAAGAGGAGTATCCTGGAGTTCATCTGTTTGTATGCTATGGCATCCTTTTAACAGCCCCACGGCTTATCACCAACATGATACAAAGGAATGTGTGCATTACTGGAGCAGTCAGGGAAAACAGGACTGAGGAATGCCCTTTGATTGGCACAAAAGTAATGAAAGATATGTGTAGAGGAAGTACTGACTACCGAGTAGGCAGTGAAAATGGCGCTGTTCAATGGAACGACAATGCTGTAACTCTGTAACTACATTGTTGTCAAACTTGTATGGTATTCAACCCATTCATAAAGTGAAGCGTTATTCTGTGGCAACCCACTCTAAAATTGGCGTACATATACCCATTACGGTACATAAATACAACCATTGTATGGGTGGAGTTGATCAACTGGGTGGTAATGTTTCAACCTATCGAATTTCAATTAGGGGAAAAAGGTGGTACATCCCTCTCATATTATGGTTTCTGGATGTGGCATTGAAAAATGCTCGTCTTTTATCAAGATAACACGGTGTCAACTGTGACTCCTTTCAATTCAAACGCCATGTTGCAACTAGTTTATTCAGTCAATTTATAACTTCCAACCTGGACCATCTGGAACTCCAGCTGTGAAAAGACGCATGTTGTATGCTGTCTGTCTACACAAAGCTGAACGTATAATTGTTTTGGGACACTCAAGACGCAGGTGTAAGGCATGCCAAAGCAAAACCACGAAAGCCTGCAAAAAATTCGAAGTTCATCTGCATGGCAGGTGTTTCCAAGTGTACCATGAGTGATGTAGGCTAACAAAAAATCCAGTGAGAACATACATTGTTTATAGCCAATAATAACACACATTGTACACTAGTATTTAAATCTAAGAAGTGATTAAAAAGCTAATTTCCAGTACAGCAAAACAGATGGTGTTGCTTGTGTCTGTACGCTTCAATTAACTGATATTGAAAGTACCCAGTGGGTCGTTAGTGACCCATATGAAAACAGGCATTCCCGATGAAATGTTTAAGATGGAGTGTCATGTATATTGTTAATAGATTTATCTAATTATGCTATAAGAAATGCACGTCATTTGTAGATAACCATAATTGTGGGCACATATGGGTTACCAAATAAGTCAAATAGAACAATTCAAAGTATTTGTGTGAAAATGAGACACTTGAAACATTCGAATGTAAACTAACAAATGCAAATACATTGTGGTGTGAAGAAGAGTAATACATATTTTTAAAAAAAATAAGTGAATAAAATATTGCGTCATAAGAATTGAATTAATGCAGGGAATGATAAAATAAAGTAGAATACGACACTTTTTCCTAGAGAAGCAGGTGGATATCACAAGGGGATGATATATACCATTTTCCCAACATTTAGATGCCACAGTAAATTGAGATATCAATAAAGAAACACTAAAGAGCAAATTGACTTCCTCCTTCCAACACGCCGCAGTGGGAAATGTGGGGTGTGTAACGAGTTTTGCGCATTGGGTTAAACCCTTGCCCAAATCAGGATGGTAGAGAATAAATTATTCAAGAATCGATCCTGTGATCTCCCAATTTCATAATAATAATAATAATAATAATAATAATAATAATAATAAAGTTATTGGTTTCACGTCTCTTTTAATTTCTGCGGGTTTAAAAGACGTTGGGGAGCCGCAATTGTGCCCCGAAGCGGATCTTTAACGTTCCTGTAGATCTAATCAAAATAATCAACTTTGCGCATCCTCAAATGCCAACTGACTACGCCACAATTTGATCCTGCAACATTGCGCACACCAGGCGAGAGCGGTACCGCTGTAGCACGCAGCCAGTTACCTCCCACTGTATACGTCGTTACTATGTCACTAAGCTAATGAGGAAAACATTGGCAAAGGGCATATAGTTCGTGAGTTCGAGTCCCACATAGGTGAGACATTCTAATTATCTGCCTTTCATCTAAACGGCTTATATCAATTGTTCAAAACATGATCTAATGCCTAAAATCATCCATTCGTCATTAATGAGATTGTCAAAATCTAATTATTGGAACCAGTTAATAATACGGTAACAGTGTTTGAAATATATCTACAGAAAGTTTGTAATAACCGAATCAATCGCACTTTGGTAAGGTAGTTGTATTATTGGTACGTTCATTACGCCTACAAAGGTGCTTGCATCACTGCCAGTTCAATAGATCGGATGCACGGATTACTGGCATTTATTCTGTTAATTATCCTCAATGCAAACTCAGTAACTTTGATCCCCATAAAACAGTACATTGATTTATTGAAAATAAATGATGATGATTGTTATTTTATGGGACCCTCATGGCTTGGGAGATAGTGAAAATGAAAAGATGATGACATAAAACATACAACTAACGTCAATTAAATATTTAACAACTAATGTACAAGGAGAAAAGAATAAGAAATAAGGGAAAAAATAAACCAGACTGGGAAAAGAAATGCCCTGAAAAATAAGGACTCAGGGACTGGGAGAGAAGTAGAGCCGTGAAAGGGGGATAGGAAATGGAAATAGGAAAGGGTCCGCCCCAAAGACAATGGAATAAGTGGAGAAACCGAACCCAGCTCAGGAATCCTTCTGGGTCGCCAACTCCCTAACTCACCAGTAGGGAGACCTCGAGGGTGTAGCACAATCCGGGGGCACCATAAGGAGTGAGAATTCACACATGAGCCCCTTTAGGGTCTTCTGCAGAAGGCAGGGGATGCCAGAAAAATGAAAGAATAGGCTTGACCCCTTGTAGAATGAGGGAAACAGGAAAGATGAGACAAAGGTCAATCAAGGAGCGAAAGGGAAAGACTCTCTACGCCTCGGATACCGTAATAACGTCGGGGTTGGAAGAGACCAAGAAATGAACAAGGTAGGTCGACTGGAAAGGTGACTGAAAGGAGCCTGGCACAAGTAAGTGGAAGCAATGCCGATTTCAGCTGGGGTCCCGTGGTCGCCATCCCACGTCCCACTAGTTGTAAAATCCTGGGGTTAAAGGTAAATGAAGAGACTATAAGAGAGATGAGGAATCCTGACCTTCTCTACATATCATACAACCCTTTGGTACTGCCCCCGTAATTGAATTATGTAGAGACCACGGTGGCTATATTGAAATTTATTAGGAGAGTTATGGTTGTCATAGTTATGACGTGGGTAGTCATGACGTAAGCACGGATGACGAAAATGTTATGCCAGCAGGCTACTTGAGCTGAGATTCTCAGTGACGTCAGCATTTAGTCGAGAATGTTCCAAGATTTACGACGCAGTCGCAGGAAACGAGGAATTCTGCTGAGGAAGAAACTATGCTATTGGAGGAGAGGCATGAACCAATCAACGATAGTTTAAAGGAAGACGGAGATTGCTGAAACTATGGTATTTTTATTACTTTTGGAATGCAGAATTGTGGAAATCCATTTGCAGTAAAAGCATTGATTTGGAATTTTGGTGGAATTTATTTTCAGTTTTTGAATTTTGAAAATCCGTCATGTATTAACGAAGTTGGAACTTTTAGCGATGACGCAGTACCACGCTTTGGAAGGGATGGAAACGCCCCTCGAGAAGTTAATAAAAGGGCTTGCGCAGAAGAGAGGAGTCTCTTTCGTTCTCTGATCATTCTGAGATCTCATTCTCAGATCATCGAAGTCTATTTGTGAAAGTTTTTTTTCTTATACATTCATTATAGTGAGACGTCGAAGTGAACAGCAGTGAAAAGAATCGTCTTTATAACGCGTGGCGAGGCCACTATATTAACGAGATCCAAGTCAAACTAGGTGAAGTTGAAACGGACCTTAGAAAGCTTCTACAAGTTTAGCTTCGAACAGTTAGCGGTCACCGATAAGCTAATTGTATTGTGCAGTGCTACATGCAGTTATAGAGAAAAGCTGAACAATTTCGACCGATTAGTTTAAAAGATATTAGCAGTTTTATACGACTGACAAAAGTGATTATCTCGCCACAAGAGAAGCACTTTTGTATAGCCAGAATCAACGCAACGGCTGACGCTGCGAGTGGAATAGAAAGACTTCAGATTGCTTGGTTACACAACGCTACAGTATAATGGAGCAATTTAATACGGCAGTTTGTTCTTCTAATACTACAACCGAAGAGCAGATGGAGGGCTAAAGGGCTTATTGCAATTGGGACATACTTCAACGGAGTAAGATAGCGACATGGAACTTCGCTAATTGCTATTCCACACAAGCGAACATGCGGTGAATACCATCTACACCCATGTTTCGTAATTAAAGGCTGAATACCATCGAACAGCCATAGAAACAATTTCATACTCTGAATATGAATAATTTCTTCGGAAATTTCTACAAAACTTCATGACGATTGTCTACTGGAACTTCAGGGAATTTTTCAAGAGAGGTCAGGGATATCCCGACTCACAAAGAAGATTATTGCCGGAAGGATGTCTATTCGTCTTCGAGGAGCAGAGCGATTCACGGAGAAGGAAGCAGTTCGATTCTCCGAGGGTGCTATTTCCTATTTCGAGGATGGAGCTCAGCTTTAACGTGGTGAAATGGATCCATCAGCAGTCTTCTTTGGGGAATTTTCCTCTGGAACGTCAATCGGCAGATAAGGTAGTCGTGAACGTTTATTGTATTTGAGTTTATTAATGATGTTTGAGCAACCATTTTTCCCATATTTTTATCCTCATGTTTTTTGCCCTATTTTCTTGTTTGAGATTCATATTCTCAGTACACCTTGATGAGTTATGCCTTTTTCGACGATTTATTAAGACATTGTTATGTCATGGGCATAGTTAAATGATTTTGAATCAGTTCAGACTGATATTTAGATTTTTCAGTAATTAATATTTTTGTAGTCACGATTTGACTGTAAGTTAATGATTTTTAATGGCAGATTTAAATTCAGACAGCGTGTCACTTTATTAAAGTAATTCTACCCCAGTTTAATTACTTTGACCAATTTTCTGTCATCATCAAGAAGGAAGAACATTTAAATGATTTTAGAGCGTTAAAATCTCTTACGTTGTCGACGATCTTGGAAATACTAGTCGTTATTTGAATTGATTGCAACACAGATATTTATCGTCAGTTATGAATGAACATTGCATTATAGACACTTTTGTGAAAGAGTAACTTTAATAATGAATTTTTGAATGCATTAAAGTCAAGAACTTTTGTTAGGAGTTTTTCTCAATTAGAGATTTATAGAACGATGTTTGCATTCCCCAGTCTAATTGGATTCTATTCGACTACTTTGCATTTTAGTCGCACTTTATTTGAAGATAGTATTTTTATACTACATTTCTTTTAAGATGTTAATCTTAAATTTTGATAGACCAGACAGGCGTATATAAGCGTATTCACTATTAAATTTGTTTGTGATTGGCAAGTATTGACTTCATTTCGGTTCATGAATGAAATCCACGAAGGTTAAATAGAAAAACAGTTTTGAAACAAGTAATGATTATAAAAATTTTTAAGTGGAACTATGAATGTATAATCGCTAGTGCAGCGCGTGTTGAAAGTCGCTGATGTAAAATGCCCTTGAATATGAAGGAAGTTCCCACAGGAATAAATGTTAAAGAATTATTTGTGGAAGTTTTGTAAGTTATGTGGAAGTTTAATGCCATATAGATTAATATATGATGATTTTGGGCATATTTTTAATGCAGTTGGTGCATTAACTTGTTAGCGAAGGATTTTCCGCTGGAGTAAGATTGTCATAGTTCGTTGAAAATCAATCAAGTGATTTACTGTTATAATTAACGCGAGTTTTGAAAGAATTTGAGATAAGATTTTGAATGAAGGTTGCCGTCACAAATCATTATTAAAACCTTTATTAAACCAGATTGTGACATTAACATGTATAACTAACCTTCATTGGTCGATTATATTAAACACGATTATGAAAATTATCAACCGGATGAATATGTGGTTAATGTATTTCTTAAATTAATAATTTAAACAATTTAAATGTTAATATTGTAAATAAATGCTGTAAATATTTTTGAAAATAATGTGAAACGAGAGTGATGTTAAAGGCGTGCTTATAATATTTTTATTGTCTTTGACAAATATTATAAACAATTTCTAATTGTTATAAATAATTTATGTGATTTTGTTATAAACATTTAAGAGCTAATTAAACATTTGGATTGAAGTTAACAAGTTTAAGGAATTAACATAATGATCCAATAGGATGTGAGCAAAGTACTTGAAAGATTTGCGTAAATAATGTGAGTTGTCTTGTAGACATTTAAAAGCTTGAGAGCGCAGGCTGTATTCTTACGTAACATAGCATGTGAGAGGGAGTCCATTCGACCACTATGCAACAGGTTGGAGGGTAGCTCGCAGCTGGGCCAACATCTGGTTATCAGAGTGAGGTCGTCCGCTCTCTGGCCTTGCGACTATAAATACCATTGCCATGTTTATTAAAAGGAAACCAAATGCTCTATATATGTCACACCCTTACGTCCTTTTCCAATCCAATAGTGTTATGAATATTACGTTATTTGGAGCTCTTGGGAGCTAAAATGTTTTATATCATGTTGTATGATAATTTTTGCAAGTCCTACTGGAGGACGTAGTCAGATTGACTTGGGCTACTGATAGCCACGTTTATTGTGTTGTGTTATCAAAATCATACCCTTTATTTGAAATAAAGCTTTTGTACAGTTCAAAGTTCTCGTCTTCGTTCTGGCTCATTTTTAAATGTCATGGTGGAGGTTATTGTGTGAACAGACTTTTAGTGATCCTGTTGTCAACTCAAACCCCGAGATAATTAAGAGGTAAGTAACGGTAAGTATAAACCCCCGTCTATTTTGGTGTGTTCCACAATGATTTCTTGTGAACTTCTGTGCTCTTATCTCGATAGTATCTGTCAGTGCCATCTTCATTGATGTTGCTATGCCGGTGCGATTGATAATTGGCAATCCGATTGAGGGGGCGGATATCTGACAGCATACTATCCAGGTAAACGGGGACAGAAAGATTGGCGACCCAAGAACGTGGGGCTGAGTCAACAGAAAGATTGGCGCACCTAAAACGTTGGGGCTCGATTCAACAAAACTGGATTACCAGGTTGAACGCCAGTAAGAGTGGCAAACCTAAAACGTGAGGTTCGATTAGACTCAAATAAAGAAGTTGATTCTTTGTTAGATGTCTAGGCCAATTGTAGAATTTAAGAGTGTGATTATATAGGAATTAAATGTTGTATTGTATCAGGAAAATTACACTCAGAAAAGATCAGATCTTATACAACTTGAGAAAGGTTAAATGGGCAGGAAACTTAGAAAAATCGCCTATAATCTGGAATCTTATTTTATTTGACCAGCTTATGACATTTCAGTCATATTAAAGATAAAATTAAATTATTTGGATTGTAAATGTAAATTATTTGTGTTAGGATATTTTAAAATGAGCCAGGGAAACTTGAACATGTGCTTGAGTTTGTTTCAACATGAAGTATCTTCGAAGGTTAATTATAAAGTAGTTATAAGTTAGATTTAAGACAGAAAATTGATCAAAATTATATATGGTGAAAAGTGTTGCTCAAATGTTGTTATTTTGCTCTTTTGATGTATGTCCCTACAGCAGTCCATTTTTGAATAATATTGTAATGGCAGATGAAAGTTTGAAGAAAATGTTAGAGGAGATGTCTGCTAACATGAAGCAGATGATGGAGGAAAATGCTAATTTGAAAGCAAGCATGACTAGTAGTATGAAGCAGATGCTGAATGAAAGCATGAAGGAGAATAATAGTCGAATGGAGGAGAATGCTAGTAATTTAAATGCAAGAATGGAGGAGAATGCTAGTAATATGTCTGCTAATTTGAAGGGTATCCAAACTAGTGCTGCTAATTTGGAGGATAATATGTCGCGTTTACAGATTAATACCCAAGGAATTGAGAGTACTGTAACTGACATCCGCACAGATGTATCTAATGTGCATAAAAATGTTGATGATGTTAAATTTGATGTGTCTAAGGTACAGAAAGACCTTACAATGTTAAATCTAGATGTAGCTAATGTCCGAGGGGATATTTCTTGTGCTAGAGCCGAAGTAGTTGTTGTCAAAAACGATGTAGCGACTGTCCAAGACAAGGTCGAGGAAGTCCAAAAAGAAATTCAAAAAGCTAGAACTGATGTATCCAATGTTCAGGTAGACATTAATAACATTCGTGCGGATATAACTGAGGTGCAAAGTGACATAACTAAGATTCAGGTAGAGGTCAACACAGTTTTCATAGATATGACTAAAGTCCAAACTGATGTAAATAAAGTCAGGGAAGAAATCGAAAACTCAAAAACTCTTTGTACGCGTAATATAACTGCATTAGCGACTAGACTAGTTGATGAATCAGTTAGAACAACAACGTCTTTAGCAGAGTTGAAGTATGATGTAGAGGTCATGAGAACCCAGGTATTAGACCACAATAGAGTATTAAAAGAGGATATCGAAGTAGACATAGCCGAAATGTTAACAGCAAACGTAGCGGTATGGAAAGACGAGTGGAATAAGTCAAGTGGGGAACATGTAACCCAAATTCAGGAAAGGATTGAAAGAAAACTTGCCAGTACGCAGATAGAAATTAACAATGAAGTAGTACAGATTAGGAAAGATTTAAGCGTCAGGATAAATTCGTTATCCGAAAAACAAGTTGACGATAGAACACAACTAGATCAGGATATGCAAACTTTAAAATCTACATTAGAGGATCAAATTCATAAAGTTGTCTCGGATGTAAATGAAACGACGAGTAAACTGAAAAATTTAAAGTTAGGAGAGGCTAGTTTAATGGAGAACTACAAAGAAGAGATTATCAAGAAAGTCTTAACGGAAATCACTGACAAGGATACAGAAGGCTTAGCTTGTGAATTGAATAGGAATTATGCTAGAAGACATAACCTAGAGCCAGAAGAGAGAGACGTGACTCCTGAAGAACGTGTATCCAGATTCAGAGAGGAGGATGACGAGAGGAATATGGAACCTGAGTGGAATTATCGAGATAGTGGGAAAAACTATCCGGATTCATATCCGAGGAACGTGACGGTCATCAGGAATTTCGAGGACAAACCACAAAAATTCAGTAACACTGATAGTTTGACACCTATAGAGTATGTAAGGAATCTCAAAGATTATTTCATCGAAGCTCACATTCCCAGAGAGAGAGAGATGAAGATAGTAGAGAGATATCTGATTGGAGGACCCCTTGAATGGTTTTGCGCATTTAGATACACATTCAGTAACTTTGACGAGTTTGCAGAGGCATTAATCAAACTATTTTGGTCCATAGAAGCGCAGAATTCGTTAAGAGCGGAGGTGTATTCAAGAAAATACTCAGGTACTCTTCCAACGAGGTACGCTGATTTCTTTAGGAGTCAGTTGTCCCGCTTGAGATTTTTGCAACCCCCATTATCCACGGAGCAACTAATAGATGCGATTTCTCGTATGCTGCCAGTTGAGGTGAGAAGACTTATAATTTCGTCCAACATCAGGGATTTATCCAGCATGGATGAATTACTGAGAAGGTTAGACTACACAAGTCCAATGCCTAACGTAGTCCAGAAAGGTCAAAGGCAGGAGTTTAAAGAAATCAATACGGTATACATGGACCAAGTCCAACAAACTGACAAGCCAGAGGAGGAGAAAACTGACAATGTAGGTCCTCACAGGAATAATCAGTTTAGAAATTACAGATCACAAGGTTACCGACCGTATCAACAGAGAAGAGGTTGGAACTACAACCGAGGAAACTACAATGGAAGAGGCAGATATTATAACAATAATGGTTATAACCGTAACTATAATAGGAATAACCAAAACCAAAATAGAAACCAGAATACTCAAGGTCAGGTTATGACACCCGATCAGTATCAGCAAAGAGAGAAGGAAAGCCAGCAATACTTAAAAGAATTAAGGGATAAAGAAGCTGACAATCAAAAGAAAAGGCAGGATGTTGTAATCGATCCTGGGCCTTCTACGAGCCAGCAGAATTTTGAGGTCGGTAACACCAAAAAAAAACGCCGATTTCTCAACGTCAGTGAGAATCTGTAAATACATTGCCACACCACACCTGATTACGATTAATGAGATATACGAAGTTACCGATGAAGATTTAATAGAAGAGAGGGGTATTGTTAAAGAGGAAAGACCATGTGCCTTACCTATTATTGCTGTACGGATAGATGGACAGCAGTACAAAGCCCTGATGGATACTGGTGCTATTATTTCCATCATTTCAGAGGAATGTTATCAAAGTCTGTTAAGAGGAGAGAACATGACAGTTCTACCTGTTTCTACCGTCAAAGTGAGAGGGATATTCCAAGATAAGGCAGTGAAATGCAAGATTCAAGTGTTATTGAACTTTGAGATCAATGGAAGGAATTATGAACAGATCTTCATTGTGGTGAGCAAGATCAATTTTGATATGGTGCTTGGAATCGATTTTATATCGAAGGTCGGAGCTATTATTGACATGAAGAACAGAAGTATTAGCTTTAATGATGGGTACATAATCACAGAAGAGATAGAAGAACAGGACGTGAAAAACAGTCTGGAAATAGACCTTAGGGAAGAAATTTTGAATACAATAATTAATGAAGTGGAAATTTTAGAAGAAATACCCAGTAGAAAAACTGAAGGATTTGAAGAAATTCAGGGGGAATTTGAGGATCTGATAAAGGAATTCCAAGATATCTTCGATGAAAAGCCTGGATTGATTAAGGATTATAAGTACAAGATAAGGCTGACAGATGAAACCCCTTACCAGAAAAGAATATACCCCATTCCTGAGAAATACTATCAAGAAGTACGAGGGTTAATCAGAAAAATGGAGGTAGACGGGATTATTAGAAAACAGGCGTCGTCTTATATAAACCCCATCACAGTAGTGAAGAAAAGTAATGGTCAAATACGTCTTTGTCTCGATGCCAGGACCATCAACTTGAAGATTCTTCCAGAAAATGACAGACCACCCAAGATTAGAGATCTGCTTCGGAAATTCAAAGGAAGAGCATGTTTCAGCGTTCTTGACTTGACGTCTTCATTTTATCAAGTTCAACTAGAAGAGGATAGTATGCAGTACACTGGATTCCTATTTGACCAGACGTCATGGGTCTTTGCCAGAATGCCTTTTGGAATGGTTAACAGTGGACCAGCACTTATTCGAGCACTTGATAGTAAGCTCACTGACGAAGTGAAAGAAAATGTAATCTGCTACATTGACGATTTAATCGTATCTTCACCCAGCGCTGCAGAACATTTAGTGCACTTGAGAAAGTTGTTCGAGAATTTAAGGGAGGCCAATATTAAGGTGAACTTTGGAAAATGTCAATTCTTGAAGAAGGAGATAAATTACTTGGGGCATACTATTGATAAAGACGGATATCATCCAAACATGAAGAAAGTAGATGCAATCACGAGATTTCCAAAGCCAACTAAGGTAAAACAAGTCAGAGAATTTGTAGGTGCATGCCAATTTATTAGCAGCCACTGTCCAAGATACTCGGAAATTATGGCTCCTCTGTATGACTTACTCAAGAAGAACAACAGATGGAAATGGAGTACCGCTGCAGACGAGGCTTTTGAGAAAGCAAAAGAGATGCTCAGAAATAATGTGAAACTGGAGTACCCAGACTTTGAAAAGGTGTTCTATATTGAGTCTGATGCATCAAGAATAGGCATTAGTGCAGTCTTATATCAGAAAGACGAGGCAGGCAACAAGCACTACATTGCGTTCACTAGTCGGAAGTTGAAAAAGCACGAGGAAAACTACTTCACGACAGAGCTTGAAGCGTTAGCTTTTGTGACAGCTTTACAAGCCTGGAAGAAAATCCTGCTGGGACATAAGGTCAACATTATTACTGACCATAAAGCACTACAGTTTATGTTGCAAACTGACATGTCGAGTGATAGATTGACACGTTGGGCTTTGTTCACCCAACAGTTTAACGCTACTATCGTCCACCAGCCTGGGAAAGATAACTTACTGGCTGATGCTCTATCACGTAACCCTATTAAAAATGTGCAGATACACCATGTACAATTGGAGCAAGAAGATGAAGAAACCGTTAGGAGGTTAGCCCGAATCGGTGTGTCACAGAAGAGACACGCTCCAATAAGGAAAATGTACAGGTTCCTCAAGGGTTACATGGACAATACAGATGTTGACTATGAGGCTACACGGAGAAATTCACGACACTTTGTCTTGAGTGGAGACATCGTATGCAAGTATGCTGACCCTGCGCATACAAAACTTCGAATAGTCGTGCCACCTAAACTTATTGTCAATTTAGTGTGGGTAGCTCATCACGCAACTGGACATGCCGGTTTAGATAAAACTCTTAATACACTTAAAGAGAGATTTATCTGGACTAACATGCGTTCCAGCATTGCCAAGGTCATTAGATCCTGTGACAAATGTCAAAGAGCAAAGTATGCTTCTGCTTTACTAAAGGGAAAACCGAAGGCGATGATTCCTTCTAAGCCAAACGAACTCATGGCGACGGATATATTTGGCCCCTGTCCGAAGGGATACCAGGGTAACCAGTACCTGTTGGTGACCGTGGATGTTTTCTCAAAATTTGTTACAATGAGTCCCATGCAGAAAGCTAACACGAGGAACGTAGTAAGCAGACTGGAAAATGCTGTATTTCCTAAAGCTGGTATACCGGAATATCTACTGTCAGATCATGGAACGCAGTTTACGTCCGTGGAATTTGCAGCGGATATGGAAAGGCTTGGCATTAAGCACTTATTTTCAAGCGTGCGTTACCCTGAATCGAATTCCTCAGAAAGATATATGGCTGAATTTTCGAAATTCTGTCGAATTTTCTGTCCAAATGATCATTCTGGTTGGGTGAGATTTGTACCCCTTATTGAGGAATGTCTGAACTCTACAGTGCAGGAGAGCACAGGAGAAGTGCCAATGCGACTTCATCTAGGAAGAAACCCAGAAAGGCCGTGGGATAATCTTTTCAACCACATACCGAGAGATCCCGACATAGGAAGACAGCAGAGGATTGACAAGGCGAAGGAACAACTCCAGAAAGCAGCAGAGAAACGATTGAAGAGAGTAGCTGGAAAACGTTTTGGTACACCCTTTCAAGTTGGAAATCTTGTATTATTACGCAGACCTGTCAAGGCTGATATGTCCAAGAAAATATACCCCAAATTTGGATTAGTGTTCCTGGGGCCGTTTAGGATTACGAACGCTTATGGAAACAACTGTTATGAACTCTACGATGATGAAAATAATGTCGTTTACGGCAAGTTCAATGCTGGAAATTTAAAAAGATACTATCCTAGAGTAAGCCAGTAATAATTCAATTTCGTGTTCAAGAGAGTTGAGATACTTGTAACACTGAGTTTAAAAACAATTTGCAACTGTTTTTAAAACGTGGTGAGAGGAGAATGCCCCCGTAATTGAATTATGTAGAGACCACGGTGGCTATATTGAAATTTATTAGGAGAGTTATGGTTGTCATAGTTATGACGTGGGTAGTCATGACGTAAGCACGGATGACGAAAATGTTATGCCAGCAGGCTACTTGAGCTGAGATTCTCAGTGACGTCAGCATTTAGTCGAGAATGTTCCAAGATTTACGACGCAGTCGCAGGAAACGAGGAATTCTGCTGAGGAAGAAACTATGCTATTGGAGGAGAGGCATGAACCAATCAACGATAGTTTAAAGGAAGACGGAGATTGCTGAAACTATGGTATTTTTATTACTTTTGGAATGCAGAATTGTGGAAATCCATTTGCAGTAAAAGCATTGATTTGGAATTTTGGTGGAATTTATTTTCAGTTTTTGAATTTTGAAAATCCGTCATGTATTAACGAAGTTGGAACTTTTAGCGATGACGCAGTACCACGCTTTGGAAGGGATGGAAACGCCCCTCGAGAAGTTAATAAAAGGGCTTGCGCAGAAGAGAGGAGTCTCTTTCGTTCTCTGATCATTCTGAGATCTCATTCTCAGATCATCGAAGTCTATTTGGGAAAGTTTTTTTCTTATACATTCATTATAGTGAGACGTCGAAGTGAACAGCAGTGAAAAGAATCGTCTTTATAACGCGTGGCGAGGCCACTATATTAACGAGATCCAAGTCAAACTAGGTGAAGTTGAAACGGACCTTAGAAAGCTTCTACAAGTTTAGCTTCGAACAGTTAGCGGTCACCGATAAGCTAATTGTATTGTGCAGTGCTACATGCAGTTATAGAGAAAAGCTGAACAATTTCGACCGATTAGTTTAAAAGATATTAGCAGTTTTATACGACTGACAAAAGTGATTATCTCGCCACAAGAGAAGCACTTTTGTATAGCCAGAATCAACGCAACGGCTGACGCTGCGAGTGGAATAGAAAGACTTCAGATTGCTTGGTTACACAACGCTACAGTATAATGGAGCAATTTAATACGGCAGTTTGTTCTTCTAATACTACAACCGAAGAGCAGATGGAGGGCTAAAGGGCTTATTGCAATTGGGACATACTTCAACGGAGTAAGATAGCGACATGGAACTTCGCTAATTGCTATTCCACACAAGCGAACATGCGGTGAATACCATCTACACCCATGTTTCGTAATTAAAGGCTGAATACCATCGAACAGCCATAGAAACAATTTCATACTCTGAATATGAATAATTTCTTCGGAAATTTCTACAAAACTTCATGACGATTGTCTACTGGAACTTCAGGGAATTTTTCAAGAGAGGTCAGGGATATCCCGACTCACAAAGAAGATTATTGCCGGAAGGATGTCTATTCGTCTTCGAGGAGCAGAGCGATTCACGGAGAAGGAAGCAGTTCGATTCTCCGAGGGTGCTATTTCCTATTTCGAGGATGGAGCTCAGCTTTAACGTGGTGAAATGGATCCATCAGCAGTCTTCTTTGGGGAATTTTCCTCTGGAACGTCAATCGGCAGATAAGGTAGTCGTGAACGTTTATTGTATTTGAGTTTATTAATGATGTTTGAGCAACCATTTTTCCCATATTTTTATCCTCATGTTTTTTGCCCTATTTTCTTGTTTGAGATTCATATTCTCAGTACACCTTGATGAGTTATGCCTTTTTCGACGATTTATTAAGACATTGTTATGTCATGGGCATAGTTAAATGATTTTGAATCAGTTCAGACTGATATTTAGATTTTTCAGTAATTAATATTTTTGTAGTCACGATTTGACTGTAAGTTAATGATTTTTAATGGCAGATTTAAATTCAGACAGCGTGTCACTTTATTAAAGTAATTCTACCCCAGTTTAATTACTTTGACCAATTTTCTGTCATCATCAAGAAGGAAGAACATTTAAATGATTTTAGAGCGTTAAAATCTCTTACGTTGTCGACGATCTTGGAAATACTAGTCGTTATTTGAATTGATTGCAACACAGATATTTATCGTCAGTTATGAATGAACATTGCATTATAGACACTTTTGTGAAAGAGTAACTTTAATAATGAATTTTTGAATGCATTAAAGTCAAGAACTTTTGTTAGGAGTTTTTCTCAATTAGAGATTTATAGAACGATGTTTGCATTCCCCAGTCTAATTGGATTCTATTCGACTACTTTGCATTTTAGTCGCACTTTATTTGAAGATAGTATTTTTATACTACATTTCTTTTAAGATGTTAATCTTAAATTTTGATAGACCAGACAGGCGTATATAAGCGTATTCACTATTAAATTTGTTTGTGATTGGCAAGTTTTGACTTCATTTCGGTTCATGAATGAAATCCACGAAGGTTAAATAGAAAAACAGTTTTGAAACAAGTAATGATTATAAAAATTTTTAAGTGGAACTATGAATGTATAATCGCTAGTGCAGCGCGTGTTGAAAGTCGCTGATGTAAAATGCCCTTGAATATGAAGGAAGTTCCCACAGGAATAAATGTTAAAGAATTATTTGTGGAAGTTTTGTAAGTTATGTGGAAGTTTAATGCCATATAGATTAATATATGATGATTTTGGGCATATTTTTAATGCAGTTGGTGCATTAACTTGTTAGCGAAGGATTTTCCGCTGGAGTAAGATTGTCATAGTTCGTTGAAAATCAATCAAGTGATTTACTGTTATAATTAACGCGAGTTTTGAAAGAATTTGAGATAAGATTTTGAATGAAGGTTGCCGTCACAAATCATTATTAAAACCTTTATTAAACCAGATTGTGACATTAACATGTATAACTAACCTTCATTGGTCGATTATATTAAACACGATTATGAAAATTATCAACCGGATGAATATGTGGTTAATGTATTTCTTAAATTAATAATTTAAACAATTTAAATGTTAATATTGTAAATAAATGCTGTAAATATTTTTGAAAATAATGTGAAACGAGAGTGATGTTAAAGGCGTGCTTATAATATTTTTATTGTCTTTGACAAATATTATAAACAATTTCTAATTGTTATAAATAATTTATGTGATTTTGTTATAAACATTTAAGAGCTAATTAAACATTTGGATTGAAGTTAACAA
Source organism: Meconema thalassinum (assembly GCA_946902985.2). Lineage (NCBI taxonomy): Eukaryota > Metazoa > Arthropoda > Insecta > Orthoptera > Tettigoniidae > Meconema > Meconema thalassinum. The sequence continues at coordinate 1,097,623,797 of OX336389.2, read as the reverse complement.
GTTTAAGGAATTAACATAATGATCCAATAGGATGTGAGCAAAGTACTTGAAAGATTTGCGTAAATAATGTGAGTTGTCTTGTAGACATTTAAAAGCTTGAGAGCGCAGGCTGTATTCTTACGTAACATAGCATGTGAGAAGGGAGTCCATTCGACCACTATGCAACAGGTTGGAGGGTAGCTCGCAGCTGGGCCAACATCTGGTTATCAGAGTGAGGTCGTCCGCTCTCTGGCCTTGCGACTATAAATACCATTGCCATGTTTATTAAAAGGAAACCAAATGCTCTATATATGTCACACCCTTACGTCCTTTTCCAATCCAATAGTGTTATGAATATTACGTTATTTGGAGCTCTTGGGAGCTAAAATGTTTTATATCATGTTGTATGATAATTTTTGCAAGTCCTACTGGAGGACGTAGTCAGATTGACTTGGGCTACTGATAGCCACGTTTATTGTGTTGTGTTATCAAAATCATACCCTTTATTTGAAATAAAGCTTTTGTACAGTTCAAAGTTCTCGTCTTTGTTCTGGCTCATTTTTAAATGTCATGGTGGAGGTTATTGTGTGAACAGACTTTTAGTGATCCTGTTGTCAACTCAAACCCCGAGATAATTAAGAGGTAAGTAACGGTAAGTATAAACCCCCGTCTATTTTGGTGTGTTCCACAATGATTTCTTGTGAACTTCTGTGCTCTTATCTCGATAGTATCTGTCAGTGCCATCTTCATTGATGTAGCTATGCCGGTGCGATTGATAATTGGCAATCCGATTGAGGGGGCGGATATCTGACAGCATACTATCCAGGTAAACGGGGACAGTACGATACGCTGAATAACATTGTAATTCAGAAAAGCAAATACAACCACACTTCATAGAAAAGGTAGGCTAAGTTCAATGAACTTTATGTTGTATTACAATTAAAAAAATACATTTTTTGTAGTTATTATATTTACTGGAGACTTGGCAATATAGTGCCTATCGTTTTTAAGGCTGATACAAATTTCAATACCAAAACTCAGAGGGAAGTTCATTCATGAACCCGTGTCAGACCTAAAAGTGCTGTGTGCTATCCGTCATAAAGGAATGTTCGGGATCATTTTTTGCTATCGTCATTCTGTCCTGGAGTGTTCAATCTATTGAGGCCGTAAGGCTCATGCTGGGTGATACAGTGATTTCCTTGGATTGTACATTGAGATCAGCACCGGCCAGTATGAGCCGTCATGACATTAAACCCGGCCCACTTGCTTATCTTAACTTCAGCGGTGGACAACACTCCCATTGTCTGAACCACGTGGCTACATTTTCGACTTCATAAATCTAGCAAACCCAATTATTAAACAGGATGTGTATGGCAACGCTCGCTTGGATTAATAACTGGACTTTTACTGGTCATAAATAGGTATTTTACATCGCAGATATGCGAAGACTGGACACCAGTCACTACACGTCCAGAGTTGTTCTTCCGACCCCTGTACCTGTCTTCTCGGATACGTCACAATTACTAGTTTCGTACTCCCAAATGGAGGCACGTTTATTGTGAGTGCCAAATCTCAATATAAGAACGCACGGTGAAGTGGTGTAGTATTATAGAAAAGATCAACGTGACTATTAGAGTGTGCTTTTGTACGTTGAGTAAGCAATCGTGCAATTATCTGTGAGTGAGGCGATATTTTTGCCATTATTTGAATTGCGACAGTAGTCGAACTTGACCACGAGGACCACGAAGTGAGCACAATTACCATGATTAACCAGTGAGTTGTTATGAACTGTTTATGCTCAGTGTCATCATTTTTTATACTGAATTTTCGAGTATTTTTGAAACAAAGACAATCGTTGATTACTGATATTGAGGACGATTTGCTGTAAGTCATAACTTCTATGAGCAGACACCACCCGCGTGTCAGTAGAGTCTGTGGCAGATCTTAATGGGCAATATCTATTTGTCTGCGCATATGTAAAACCTGTGGTTGCTTTAAAACTATTATATTAGAGTCAGTGAAACGACGCCAAAACCATCATGGAAACCCCGAATCAACACTTGAAAGCGACCTCTATCCACATTGATGAAGCGGAGATGATGGTGTAAGAACTACCCATGGTGAGGGAGCGGTCAAAATTAAAGCCCGCATTATAAAGAGATGAAGGCGATGGGTTATCGTGGAGCCAAGGATCGATCTCAGGCCTTACTTTATGGCCATAGCTGGAAGGTACAGATGATTCCAACACGCTGACAATGTGAGTCTTTTAGTGGGGACTTATGCAAAATTGCACTCCAGTAAAAGAAGTATTGTAACTCCCAGAGTTTTAAAGACAATGCTCTATAATTTTAATCACATCATTATCAGTGTACTAGGCATGTCTGTGTTGATTTTCCTGGTGAGAATTCAAATGGTTCATCAGCTAGGAATATTTGAATTTTCTGAAACATGTACCCTTAATATGTACCTTTTCTACGAAACCATCACATTGTAAGTTACAAAATTTGACATGCAATATCTACAGACCAGGTTAAAGATATCTGTGGAACAAATTTTTGATATCTTATTTACTTTATTTTTAACAGCACTTTAATATCGGATGGACTTAATTTGGAAAAAAATAATTACATGCTACCCCTTAAAACCAAAGTATGTTCTTAAAAAAATGATCCAGGAAGTTATTTAGAATGACGGTTTACAGCAGCGTACGAAGTTTCATTACTGTATCTTTAATGATGTTGGAGAAAAGGTACAATAAACTTACAAAAATGTAAGTTATGGAAAACTTGAATCGAAGATTTGAGTTTGTTTATATTGTATTGCCGCTCATCTAATGAATTAGTGCAGGCCATATCCATTTTACTCGATTACTCTTATTCTTCCAGCTGTTTTCTCTTTGAATGTCTCCTTTGATGAGCCTTTGTTTCCAATTTCATCATCTGATGATGTCAGATTATCCTCACATTCTTCCTACAGAAGTGGGTGTGGCAGTATAAAAGCAATTACGTATACTATTTTTCTCACATTTACAGATGGTATTGAACTTTAATATTTTGGAATTACCATAAGGTAAATTATGGGCGAATAAAAAAATTACAACTTTTACTCATTTATACATACGTACCCCCTTAATGCAAATTTCAACAGGTCGAATGTTCAATTTCATGTCGACATAGGTTAATGCCGCACTGCAATAGCAACCAGCCTAGGTATGACTCTGGTATATTATTTAAGATGTTTTCCAGCTTTACCATTTCCACATTTACAATTTATTCTGGTCAAATAACTATTGAAGTAACACTCAGAAATATGACGACGAGCGCCATGGGTACGCTCAAACAACCTGTATTAGGAGGAGATGTTCTTAGACCTCTATACACTCTTTATTTTAGATAATTTTCTTCCTACGATGCAGCAGGTCTGCAATTTAAGGGCTTTTAGTTATTGTACTGAACACACTAGTCGTATCATTTGGCATGTAAAGGCTACACTGTCGCTTTAGGAATTGAATATTTAGTGAGCTATGAAGCCACTACCTTTGATTTTCGAGTGGATTAGAACATGTGTTAGGACAACAAAGGCTCCATGAGTAGAGCCCCGCGCGGATAAACAAAACGTTATCCGAATCCGCCCCGCATCCGCACGACTGTCATCCGCATCCGCCCCGCATCCACACGACTGTTATCCGCATCCGCCCCGCATCCGCATGACTGTTATCCGCATCCGCACCGCATCCACATGACTTTTATCCAAATCTGCTGTTATTTCAATATTATTTTTAATTATTAGATAAAGCATAACGTGTTAAATCAACACATTATACATTTGAGGAGAAAGTCCTTCCTGTCAATATGCTTCATTGCAAGGGACTTCAAGTTGGATGACACTTCTGGTTTCTTGACCTCCGCTTTAGACAAAAAAAACTGGCTATACTTTTTTGGCTCCTTTCGCACTTGTGCCTCAGTAGGTTTGATGTGCCTGAGTATGAATACACTTTCTTTACAGGTAAAACATCCTACTATATCGTAAGTTCCACATTGTATTCTAAAAAATATCCGCAAATTTACTCGCAGCGTATCCGCTATCTGCACAGCCATGCAAACTATATCCGCGTGGCAAAAATATTTGCGGATATCCGCGGGTTTATCCGCGGATATCCGCATCCGCGCAGGGCTTTATCCATGAGCAATGCATTTAAATAACGTACTTGTATCATTTGACGGCACAAAAAGTGTAAGTACTGTTGGTTATGATCATTTTAATTCTTAATGACTTTCGTATTTGTTTTGGGAACATCATACGCGTCACATTCTTATTGTAATTGCTGTGTATTGATTATTGTGTAAGAAGGACTTTCGTGAGGGTTTAATTAAATTCAGTTTAGGGGAATTATTGTTGATTTTCATTTATTTTTAAATTTGCGGACTAGCCAAGATTCCCTAACCTTCCGATGTAGGATAGGGGTATGTGATTGAAAAATAAATGATTGACGAGTTTTACCTAAATCTGGACTATTAATTCCTAGCTTTATGTTTTTGTGGGTTGTGTTTCCTCGGGCTCGTCTATGATTTCTTCTCCTCACTTACCTGTTACGCCCTGAACTATCAGTCTCGTGCCGGAGCTAGTCTGAGGACGCACCCGATCCTCTCAGTGTGTGGGTTCGGAGGATAAGGAAGTCAGTAATGCCATCTGCGGCAGATGATCCCCTGGTGACCTTATCGGACGGGCACACTATCACTAATTTCTTTTTGTACAATATGAATTCAGCATGAAGATGAAATTTAGAATAAGTTTATATAAAGTATAGTAACATTTAGCTTTCTTTGCCAGTTTAAAATTCAGGATTGTTAAAGCTTTGACTCGGTTCTATACCTTTGCCTTCTTCAGTCTTGACCCAAAACAGGAGTGACAATATCGCAGTTCGTTCCCAATCAGGAGGCAATACTCATTATTTCTAACACACACTGCTTAGTGCGCCTCAGTACGTAGTGGCTAGCTATCACCGCGGAGGCCACGGGTTTGATTCCCACTGGAAGTGTTTTTCATGGTTTTCCACTTTTACTCCAAGCAAATGCTGGGATGGTATCTAACTTAAGGACACGGCCGCTTCCTACCTAGATCTTACCTTAATTACAAATACACAGACTACGACTGACATTACAGTGACAGAGATTATCAGACAAATTCTACACACATTCAAGTATACGGCACTACATGACCATGATGTCGAAAAGCCCCTAAAGTATCAACTGAAACAACATACCGTTTACACTATTTTACTTGTGTAAAATTTACTTGTCTTGAACCTCTTTACTATTCCTTCATGTTTCAACATTACAGTTTTGGATATTCTACACAATACCATAAGCCCCTTACTGTATACGTCCTAATTCATGTACAGTACTGTATGCAAAAGCTAACTGGAGACTAATTTGCAGGCTGCAGGAAACATATGCATGCCAATTGGTACATGCACACTGCCATTACTCCTACTATAAGAGAACCTTGTCATGACGACTCCTGTAAGAAATATATGAACCCTATATCGCCCAAGGAAGTGCTCAGATTCTTTGCAAACACAAAACTATTTCAACCTTAAACACAATCAAGCAGCAAATGTATCAACACTGAACGGTAGGATATGAAGTTATAAAGCAAATCCCCTTAGCGGGCGAGTTTCTGTTGTCGTTGATTAATTTCTTAGCTGTGCGAATTCGTGGTCTTGTAGCCCCGTGTACTTGCTTGTGTATAGAATTATTCTGATAACCTGTGTTACTGTAATGGCTGTATTCGCGGTAGAGGATATAAATGGTGTTCGTATGCGAATATAGGCTACTGCTTGTAGTAAGTTTTCTTTAGTTCCCCGCTCGGGTTTGAAAATGATATTTTGGTTCTCTTTTTCCTCCTCCCGTTTTAGCCTATCGTCATTTATGAAAATCTAGGTTTATGAGATCACCTTTTGTCTGAGAGTTTGTGTGTGTGTGTCCCTAATACAATCTAAACGGCTGGAGCGATTTCAAAGAAAATCAGTAAGGTCATTTGATTAGGTCATAGAACTATTTTGGCCGACCCCGACCGTGCCCTCCAAATTTTATTACGTCTCATCAATCCAACATGGTGGCTGTGCGAAATATTTCACCGGCATTCCATATCTCCGAAAGTATTACTGATATCACCCTGCATTTTTACGGCGATATAGGGCACTACTAGAAGTGCACCTATGAGACTTTCAATTGACTGTTAACTACAAAACGAACATGGCAGCCAGGCGAATTTCAAACTTTTAAATAGACTTTTCTCGTGGTTTAACCATCCAAACGCAATGAAACGTTGTACAGCGAATGCTTATACACAACGTAATGAACTGGTATCTAATTTAGTTCAATTGCTTACATATCCTCATGATGGCGGCTGTGCGAAATATTTCACCAGCATTCTATATCTCAGAAAGTATTACAGATATTACCCTGAAATTTTGTTCGGTGATAAACGGCACTACCAGAAATTCAGCTATGTTACTTTGAGTACAAAACGAACATGGCGGCCAAGCGAATTTGAAATATTTTAAAAGACGTTTCTCGCGATAGACTTTTCTCGTGGTTTAACCGTCTGAGAGCAGTTAAATATGGTACAGCAAATGTTTATACACATTGTAATGCACTGGCATCTAATTTAGTTCAATTGTCTTCACAACCTCAAGATGGCGTCTGTGCGAAATTTTTAAAAAAGTTTTTATTATTGTGTATTAAGCCTGCGATCGAAGTGACCGTTTGAATAAAGAACCTACGCAACAATCGTCATCTAAAAGTACATAACTCTTTGGCCTACCTATTTAAAAATCCAACATGGCGACCATCCGATATATTTAGACGGTTCTCAATATCTATTAATCTATGACAGCAATCAATCTGAAAGTTTGTGTGTTGATAGAGGCTATGATCATAAGTTCACCTGTGGCACTTTCAATAACCTGGTGAGCACAAATATAACATGGTGGCGACGCAAATTATAAATATTTAAATAGACGTTTATCGCGATTTAACTTGGAACGCTAAATGATTATACAAATTTTAATCCACCGACATCTAATTTATTTCAATTATTTTCATAACCACAAGATGGCAGCTGTGCAAAATTTTAAAATCCCGATTTGTTTTTTCTTGTGTCCTAATCATGCGATTGAAGTTTGAATACTTTTTTTAGCGTATGGCTTTTGGTGCCGGGAGTGTCCGAGGACATGTTCGGCTCGCCAGTTTTGTAGCTGCTTCGAGACGGACACCCAATGGGTGAGCTACAAGTACCGTTGGGGAGGGAAGTTGGAATGTAAGGACGAGGAGTTGGAAGGTAGCGGCTGTGGCCTATAGTTAGGGACCAACCCCGGCATTTGCCTGGAAGGAAGATGGGAAACCACAGAAGACCATCTTCAAGGTTGCCGGCGGGGGGATTCGAACCACCTCGTCTCCCGGATGTGAGCGACTTCCAGCAGTCATGCCGTAACGACCACGGCTAACTCACCCGGTGTTTGAATACTAAACCTACACAATGATCTTCATGTAATAGTACATTTGACTCTAAGACCTACATATACAAGAATACAACATGGCGACCAACGGATTAAATTGGACGGTTCTCAATATTTACGAATCTCTTACAGCCATCCAACTGAAACTTTGTATGTTGATAGAGGCAATTAACATAAGTAGGATATATGGAAATAGGCTGTATATTTCTTCACGGAACAACCTGTTGTCTTTTGACGTCAGAGACCTGAGAACTTGGTTTCCATTTATGTTCTCTTTAATGATTTGGAGGTTATTTCATAATTATTTAGACTGGCAGCATGGCTCAGCAGTAAAGTTTTTGCTTGCTGTGCCCAAAGTTGCAGGATCGAATCTCGTTGCAGTCCGTTAGTATTTGAGGGTGAACAAATGTGAGGGAGCCGTGTCAGTAGATTTATTGGCACGTTAAAGATCCCCATTGGGGCAATATTCCGGTACCCTGGCGTCTCTAAAAGCCACAGTAGTTAAAAGGGACGTAAAACCAATAACATTATTATCATTAATTACTGTTTATTTCTCCCTTCCTTCTAAAGACAACCAGCCATTATTATGGTCATATCGACTCTTCTTATGATTATTTCTTGCACAACTGCGTCTCTTCATCTGTCAACGTGTCATGGTTGCGTAACCGCGTGACTTCATGATCTCCACCCCACTTTGGTATGTTCAGATCAAGGTTGTTAAGACCTTGTGTTCAGGTTTCCACTGCTTCTAATACCGTTGTACTGGCACTATTGTCTGACCTCACCGATCCTTGATCGCTCGACTATCCGTCGCCAGCACTTAATCGTCAGCTGTCAAGTTGGATATATCAATGGACTCAGCCATCTAAGTTCGCCTGTCACAAACTACAAAATAAGTGTTTGAGCTTGAGGCTGTCGCCATCTCTACAGTCTACGCCACTGATTTTGGCCGGTCAGCGCCTGTTGCACAGTCCTGTAGAGCAGCGTTTCCCAAACGGTGGTACGCGTACCACTGGTGGTACGATTGTAGTGCTGCAGTACGCGGCGATGTTACGAAAAATATAAACAATATTAGATACGTTACGAAAAATATAAAAATATATAAATATAAAAACATTGATATGTTACCCCAGGGCTTTAAGGCCAAAGATAAGGAGTAGTTTTATGAATTGAATTGTGATTCAGAACTAGGCCTAAGGCAAACTTTTTCAAAAATGGCTCTTGTGAATTTTTGGGTTGAGAGGCGTGTGGACTATGTAGACATAGCTGACAAATCAGTTAGATTTTTACTGCCTTTCAGTAGTTCGTACTTGTGTGATACTGCATTTTCTTCACTTGTTTACCTCAAGAAAAAAATACCGGAAAAGGCTCCTTACAGTGGAAAACGATCTTCGTTTGAGACTCAGAAATCTTAAACCAGACTTCTAATCTAATCAGTCTTCTAATCTTCAAGCTCACCCTTCACACTGAAGTTGTTAGTTGAACTTTAGTTTGTATGTTTAATTATTAAGAGTTCTTTTATTAATATTATTTGTACAGTGTCATTTATGAATGTTTGAATTGAATACTTATTGTAATAAACAATAAAACAACTGGACACACATTTTATTATTTGAACTTCAACTCCAACAGTCTAACACTAACAAACACAATTTACAGTCCATGTTTGGTCTGCTACGTAGTGATGGTGGGGTTATAGTTACTATATACCTATCCCAACCATTAGGTGGTACGAGAGTGATTCTCATCTCTTAAAGTGGTACACACTCAAAAAAGTTCTGGAAACACTGCTGTAGAGGACAGCCTGGGAGTTTTAGGCATGTGCAATTGTTACGTGAGCAGTCACTAGCGTGATAAGCAGACTGTGTCATAATCGTGTTATGTGCTTTGCTGATTAATAAATGAAGAACAGTAGTAGGCTGATATTGATCATAAATAACTCTAGTTGTTTGTGTGCGTGTTGTATTACTTATAGTGATGATTGTGTTGGTGCGCTGAGTGAAATGCCACCTACACAATCAAGACTTCGTTGCAACCTCTTCACAGCCGAACTCTTGAGGTTATAAATAATGTGCATTTGTTTATGAAAATTGAAGGAGCGTTAGGTGAGGTCTTATTTCCTCTGAAAAAAGGTGCAAGATAGAGGGGTTGCTAAAACAAAAGTTCCGGATAGGACCGCTAGAAGGATTATTAATGAAGGAAGTAACTGTCAGTAACAGGGTTCATCGATGGGAACATCAGGTAGGGCCCATCAGGTACCCTGTCGCATCACTAATATTGAAGATTTAGATAAATGCGTCATTTGGCTACAAGTGCATAAGTGTAATTTAAGTTATTGTTATTTTTAACCTGAATTCTAACAGCCAACGGCCTCAACAGACGGTGAAGAATGGAGAGATATCGTAATTTAACAATGTTAAAATGTCAGTGATTAAAGTCACGCTCGAACCTACAGTAACACGGTAGGCTCTCTCTTGCTGCGGGAGCTGCCTGCAGCATGTCTCGCATCACATGCAATAGGATCATTCTGTGACGAAGCACTCAGTGTTTCATTGATCTAAACGAGAGGTATGACACGTCAGCTGTTCGCTTCTCAACGGCTGATTACTCCGGCTGTCATACTCCGGTCTAACTTATGACATAGGAGGTTCATTTTTAGGGTTTTATTACGCAGGTCAACCGAATTAACTAACACTTTGATATTTTGCTGGTATGGTAACTTTGTTTAAATTTTAGTTCTGATCGAAATGATGGACTGATGATCAGCCGTCGAGACTCCAGACTACAAAGAGAACACGTGCTCTAAGCATCCTCTGCCATATGCTACCACTAAACTCGCTTCATTGTGGGAGCTCACACGGCCACCGACCAGAAACGGTGGCATAACCTGTAGACAACATTTGAACTTCAGAAGTGCTTGATTTTATTCATTGGCCCAGCTAGTCCATAATTGTTTTATTGGATCTGGCTCTTTCTACGTCAAATGATACCTATGCATTTTTACTCTATAGGGTGCTATATTACGACGTTTGTCACTGCCACTAGACTTCAAGACATCTATATCGCTCGAATACTAAACTCTTGGCTGTCACCACGGAGGCCCATGATGTATTCCCAGCTCTGCCAAGAAATTTAATTCTGGTCTGAGGGCTAGAACGGGGTTTGCTCAGCCTCAGACTCTTTTTCCGTGGTTTCCCACTTCTACTCCAGGCGAATGCCGGGATCGTCCCTAACTCCAGCCCACGGTCGCCTCCTTCCCAATCTTCATCTGAATTACAACTATACACTCTAATACAGCCATCTCAATAACAAAGGTAATCAGACAAATTCGACACTCACCCAACCACACGGGGCTACATGACCACGATGTCGCAAAGCTTCCAATATAATTAACAACAACAACAAATACTAAACAATTAGAGTCGTTCTTTGCTATGCTTTCAGCAGTAATTGGAAAAAAAAAATCACAGGGAATTTCTGTCAGTCAAGTTAGGCAAATTATTGTGTAATTCTCAAGTAACAATCCACATTTCCTTATAGAATTATTTAATGATTCATTACTCAAATATGTTCCTTCATGCTTACGGTTTTCTATCAGTACAGAGCCGCACCATTCGTTGATGCACAACTATTTAACTTCTGTGTAATAACTGATGCTTATACGTATCATTGGTGATAATTAGCTATTTACTTTCAATACAGTTTCGACACACTTTTCAGAATAATTTCCTAATGTAATCCCAACTCTTTGTTTTGATCTCTAGATTGTAGTCTCTTATACTTTCAAAGGAAAGCATTCTCCATGTATCCTGATATTTAAATGGGTTCGCCCATAGATTCTTTCAACATACTTGTTAAACATTGTGGGGTTTGAAGCGATTTTTTCAGTTGTGCCGTAGTAAACAAGAGTTTAGTGCGTTTCAGTCGATCAACACGACTCTACCCAAAAGAGCTGGGTTATGCCCTAATCCTGAAATTAATTACATGTGATTATTACATACACTAGGATGACCAGCTTCGATCGTCAAGCGATCATCATCAGATCCATTACACTTAGGCTATAAAATCGATGTTTGAAAATACAGGTGAAAATATTTACAATATGTACAATTATTTAGTTGCAGTATTGGTACTGCAACTGTCGGTGTATGCTAAATGCAGTATATATGATGTTAGGTGAAATGCTAAATGGTGATAGATATCCGGAGTTTGTAATTTGGAGTGATTATATGGTTGTAAAAATCAACTATGGTTAAAATGTAAAATTACAGACTACTACTTATCTAATTGTCTTCGTTGCTGGAGCTGCGCGCAGTTTTCGTGTTCACTGTAACTCCAGGTGTGGTCGACTGAGAGGGGCTGTTATTTCAACGACACGGGTTTTTCCCTTTTCTTCCCCCTGTTCATATGTGCTGTGCGGAGTAAGTGCGATGTGTTTATGTGGGGTTTTGCCAACCTAGATAAGATGTATGTTATTGAATGAGGTGAGTCTACAACTACAGTATCAAATACCGTGGAACATTCCCCGCCACGCGTGGACCATAAGCCATTCAATCTAAGCGCTTGCCGGTCTTATGAGGACGTCCCGGCACCTTTAATACTGCCGCGAATACGGGCCTTGGTTTATTGGAGAAGAAAAGTACACCGTACACCTGATCCAGATAACATTTACCTATTAAAACCCCCTTATCCCCCCTTGTTAAATTCAAATTTGTCTATTGTTATTGGCATGGTAATTAAAAAAATTCCACTGCCTGCTTCCAGTCTCCGACCGGGTCAGGAATGTACTGAATGAAGCCCCCATCTGGCGGTGAGGATATGGACTGTGCCGGCTGCCGAGGCCTGACGCATTCCTCTTTGGCAATGATTAAATGACTGACAGATGAAATTAAATGATAGTGGAGAGTGTTGCTGGAATGAAATTTTGACAGGGAAAACCGGAGTACCCGGAGAAAACCCTGTCTGCCTCCGTTTTGTCTAATACAGATCTTACATGGAGTGACCAGGATTTGAACCACGGACCCAGCGGTAAAAGGCCGGCGTGCTGCCGCCTAAGCCACGGAGGGTTGTTGGCTTGGTAATGTTCTTTATAATTAATTTTCTCATCATCCTTCTGTATTCCCTTATGCTAGAAGTACTTACTTTTACATAAGACCTACCAAGTGGTGATGAATATAGTCCTCTTAGAGTAGAGGAGATGTCCAGTGCTTCCCAGGATCATCAATATCCCTTGAATCAATTATGATTCATTATCAACATTTACTGCCTGTACAGTACGTGCAAATGTTGTTTAATGAAAAGGTAGATGATACCCAAGGAGGATAAACAAAGCATTCGAAATGCATTCACTATTATAATTCACTGTTATAAGGATTGTTATTATTTTCTTCTACTTGATTATACCATTGAAATGAACTTTGCTCTTGTCTTGTTTGTGTCCTTTCCAGTATGCATTCTACCGTGTATTGTGTCATTTGCAATTATAGGGTCATGACTGAAGAAATGGAAAATCGTAATATGTCATTGCTTTTCAGTGTCAACGGTTCAGCCATGCAAAACTGAAGGATCCTTTGATATTTGCAAAGTTACGCAACACAAGACATGATAAGAACTTGAATGGGCGTCTGATTTCGGATGACGAAGTACTACTGGCGGTAGAAGGGAAGGAGTAGTAAAATGGAAGTGGTCAACCTATATCAAGTAATCTCCGATTCAGCAGCACTTCCTGATAGGTTCAATTTAATTTACGAGCAGCTGATACACCATAACAATTCTCTGTTACTTAAACACACTTACGCACACAAACATTAGACAAAAACATTATCAACGTTTACTGCTTGTACATTACATGCAAATGTTGTTAAACGAAAAGGTAGATGATACCCAAGTGTGATAAACAAAGCATTCGAAATGCATTCACTGTTATAATACATTGATTTACCGTAAATATTAGAGTTACTCTTTTTAAAACAAATGCAGTAATTCTATTAATTTTATTAATATAATCAAAGCACTAAATATGAATCAAAACAAGGCAACTAGGCAATAATATACAGACCGTCTAAAATCTCGTATCTGTCGCCTAAACCATTACACGACTTGGGAGAATACAGATATGAAAATAACACTGGCAACATTTCCTAATACGAAGCCTTCAGTGTAAGATAACGATTGGAAAATCAATCCAATGAACTTGATTTTCTTCCACTAAAATAATTTTAGTTCCGAATTTCTTCCTTTTTCTCTCGTACCGTTTGTATAGCCTAAATTCACAACAAGTATTTCTGTGGGTAAATAAATAGCCTATTTTCGTATTTTCTACTGGTCGTTTCCGTTTTAAAAATCTCTGTTGAGTACAAAACGAACATGGCGGCCATCCAAAGTTGAAACATTTAAATAGACTTCACTCGCGATTTGACTAACCGAGCGCAGTGAAATATGGTGGAGCAAATTCTTATTGACATTGTAATACACTGACATCTGATTTAGTTAAATTGTTTATATAACCTCAAGACGGTGGCAGTGCCAAATTTTAAAATTAAGTTCTTACTTCTTGTGTCCTAATCATGCGATCGAAGTCAACGTTTGGGCAATGAACCTAAGCAATATTCGTCATTTAATAGTATATAACTCTATGGCCTACATTGAAACTCAAACATGGCGACCATCTAAAATATTTAGGCGGTTCTCAATATCTACTAATCTATGACAGCAATCAAACTGAACCTTTGTTTGTTGATGAAGGCTACAGCATACGTTATCCTATGGGACTTTCAATAACCTGGTGAGTACAATTCCAACATGGCGGCGACGCGCAATTTAAATATTTAAATAGACGTTTCTCGCGATTTAGCAATCCGAGCGCAGTGAAACTTGATATGGTAAATGCTTATACAAATTTTTATCCTCTGAATTCTAACGTATTTCAATTGTTCATATAACCACAAGTTGGCGGCTGTGTGAAATTTGGAAACCCGTTTTTATTTCTTGTGTCCTTATCATGCGATTGAAGTTTTAATAATAGTCCTACACAATAATCTTTATGTAATAGTACATAACTCTATGGCCTACATATATAAAAATTCAACAAGGCGACCGTCCGAAATATTTAGACGGTTCTCAACATCTACGAATCTATTAGAGCAATCAAACTGAAACTTTGTGTGGTGATAGAGGCAATTAACATAAGTAGGATATAATAAAATAGGCTATTCATTTATTCACGGAGCTATTTGTTTTTTTTTTATTGTGGTAGTGATGATTGATTTTGAGGGTGCGGATTGAGGTCCTTAACATAAATTTTCTAATCTTGTTACCGTAAAATATACATATATCTAGGTTAATTTCTGAAAAGGAACATATCTAACTAATGTTCTAATTCAACCGGTATTTCGGACATTTGATTAACCAGTACCATGTATTAATTTTTTTAGTGCACATTCCGTTAGAGTTACATACCTTTATTGTAGATAGCGCCCCATTGTGTGACAGTGTACATATTCTTTCCTGTGCTCAAGGTCCCTTAATGTGGGTTATTTTGTGAAAGTTTTGTGTCAAGGCGGTAGGAACATTTTGTTGTATTACAATATGATTTTTTTGTCTCAAATAGCTACAATTTGCATATTGAGTTCCAAGTTTGAAATTGTTGACCTATTTGGCACAGGGTAGAGTAAAACGTGGCTTTATCACCGATGTCTCAGTCTCACTCATGGCTGTGGTTATATGGAAGCTACTGAGGTATGGGTGGTGCTTAGTAATGACATTCAGGGCACAGTCAGTGCCTGTGGATGCTGTGAAAGGTTCTACTCATAGGGTTAGCACTGCTGTACTGCCTCAGTGAGGAAAGCAGCGGCAAACTACCTCACTCCTCTTCTTGCCTAGTACGCCTCAATATAACGCTGCCATTGTTTTTTTTGGGTATCCACCCACATATCCTAACGGTGGTGCTTTTTGAGGATCCAACCAGCCTTCGGGCTGACTACCTAACAGACAGACGTTTTCAAAAAGGAAATCATGTACCAAGAGCTATTTTGTCTATGTCACGTAAAATGTATTTATGCGGTATTTTTTGAAACTCTACTCGAGAGGAAGTTATCCACATTTATCACAAGAACCAGTTGTATAAATACAATCATTATATTGCCCCGCGAGTTCGACGGAAGTCCTCTCGGTTTTCGGAGACAAATAGGAGCTGAAGGCTGAATTTCACCTTGGGTGTATATTTTCACAGTGATGATTTCTTTAAGAAGGCTCCAAGTGATTTACTGGTAGAGACAATAAAACATCAAGGGTGTCATGTTTATTGCTGTCTTTGAAAATTCATTGATGCTGTATTTATTTATTTATTTATTTATTTATTTATTTTCAAATACTTATTAATTAACGTATTACCCCAGGCATTATATGCAAAAAACACGGCCAACCTAAAAAAAATAATGTAACGCTGAAATTTGGCATAGATATTCCCTAGTACCCTAGAAACAAATCCTGAAAAGTCCCCATCTCTGCGGTATCCGCGTCATAGTTTTTGGAGGATTCAAAAGGGCTTAAGTGCCAAAAACAGCATTTTTGTTTCCTGCGTTTAAAATATTGATCCAAATTTAGTTCTCGCGAGCTTTAGCAATTATCAAAAATGAACCAGTAAGATAAGGGACTTATCAGGCCTAATTATTGCTATTGGTGAAGGAAAAAACAACTAATTTAAATATTTTAGCACAATTTTTACACGAAAATTTGGATATTTTGTAATTAACAGGTCATTATTTTTTAAACAATTGGTGATATTGACTAAAGACCGAGAATGAAAGTTATAAAGCATACTTTTAGCTTTACATTGGCACATTACCCATGTCTATGCAAGAAACGGTTACCGAGTTACGGCCCCAAAGCATAACCGCTGTTGAAAAGGCACCCGATCGCGTTTCTAGGTGACAGCGCTCGGCCTGTCGGAGCAGGCCAACAATACTAGTGAACCCTTTATCCTCTGTTGGATAAATGATTCTAGGTTTTATTTCTTCAATTAATAAATATTTCCACCAGCATCATGAAAGTAGCCAGACGGAGTTGAGGAAATTTCAAGCATTTGTTGGAGACAGCGGGTACATGCCTGAAGCAGATTGACAAAAGGCTAAATACTTTAGCTGTGAAAGGAAATAGCCTAGCGATGTGTCAGAAGGACAGGTGTTGGCCGCCTCAAAAATAGAAGCGACGCGCAGTGAGCCATGGTTCTGGTATGTTCATTGTGATGTTCGCGCCTATAAGAAATATGATGCAGTAACGTGAGTGGCTGATGAAGAAAATAGACACTCCTACGACGCCAAGATATGCTAAAAACCGCCAAGTGACAGAAAGTGTGGGAACCAATGAGAGAAGAATGCCTATTTAGCGCGGCAGGTCTAGCGTGGGCACGCTCGGCTAGCATTCACGCGGGAGATCGCCTAGACAAAATCTCTACGATCGATTCTAGGGTTAATGGGCATATTCTTGACCTGCGCTATTTTACGAGTTCAGTGATATTTATTACATTCCTGTATCACCATTATTTTGTGAAATTTTTATCTAAATTCCCCCTCTATCAAGACCTAGGGCCAGTTCATTTATAAGTGGTGTGAAGAGCCAAGACTTGGCTTACTATTACTTTGTGCGTCTACGGACGTAGGCTTATTACTCTGTGCGTCTACGGACGTAGACTTTGATTTTGTGTGTCGTGGACACAGGTTTTTATACTTTGCGCGTCTAAGGACGTTGACAGTTATACTTTGCGTGTCATGAAGGACACAGACATTATTATTAAAAGTGTTAAATTCAGTGTTAGATAGTCACAGTACTATATTTGTAGGGGCAGTATATTCGATAATTCGCCAATAAACTGTTTTGGGGAAAGAAGTACCCGAACGGCGAATTTAGTGGTCAGACATCAAGTGTATAATAATTTAATTTTTGAATCAGCACGAGAGATGACATCATTGACCATGGAGGAAGCCTGGAAATATCAAGACTCAATCAAGATGGTTGAGATGAGATAAGAAGAATCCAGTTGGGAAATGGCTGCAGATGTTCTTTGACGGGTGACTGGCTGAGGATGAGTACAGAATAATATTTATTATTATCTGATAAATTAACTTATGGTGTATGGGACATATTGTGTTTTGTAAATAATTTGCATGTGTGATTAACGTAGTCTATTTAGTTTTCGTCTGACACACTTTTTGCATGGAAACAGCTCGCATATATATTTAGTAGAAGGTTCTTTTCTTGTTTGTTGTTTTAACTAACGTAGCTATGTGAACGGCCGTGTTTGCATATGTTACGCAATGCGGTTAAAAACGTCTCTCGGAGATATGTTGTGTTTCAGAAGTAGGACTGAAGTAAAATAGTTATACAGTAAATTGGAGGGTAATTAATTTCTTTGTTTTATTATTGATCAGATTCAATGAGATTATTGCCTTTGGAGCAATGTGATTTGTGACGAAGAGCAGTCAGCTCTATCGTAGGTTTTAATATTTTGTTTAATTGTCGGCGAGCATCCATTCAGCCGATCTGTGTGATAACGTATTGTCATTCCCAAATGTGTGTGTGTGAGTGTGTTTTTTTGTGTCATTACAAGCGGGATTTTCAGCGTAGACTGATTTCTGGCAGCTTGATGACAAATCCAGATTGTGACCTCGCGAGGGCAATTCTGGATATTTTGATAATATCTGACCATATTTTGAAGTGGTTGAGTTTGTTGCTGTTGATTCCTTGAGATAACGGCACAGCTGGTCAGTTATATTTATACACACTGGAGCGGGACAATGGCAGGTGATTGAGGAAGAGGGGAGATGTTGCAAGAGACGAACTGAAGGGTGCCAGCCAGGTCATTAGTGGAGAGTGCCTGTGTGGCTCAGTAATAACTTTAAATACAGAATTAAGAACTGATCAATGATAAAAATTGTTTAAAATAAATGGGAGTTGCCTACGAATCACGATAATCTCCGAAGCGTTTGCTTAACATGCAGTTTTGTTCATATAAAGTAATGTCAGCCAGTCAGGCTTTTGTTGTTGTTGGTTTATTCCATGTTTTTATTTTTATTCAGTGACCCGTGAGTCACATGCTTGCTGTATTTCCTTGTTTATGTTGAGCAATTTGGCCCGTGTTGGCAGCTAAAAGTCAAGTGCGTCTTCGCGCTAATGAGTGTCCCGAGAGAGATTCCTGTAGATAGTAGATTTAGTGCGTGTGTCAGCATTACTTTTTAAGGGTTTTTATTAATGTCATGTTCCATATCCATAAACGTTGATTTACGAGTTGATTGTTCGTAAGCATCGTGGCTGTTAACCCGTTGTAAACGAACAGTCATCCAAAGTACTAATTCCTCGTAGTTAGTCATTACGCGCACATAAAACCCAAATTGCAAGGTAGTGGAACCAGGATCCACATTTTAAATAAAAGGGGAGATCCGTCTGACTCCTCAAATTTATAGATATTCCTATCATGGGAAATTCAGGGAGGAGTGTTTTATATTTTTATTGTTGTTTATTTTTTATGCACTATTAGTCATTAAATCATGTTATTATTTTACATCTTGTCACCTTTCTTTCTAATTTATAGTTTATATCCTATGACCCTTACCTCAGTAGAGCACGTTGTTTGGCGAACGTAAACATCACATAGGAACTGAGCGCGACCCCTTGATTAAGATTTCTTACATTAAACACTGCTTTTCTGAAGGGTTCATAGGAGTAAACTGGCGCGGCCAAGCGTGGGGCGGTTCACTGTGGTGTAACGGCAAAGATTTTGCACATGTCAGTGTAAGCGTAGTTGGATTTTCAAACTGACGCAACAATGAAGGTGTAATTTGGTTGCCGGTTCGCTGCTGGAACACATTTAAGTGGCGTATTTGAGTAAAACTGACATGCCGCAAGTGCAGGCAGATATGACAGTATTTTAATCACCGGGAAGTGATATTTTATTAAAAGTAAGTGAGGCGAAGAGGATACCGCCAAATGTGTGAAATATAAAGTAAAATCAGGAGTTTGCAAAGTAAAATACGGTTCACGTTTTTGTCTATTGAATTAAAGTAAAAGGTAATATATATGTGATACCGGGCGCCCAATGATTAAAATTAAAATTAGATTTGTTTAGAAAGTCAAACTCGTGAAAATGTTAGGAGGCTGTAGCCTTAAATGACAATTAATACTTTATTAATTAGTCAGTGTTAATATCAGATCAGGATAACAATTTAATGACTGAATATGTGTTTGGGTTTAAATTAAATTGAGTAAAATTAGAACTACTCAGAGATGCAATCGACTAGTGGGATTAAATGTAAAAATAAATGAACTGAGTAGGGTAAAGAAATTAAATGTGCATTGGATTTTGTGTGTGTGTCAAAGGGCATTGCTTTATGCCATTTCCCTAATGTCTCATATAAAGTGTGTAATATGGCAACGGTTGAACAGATTCAAGAAATCATTGAGAGTGCAGCTAGGAGAACACAATTGTTGGACACTAAATTAGCGGAACAGAGTCAATCATTGAACACAAAATTATCTGAACAAATAAACGCTAAACTATCAGAACAGAGTCAATCATTAAACAATAGTATGTTAGAACAAAGTGAAGCATTAAACGCTAAATTATCAGAACAGAGTCAATCATTAAGCAATAGTATGTTAGAACAAAGTGAAGCATTAAACGCGAAATTGTCTGAGCAAATAAACAATACTATGGTAGAACAAAGTGAAGCATTGAACGCGAAATTATCTGAACAAATAAACAATAGTTTGTTAGAACAAAGTGAGTCGATAAACAAATTATCAGAACAAAGTGAATCATTGCGGACACAATTAAATAACAGTAGAATTGAACAGAATGAATATCAGGCGGAACAAGCTAGGTTGTTAAAAAGTGAAATTAATGACACTATCAATTCACAGTTAGAGACGCTAACCGCAGAGATGAAAGATCACACTAATCAACAGATGGTATTACTGGCCCTAGATGTGAGTAAAAATAATGAAAAGCAATTACACCAGATTAAGAAAATGGAAAGTATTTTCGATCAAAAACTTAGCATTCTGGATGAAACGATGTTAGCTAAATTAGAGCAAATTGAAATAGCGTGCACTATGAATACAAGCGAGGTCAAGATAGCTCAGGAGAAGTTAGAAGGACGATTTATGGAGATGGAAAAGAGCGGCAAGGTCATTCAACAACAATTATCAGCGGTAGATGAGAATATATCCGGCATAATTAAAGATATGGACCGTCTCGAAATAAAATCAGCAGAGCAGTGGAAAAGCCTAGAAGCGGATCAGGAGCAATTAAAGAGTACCTTAGACGACACTAAAAGCCAGATTGAAGAGAAAGTAAGCACGATTAAAGAGCAGATAAGAAAAGATTGGAAAAGAATGAATATCGATTCTAAAGAGGAAAGATCCACCATTCTTAAAACAGTAGGCGAAAATCACACTCGTATTCAGGCGTTAGAGCAAGAAATGAAGAGCAAGCTTAAAGAACAGACGGACAGGATCATTAAAGCCGAACTTAGGTCATTAGAGCAATCGTCGATATTTAGAACAGGAACATTGAAAGACAAGCAGGATGACTCAAATAGCCCGGAGGGTACTAGCACAGCAGGGAGTCAGACTCAGGCGGAGAGCCCATTAACAACAAACACGGAAGGGTTTCGCAAGAATATCGATAGGAGCTCAACACCACAAGACGGTCATCAGCCTACACAACTTATCAAGTAATTCGCTCAAGTGATTATAAACCACAGAAATACACGGAGAATTCAGGGGTAACACCTAAAGCTTTTATCAAAGAGATTGAAGACCATTTCAATGACACTGGGGTACCTGAAGCACGTAGATTGAGGACGATGGAGAGATTTTTATCAGGAAATGTCCTTACATGGTTTTTAAGCTTCAAATACACATTTGGAACCATGTCAGATTTTAAATTGGCGTTTCTGCGCAAATATTGGTCGCCCGCAACACAACAGAGTCTAAGGATGGAGCTTTACTCTAGAAAGTACCAAACCACCCAGCAAACAAAATACTCAGATTTCTTTAACATGCAAATGTTAAAATTTCGCGGCCTGGATTACCCTTTAAATGAAGCGGATCTGGTGATGACAATAGCGAGGCAATTGCCAGTCAACGTGCAAAAAGTACTAGTCGCAGCGAACGTTAGTACGGCCATACATGCAGAGCAGATATTACGTCAGATAGATGAGACTACGTCTCATAGTCATTATAGAGGAGGAAGACAGCTGGAGTTAGTCAACGCGACAGAGGTCGTAAAATCTAAGCAGGCAAACACTAAAACGCAGGGCACTAATACAAGCACTTCCACACCTAGGCGAAACCAGGAAGAAGGAGAAAACAGACCATACCAGCGTAACGAAAATAACTACAATAATAGATCATATCAAGGCAACAATAGGTATCAACAGAGAGGATATCAACATAATCAGTTATGGTTCCTTAGATCGTACCACATTACTTGGATAACTGTGGTAATTCTAGAGTGGCGTGAAAATCGAAGAAATGACAGGCCTTATGGAAGATACGGTGATTACAATGCTAATCAAAGGTGGAAAGGAAGAAGAGAACAAAATCAAGGAGAGCCACGAAATTATCGAAATGACTGGGATGATAGGCACGCTCAATCACAAAATTACCTAGAGGAATTACACGCTAGTCAAGGTGGAGAGCTAGGAAGATGGGAAAAAGCCATTGGGAACATGAAGAATCCTGATACACATACTGAGGAAGCTGGAAGTCTACTGAGACAAGAGGAATATCAAGGACATCGGCGACAAACGGATGATGGGAGTCGCACTGGAGCTAAAAAAAATGTTAAATTTGGATAAAGAAGACAGCCTACAAACGCAACAGTCGGAAGTTGAAGAGGGATGGATAGTAGCGAACATACAAGAATGGATTGCTTTGCCAGAAGACTGCCTGGAGGAGACGGTGAAACCACGGAACGATGAAATTAGGCAGCTACCCATTATTTACGCGAGGATTGGTGGAATTAATATAAGATGTTTATTGGATACGGTGTCACAGATCAGTCTGGTATCGGAGGCCTTGGTTCGAGAGTTGGGACGGAGTCAAAATATTCCTGTAATTCCCGTACCACAGCTCAAAGTGAGGGGTGTTATTCCTGAACGCACCGTCACTTGTAAACGTCAGGCATACTTAGAGCTGAACATATTGGAACACACTTTTGGGCAAACATTCATTATCATGGCAAAGATGAATTTCAATATAATTCTTGGTGCAAATTTTATTTGTGACTATCAAGCAGTGATAGATTTGCACAAGAATACTGTCAGTTTTAGAGAGTATGATCAGCTGAAGAACGTGGGATTGCATATGGATGAAATCACCACCGGAAGAGATGTAAATTCTTGGGCATTGGAAGCAATATCGGAAGAGACGGAAGAGGAGGTACGAAAGGCAGAAGATAACATCATAGAAGGAGCTGTTGTGGAACTAGACGAGGAGAGTGAATCCCAGGAGATATGGTCTTTATTAACGGAAGGAGATAACAGTGATGCACAATTTGAAGAGTTACTACAGGAGCGGCTCAATGACATTCAACTTGGGGGTGAACACAGAAAGCAATTGGAAGAGATTTTAAGGAAGCACAAAACAGTATTTGATACAGTACCTGGGAAATATTAAATTTCAAATATTCTATGCAAGTCGAGGACTGGTCACCTTTCAAAAGCAGGTTGTACCCAATTCCTGAAAAATATCGTTGTCAAGTCAAGGTCATTATAGATGAGATGTTACAAGCTGGAGTGATAAGGAAGACACCGACACCTTATCTAAATGCGATTTTGGCAGTCACAAAACCAAATGGATCTATTAGACTTTGTTTAGATGCCAGAAATCTCAACACGAGACTCATTTTTCCTGAGTATGACAGAGCGCCAATTATCAGAGACGTATTAAAAGGCTTTAAAAACAAAAGCATTTATTCATCAGTCGATCTGACGAGCTCGTTCCACCATATTGAATTGGATGAGAAGTCACAGCTTCTAACTGGCTTCTTATTCGATAACCAAACGTTTTGCTTCGTTCGAATGCCCTTTGGAGTCAAAACAGCGGGCTGTGCTTTAATCCGAGCCCTGGACCGGAATCTAACCGAGGAAGTTAAGGAGATGACGGTACGCTACATTGATGACATTTTGCTGGCATCCGACAACATTGAAACTCACATGGAGAATTTAGATAAAGTATTAGGCAACCTGAATGCATCGAATTTCAAAGTAAATCTGAAGAAATCGCATTTCTTCAAGAGCGAGACCTTATATTTGGGTCACATCATTGACAAGGAGGGAGTGATGCCAAATCCAGCTAAGATCGAAGCGATAAAGAATTTCCCTACACCAACGAGAGTCAAGCACATTCGGGCTTTCTTAGGCGTAACGGGATTCTTTAAGGAAATCTGTCCAGGTTACACGGAGACTGTCGCTCCTATGCAGGAAATGCTAAAGAAAAATAATAAATGGTTATGGAATGCGGAGTGTGAGAAGGCATTCCAAGCAACAAAACAGCTATTGGAAAACTGCATTAAATTAGGATATCCAGATTTCAAGCACAAATTTATAATCCAAGCGGATGCTTCACTGGTGGGTATAGGTGCTATGCTCTACCAAGAGGATCCAGCTAACCTGCAGCATAAAACATATTTGGCATTTGTCAGCCGAAAATTGCGTAAGCGCGAGCGCAATTTTACTGTAACGGAACTAGAGCTGTTGGCCATACTTCATGCGCTTCAACAATGGAAACGAATAATTTACGGCTACCCTATTGTTGTCAGGACTGATCATAAAGCACTAACATTCTTGTTTAAGACGTCGATGGCAAGCGAACGTGTGACACGTTGGTCTATATATATTCAGCAGTTTAGCATTGAGATTGAACATTGCCCAGGGAAGATGAACGTGATTCCGGATGCACTCAGCAGGAACCCAGAGCCTGATAATGAAGAAACAGCGATGGTACAACACTTGGAGTTAACACCGAAGGACCGGGAATTCTTGGAGGAGTTACGTGAGATACAGCGAGAACAAGAAGCGGAACCATGGATGATGCTTTTAATTCAATACTTCAGAAAGCAACTACCTACAGGAACACCTGCATTTCGAGAAGCAAAAGCCAAAGAAGGAAGATATGTTTATGTCAACAATTTGCTGCACAAATGGGTAGATAACGACCACACCAAGTTACGCATATTAGTACCTGCTTCGTTACAGCGAGGACTGACATGGCATACGCACGAAAGATACGGTCACGTGGGCGTAGATAAGTGCGAAGCGACTATAGGAGAGACATTTACATGGCCATGTATGAGAACAACTATATGTGACGTCATTACAACTTGTGATCCTTGTCAGAGGACAAAGCCCAATAATTATTTAATGAGGCAGTATCCTAGACCATTACTACCTCAGAAACCATGCGAGCTACTGGCACTCGACTGTTTCGGTCCAATCCCGAAAGGAAGGCGAGGTTGCCGACACTTACTAGTATGCATTGATGTGTTTTCTAAGTTTGTCGTATTATGCCCCATTCAGAAAACTACTTCAAAACAGGTACTCAGTCGTATTCGGAATAGAGTTATTCCAATCCTTGGAAAACCAGAATTTATATTATCAGATCATGGCAGTTATTTCACAAGCGCCGAATTCAAGAAAGGTATGGAGGACATGGCTATAAAACACATTTTAAGCAGTCTCCGACATGCTCAAGCAAATCCAAGTGAGAGAGCAATTAAGTGTGTAACTTCATATTTGAGAATCTTCATTCCAAATGAACATCACAGATGGGAGGACAAAATCAAGGATGTAGAGACATGCATGAATTCTACCAGGCACGA
The DNA here is from genome assembly GCA_946902985.2 of Meconema thalassinum. Classification (NCBI taxonomy): domain Eukaryota; kingdom Metazoa; phylum Arthropoda; class Insecta; order Orthoptera; family Tettigoniidae; genus Meconema; species Meconema thalassinum. Next base: position 1,097,598,415 of record OX336389.2, on the reverse strand, counting down.
GTCAACAGGACAGATCCCTATGGTCCTACACAAAAACGAGTATCCAGTGAGATCGTGGAAAAGCATCATTAACTGCCCACAAGATCCAATGATAGCACCTGACTTGCGAACTGAGAGGACGAGAGCCTAAATGAGGAAACAAGCAGACCGCAGATTACGGCGAGTAAGAAATAAGTGGTTTCACAGTGATCTTGAAATCAACCAGCTCGTTTTGGTGAAACGACCTGCTACATCGGACCCAGAGAAGAAGATCATCAGTAAATTCTGCGAAAAGTTCATAGGACCCTATTCTATCGTAAGAAACCTTGGAAATAATGCTTACAGAGTGAAAGAATTGAGTACAGGAACAATGTCAGTCTACAACGCTGCCAACCTAAAAAAAGTATCGTAGAAGTGAACCATGGGAGCGCCGAAATAATGATGCAGTTTGAATATATGGACGTCCTACTATCAACAAAGTGTACGGGGAGCAGTTGAGTACGGCACGGGAAGGAGGAAGTAGAGTTGGTGTTGACAAACATTAACGAGGCGAGCAGAGTGTTGCCCCAGGCATCAGCGTCACGCAAGCAGTTGAGAGAGTCATTATGAGCAGGATGTGAAACGAGTAAATGTCATTCAAGACAGGAGCGACTATACCAAGAAATAGAAAAGGGGTGATTCTGAAATAAAACATTTGGCCTACGGAAGTCTTTTAAAATTATCGACTTTATCCGAAGTTCGACATTTTGTGAGTGGGAGAGTTGTGAACCCTTTATCCTCTGTTGGATAAATGATTCTAGGTTTTATTTCTTCAATTAATAAATATTTCCACCAGCATCATGGAAGTAGCCAGACGGAGTTTAGGAAATTTCAAGCATTTGTTGGAGACAGCGGGTACATGCCTGAAGCAGATTGACAAAAGGCTAAATACTTTAGCTGTGAAAGGAAATAGCCTAGCGATGTGTCGGAAGGACAGGTGTTGGCCGCCTCAAAAATAGAAGCGACGCGCAGTGAGACATGGTTCTGGTATGTTCATTGTGATGTTCGCGCCTATAAGAAATATGATGCAGTAACGTGAGTGGCTGATGAAGAAAATAGACACTCCTACGACGCCAAGATATGCTAAAAACCGCCAAGTGACAGAATGTGTGGGAACCAATGAGAGAAGAATGCCTATTTAGCGCGGCAGGTCTAGCGTGGGCACGCTCGGCTAGCATTCACGCGGGAGATCGCCTAGACAAAATCTCTACGATCGATTCTAGGGTTAATGGGCATATTCTTGACCTGCGCTATTTTACGAGTTCAGTGATATTTATTTCATTCCTGTATCACCATTATTTTGTGAAATTTTTATCTAAATTCCCCCTCTATCAAGACCTAGGGCCAGTTCATTTATAAGTGGTGTGAAGAGCCAAGACTTGGCTTACTATTACTTTGTGCGTCTACGGACGTAGGCTTATTACTCTGTGCGTCTACGGACGTAAACTTTGATTTTGTGTGTCGTGGACACAGGTTTTTATACTTTGCGCGTCTAAGGACGTTGACAGTTATACTTTGCGTGTCATGAAGGACACAGAAATTATTATTAAAAGTGTTAAATTCAGTGTTAGATAGTCACAGTACTATATTTGTAGGGGCAGTATCTTCGATAATTCGCCAATAAACTGTTTTGGGGAAAGAAGTACCCGAACGGCGAATTTAGTAGTCAGACATCAAGTGTATAATAATTTAATTTTTGAATCAGCACGAGAGATGACATCATTGACCATGGAGGAAGCCTGGAAATATCAAGACTCAATCAAGATGGTTGAGATGAGATAAGAAGAATCCAGTTGGGAAATGGCTGCAGATGTTCTTTGACGGGTGACTGGCTGAGGATGAGTACAGAATAATATTTATTATTATCTGATAAATTAACTTATGGTGTATGGGACATATTGTGTTTTGTAAATAATTTGCTTGTGTGATTAACGTAGTCTATTTAGTTTTCGTCTGACACACTTTTTGCATGGAAACAGCTCGCATATATATTTAGTAGAAGGTTCTTTTCTTGTTTGTTGTTTTAACTAACGTAGCTATGTGAACGGCCGTGTTTGCATATGTTACGCAATGCGGTTAAAAACGTCTCTCGGAGATATGTTGTGTTTCAGAAGTAGGACTGAAGTAAAATAGTTATACAGTAAATTGGAGGGTAATTAATTTCTTTGTTTTATTATTGATCAGATTCAATGAGATTATTGCCTTTGGAGCAATGTGATTTGTGACGAAGAGCAGTCAGCTCTATCGTAGGTTTTAATATTTTGTTTAATTGTCGGCGAGCATCCATTCAGCCGATCTGTGTGATAACGTATTGTCATTCCCAAATGTGTGTGTGTGAGTGTGTTTTTTGTGTGTCATTACAAGCGGGATTTTCAGCGTAGACTGATTTCTGGCAGCTTGATGACAAATCCAGATTGTGACCTCGCGAGGGCAATTCTGGATATTTTGATAATGTCTGACCATATTGTGAAGTGGTTGAGTTTTTTGCTGTTGATTCCTTGAGATAACGGCACAGCTGGTCAGTTATATTTATACACACTGGAGCGGGACAATGGCAGGTGATTGAGGAAGAGGGGAGATGTTGCACAAGACGAACTGAAGGGTGCCAGCCAGGTCATTAGTGGAGAGTGCCTGTGTGGCTCAGTAATAACTTTAAATACAGAATTAAGAACTGATCAATGATAAAAAAAATAAAAAATAAATGGGAGTTGCCTACGAATCACGATAATCTCCGAAGCGTTTGCTTAACATGCAGTTTTGTTCATATAAAGTAATGTCAGCCAGTCAGGCTTTTGTTGTTGTTGGTTTATTCCATGTTTTTATTTTTATTCAGTGACCCGTGAGTCACATGCTTGCTGTATTTCCTTGTTTATGTTGAGCAATTTGGCCCGTGTTGGCAGCTCAAAGTCAAGTGCGTCTTCGCGCTAATGAGTGTCCCGAGAGAGATTCCTGTAGATAGTAGATTTAGTGCGTGTGTCAGCATTACTTTTTAAGGGTTTTTATTAATGTCATGTTCCATATCCATAAACGTTGATTTACGAGTTGATTGTTCGTAAGCATCGTGGCTGTTAACCCGTTGTAAACGAACAGTCATCCAAAGTACTCATTCCTCGTAGTTAGTCATTACGCGTACATAAAACCCAAATTGCAAGGTAGTGGAACCACGATCCACATTTTAAATAAAAGGGGAGATCCGTCTGACTCCTCAAATTTATAGATATTCCTATCATGGGAAATTCAGGGAGGAGTGTTTTATATTTTTATTGTTGTTTATTTTTTATGCACTATTAGTCATTAAATCATGTTATTATTTTACATCTTGTCACCTTTCTTTCTAATTTATAGTTTATATCCTATGACCCTTACCTCAGTAGAGCACGTTGTTTGGCGAACGTAAACATCACATAGGAACTGAGCGCGACCCCTTGATTAAGATTTCTTACATTAAACACTGCTTTTCTGAAGGGTTCACTAGAAACAATTAATTCAGCTTCTAAACAGTCTAGAATTTTCAGTAAATGTGGCGGAAGTCCACAGGTACGAAGTTTCAGCGCTTCGTGAAGAACGTCCAATCCCGAATGCTGGAGCGTTCACGTAGTTTTGCTTTGACAACGCTGACATTAACATAAGAACATTGGACGGGCGAAACACATTTCACTGCATGGGAGGCATCAAGTGCACAGGTCCAGCGCTTGCCAGTGAAATATCTCCACCCCCACGTACATGAGAAGTTCCTAATACTGGTGTGATTGCGGCGATGGGAAAGTTCAACATTTCGTGGTATCGGAAGCCCTCTTCTCCTGGTTCAAAGGACGTCAAGATTAAGGAGTTAACTGTGGAAGCCCCTAACTCTGTGGCTATTGTGTCGATGATGGACTACGTTATCTGGACGGTGGTCAGGTACTAAATTACCCGCCTCGTGGAACGGCTTTATGAAGACGTCACTGTCTGTTCATGCTCAACCACCTCCCCAGACGACGTCAGTTGATACCCTGCCGTTCATTAACTTGGAACCGAGCAATCCATCAACTATATATTCCGCGTTGAAGTTTGCCGCAAGAGACTACGTGGGACTGAAACAATGCACTTGTTTCGAAAACTTTTGACCAGCCCCTATACGCGAAAGCTGCGGAGATAGTCGCATCGGATACTTCAGAGGAACTCAAAATCGTGGCTGTTCGTCTAGGCGGATTTCACATTCTAATGTCGTTTCTTGGGGCAATCGGCTACGTGATGAATGGAAGCGGTTTAGAGGAGCTCTGGGCTGAAATATACGCTAAATCGTCAGTGACTCGCATGATGTCTGGACACGCATATTCTAGTTAGGCTTGCAATTAGCTCGCTCTTAAAAAGAATATTTAAGCCTTCAATTTCAAATGTATCAATAACGCGAAACTGTACATGTTCTAGGGCCCTCAGAGCGCATTTTCTGACAAAACAGGCTGTCGGGACAATGCTACTCAACATGAACGACGGGCTGAAGGATGACAAGGACGAAATACAGGCGCTTTTCACCGCATTCCAAGAAGGCGCCGCCAACGACTTGCTATCATATCCTTGCATTCAACGTCTCAAAGAGTCGCTTCATGACACATTTTCTTCAGTGAGCCAGAAATCTCGCACAGGAAAGCTGTGGGAAGAGTACATCAAACAGCAAGTCTGGAAAATATTGAAGGATTCCGCATCTTTACTCGAGGAAATGAAGGTATTCGTCTCTACGGCTCCAGATGAAAAGGCCATAATATCAGCTGGAGAGAAGTTCGCCATTTGTCTCTACGATAGTGCCAAATCGGAGTGCAAAAGCTTCGACGAACTTCGGGTAGTGAAATACAGCCAAAAAATTGCCAAACAACCGGTCACAGCGTCATTTCAGCTGGCTTCATTCCGCCGACTTCGGCGGCATGCAAACGACATTCACTGCGGATATATTTGCAAGTTCAGGAAAGGTTAGGATTTTCTTTGGACCCGACCAAATGGGGATGGAAAATCCAACACTCAGCTTTAGTACCAGTGACAACTCATCTTCCAGCTGCTCCAGATCATCTCCTCAATTTGGTGTCCTGCAACTGCAAGAGCTCTTTTGGCTGCCGGTGTGAGTTATGCTGATAGCGACTAAAGACCCGAAGTAAAAGTTGTAAAGTACACTTGTAGCTTTAAAACGATACATTGCCCATGCTCCTTAATGTGTGGGCACTGCAGAGGAAAAGCATGTGGCAACGTCACATTTGATGGCTCAGACGATGAGGAGGACGATTGAGTCCGATGTAAGCTTTGTTTTGCAAGTGTTCTTTGTCGAAAGAAAGCTTTTTAAGCTTTGTTTTGTTATTAATTGCATTATGCATATTATGGATGTACGTTTAACTGCTAACTGCATTAAACTCGTTTTGTTCTATGCAAACTGTTTCTGCTAGTTTACCTGGATTCAAAGGAATACCATCCTTAAAGTTCTTGAGCAAAGATACAAAATGGAGTCAGCAAAGGTGAATAGATGGAGCCCACCAGCGTAAATGGGCGTTCATTCGGAAAGCGACTGCAACACTTCCACTTTTGTATTTGTTACTGTATCTCTGCTGCAGTTTGTCGGATGAACATGGGCAATGTATCGTCTTAAAGATACAAGTGTGCTTTACAACTTTTACTTCGGGTCTTTAGTCGCTATCAGCAGCTGTTTACACGATAAGTCCCGGCTAATGACAAATTTTCGTAAGAAAGTTGAGCTAAAAATGTTTGATTACTCATCTGTTTAAATGTATGGCAATAATTACCATCAATAAGAGCGTTATATATAACGCAGTCCTTCTCTTATTACTATCAAAGCTCATTAGAACTGATCTTGGATCAATATTTTGAACGCAGGAAGCAAAAATGCTGTTTTTGGCTCTTAGGCCCCATTTAAGCCCTTTTGAACTCTATAAAAACTATGACGCGGACGCCGCAGAGATGGGGACTTTTCAGGGTTTGTTACTAGGGTACTAGGGAACATCTATGCCAAATTTCAGCTTTACATTACTTTTTTAGGTTAAAACTTAATATGCCTGGGCTATATATATCAACCCACCCGTCACCGCATTGCCACCGTTCTATCTCTGCGTTTGAAAAGTAAGTAAGTATATCAATTATACAATGCTTTTCAATCGGTAAAAACTGTTGTGCCCTATTAGATTACGTGGGGAATACAACTATATAAACCCATTAAACTGAAAGCAATATTATATGAATAATAATTTATCTCTTAGTTACCAAACATTTTCTCAAAAAAACGGGAAGGTATTTAATTAGATGACACTTTCGATCGTCATGCGATCGACATCAGAGCCTGTGGTGTATTCTTGGAATACACGGTACGAGAGAATATAAAGTTTAATGCTCTTTTCTTGTTCATTTCTTCCTTTTTTATCAAACACCAACAGTGATCTTCTATTTTCTCTTTGTTGGTCATGTCTCTTATGTTCTTTGTGAGTCTGTTCTAGATATATATCTTCCATGACCCACCTAGCGTCATCTAGCAGCGAATCTCAGAAGCTCCTCAATTCTTCCTGGTGCAAGAGGACTTCCTTATCCATCTGGCCACCAGTTCTCGTTGCCATCGCCAGCTATTATCTCCGTGATCAAGAGAACTTCGTCTACTCTTTCACCCACCAGGCTGTGCTAGTATCGCCTGCTATCAACTCTTTGAAGACCATTTCCTCAAGAGAATTTAAGTTTACAATATTGGTCATGCTTATATGTTTTCCTTTTGTCTCCTACCCCCACTCTTTTCCCTTCCTTGGACCCTCCGCGCTTTGCTGAGTGGGTCTCACTTGTAAGTCGGCAGTTGACTCGGTCAGTCAAGGCTCAACTAGAGCCAGTCTCCTCAAACTAAGATGCACTCTCTACATTCTACGCCATGTTGGCACATTAAGTATTCGTCAAAGGGAACTTCAGCTTCGACATGCAACCAAGATAAGTACAGACTTAAGGTTTTAACCTCATTTTCATCAGTTTTATTATCTACATGCTTTTATTGATCATTTTATAGACAGCGTGAGATTACTTATTTGGGGCGGTAATCATTCTTCGCGGGATTTGCCATGTTGGGCTTTTGTCTGTCTAAGCCAACCTTAATAGAAAGTAGCTTTTCTTAAGCTATTTAAATGAGAGATCTTCTTACTACGTGGGATATTATCTAATACCCGCTGTCCATAAAATATTAAGCTCGTTCCACCGCTGGATTAACTTTGGCCCCATTCTTCTATTAGGATTGTTCTGGAACCTTCCAGATTCTGTACTCTATCTACAAGGCTTGCCGTCATACTATTTAAAATGAGGAATCTTCCTTATAAATTACTGCAATAGCTAAATTTTCTTCCACCGTTGGAATGTTCTATGGCGCATTTAATTGTAATTCACAACTTTCTCAAGCAATAGACTCTCGCCTACCTAGTGCAACCAGTTATTTTTCATCATTGCAATAACTTTCTTTGCCATAAACTTTCGTGTTACTACAGTGAACTTTTCATCCATTTAACAGACTATAGTGATAACTAGTGCTTATTCAACTTTTCTACCGCGTCGCGATCGTCCGTTTACCTTAAATAAGGCCATGAACATTGATCCTAAATCCCAATTGATCTTTCCTAAACCTTCTACTAACAAACCATATTAATAAAATTTTTACTCTAGATCATTTTCAATGAGGTGTCACTCTAACGAAGTGCCCTTCAATCTTGCTTGTTTATCATCAATTAATTTCTGCATAACCACCTGTTTTATACACGGTTCAAGCTTAGATTGTTTCTCCCTTATAATCAGGGAAAACAATTCTTTCAACTCATGAGTGAGTTATTTCTAGGTCTAACGAAAGGGAAACTGCCCCATTTGTCTCGTGATTCCTACTTGAACATAGGAAGTCTAGAACCTTCCTTTTGACTTTCTCTTCAGGTTTCACAGTAAGTGACCTGCTCTAATTTGCATAGCTATCATAAAGGTAATTCTGCATAAATATAAGAAGTTATAGGAACTTCTCTTTCATTCTACCTGTTCTCTTTCTTTGTTATTTTGAAGTTGTAACTTTTTCTAAGACAGGTACGCAGAGATTTCTTATAGTACACACCTTGTACTCTATTTATTGTTGAACTTTAATCACCTTAATTGTCTTTAAATTTAGATTTTTTTATCTTCGCTATTTTTAAATCCTTGCTAGGATTTTATCAAGGTTTGAAACCTAATAAATTGTTAATTGCCTGGCGCAAACGTTTAATGTTTTCTGAGGTCTTTGACCCCAAAATTGTTAACCAAATTGAAAATATATATTTGTTAAAGTTATCAACTTCCTTTGAATTGTTAAATAAACTTAAACTTTCTTTTTTTTTTGATTCATCATTTCTCTGGTACAACGGTTAGGCAAGATCCTGTCTTCCCTAACTCTTCCTAGGTTCATGCCCTCGTTAATACGCAATAAATCTGTTACTACTTGTCTTGTCAGACCATCACCCTTCCCCATAGTAGGCATATGCATGCTTGAGAGGGAATACGCTAAAGCCTTTCTCTGGCAAACCGCCCAAGTCCTAGCTGCGGTTCCCGTTAGCTTCGACCAGGTCCTTACCCACTTTAGGTATCAGAGAGCGGATTTGCAATGGCAACCAACTCTGAGTGCATTTAAAGTTAAATTTATAACTTTTGTGGGACTCTCCTCCCATTTCTCTATCCTTTCTCTCCAGTCCGAATCCCACCTCCTTTTCTTTATCATCTTCCCTTGGTGGTTAGGTTATTCCTCAGCCAATAATCTACCGACAATTTGGTACCAGAAACCCGGGAGAGTCCATTTGCTATTTCTATTCTTTGTCAAGTGTCATTTGACAATACCTTGCAAATTATTAATATCTGCTTTGAATCTTTCAGCTATAACTACATCATGCAAAGCCTGTGAAGGGGAAAGAGGCCGCTCCTGTCTCCCGTGGTGTGTCCCTTTCTTTCAACTTATTCGCTGCTGCCAGCCTGACAGCATTTCCAAGGTTCCACAGTCTCGTGAGTTACACTTTAATCTATTCACCTTGTCATGGCTCCTACTGAAAAGGATAAGGTTGAAAAACTTACTTCTAAACGAGCATACTATAAAGGGCAAATTACCCGATTCAGAAAGTACATAAAAGAGTTAGATCCCTCCGAAGCTCAATTAGACTTGTTGAAACATCGTGTAAGGGATTTTGAACGTTCGTATGAAAATTATTGCAACATCCAAACTGAAATAGAAACTTGTATGCTCAATTAAACCGAAGATCGAGTCGAAGTAGAAAACCAATATTACGAAGGCATAGGTTCTGCTTTCAAAATAATACGCCAACTCGAAGAGGAGCAGAAAAAGGACGCTTCTGTTCTTGGTTCCCTTCACGAACCATAAACTTCTTTCCGTGATGGTACTTACAAGCCCAAACCAATTTTACCTAAAATGGATTTACCCCACTTCTCTGGAGATGAATCTACTTGGGATTCTTTCTATTAATTATTTTGCTCCCTTGTTCATGACAATAAAGACCATTCAAGTCATTTACAAGTTTCATTACTTGAGATCTATCCTCCGAGGTCAAGCTCTGCAGTTAGTTGAAGCACTCCCTTTAAGCGCCGAAAATTACCCCATTGCCTTTAACTTATTAAAAGAAAGATACGGGAATTTACGGTTACGTATCCAACGCCATATGAAGGCTCTATTCAACCTACCTGCGCCACAGCACAATGACGTCACTAGTTTGCGTACTCTAGTTGACACTACACAACTTCACGTTGAGGCTCTGTCGCAATTAGATCAACCTACTGAACACTGGGATACTTTCCTAATACATTTAGTGGTTTCTAAAGTTGATGCTGCTACCCTCAAAGCTTGGGAAATTGAACTTTCTAAAGAAGACGACTACTCTTACGAGCATTTTGTCACTTTCATAAATGCTAGATGCCAGCTCTTAACCGCTTTAGCTAATCAAAGTGAACCCTCATCTCCTAGTTCTAAATTTGAATTAATGTCTATCAAACCTAAAAGCTAACGCTTAGCGTCTAGTACCCAAAAACCTGGGTCCAGCTCATCTAAATTTAAATCAAACACTACTGGTTACCCAACTAGGTCTAGTGAACGTCGTGTTGCTAGCTCTATGGTTTTAAACACTCAAAGCGAACCCCGCAAGAGTTTAAATGAACCTTTAAAGTGCATACTTTGCAAAGATTCCCATGCTTTATATCTATGCAAATCCTTTAAAGAACTGTCAGTCGACGACAGAAGAAAATTAGTTGCTCAAAACAAACATTGCTTCAACTGCCTAGCGCCCACGCATTCTGCTTCTAATTGCAAGTCCACAAGACTTTGCTACCATTGTGAAAAGGCTCATCACACTTTGCTACATCGTCATGATCAGGCAAGGTCATCGACAGCATCTACTTCTCCGAAAAATGATAGTGCTAACAATTCCAATGCTTCATCGTATATTCAAAATGCCAAGTCCATTCGTAGTGCCCAAGTATTGTTGTCTAGTGTCCAAATCGAAGTTCAGGATAACTTTAGCAACTGGGTCCGTGCACGCGGTCTTCTTGATTCAGCGGCAACTCATGATTTTGTGTCTAATTCCTTGATTAGAAAACTAGGCCTACCTATAAACCCCACTTCTATTAACGTGTCGGGCATCAACAGCTCAAAATCGCAAGCTTTACAATTCTCAATGCTAACCATAAGAGACATTTATCACAGAAACAACCTTCTTAAATTGAATTGTCTAATTCTCAATAGCATTGGAGAAGACACTCCAAGTCACTCTGTGGATATTTCAGGTTTAAACCTTCCCTCGCATTTAAGGCTAGCCGATCCTTTGTTCAACATGCAAAACCCTATTGACATACTCTTTAGTGCCAATGTTTTCTGGAATTGCCTTCGTAAACAGGTTCGCAAGTTATCCTCAAACGTGGTCGCCAGAGACACTAACTTTGGATGGATCGTCACAGGTCAACTTCCCCATTATTCTCTCCAACCCGCATCGCAATGCTACTTTGCCAATACTGACCTGGAACAGTTTTGGAGGCTCGAAAGCGTTGATCCTCCTAACGTAACCTCTTCAGAAAATGAATTCTGTGAGCAACTTTTTTTGAACACCACCACTCGTTCTTCTGATGGCCGGTTCGTTGTTCAAATGCAAAGATTACATAATCCTCCCAAACTTATTAACTCAGCCCAAAGCTCGAAAATCTCTATTTGCTATCGAGAGCAAATTCAAGAAAGAACCTCTCGTTAAACAGCAGTACACTGATTTCATGGATGAGTATGAAAGCTTAGATCATATGGAGGTTGTCAACAAATCTGAAGATGAATTGCACCCCCCAATTGAAACGGTTTATTTAAATCATCATCCCGTGTGGAAAAACCCTCTTGTTAAGGATAAAATCCGAGTTGTTTTCAATGGTTCATCACCCGACGTTAATGGCAACAGCCTTAACGACACCCTTTACTCTGGTCCTGCTATTCAATTAGATCTATCTGCTATACTCTTAAACTTTCGATTATTTCCCATAGCTGTCATAGCTGATATAAAACAGATGTACCGTCAAGTTTTAATTCAACCGGAACAACGAGATCTCCAAAGAATCTTGTGGCGTGATGAAATCAGTAAGCCCATTAAGGTATTTCGCGTAAAAACGGTTACTTATGGCTTAAAACCCTCTGCTTTCCTTGCTATCCGATCCCTACACTTGCTAGCCTCTCAAGATGGTCATTTATTTAACGCCAAAGCCTCTGAAGCACTAACTACGTCATTCTATGTTGACGATTATTTGCAGTCCTTCCCCACTTTGGAGGAAGCTTCTTTTGTGTCTTTAGAACTTCAGGCATTGCTAAGGAATGGAGGTTTCCCTCTTCATAAGTGGAATTCCAACTCCCCTGAGTTTCTCGCCCAGTTTCCCATCGAAGACGTAGATCCTTCTTCTGTCGAAATTTGTGGAAACTCCGAATCCATTTGTTAACTTCTTCAGCAACGAGATTCAGATACTGAATGATTGCTGTATACATTATTTTCTTAATGTCCTTTTCTATTTGACTGGTGGTCTTTTATAATGTAGTTAGTTGGTTTAATAATGCAAATACACAACAAGTACATACACTAGAATTGAATAAGTTTATGTTAATTTAGCTGCTATTTGGGCTATTCTGTGCAACTTACGCTTCCACTCAGTACTATCCGTGGACTGAATAGTGTAATCCCCGGATAACTTCCTGTTTATTTGTTGTTGCGCTATCTACCTCCTTATTCCGTGAACGGTACAACTATTGGTATGCCAATGCGTTACTAGCGCCAACTGCTGTTGTTTCGTACAACTTGCTTAACTTGTTTATATCTTGAAGCCGGCTAAATCTCTTACTTTTAATGGTGTATGCTAACGGTTTTGGATCTCCACAACTATTTAACTAGAGAGCCATTTTTAAGTTCAAACAGTCCATTGGGGGCATCTTGAACTCTTTAATACTGCCTAACTTCGACCTTGGTTTATTGAAAATAAGGTACAACGTACATCCTTCCCGTCTAACATTTTCCTCTGCAATCATTGATTACCCTCTATTTCTCATGGCCAGCCTTCATACGTTAATTTGTTTTTATATTCTTCCCGGGGCTTAATATTGTTTACACACACTACTACAGTCATCACATAATTACAAGTTATCATAAAATTTCCACACACACCCAACTATATGGGGATTATTGCCAAGATGTGCCAAGCCCCTAATATGAATTAAAAACAACAAATATACTACTGTTTGTAGAAAGTGAAACGCCAAGAACAAGAGATCTGACCACATTGCACTTTATACCGCAGATTAGGGACATGACAATAGGCCTACATTACTGATTAGAAGGACAGTCCGGTACATGCACGTTGACAGTCGACCTTCAGTATGACGTCACGCCACCACGTGCTGCACTCAGAGCCGCTAGACGTCGTGGCATGGAATCATACAGCGCTTGAATACGCTGCTGGGGAATACCGTCCAACGCGCTTCGTAGGCGCGTCCACAAAGCATCAACAGTGGCGGCAGGTGGACCTGAATGAACAAGTTGCCTACTGACCATACCCCAGACATTTTCGATGGGCGACATGTCAGGCGAACGGGCAGGCAGGGAAGCAGAGGTATCCGTCGTTCTGCGAAGAAGGCTTGCACATTCCTCGGCACATGTGGGCGGGCATTGTCCTGATGAAATATGGCCTGTGGAACGGCCTGCAAGAGGGGCAGTGCCGCGGGCTGTAAAACTTCCCTAATGTAGCGGTCACGGTTCAGATTGCCCGCAAGTCGTAGGAGGCGCGATCGCCTGTTATAGGCAATTGCGCCCGAAACCATTAGGCTACACATGGTGTTTGTTCGCTATGCCGCTCAACAATACAGTCTGCCTGATTGCGTTCTCCACGGCGGTGTCAAATTCGTATGCGGCCATCACTGTAGGACAAGTTGAAGCGGGACTCGTCCGAAAACACTACATTTCGCCAATCAGCCTGCCAGTGTCAGCGTGCACGTGCCAATTGTAGTCGGAGGCGTCGGTGGTTCCCGGTCAATGGAAGCCGACGCAGTGACATGCGTGCTACCAGTCCAGCCCTCAAAAGACGGCGCCGCACCGTCGACGCAGACATGTCCACCCCCGTTGCAGTGCTCCAACACCGCGGGCGACGTTGTTCTGTACGATATGACCATGCGGAGAAGATGGCGGTCGTCTCACGCTGTGGTCACATTGCGTCGTCCTGTACCCTGTCGTCGCTGTGTACGGCCCTCCTCTCCCCATTGAATCCACATACGCCTTACTGTTGACGCAGTGTTCCTTGTACGAGCCGCAATGTCCCGGAAAGACAGACCCGCCTCCCGGAGCCCAAGCATTCTGCCCCCTTCAACCGCACTCACATGCTGATAGTCCACCCTGTGATGTCGGCGAGGCATCGTTGCACTTGCTTACACGTTTCCACTTGGTATGACGGCCCCACGCCGACAGAGCTGTGCGGAACATTGACCTATCCGGTCCCTTGACAGAGGGCACTGGTGGGCCAATGTGCACGCCATCTCTCTGCGATTTCAAACACTTAGTATGGTAGCGCAGGCCTACACGACCCCTGTTCTGGGAGTGTCTCCGACCATTTCTTCTGGGTGTTTCACTTTCTACAAACAGTACTGTATATAGGGTGATGAGGACAAGACAAACTCCGTGCAACTCTGATTGGCTGCGTTGATGCGGAGTGTGATTTGGTGTATATTCCTTCATTGAAAATAACGTATGGTCTTGTCATTTACTCATAGAATTACTTTATTTACCATAGAATTGCTATAGTGTGAGGAAACCCTATGTAATCCAGATGCAATTTGACATCAATCAGTGAGTGTCCCCGTTCCTGGCGTAGGGACTAGGATTCTTGGCTGTCATCGCGGAGGCACGATTCCCAGCTCTCCCAATAAATTTAACCCTGGTCTGAAAGGTGAAACTGTGACCATTCCTCGTGAGGCATAATAGAGAACAGGTGGGTTTGAACGCTACCTCAGTCGTTCTGGAATCCTACCTAGATCCTAGCCTCAATTGCAAATAGCCCACATACTTGTACAGACATTATAATGACGCAATATACTAGACCAACTTCACACACACACCCAAGTAAATGGAGTTACATGACCATAAAATCACAAAGCTCCAAAAAGAATGAACAACAATAAATCAGTGGTTTGGATTCTTGCTGACGACCATGATGTCCCACAGTTCTCCACACGGTTTCTGTCAACTATGCTCACGGGTGAATAATACCAGTAGGTCTAAATGTTTTTTCTATTACCCCTTTTATTCCTTCGTATACAGAACCACGGAGGAGGTGAGATGAATTTTAAGTGGTGTAACCAATATTGTTATGAGTCATCCATTACAGTTTGATTTTGATTAATAAGGTTGTTGTTTGAGTCGTCTGTTGACTGGTTTGTTGCAGCTTTCCATGCCTCCCTGTCCTGAGCTAATCGTTTCATCTATACATAGCTACCACATCCTACGTTTAACATATTCTAACCTGGTCTACCCCTACAGTTCTTGTACTCGACCCACCCTTCCTTCCATAACTAAGCTTGCTATTCCTGGGTGTCCTAATACGTGTCCTACCAACCTATCTCTTCTCTTCATTAGCAGACGCCAGAAACATCTCTCCTCTCCCACTAGGCTTAATACCTCTTCGTTTGTAACCTTATCTACCCATCTGATCTTCATCATTCTCCTGTAACACCACATTTCAAACGCTTCAATTCTCCTCTTCTCTGCTGCACCAATAGTCCAAGTTTCACTTCCATAGAGTGCCACGCTCCAGTCAAAGGCCTTCAAAAATGACTTCCTAACACCTAAATCTATATTCGATGTCAACAGATTCCTTTTCTGTAGAAATGCTTTCCTTGCCTGAGCTAACCTAATTTTGATATCCTCTTTGCTTCGTCCATCACTGGTTATTTTGCTTCCTAAGTAACAGAAGTGTCCTACTTCCACTAGTTTTTCACCTGCCAATTTGATATCCATAGAGGATTCTGATTTATTTCGGCTGCATTTCAATATTTTTGATTTACATTTATTAATTTTCATCATGAAGTCTCTCCTCAAGACGGACTCCATACCATTCAAAAACTCATTCAAATCCTCAGGCGTGTCGGCAAATGTCAGAGTTGAAATTATTTCTCCTTAAATCTTCACTCGAACTTTAAATTTTTATTTTTATTTTTTTGCTTGTTCAATGTAAAGATTGAAAAGTATAGTTGATAAGTTGCAGTCTTGCCTTACACCTTTCTGAATACCAGCTTCTCTGTCATGTCCTGCTATTTGTTTTCTGTATAGATTGTAGATCACCACTTAGTACAGCTTCCCTTGTTCCTACATTTCTCCTGAAACCAAACTGGTCTTCACCCAACTCCGTTTCTATCTGGCTTTCCATTCTCTTGTAAATTATTCTTGACAGGATCTTTGAAGCATGAGTAATCAAGCTGATTGTACGGTCATCTGTCAGCTCCCACTTTCTTCAGTATAGTGAACCCGCTGAGCTATGGTTCATGTGATATTTTTTTTTTTATGACAGAGCATTTATGATGGGATGTTGTACTTTTGAACACACCCAGGAAGCCACGTGAAGCTGAGAGATCACGCGATACTTTGAAGTAGCGGTGAATCGCACTTTTGACTTTGGTGTAAACTGCTAATTATTATCTGAGGTCTTATTAATTATTTTATCTTTCCTACGAGACTCAGAATATTCCATTTCGTCATGCTGCATTATTAAAACATTTTGGAGAATGTTTATTTTTACTTTAGGTAAGGTAATACCCTTGCAGATACGCAAGAAGGAACGTAAGTAGTCGCTCAACGTTTTCGTTTTGACGACCTACTTTCTAGAGACACCCAGTACCGGAGCACTGCGTCTTGAGAATCCGCCTTGTGTAGGCGTGGAATTACATTTGTCCTACGAGACGTAGAGAATATCCGCTGTTTAGCGTTAAAAGTGATTATAAGGTGCCATCGAGCAAGCAAATACTAATATTCACTGTCGATGAAGTCCAGTGAATTAAATAAGAAGCTTGGGAAATAATTATTGGCAAGTATAGTGTATTGCACAACATTGCTGTGACATCACATATTACCCACGCGTATGTGGAGGGCAGATGCCTAGTGGAAATATACAGGTAATAGTGTTACAATTATCCTGAATAAGTGTGATTATAATTGTATGAGATATTTAAATTGCCAAAGTGGAAATTTCATCTTTGAAACGTCGTATAATTCACGGATGCTGCGTGATACAAAAGTAGCGTCACTAGCACGTGCAGCATTATAAAATAGTATTAGCTCACATGCTAATCCACATCTGCAAGATTAAGGCTGTGTCGTATTTTATAATTGAAGCCTAGAATAGTCACGACGGACATTATAATTTTGGAAGTGAGAGGATGAATAATCACGCAACTTATTTCGCTACCCACGTGATTGGACTTTTATTCACCATGGTTGAAGCAGTCACCATGGGCTAATACCATCCCAGTATGGGGGGGTGACGTTTCTACAGGAACCCGCATGATGGTGGAACTTCCAGAACGATGAACGAGAGGGAAGGAGCCAAAATGCCATTTCCAGGCATATCCACGAAGATGTCGACAGGGACAAATCGAACCCTGGTCTTTGGGGGAGTCCAGATGGGAATCCTGATGAGGAGGATACCGATCCAGAGAGCCAGAGAGGTTTATGTACAACCCTTGTTGTGGAATAGAGAGCTGAGTGAGAGCTCCTCCATTTCGTGAGTTTTTGTCACACCCCTTCTTTGTTCTAGTTTCCGGTGGTATAGTAGTTTTAATGTAGTTTGTGAATCAACCACACTCAGTGTCAGCCATTTTTCTAGGTAGGGATGTAACTAGATTAGTTAGATGTCATTTATTTCAGTTTAGAGTGAGACACCCTTGGGGTCAGACATTTTGGTCAGCCCTGGTGCAGCTTGGTGAACGTCGTGGAACGTCAATGCCTACCTTTTTGCTGAACCTGATCGTAGTCATTTTGAGGCTATTTTGTTCAACCCTACTTGGGGTAATTTTCAAGTCTTTGCTGACTGTAGTTATGGCAATCAGATGCCTTGGTTATTAATTGACTGCATTCTTCGCAGCCATCCTTTGTTACACCCCTGACTGTCGTTAGAACGGTCGTATCATTTAGGTAGTCGACAGTAACTACCAGTTTGTAAATGCATTATATTTCATTTTGAATAAGCTCAGAAGCTATTCTTGGTCATGTTTGAACCTAACAACTAGAAGGAATGTTTCGTTGCCTAGCATCGAACGCGGTTCCCAACGTATCATTAAGCAGATCTAGTGTGTGAATCTGTGCCACATTTATAATATTTTTCTTGTGTCGTGTGAGACACTTTTTTATTTGATGTTCTAGCAACTACTGAGTTGCATTTTTAAAGCAAAGAGCTTCAGTTATTGTAAGTTTACTTTCATTTAGACGTCTTTGGTAGAAAGACGGAAGTGTATTATTATACTCAGATTTATAGCGTGCGTTTGATACACGGACTCTGTAGAGATCCGTAACCTATTGTAAAGTTTTTTATGAACCGGCCAAGTGCAGGTTTTGTATTGATTAAATCGCCGGCCTTGAATAAACTGGTTATGTAACCCAGTGACCTAGAGCACGCCTGCTTCATTGTGAGACAAAACTACTATAGACGAGGACAGAGTACAATTTGTATTCGCTTTTCCTTTCATTGCTATTTTGCTTATGGAAATCAGTTTCCACTCTTGTATTTGATCACTTGTTTTATGGATCGGTTTTTGTTAGTTTAACGCTCTGTTGCGTGTATTGTCGTATGACAGGTACAGTTATGTAAGGTTTTCTATAGGATGGTGAAGTCTACCCTGTTATAGCAGGATGTTATTGTATGCTTTGTCCGGGGATGATCCCGTTGACCAGATGCTATTGGAAGGTAACTGTTGTACAGGCCTATCCCAGAGTTATTGAACGCGAGCTTAGCGCCGCTGGTAACCCGTGTTATTGTGTGTCCGAGTTGTTATACTCGTTGATTATATTCCGACTGTTGAGTCGAGGCTTTTTGGTGGAGAATGATCTCAGTTGGAGACACTCCGTGCCCAGGCTATTGTCAATGTTATTCGCCATAAATCTACGATAAACCTATAAACCGACATTCTAATAATAAAATGCATAATTGTTGTAAAACAAGCCTAACTAACGATTCTTTCTATCTAACTTTGTTCTTTGCATTCTGGAACTGTTGACATAGCCGTGCAGTTGAAGATAATTTCCTTGTGAGGAAATGACTAGGACAGTTGACATTTTTGTAGCGACCTGAAGCATGTGCGAACCTTGAGTTCGTAGCTTGTGGAGCTCAGGCCATGCGATGTCAGACGTGGTCTCAACTGCGCATTCGTCACCGTAACTATACACATTAGATGACTATGGTTTACAAAGAGTAAACCAAGGTGTAGGCAGGAATTTTTAATAAAACTACTGTGTCTATTTCGTTTTTAATTTATGATGTCAAGTGTATTAAACCCTACATGTTACTTTATTGTGTGCTGTTAGCACATAGTTATTAAGCATAATTAAATTGTTTGTTTTTTATGGCTGTACACTTAGCTTTTGGATGTAATTGTTTTCTTTTACGGACGTCATCGCCGTAAATTTTGTTAATTGATAGGACTTAGCTAGTTGAATTAATGTTAAATTTAAATGTCGAAATGGTACCATCCTAACCTAGATTTGTTTTGCTACCCTGTTAAATGTAAATTCAGATATTAGATTGATCTTGTAACTTGAACTAGGGACTTGCGTCGTGCCATATTCCTAGCGTTGCTGTTGTTGCTTTATCATTGTGAGTTAGATCTTTCGCGAGGGTTTTCAGTAACTTCTCAGGTAGGGGACCTGTTCTTTATCTTTGTTTATTTATTAATTTGCGGACTAGCCGATTATAACCCTCCGAACTAGGCTAGGGGCTTGTGAATTTTAATAAATTTTCACGGTGTTTTACATGAGTCTGGATGTTTATTTTCTCAGTCTAGTTTTAAGGTGAACCTTTCCTTAGGCGGTCTATGACCATCGTCACCATGTACCACGATCCCTGTGGACTACGGACTCTCGTGCCGCTTTAGCCTTTATGGAAGGTCACCTGATCCTCCCGGTATCTTTTTATTTGATTTATGTGTCGTTAGTTGAGTCATCGTGGTTGTTGACATCAACTAAACGGTCTCATAAAATGGCGCCCAACTCATGTGCCGACGTTAACGTGGTGACCCTCAGTACCATGTTATTTTCTTTTGAGGATCTTAATGTTGATTATTGGTAAATTGACAGGACTGGGACGAACTTAGGAAGTCGTACTGCAGATCAATTGACCGCATGGCATTCATGTTTGATTGAAGTCCATGGGGTGAGGCTTTAGTGTTGGATAAATGAAGGATAGGATTTTCTTTGATGATGCCTCATCCTAAGTAAATGTAATACTTTGCTTTGCTCACCGTTGTCTTTGTAAATGTAGAAGCACTTAGTTTGCATACTCCAGCTGTACTCGTGATATTTATATAAATGAAGCAAGCTTTATACCACCAAGTAACTAATCATAGCTGTAAGTTCCAGTAGAAATTGATCCCTCACTTTCTCATATATTTCTTATCTATGGATGAGGAAACTATTCGTCGTGTGTTTGGAGAGATGATGGCAGGTGTGAATGCCAATCTTCAACAGATTACTGCTGACTTAGGTCAGAATACTCAGGCTGTAAATACTGTAAGTGGTCATGTGGACCAGGTTAGACAGGAAGTCAACAATGTAAGACAGGACTTAGAGATTAACACTCAGTCTATGAACAATGTAATACAGGACTTTGAGATTAACACTCAGTCTATAAACGATGTAAGACAGGACTTAGAAATTAACACCCACTCTGTAAATAATGTTAGGGCTGATTTAACTCAAGTCAGGGCAGACATGGACACATATAGGATCGAAGCGAGAAATGATCTGACGACAGGTTTAGCAGCTGTTAGGGTTGATGTCATACGACACCATCAGGAGGCTAACCAGCGCGTAGATTGCTTAACCGACCAGATGAATAGAGCTAGGGAGGAGGTGCAAAACCGATTGGAGGAGCACACAGCTCAAATTCAGACAACCTTGAATAAAGTCCAGATAGACATGAGAGCAGATCTGGAACATACCAGGGAAGAATTCGGGACTCGACTAGATCACGTCGAGGGATTTATCGGAAATGTGAAGAAGGACATGGCAACCATGAACGTTGGTTTAATCTTGATGAGAGGAGCTGCCAATGCCGTTAATAACAACGTGAAGACTATCGTTGATGGCATGATGGAGATTAAAGAGGAACTTAACACCAACAGGAGAAACATTTATGAATTGACGGAAACCGTAGCCAGTCTACGTGAGACAGTTGATGTTCATCATGAGGAACACAAAATTGACCTCATGTTATTGAGAGGTGACCTCAACGAACACGAAGCTACAGTCAAGGCTAAGGTAGCCGAGGTTAGAGACGATGTGGGTAAAATCCAAGAAAATATGTCCAGAGTTGAAGGAGATATCGATTCCTTACAAAAGAGATTTGAGGAAGTCGCGGTAACCGAGAGGTTAGACCTCAGTTATAACCTTAGGACGGCCATACGCGAGGTAGACACAAACCTCAAGGGAAAGGTTGACAGGATCGAGCTGCAATTGAACGACTTAGGCAACAAAGTCGCAGCCAGAACCATCCCAGGTCTTGAAGTAATAGAAAGACGCCTGGACAGACTCGAGACGACTCCAAGAGAGAGACACGTACACCCACAGATGGGAGAATCTCAGGAAACGCCTATATCTCGATCAGGAGGAATGATGCCTACCCATTTCCAACCCAGCGCGCCTATGGAATCGCAACCGTCACAATTCACTAATTTAGCGCAAGGTCAGACCTTGAACTTTGACGCTCACCCGTTTCAACCAGCATCTAATCGAATTAGTCATGAGACTAACACTCCTACGCAGAGTTACATGCAAAATACTTTCAGACCCGCGAATACGCAGGGAAATGTCACCATAATTCGTTCAAGAGAGGAGCAACCAGCTCGCTTCTCGGGAACTGGGAGCGGTGTTACTCCAGTGGAATTCCTAGTAAATGTCGAAAGCTACTTACGTGATACTATGGTAACTCCAGAGAGGGAACTAAGAGTTATAGAGCGACTGCTTGAGGGACAAGCCGGTACCTGGTTCAGAGCATTCCGATACTCATTTACAGGCTACCAAGACTTTAAGGAAGCGTTATTAAGAACATATTGGTCGAGCGACATCCAGCAGAGTATCCGAGCTGAGATGTACACTCGAAGGTACAGTTCCAATACACCTACTCGTTATGCGAATTACTTCGCAATACAGCTCGCGAAGCTCCGTTGTCTTCAGCCTCCGTTGTCCGAACAAGATTTGGTGAACACAATTGTTTGGCAGTACCCTGCGGATGTACAACGTGTGTTAATCGCTGCAGGGGCATCCACTTTCCAGCAGTGTGACCAGATACTGCGAAGGTTGGACGCTAACACAGAACAGTTTCCTACACACCGTCAGCAGAAGGCTGATAGGCGCGAGGATAGACATATGAATCTGACGACTGTTGATAAAGTGAGCCAGACGCCACAACAAACACAAACCACAGAGGATTCTGGGCGACGTGATAACAATTACAGTTATAACAGGAGAGAATGGAACAACACTCCGTATACTCGAAATCAACATGATGACCGGCGAAGTCATTGGGACCGGCGATTCGACCGAAGGACGGACGACAACCGACGTCATGAAAACAACCGCCGAGGGAATGAAGGAAGAAATCAGCAACACGGACGTATCCGTAGAGACTATCGATATAGTGGGGGTTACGACAGAAATCGAGACCCTAGATACCAGCCAGACAGGGATTGGAAAGGAAGAGCACGGGAGAGCCGTGAGTACCTCCAACAATTGAGAGAATTGCAGATCCAAGAAGAGGGAGAACGGAACCCTACTTCGAGGGAAAATAGACATTCGGCGCAGGAGACGGAGCAGAACCAGCCCAGTACTTCTCGCCATGACAGAAAAAAAAACTCCGAAAAATCAATAGATTCTTGTTTGGTTGAGCACCGAGTAACTGCCTCTATATTACTCTGGGAGCCAATCCAAGAAGACTTGTTGGACGAACGACGAACGACGAACCACAATTATGAATTAACACGTCTACCCAAGATTGTAGCCACCTTGAATGAAGTCAGTGTAGTCATACTCATCGATACTGGAGCGATGATTAGTGTAATTTCCGCCGATTGCCATGCCAGACTTAGAGCAAACTCTGAGGTGACGGAGTTGCCCATTTCAGCTATAAGAGTCAGAGGTGTCATACCTGACCGCGTTGTAACGTGCAAAATCCAGATTTTGTGTACTGTGAAGATTTCGAGCCACGTGTACTTGCACGAATTTCTCGTAATGAAGGGCCTGCATCATGATGCCATTTTAGGCGCAGACTTCATTAGAAAATATGATGGAATCATTGACATGGGACGGAATACGGTAGAGTTCAAGCCGAACGAACCCATTCAAATGAGCCTAATTGAAGAAGAACCGGAATTCCTATCCGAAGTAGACGTAGTCGAAGCATTAAAGGGCAAGGAAATTGAGGCGACACTAGATGCCGACGAAGAGGCAGAATCGTTATCAGCACCCACACATGAGGATCTTGACGCAACACTGAACGAATACCGAGATATATTCGACACCACACCTGGTGAGATATTAGACTACGAGTATGATCTTGTATTACTGGACGATTCCCCATTCCAGAAAAGGATCTATCCGATTGCCGAGAAACATCTCGAAGAAGCTGCTAAGAAGATCCATGAGATGGAAGCAGCAGGTACAATCAAGAAAACACCGACTCCTTTCTTGAATCCCATAATACCTGTGGTTAAGGTAGATGGAAGCTTGAGACTTTGTCTTGATGCCAGAGCCTTGAATGAACGCTTAGCTCCTGAGCACGACAGACCGCCCAAGATTAGGGACATTCTCAGGAAGTTCAAAGGAAAAAGGATATTTTCATCATTAGACTTGGTTCAGTCTTATTACCATATCAGATTATCTGAGCATACTCAGAAATATACTGGATTCTTGTTTGATCAGACTACTTATGTATTCCAAAAACTACCATTTGGATTGAAAAATGCCGGAGCCGCATTAATCAGAGCACTTGATGCCAAGCTGACTCAAGAAGTGAAGCAGAAAGTAATATGTTATGTGGATGACATAATCATAGCTTCGGGAACAGAAGAAGAGCATTTAAAGACATTGTGCCTTGTTTTTGAGAATCTCCGACAGGCAAATTTTAAGGTCAAGTTTGACAAGTGTCGATTTTATCAGGAAGAAGTGAAATTCGTAGGACACATAATCAATGGAGAAGGATATAGACCGAATCCGGCAAAGATCAGAACTGTTGCTGCATTTCCAACACCAACCCGTGTGAAACACGTGAGACAATTCTTAGGAATTCTCCAATTCTTTGCTGCTCATTGTGAGAAGTATTCCGAAACTGTTGCACCACTGCAAGGATTATTGAAAAAGAACTGCAGGTGGAACTGGAATGATGAATGCGAGATAGCTTTCAGGAGAGCTAAACAGATGCTTGTGGACTCAATTCAGTTAGAATATCCAGATTACTCTCGGAACTTTATTCTAGAAACTGATGCATCTGCCATTGGTATAGGAGACCTTATCCTTATGAGGAGACCTGGAATTTCTAGTCCTATAGACCGCATATATGGGAAATTTCTATCCTTGTATTATGGCCCTAGTCGTATCCGACAGCCTTTAAACAATGGAAGTTATGTGATAGAAGACATTAGGACAGGAGAACGCATTGGAACCTTTGATGCAGCCAATCTAAAAAAATATCACTCTTGAATGAATTTTAAAGCAAATAAAAATGTTATCCCAACATTTTATTTGAAACGACAGAGAGGCAGATGAACCCGCTGAGCTATGGTTCATGTGATATTTTTTTTTTATGACAGAGCATTTATGATGGGATGTTGTACTTTTGAACACACCCAGGAAGCCACGTGAAGCTGAGAGATCACGCGATACTTTGAAGTAGCGGTGAATCGCACTTTTGACTTTGGTGTAAACTGCTAATTATTATCTGAGGTCTTATTAATTATTTTATCTTTCCTACGAGACTCAGAATATTCCATTTCGTCATGCTGCATTATTAAAACATTTTGGAGAATGTTTATTTTTACTTTAGGTAAGGTAATACCCTTGCAGATACGCAAGAAGGAACGTAAGTAGTCGCTCAACGTTTTCGTTTTGACGACCTACTTTCTAGAGACACCCAGTACCGGAGCACTGCGTCTTGAGAATCCGCCTTGTGTAGGCGTGGAATTACATTTGTCCTACGAGACGTAGAAGAATATCCGCTGTTTAGCGTTAAAAGTGATTATAAGGTGCCATCGAGCAAGCAAATACTAATATTCACTGTCGATGAAGTCCAGTGAATTAAATAAGAAGCTTGGGAAATAATTATTGGCAAGTATAGTGTATTGCACAACATTGCTGTGACATCACATATTACCCACGCGTATGTGGAGGGCAGATGCCTAGTGGAAATATACAGGTAATAGTGTTACAATTATCCTGAATAAGTGTGATTATAATTGTATGAGATATTTAAATTGCCAAAGTGGAAATTTCATCTTTGAAACGTCGTATAATTCACGGATGCTGCGTGATACAAAAGTAGCGTCACTAGCACGTGCAGCATTATAAAATAGTATTAGCTCACATGCTAATCCACATCTGCAAGATTAAGGCTGTGTCGTATTTTATAATTGAAGCCTAGAATAGTCACGACGGACATTATAATTTTGGAAGTGAGAGGATGAATAATCACGCAACTTATTTCGCTACCCACGTGATTGGACTTTTATTCACCATGGTTGAAGCAGTCACCATGGGCTAATACCATCCCAGTATGGGGGGGGGTGACGTTTCTACAGGAACCCGCATGATGGTGGAACTTCCAGAACGATGAACGATAGGGAAGGAGCCAAAATGCCATTTCCAGGCATATCCACGAAGATGTCGACAGGGACAAATCGAACCCTGGTCTTTGGGGGAGTCCAGATGGGAATCCTGATGAGGAGGATACCGATCCAGAGAGCCAGAGAGGTTTATGTACAACCCTTGTTGTGGAATAGAGAGCTGAGTGAGAGCTCCTCCATTTCGTGAGTTTTTGTCACACCCCTTCTTTGTTCTAGTTTCCGGTGGTATAGTAGTTTTAATGTAGTTTGTGAATCAACCACACTCAGTGTCAGCCATTTTTCTAGGTAGGGATGTAACTAGATTAGTTAGATGTCATTTATTTCAGTTTAGAGTGAGACACCCTTGGGGTCAGACATTTTGGTCAGCCCTGGTGCAGCTTGGTGAACGTCGTGGAACGTCAATGCCTACCTTTTTGCTGAACCTGATCGTAGTCATTTTGAGGCTATTTTGTTCAACCCTACTTGGGGTAATTTTCAAGTCTTTGCTGACTGTAGTTATGGCAATCAGATGCCTTGGTTATTAATTGACTGCATTCTTCGCAGCCATCCTTTGTTACACCCCTGACTGTCGTTAGAACGGTCGTATCATTTAGGTAGTCGACAGTAACTACCAGTTTGTAAATGCATTATATTTCATTTTGAATAAGCTCAGAAGCTATTCTTGGTCATGTTTGAACCTAACAACTAGAAGGAATGTTTCGTTGCCTAGCATCGAACGCGGTTCCCAACGTATCATTAAGCAGATCTAGTGTGTGAATCTGTGCCACATTTATAATATTTTTCTTGTGTCGTGTGAGACACGTTTTTATTTGATGTTCTAGCAACTACTGAGTTGCATTTTTAAAGCAAAGAGCTTCAGTTATTGTAAGTTTACTTTCATTTAGACGTCTTTGGTAGAAAGACGGAAGTGTATTATTATACTCAGATTTATAGCGTGCGTTTGATACACGGACTCTGTAGAGATCCGTAACCTATTGTAAAGTTTTTTATGAACCGGCCAAGTGCAGGTTTTGTATTGATTAAATCGCTGGCCTTGAATAAACTGGTTATGTAACCCAGTGACCTAGAGCACGCCTGCTTCATTGTGAGACAAAACTACTATAGACGAGGACAGAGTACAATTTGTATTCGCTTTTCCTTTCATTGCTATTTTGCTTATGGAAATCAGTTTCCACTCTTGTATTTGATCACTTGTTTTATGGATCGGTTTTTGTTAGTTTAACGCTCTGTTGCGTGTATTGTCGTATGACAGGTACAGTTATGTAAGGTTTTCTATAGGATGGTGAAGTCTACCCTGTTATAGCAGGATGTTATTGTATGCTTTGTCCGGGGATGATCCCGTTGACCAGATGCTATTGGAAGGTAACTGTTGTACAGGCCTATCCCAGAGTTATTGAACGCGAGCTTAGCGCCGCTGGTAACCCGTGTTATTGTGTGTCCGAGTTGTTATACTCGTTGATTATATTCCGACTGTTGAGTCGAGGCTTTTTGGTGGAGAATGATCTCAGTTGGAGACACTCCGTGCCCAGGCTATTGTCAATGTTATTCGCCATAAACCTACGATAAACCTATAAACCGACATTCTAATAATAAAATGCATAATTGTTGTAAAACAAGCCTAACTAACGATTCTTTCTATCTAACTTTGTTCTTTGCATTCTGGAACTGTTGACATAGCCGTGCAGTTGAAGATAATTTCCTTGTGAGGAAATGACTAGGACAGTTGACATTTTTGTAGCGACCTGAAGCATGTGCGAACCTAGAGTTCGTAGCTTGTGGAGCTCAGGCCATGCGATGTCAGACGTGGTCTCAACTGCGCATTCGTCACCGTAACTATACACATTAGATGACTATGGTTTACAAAGAGTAAACCAAGGTGTAGGCAGGAATTTTTAATAAAACTACTGTGTCTATTTCGTTATTAATTTATGATGTCAAGTGTATTAAACCCTACATGTTACTTTATTGTGTGCTGTTAGCACATAGTTATTAAGCATAATTAAATTGTTTGTTTTTTATGGCTGTACACTTAGCTTTTGGATGTAATTGTTTTCTTTTACGGACGTCATCGCCGTAAATTTTGTTAATTGATAGGACTTAGCTAGTTGAATTAATGTTAAATTTAAATGTCGAAATGGTACCATCCTAACCTAGATTTGTTTTGCTACCCTGTTAAATGTAAATTCAGATATTAGCTTGATCTTGTAACTTGAACTAGGGACTTGCGTCGTGCCATATTCCTAGCGTTGCTGTTGTTGCTTTATCATTGTGAGTTAGATCTTTCGCGAGGGTTTTCAGTAACTTCTCAGGTAGGGGACCTGTTCTTTATCTTTGTTTATTTATTAATTTGCGGACTAGCCGATTATAACCCTCCGAACTAGGCTAGGGGCTTGTGAATTTTAATAAATTTTCACGGTGTTTTACATGAGTCTGGTTGTTTATTTTCTCAGTCTAGTTTTAAGGTGAACCTTTCCTTAGGCGGTCTATGACCATCGTCACCATGTACCACGATCCCTGTGGACTACGGACTCTCGTGCCGCTTTAGCCTTTATGGAAGGTCACCTGATCCTCCCGGTATCTTTTTATTTGATTTATGTGTCGTTAGTTGAGTCATCGTGGTTGTTGACATCAACTAAACGGTCTCAATAGGGATGATAACATTCTTTTTGAAATCAGAGGGTACCTCACCTGACTCATAAATCCTTCACGCCAAGTGAAATACCCTGATCAGACCTTCATCTCCTATGCAGCGTAGCAACTCAATCGGTATATCATCTATGCCTGGTGCTTTGTTCCTGCTTTAGTCTTCCAATGCTCTGTCAAATTCTGATCCTAATATCAAATCTCCCTTTGCATCCTCATCAATTTCATCCTCCCTTCCCATTACATGATTCTCAATCTCCTTTCCCTTATACAAACACTCTATGTAAGCTTTCCATCTCTCAACCTTTTCTTCCCTATCTGTTGGAGGCTTTCGATTTGTGTCCATAATATTACAGCACTTAGTCTTCTTTTCCCAAAATGTATTCTTAATCCTTCGATAAGCTGTGTCTACTTTTCCTAATTTCAGACAATTTTTTATACCCGCACATTTCTCTTTCAACCGTTCTTCTTTCGTTTCCTTGCACTTCTTGTTAACTTCATTTCTCAGACATCTGTATTCTGCTTTCCCATTTTCATCTCTTACATTCTTGTGTTTCCGCCTTTCATCCATCTATTCTAGTATATCCTGAGAGATCCACGGTTTTCTACCTATTCTTCCTTTCCTACCATTATTTTCTTCCGCAGATTTTGTTATTTCATTCTTCAAAAGTGCCCATTCCTCTGCAATTGAGGTTTGTGTAGGGTTTTTCATTAGTCCTTCCTTTATAATTTTCTTGAATCTTTCGTTTACATCTTTCTCTTTCAGTCTGTCTATTGCCCACCTTTTTGGCTTTCGAATTTTCTTCAGTTTCTTCAACTGTACTCTGCATTTCATAACAACCAGATTGTGGTCAGAGTTTTTTGTCCGCACCGAGATATGGTTTACAATCCAAAATCTGGTTTAGGAACCTCTGCTTGACCGTAATGTTGGTAACGCCCTGCATCTCCTTCTATTGTGGTCATTGCACAAGGTGTCAGCTACGACCAACTCATGCTCGGTGCAGGATTCCATCAGCCTGCTTCCTTGATCATTCCTTTCACCTAATCCGAAACCTCCTACTATCTTCCCTTCTCTTCCTTTTCCTACCACATCATTCCAATCTACCATTACTATAACATTTTCATCAGCCTTGATATACCTCAAAATTTCATCTATTTCTTCGCAGACCTTTTCAACATCTTCATCATCAGCTTGACTGGTAGGCATATAGACTTGTACTACTGTAGTGCACGTAGGTTTTGTATTGATTTTTGCTACAATAATCCGTTTACTATATTGCTCATAATATTCCACTGGTTGTTCAAGTTTCCTACTCAATATGAGACCAAGCCCTGCTTTCCCATTGTTTGATTTAGTGCTAATGACCCTACAGTCTCCTGACCAAAAGTCCTGTTCTTCCTGCCAGCACATTTCATTAATCCCAACCAGATCCAACCTCAACCTATCCATTTCCCTTTCTACGTTTTCTAACCTTCCACTTCCCAGCAGACTTCTAACATTCCACGCTCCGATCCGTAGAATGTCAGATTTCCTCTTTGTCACTTCTGTGATGTTAACCCCTATCGAGTAGTCCCCACCCTGAGATCCGAACGGGGGACTAGTTTACCTCCGGATTGGAATTTTACAAGGAAAGAGGTCATCGTCACACATAATTATCCATAAAGAGGTGCATATAGCCGGGAAGAGCATTACGGCTGTAGTTACCCGTTGCTTTCAGCCGTGCAGCAGAACGCAGTGTAGCCATTAGTTGGCTTATATTATCAATATGTTAACCGTCAATAAGACAAGTCAAGGATTGCCCATTCAGAATACGTAATAGAGCAATTCTACTAACAAACATACTAACCTTCTACTAACAATTAAATACCCAAATGCTACTAACGATAAATACTTAAGTTCCTCAAACAACAAAATACTATCACTAAAACAGTCTGTCACCAGGTACACTCACATGCACCCTCACACATCACAGTCTAATGAAACAATGAGTTATATCTAATAAACAATGCAACTGCCACCAGACACACACACCACAGTCTAATGGAACAATGAACTATATCTAATAAACAAACTAACTACATACTTACAACTAAAACCAACCACACACCCACATTCTAGAAGAGGAAATGTAAAACAGAAATTAGAGTAAGGGAAACAAAGGACAGGGGGAAAGGAAATGCCTTCAACCTTCAAAGAACGAGAATTAAGGGACCAGGAAGAATGGAAAGGTAAAGAGGAGAGACACTGCCCCAAAGGCAATGGAAGAAGGAGAAAGACCGGATCCAGCTCAGGAAACCTTCGGGGTCGCCAAATCCGTGCTCGCTATATAATAGGACTAGCGCCCTTTCCCAAATAATCAACTGTGATCTCTCGTATTATTTCCATTTATCCAATAATCCAACATATATTATTGATTTTTAATATAAATATTTATCAGTATTTTTTCATGTTGGCAACGTGTCGAAGAGCATTGATCCGCTCGTAGTTGATTCAGTGTCACTAAACTATTATTTTTAATGGTAGTATAACTGCTGTCGTAATTATTATTATTATTTAAGGTCATATTGTAATCTTAGCTAATGAATAGATTTGTTTTACGATAGTATTAAGCTTAGTTTCATTCTGTGTTCTATAGAATTATTTTATATGCATTTGTACTTATTTCAAATATTAAGAGTATTTACGCCTGGCAGGCTGTAGCTTCTTTAGAAATAGTGTTATACCTGGATAGAATTTTGAGAACTTGGGTTATTTCGTATGACGCATGGGGATGTTCCATCACTCATCGGTCTAGTGATATGACAATACTGGCTCCATGAGGTGTCGTCCATTCAACGTATGTCTCTGTGATTGGTGGCCATCGTTCTGAATCTCTGCTGTGTAGTTGAAGGACATCAGAGTAGGAGATCTGAGTATATAACCCAAGATATAGACATAATTGGTTGGTTGTGGCCAGGAACTATGTTTTGTACAATTGGCGATAGAAGACAGTTCTTAGGATATATAAGACAGGGTCGTCCATAACTCAAGAAGATATTAATTCAGAACTGTTTTCTGTACTTGGAAGTGATGCATGTGAGTATGACTGTTGGGTCAGAGGTACCTATTTGAAATGTTTTTCTTGTACTTAGAATCTGAGTGCGGGTATACGCTGTTGCTGCGGATTGTGAGTATGGCTGTTGAACCGAAACTTTATCGTTGAGTGAAAGTCTAAAACGTCGGACTGTGAGTATGGCTGTTGGACCAGAACACACATTACAGTTATTTGAGTGAGCGCGTCTTTGTAACAACATCTGTATCGGTACTGGGATACTGATGAGTCTACGAGTAGACTATCATTTGGAATCTGCGACCAAGTTCCGCTATATCGCAAAAGTGGAAAGGACTTGGCGACTCTCTGCCAACAGCGGGAGAGTGGGTAATATGAAGTTACAGTATATACAGTACATACTGCAGGATTGGTTTATCAATGCCAAACTTAAGTTGTAGGGTCAATTTTTATATTTGTTTTGTTGTAAATTAGAATAAATTGTTGCAGATTTCAGAATATGGAATGAATTTAAATTTCGTACAACAGTTCTTCTTAGTTACAGTAGATGCCTGTAGTTAGCCTTTCTCCCTTTTATACGCTTTTAGGAAACTTGGGTAATGCCTATGCATGTGCCGGATCTTTCAGGATTTCCTGCATTACCTGGGGAAGAACAATAATATTTGTCAAGTTGTTAGATATTTTTATTTCTATTAAATACTCTTGTACTTTACTAAAAATCACAAATAAGTCCATTTACGAGGTAACTATTAATTTTTATCCTATTTTCATTCATGAAAAAAATAGGCTTATGAGATCACCTTTTGTCCGTATGTGTGTATGTGTGTGTGTGTGTGTGCGTCCTTGTGTGTGTACCCCTAATAACATTCAAACGGCTGGAGCGATTCCATTGGCCGACCCCGACCGCGCCCTTCAAATTTTATTACGTCTCGCCACTCCAACATGGCGGCTGTGCGAATTATCTCACTGGCATTCTATATATCTGAAACTATTACTGATATCACCCTGAAATTTTCTACCGTGATAAAGGGGACTACCAGAAGTTCAACTATGAGACTTTCAAAAACCTGTTGACTACAAAACGAACATGGCGGTCAAGCGAAGTTGTAACTTTTAAATGGAATAATGACTAATGTCATAGTTATTCATTTTAAGTAGACTTTTTTCGTGATTTAACCATCCAAACGCAATGAAACTTGGTAAAGCAAATGTTCATATACATTGTAATGCACTGGCATATAATTTAGTTCAATTGTTTACAGAAACTCAATATGGCGGCTGTGGGAAATATTTCACCGGCATTCTATATCTCCAAAACTATTACTCATGTCACCGTGACATTGTGTACAGTACTTAAGGGCGCTACTAGAAATGTATCTATGCGATTTTTAAAAACCTGTTAACTACAAAGCGAACTTGGTGGCCAAGCGAAGTTGAAAACTTTAAATAGACTTTTCTCGCAATTTAACCATCCAAATGCAATGAAACTTGGTACAAAAGATGTTTATACATATTGCATTGCACCGGCATCTAACTTACTTCAATTGTTTACATTACCAGAAGATCGCGGTTGTGCGAAATATTTCACCGGCATTCGATATCTCCGAAACTACTACTGATATCACCCTGAAATATTGTACGGTGATAAAGGTTAACACTGGAAGTTCAACTGCAAGACTTCCAAAACCCTTAACATTACAAAACTAACATGGCGGCCAAGTGAAAGTGAATCATTTTAACAGTCTCTCCTCGCGATATAACCATCTGAGGGCAATGAAATATGGTACATTGAATGTTTATGCACTATGTAATGCACTGGCATCTAATTTAGTTCAATTGTCCACATAACCTCAAGATGGCGGCTGTGCGCAATTTTAAAATTAAGTTTTTATTTATTGTGTATTAATCACGTGATTGAAGTGAACGTTTGAATAATGACCTACGCAAAAATCGTCATCTAATAGTACATAACTGTATTGTTCCCATTTGGACCGATATCCAACGACCACATTTTGTAAAATACCGACATCAGATTAGCACGAGAAAATATATATCAGGGTCTATCTAGGTGAATACTTGGGTCTAATCTGGCATCCCTGATCTCGGTAATTCACAAGTAAGGTAAGGTGAGAAATTATTTGGAATTAGCACATTCCTTAAAAATCCCAATTTATTTATAGATAAAAATGTGATTTGAATGGCAAAAACCTCAACAAAGATAAAACAAATCACACATGAGAAATCAACTGTGCCTAAAATTATTACTAGAATGTCGCAGATATGATAATCAGAAAATTAATCAGTCCATTCTGATATAATAAAAAATCCAAAAAAATATTTACACTGGTAATCACTGTTCAATAAAGAGTTCAGAGTGATCCCTAATATTTACATGTTCGTAGTTCACTTTTCGAAAGATTGCATTTGATTGTTCAAATATTCGTAGCAAATCATTTCAAAAAAAAAAATAGTCACTTGATTCATTCGGTGTTATTCCAAAATTAGACTTATTTGGAAAAATTATCATATCACTGATTCGTTGTTTCATAACAATATCAATACTCGACTGGCATAAAGTCGAATGTTATTAATTGTTCATAAAGATTTTCAATTTCAAGGAAACAAAATTTGTTCAAAAAAAACTTTTCATAATATTTTGAAAAATTAACTTTCTTTTTTCTCACTTTCATTTGTTTAAATGTCCCAAAAAAATTAAATCATTTTCATATGTTATTAAAATTACAAAAAATGGTTGTAAACAATATAAATTATTGATATCGACCATCAGCGGATTAAATTATTAACTCTTCACCAAAATTTTCTATCATCAAAATTTTTCTATCACCAAAATTTTCATATAATCTCAAAAAAAATTATCAAAAAGATTTATTATTATTATTAATTAATAAATTTCAAAATTTCCAATCACTTTATTTATAACAAGTTTTCTCACCCTCTCACATGATGAATATTTTATTTGCTCATTTCGACTGTTATTATTATTATTATTATTCCAAAAATAAAAATTCATTAATTACTTATTTTAATTCATTTGCACTTTTCATCTCATTTTATTTCTCGGTCAGGTTCGACAAATCTAAATTCATGTTCTTCAATTATTTATTTAGGCATACCATCGGAACTTCGAGTTGATCCAGAAAAGAATATTATTTAATATTTGGATTGACAGAATAGTGAAATCTGACAAGAATATGGGGCGGTCCACATTACCTAACCCTTCTTTTAAAATTTAGCCCACATGCTCTTTCAAAAACATACGCACATCCTTGTGTGCCCACAACTACGGGAACAAAAGCCCCCTTGGATGACCCCCAAGGTCTCCACAACTTTAAGTGTCGCCAAACGCACACTAAAATCATCACCAAAATATTCTGCACACTACATCATATTATTCTTTTTTTTATCATATATATTTTTATTTCTTGTAATATTCTGTCAATTACTAGACTGTGTTCTTCAGTGTTATTTTACCAATAAAATAAATTCTGGTCAATCTCTCCTTGCCTCCCATTTACATAAATTCTCCCTGATTTGATACATTAAATACCTGCCGTTTCCTTAATTTTCATCTGAATATATATATATATATATTGAACCCTTAATAAGCTACGCGTATTAATGATTCTAATTATTCATTTCATTATATTCTGATTTTACTGCCAGAATCATACAGGAAGGCCAGACTGGATTGCGAAATATCAAGCTTATGTGGAGACAGTACGTTTGAACGTGCCCAGTCCTGAAACAAAGGAGTGACGAGATCGGAATGTTTGACAGACACTTTATCAGACAAAGGTGTGTTGGGGTCCTGACTCATTTCAGACCGTAATTTCTTTGTCACCCTAGCGTTACGAGTAAGATAGTTGCTGGATGAGAGAGACGGGAGGAACTTTCAACCAATCATAGGACAGAGGCTTCTGTTCTAAACTGCGATATTGACGTCATGAACTACCAATCAGAGAGGGTCACCAATTTTAGCGCCAAGGGAGCGTCTGACGCCGGCTTGAAGTTGAAAGCGGGAAAGATTGGATTAACGAAATCTATGATCGATTCCAGAGCACGATAGCCCCATTGTGACCTGTATAATTTTTCAAACTGTTTGATACCTGTTGCATGCCAATAGTCGCATTATTATAGAAGTTAGTGATAGATTTCCCTCTCCCTCCGTCTTTTTGCCATATTCACATAAATACTGTCGTCTGAGTGACGAGGTTGTTGATTCTTGGTGACACCGTGAGGTGATCACTTATTCTTTTCCATACCGTGAAGATATACTGTGTTAAATTTATCAGAGATAGGGTCATTATTGAAAATATTATAATAAAGTTGTGTGCGCACAGCTGAGTGTGAAATTTGTGTATCGGTAAGATTTTAGTAGTCTCCCACGACAACTATTAGGGAAAGTCTACATTTAATTTTGCACTAGACAAATGGTGAATAAAGTAACTATTGGCAAAATTTAGATAGAAAATTACGTGTGACTATAAATAACATTTTATTTTTGTTATTTTTATTCAACGTCAAGATGGAACTCCAGACCCAGAGGAAGACATCGAACCAACGTTTCTACGGCTCCATGTGGTCTGAGATGAGCTAAACACTTTGGAGAGAGAATGTCAGGCGATGTTCGATGAGACGACGCAGAAAGAGGAATAAGTACTAAATAATTTAATTATTTGACAAACTGGTTATGGTTTTGTGGGAACATATTATTTTGTGTAAATATTTTATTTTATTTTTGTCTTCGTGTTTTATTGTAGTTGGTTTGTGGTACTGACACACTTTAGTTTAGTTCATGAGCAACGTGGCATGTATTCTATCTGTATGAAGATTTTTTTTTGTTGATGTCAAGTACACGGGGCAAGCGTACTCGAGTGCGCTTCGCTACCGTAAAATGCGCGGCTAAGCGACACAAATTGGGAACCGATATCATAACAGAAGCGAAACTGAATTAACTAGAGTAGATAATAGAATTGGTGGGAAATCTTTTTATTGTATAGATTTTTATTGTTACACAGGCTTGTGTGTTAATTGCCGTTTGTTGCATTTTTGTTAAGTGAGGGGTCATTTGCCCAATGACTTTATCTGTTGATGAAGTTTCCCTTTTAGTGTCTTGGTACACAAAATCTATGATATTTGATTGGAGTGTCGGCCCGTGGTAGATTTGTGTTGTGTTCTGCCCAAAATGCTTTGTTGAGTCTGCAAATATATGTTTTATGGGATAGGAGTTTTCGGGAACCCTGGTTTCTGTCTGAAGCTTTGGCTAGGTTAAGCATTTAATCCTTGCGAGGAAAATGTTGGAATCCCTTTCTACGATGTCTTGCAATTCTTTGGAATTGACAAGGAGTGTGTGAATTTATGTGTCGCGATTAACAGGTGGCGGAACGGGACTGTCTAGTCTCTTGTTATAAATAGCATGACTCAAAGCTTCGACAAGGAGGGCTGGTTTTGAACACAGACGCTAATGAGTGGTAAGTGAAGGTATTTCTACCCGGCGCACTCCATCAGATAAGGAGCAAGCTGTGCTCATTAGTATTCACGGCCCAGGTCTCCGTTCTTCGTAAATGTTTATCTTATATTAAAATAAAGCCTGTTTAATGATAAAAGAATTGTAATCGGTAATTGGGTGCTGTTCGCGTTTTGATTGATCGAGTCCCAGCGTGTTAGCTTATTCATGCTTTTATTTCATGTAAATATCATCGGATTTTAGGCATCTTATTTCTTGTTTAATTATTGTCATGTTCTTTGACCTCGGGTGGTCTCGATGTTCGGCCACGTTGTTGTCATGTATTTGTTGAGCAATTGAGCCATTGGGCAAGCTTCTGTTTTGCTGGGAGTTTCCTGACTCACTGCGATCTCGATGGAGATCAATTAGTTTATAAATTTTAAATGGTTGCGTGTGTCAGTAAAATTTTAATTGTTGGTAAGATATTCTTCGAGTGTGTCCCATAAAGCCATAATAATGGTTTGCAGTATGGGGGTTTGCAAGCATATTGGCTGTTCCATCTGTGAGCAAATCTCCATCAAAAGTACTTATTTCTTCTCTAGCGTAGTTATACGCGTGCATACATATTAATCAGACAAGTGGAATTTGATCCACAATTTTATTTCTTTGGAGTGGACCTTTCTAGGCCACTCAGATCTGTGTAAATTATTGTACTGAGGGAGTAAAGTTCAGGGTGGACTTTGTTTATATTATTTTTTATGTTTTGTTGTTTTTATTCAGTTATTAAATGGTGGTAATTTTATTTGTTTTTCACTCATTTCTTAGTTTATAGTTTTGCATATGGTCCTTGTATTTGTAAGCAGCCGTCTGGTATTTGAGCTCTAGTGAAAGCATATCCGGACTGAACGCTCCCCGAAGTTTGATTCTCGTTTATACGACGCTGTTATATACAAGGGCACATAGGCAACGCTGGCATTACCCAACGTGGGGCATTTCACTGTTTTAGGCTTTTCTAGCGCATTTTTTTGATAAACTGACACGCCACAAGTGGAGGCAGAATGTGACAGTATTTGAATCACCGAATGTGATAATTTTAAGTAACATAGTTATGGCGAAGGTATTACCGCCAAGTGAGTGAATTATACAGTAAAATCAGGAGTTGCAATGTAAAATACAGTACACGTTTTTGTTTCTTGCATTAATTGTAAAGATAATATCGTGAAACTGGGCGCCCATATTAATGATAAAAATTAGCTTTGCATAGAAAGACAACTCCATGAATGTAATAGGAAGGCGTGTAGCTTTTCCAAGGCAATTAATACTTGATTAATTAGTCTGTTCTTGTAGCGTTTTGTAAGGCTAGCATTTAATAACTGAATGTGTGGGTTAAGTTTTAAATTATGTAAAATGAAAATCAGAGATGGCACGACCGCAGATTTCAGAATCGTGAGGACTCTAGAAGCTACCGAGACGACTGGAACGATAGGCATTCTCAATCGCAGAAATACTTAGAGGAAATTCATGCAAACGAGGGAAATGAACAAGGACATTGGAAACAGGAAATTGACAAGCGGAAAAATCCCGACACATACAATATAGGAAGGCAGAACAAATCAAGGGTTTGAAGCCATGCACATAGAGACGCAGAGATACTTGGATCAGCTGCATGAAGAACAAGCAAATAGCGAAGCCAGCAAGGAAGACGAACAAAGATTAGCGGCACGGGGCATTAGAGAACGCAGCCCGGTGGGGAAGAGAAACACCGGTGCGATCCGAAAAACTGGTCACTACTAAAGGAAGAAGATGGCAACACGCGGGAGAGAGGAAGAGGATGGCAGCATGGAGGAGTAAAAACCGTTCAGCATAGTGAGGAATCTTGGAAGTAATGCAGCGATTTAAATACGTGATCGTCCAACATCATGCAAGTAAACGGGGGGCAAGCAGAAGCCAGCACGACATCGAGGAAGTGATTAGCGTCTGGCCTGTTTACATCTTGAAGCAAGCAGAGTTGACAGGTATGTCGACAGACGAGCAACAGAGAGGGGAATAGTCTTTAAGCAACAAATAGCCCCAGGCGAAGCGCTGGGCAAGTGAGCAGCAGACTGGTACTGTCCTAATGAATGGGCGAGAATGTAAACATTGGAACGAGGAAAACACTTGTCAACTAGCAGAGGCGGACTGACTGAGCACTTTGAAGGGAGGCTAACCCAGTATCTGCACCATGTGACTTAGGGAAGAAGAATCGACTTTATCTCTAAGTTCGATTTTTCCCAACTAAGGGAGTTGTGAACCCTTAATAAGCTACGCGTATTAACGATTCTAATTATTCATTTCATTATATTCTGATTTTACTGCCAGAATCATACAGGAAGGCCAGACTGGATTGCGAAATATCAAGCTTATGTGGAGACAGTACGTTTGAACGTGCCCAGTCCTGAAACAAAGGAGTGACGAGATCGGAATGTTTGACAGACACTTTATCAGACAAAGGTGTGTTGGGGTCCTGACTCATTTCAGACCGTAATTTCTTTGTCACCCTAGCGTTACGAGTAAGATAGTTGCTGGATGAGAGAGACGGGAGGAACTTTCAACCAATCATAGGACAGAGGCTTCTGTTCTAAACTGCGATATTGACGTCATGAACTACCAATCAGAGAGGGTCACCAATTTTAGCGCCAAGGGAGCGTCTGACGCTGGCTTGAAGTTGAAAGCGGGAAAGATTGGATTAACGAAATCTATGATCGATTCCAGAGCACGATAGCCCCATTGTGACCTGTATAATTTTTCAAACTGTTTGATACCTGTTGCATGCCAATAGTCGCATTATTATAGAAGTTAGTGATAGATTTCCCTCTCCCTCCGTCTTTTTGCCATATTCACATAAATACTGTCGTCTGAGTGACGAGGTTGTTGATTCTTGGTGACACCGTGAGGTGATCACTTATTCTTTTCCATACCGTGAAGATATACTGTGTTAAATTTATCAGAGATAGGGTCATTATTGAAAATATTATAATAAAGTTGTGTGCGCACAGCTGAGTGTGAAATTTGTGTATCGGTAAGATTTTAGTAGTCTCCCACGACTACAACTATTAGGGAAAGTCTACATTTAATTTTGCACTAGACAAATGGTGAATAAATTAACTATTGGCAAAATTTAGATAGAAAATTACGTGTGACTATAAATAACATTTTATTTTTGTTATTTTTATTCAACGTCAAGATGGAACTCCAGACCCAGAGGAAGACATCGAACCAACGTTTCTACGGCTCCATGTGGTCTGAGATGAGCTAAACACTTTGGAGAGAGAATGTCAGGCGATGTTCGATGAGACGACGCAGAAAGAGGAATAAGTACTAAATAATTTAATTATTTGACAAACTGGTTATGGTTTTGTGGGAACATATTATTTTGTGTAAATATTTTATTTTATTTTTGTCTTCGTGTTTTATTGTAGTTGGTTTGTGGTACTGACACACTTTAGTTTAGTTCATGAGCAACGTGGCATGTATTCTATCTGTATGAAGATTTTTTTTTTGTTGATGTCAAGTACACGGGGCAAGCGTACTCGAGTGCGCTTCGCTACCGTAAAATGCGCGGCTAAGCGACACAAATTGGGAACCGATATCATAACAGAAGCGAAACTGAATTAACTAGAGTAGATAATAGAATTGGTGGGAAATCTTTTTATTGTATAGATTTTTATTGTTACACAGGCTTGTGTGTTAATTGCCGTTTGTTGCATTTTTGTTAAGTGAGGGGTCATTTGCCCAATGACTTTATCTGTTGATGAAGTTTCCCTTTTAGTGTCTTGGTACACAAAATCTATGATATTTGATTGGAGTGTCGGCCCGTGGTAGATTTGTGTTGTGTTCTGCCCA
Organism: Meconema thalassinum; assembly: GCA_946902985.2. NCBI lineage: Eukaryota > Metazoa > Arthropoda > Insecta > Orthoptera > Tettigoniidae > Meconema > Meconema thalassinum. The sequence continues at coordinate 1,097,557,749 of OX336389.2, read as the reverse complement.
AAATGCTTTGTTGAGTCTGCAAATATATGTTTTATGGGATAGGAGTTTTCGGGAACCCTGGTTTCTGTCTGAAGCTTTGGCTAGGTTAAGCATTTAATCCTTGCGAGGAAAATGTTGGAATCCCTTTCTACGATGTCTTGCAATTCTTTGGAATTGACAAGAAGTGTGTGAATTTATGTGTCGCGATTAACAGGTGGCGGAACGGGACTGTCTAGTCTCTTGTTATAAATAGCATGACTCAAAGCTTCGACAAGGAGGGCTGGTTTTGAACACAGACGCTAATGAGTGGTAAGTGAAGGTATTTCTACCCGGCGCACTCCATCAGATAAGGAGCAAGCTGTGCTCATTAGTATTCACGGCCCAGGTCTCCGTTCTTCGTAAATGTTTATCTTATATTAAAATAAAGCCTGTTTAATGATAAAAGAATTGTAATCGGTAATTGGGTGCTGTTCGCGTTTTGATTGATCGAGTCCCAGCGTGTTAGCTTATTCATGCTTTTATTTCATGTAAATATCATCGGATTTTAGGCATCTTATTTCTTGTTTAATTATTGTCATGTTCTTTGACCTCGGGTGGTCTCGATGTTCGGCCACGTTGTTGTCATGTATTTGTTGAGCAATTGAGCCATTGGGCAAGCTTCTGTTTTGCTGGGAGTTTCCTGACTCACTGCGATCTCGATGGAGATCAATTAGTTTATAAATTTTAAATGGTTGCGTGTGTCAGTAAAATTTTAATTGTTGGTAAGATATTCTTCGAGTGTGTCCCATAAAGCCATAATAATGGTTTGCAGTATGGGGGTTTGCAAGCATATTGGCTGTTCCATCTGTGAGCAAATCTCCATCAAAAGTACTTATTTCTTCTCTAGCGTAGTTATACGCGTGCATACATATTAATCAGACAAGTGGAATTTGATCCACAATTTTAATTCTTTGGAGTGGACCTTTCTAGGCCACTCAGATCTGTGTAAATTATTGTACTGTGGGAGTAAAGTTCAGGGTGGACTTTGTTTATATTATTTTTTATGTTTTGTTGTTTTTATTCAGTTATTAAATGGTGGTAATTTTATTTGTTTTTCACTCATTTCTTAGTTTATAGTTTTGCATATGGTCCTTGTATTTGTAAGCAGCCGTCTGGTATTTGAGCTCTAGTGAAAGCATATCCGGACTGAACGCTCCCCGAAGTTTGATTCTCGTTTATACGACGCTGTTATATACAAGGGCACATAGGCAACGCTGGCATTACCCAACGTGGGGCATTTCACTGTTTTAGGCTTTTCTAGCGCATTTTTTTGATAAACTGACACGCCACAAGTGGAGGCAGAATGTGACAGTATTTGAATCACCGAATGTGATAATTTTAAGTAACATAGTTATGGCGAAGGTATTACCGCCAAGTGAGTGAATTATACAGTAAAATCAGGAGTTGCAATGTAAAATACAGTACACGTTTTTGTTTCTTGCATTAATTGTAAAGATAATATCGTGAAACTGGGCGCCCATATTAATGATAAAAATTAGCTTTGCATAGAAAGACAACTCCATGAATGTAATAGGAAGGCGTGTAGCTTTTCCAAGGCAATTAATACTTGATTAATTAGTCTGTTCTTGTAGCGTTTTGTAAGGCTAGCATTTAATAACTGAATGTGTGGGTTAAGTTTTAAATTATGTAAAATGAAAATCAGAGATGGCACGACCGCAGATTTCAGAATCGTGAGGACTCTAGAAGCTACCGAGACGACTGGAACGATAGGCATTCTCAATCGCAGAAATACTTAGAGGAAATTCATGCAAACGAGGGAAATGAACAAGGACATTGGAAACAGGAAATTGACAAGCGGAAAAATCCCGACACATACAATGAGGAAGGCAGAACAAATCAAGGGTTTGAAGCCATGCACATAGAGACGCAGAGATACTTGGATCAGCTGCATGAAGAACAAGCAAATAGCGAAGCCAGCAAGGAAGACGAACAAAGATTAGCGGCACGGGGCATTAGAGAACGCAGCCCGGTGGGGAAGAGAAACACCGGTGCGATCCGAAAAACTGGTCACTACTAAAGGAAGAAGATGGCAACACGCGGGAGAGAGGAAGAGGATGGCAGCATGGAGGAGTAAAAACCGTTCAGCATAGTGAGGAATCTTGGAAGTAATGCAGCGATTTAAATACGTGATCGTCCAACATCATGCAAGTAAACGGGGGGCAAGCAGAAGCCAGCACGACATCGAGGAAGTGATTAGCGTCTGGCCTGTTTACATCTTGAAGCAAGCAGAGTTGACAGGTATGTCGACAGACGAGCAACAGAGAGGGGAATAGTCTTTAAGCAACAAATAGCCCCAGGCGAAGCGCTGGGCAAGTGAGCAGCAGACTGGTACTGTCCTAATGAATGGGCGAGAATGTAAACATTGGAACGAGGAAAACACTTGTCAACTAGCAGAGGCGGACTGACTGAGCACTTTGAAGGGAGGCTAACCCAGTATCTGCACCATGTGACTTAGGGAAGAAAAATCGACTTTATCTCTAAGTTCGATTTTTCCCAACTAAGGGAGTTGTGAACCCTTAATAAGCTACGCGTATTAATGATTCTAATTATTCATTTCATTATATTCTGATTTTACTGCCAGAATCATACAGGAAGGCCAGACTGGATTGAGAAATATCAAGCTTATGTGGAGACAGTACGTTTGAACGTGCCCAGTCCTGAAACAAAGGAGTGACGAGATCGGAATGTTTGACAGACACTTTATCAGACAAAGGTGTGTTGGGGTCCTGACTCATTTCAGACCGTAATTTCTTTGTCACCCTAGCGTTACGAGTAAGATAGTTGCTGGATGAGAGAGACGGGAGGAACTTTCAACCAATCATAGGACAGAGGCTTCTGTTCTAAACTGCGATATTGACGTCATGAACTACCAATCAGAGAGGGTCACCAATTTTAGCGCCAAGGGAGCGTCTGACGCCGGCTTGAAGTTGAAAGCGGGAAAGATTGGATTAACGAAATCTATGATCGATTCCAGAGCACGATAGCCCCATTGTGACCTGTATAATTTTTCAAACTGTTTGATACCTGTTGCATGCCAATAGTCGCATTATTATAGAAGTTAGTGATAGATTTCCCTCTCCCTCCGTCTTTTTGCCATATTCACATAAATACTGTCGTCTGAGTGACGAGGTTGTTGATTCTTGGTGACACCGTGAGGTGATCACTTATTCTTTTCCATACCGTGAAGATATACTGTGTTAAATTTATCAGAGATAGGGTCATTATTGAAAATATTATAATAAAGTTGTGTGCGCACAGCTGAGAGTGAAATTTGTGTATCGGTAAGATTTTAGTAGTCTCCCACGACTACAACTATTAGGGAAAGTCTACATTTAATTTTGCACTAGACAAATGGTGAATAAAGTAACTATTGGCAAAATTTAGATAGAAAATTACGTGTGACTATAAATAACATTTTATTTTTGTTATTTTTATTCAACGTCAAGATGGAACTCCAGACCCAGAGGAAGACATCGAACCAACGTTTCTACGGCTCCATGTGGTCTGAGATGAGCTAAACACTTTGGAGAGAGAATGTCAGGCGATGTTCGATGAGACGACGCAGAAAGAGGAATAAGTACTAAATAATTTAATTATTTGACAAACTGGTTATGGTTTTGTGGGAACATATTATTTTGTGTAAATATTTTATTTTATTTTTGTCTTCGTGTTTTATTGTAGTTGGTTTGTGGTACTGACACACTTTAGTTTAGTTCATGAGCAACGTGGCATGTATTCTATCTGTATGAAGATTTTTTTTTTGTTGATGTCAAGTACACGGGGCAAGCGTACTCGAGTGCGCTTCGCTACCGTAAAATGCGCGGCTAAGCGACACAAATTGGGAACCGATATCATAACAGAAGCGAAACTGAATTAACTAGAGTAGATAATAGAATTGGTGGGAAATCTTTTTATTGTATAGATTTTTATTGTTACACAGGCTTGTGTGTTAATTGCCGTTTGTTGCATTTTTGTTAAGTGAGGGGTCATTTGCCCAATGACTTTATCTGTTGATGAAGTTTCCCTTTTAGTGTCTTGGTACACAAAATCTATGATATTTGATTGGAGTGTCGGCCCGTGGTAGATTTGTGTTGTGTTCTGCCCAAAATGCTTTGTTGAGTCTGCAAATATATGTTTTATGGGATAGGAGTTTTCGGGAACCCTGGTTTCTGTCTGAAGCTTTGGCTAGGTTAAGCATTTAATCCTTGCGAGGAAAATGTTGGAATCCCTTTCTACGATGTCTTGCAATTCTTTGGAATTGACAAGGAGTGTGTGAATTTATGTGTCGCGATTAACAGGTGGCGGAACGGGACTGTCTAGTCTCTTGTTATAAATAGCATGACTCAAAGCTTCGACAAGGAGCGCTGGTTTTGAACACAGACGCTAATGAGTGGTAAGTGAAGGTATTTCTACCCGGCGCACTCCATCAGATAAGGAGCAAGCTGTGCTCATTAGTATTCACGGCCCAGGTCTCCGTTCTTCGTAAATGTTTATCTTATATTAAAATAAAGCCTGTTTAATGATAAAAGAATTGTAATCGGTAATTGGGTGCTGTTCGCGTTTTGATTGATCGAGTCCCAGCGTGTTAGCTTATTCATGCTTTTATTTCATGTAAATATCATCGGATTTTAGGCATCTTATTTCTTGTTTAATTATTGTCATGTTCTTTGACCTCGGGTGGTCTCGATGATCGGCCACGTTGTTGTCATGTATTTGTTGAGCAATTGAGCCATTGGGCAAGCTTCTGTTTTGCTGGGAGTTTCCTGACTCACTGCGATCTCGATGGAGATCAATTAGTTTATAAATTTTAAATGGTTGCGTGTGTCAGTAAAATTTTAATTGTTGGTAAGATATTCTTCGAGTGTGTCCCATAAAGCCATAATAATGGTTTGCAGTATGGGGGTTTGCAAGCATATTGGCTGTTCCATCTGTGAGCAAATCTCCATCAAAAGTACTTATTTCTTCTCTAGCGTAGTTATACGCGTGCATACATATTAATCAGACAAGTGGAATTTGATCCACAATTTTATTTCTTTGGAGTGGACCTTTCTAGGCCACTCAGATCTGTGTAAATTATTGTACTGTGGGAGTAAAGTTCAGGGTGGACTTTGTTTATATTATTTTTTATGTTTTGTTGTTTTTATTCAGTTATTAAATGGTGGTAATTTTATTTGTTTTTCACTCATTTCTTAGTTTATAGTTTTGCATATGGTCCTTGTATTTGTAAGCAGCCGTCTGGTATTTGAGCTCTAGTGAAAGCATATCCGGACTGAACGCTCCCCGAAGTTTGATTCTCGTTTATACGACGCTGTTATATACAAGGGCACAATATATATATATATATATATATATATATATATATATATATATATATATATATATATTAAGTGCTTTTGGAAAAAATAATTCTGAGCTCAAAAATCTTACTACTTCATTCTCTTCATCAATAAACTCATTTAAATTTATTTAAACTTCCAAACTTTTATTCAAAAATAAACAAAGTTATTTAATTTAAGTCCTTCCAACTAATTAAATTCATCCACAAATTATTATTATTATTATTATTATTATTATTATTATTATTATTACAAAAGAAATATTTATGCATCACCAATGTCATAAATGATTATTATCGCCCTATTTCTTTAATAAATAAATATTTAAATCTCATCTGTAAGTGATTATTATTAACATCTTCTATTATTTTTATTTAATGTAGCAGCGGTCAAGCTGTCTGCCTCTCACCAAGGCGGACCGGGTTCGATTCCCGGTCAATGCATGTGAGATTTTCGTTGTGAAATGCCATGTCCTGTGGTTCGGATTCCACGTTAAAAGGAGGTCCCGTGGCTTATGATCGCGAGATTAACGGTCACGTTAAACTACAAGCTTCCTTCCTTTATTTAATGTACTAATAATTTAATCACAATAAATAATTAACTATTAATTTAATTTAGTTCCTAATGTTCGGTATTATCACTCCCCAGTTATTTATAACTTTAAAGCATCGTTATTATTTATAATATTATTAACTTATTCACTTCACACTTGATTATTATTATTAAATAAATCAAATTATTTAAATAATCCAAGTCGGAATTACTTCTGCTCTCATAATAAGAATTAAAGAAAATTACTCCTATCCCTTGGAATAATCGAAATATTTCATGTCGGAACATGAACTAATGCCTGTCCCGACAAATCGTAGATCGAAAAATAAATTGTCAGACAGCAGTTCCATTTGTCATCCAGACAAATACAATCGAAAATCTAGCTACGGTGAAAAATGTGTGTTGATTTCTGATCGTGACTGTTCAAAAATATGGAATTCTCTAATACTACAGGTTAGTGGATAGTACATGAATAGTTGTCTTACTTCATTCTTGATGTGTAGGAAGAGCATGTCCTGCGGTGGACACTATTCCAACAGTGTTTTCCCGTGGCCATCTGCTGTATCCGTATACCTTGTTTGTCTCCATATCCTACCAATCCTACGAGAAATTTAACGGCGCATGTTAATATTTGCAGTCACTCGTTCTAAATAACTCCCGCTATCACCAGTACCGTGTAACATGATGAAAAGTTGCTCAGTCATAGACTGGTACAGTACTCTTGTAGATTTGAGAATATATCTCATATTCAAATAATGCGGTTTCGTTTGCACGCTAAGATAGGAACACCTATTAGCTGCATAAACGAACTGATGAAATAAATATCTTCTCTTGATGAAATTCGAAGTGCCTGATGTACAGTATAGTCAGCACAAGAAATACATCGTTCTGTAGTCTAACTTTTGTGAATGGTTTCGACACTAGCATCACCTGACTGTAGAATATGTGACCTGAAAGTCAGTGGATATTCTAAGCCCATTCGCTGCCAAAAGTTAAGTTTGTTCACTCGAACAAAAACTAAGCCTTGCTGACCACTGGTACAGCGACTAAGTCCTTCGACCGTCAGAATCTCGGCGTGTATACTGTCACTCCACGTTACGTAGCTCCGCACATGAGCAAATGCCCCGTTGTAATGATGTAACTATCTTGAGAATCGTGCCCTTTATATAGTCCAGCGGGCAATTGTTCACGAAACTTCCATCTCGTATCTCGGCTTCTACTGGACCGATTTTAACGCTTGATAGCTCAAATTCCTTCTCTTGTAATTGCCAGTAAAGTGTGCTAATTTTCTAGCGTCCATCTCTTCTACTAAAGGTAATTCCAGAAAAAATTCTCGTGACGTATGCGGGCTCCACGTCACAAACTCACGTCACTCGCCCCTGCGATGCATGCTTCCCTCAGCACTCTTGAGTCTCCTCCGCGCGCTATTCAAACCATCCATTCCCTCAGTCTCTTCAACTAATATCTCTTCTTTCCAAAATAATAATGTGAACAATGTCACGGACGTGTGAACGATCCGGGTATAGTATGGCCTACATAAACATCCAACATGGCGACCATCCGAAATATTTAGACGGTTCTCAATATTTATTATCTATGATAGCAATCAAACTATTTTTTATGTTGATAGAGGCTATCAACATAAACCCACCTATGGGACTTCTGATGACCTGGTGAGCACAAATGCAACATGGCGGCGATGCAAAATATAAATATTTAAATGAACGTTTCTCGCGATTTAACCATCCGAGCGCTTTAAAACTTGGTACGGTAAATGCTTATACAAATTTTAATCCACAGGTATCGAATTTATTTCAATTGTTTTCATAACCACGAGATGGCCGCTGTGCAAAAGTTTAAAATCTGGTTTGCATTTCTTGTGTCCTAATCACGCGATTGAAGTTTGAATACTGCACCTACACAATTATCTTCATGTAATTGAAGATAACTCTAAAAATCCAACATGACGACCGTCCGAAATATTTAGGCGGGTGTCAATATCTACGAATCTCCTACAGCAATCAAACTGAATTTTTCTGGTTGATAGATGCAATTAACATAAGTCGGATATCTGAAAATAGGCTATATATTTCTTCACGGAACTACTACTTATTGCATAATTCTGTGATTTCAAAGTAACAGTGGTTTTACGGTTGGATACACTTTCTGATGCTAATCTAATGGGAGGGAAGTAATGAAATATGAAATGAACGAAGATGAAAATAACTGGGCAAGGTGTTGGTAAGAATCGGCTTTGCCTTATTACAAGTTACTGCCCCAACATTTACCTGAAGTAGAAAATGGCATGTCAGGAAAACAATTCCAAGGATGACCGACGGTGGGATAAGAACCCACTCATCTTCCGAGTCCGTGTACCTCGTGGCATAGTGAGTAGCATTCGTAGATGCCTCCTCGAAAGTCTGGGTTTGATCGCTAGCTCTGGTCTGATGTCTGAAACGTGGTTTTCTCATCTTCTTGAGGAAGAGCTACGAAATGGTGGGTTTGATTTATAACTCGGCCGTCCTATAGGTGGGTTTCCTTGTTTTCCAGGAGTATTGAATTAGTAGAATCCATTTTTGATTATTTCCTAGAGTCTATTAGTGAAATATATGTTCAGTCGGTCAACACGAGTGTACCCAATTGGATTGAGCGGGGAGTAACAAATAATTTTCTAGCACGTGAAATAAAGTGCATGAGTTATTTATACACAAATAAATCACTTCTCATACAAATGAGGGAGGGGTATATTGTATGACCAGTTTCGTTTGTCAAGTGAGTGTCATCAAGTCCTCCTCTCTTGGGCTAAATTTAGGTTCGATGGCTGCATTTATGACACTTATGTGCAATAGCATTCGCAGTTAATAAATTAGAGAAGTTTGCAATTTAGACCTTTAACAGGTGACTTATGTATTTACATCAGATACGAGGAAATTAATTCTTAATCCTCACCCAAACTAATTGGTACACTCGTGTTGACCAATTTAAAAGCGATTTAACTATTTCATATTTCTTCCAGTTGATTGCCGACATTGTACCTAAAATTACGGCCATGGCTGCCTCCTTCCTTAATCCCAACCACAAGTTAAAGTACACAAACTAACACAGCCATCGCAATGACACAGTTCATCAGATATAATTTTTCCTCACCCAAGTACACAAGGCTACATGGTCACGATGTCTGAAAGCCCCTAAATTAAGCAACAACGACAACTTCCAAGTCTGAAGAAAACCTGTTCCCATGACTTTGTATGCCATGAAGCTTACGGCTACCATGGTTGGTCCCTTAATAATCGCTTTATAATCGCCCACGGTGGCCGAGAGCACCAACGCTGGCAACGGGAGAGCTTTGGTTTCGAATCCCAAACCGGCTGTCCTGAAAACAGCTTCGCGTTTTTCCTTTTTTACGAACAGGCAAATGCCAGGACGGGTCCTTCCAAAATCCCATCCCTGACTCGTCCTAAAAATAAAATAAACGCTAATTTCCTACATTTATAAAATTATAATATATTTTCTATTATCTCAATGAAACACATCGAAGGTTTTGAAGCCACATTTGTACAATAATTGCTCTGGATGTCACTATTTGTCAAATTATTGCACATAGTCTTTCACTCAAAGTGCGGCCGGCCAAGCGCTCTATGTAGAACGTGCAGTTATAAAGGTCAGACGAGCATATCGCAGCGCGCTGCTGTCACAGCATATGTCATTATTAGGATACGGAAGGAAGTGTTGTTGGATTGATGCTTCGGTCTCTCGACCCTAAGCTCAGCGAGCTGCCTCTACGCGCCGCGCTGCCGGCCGCACTTTGAGTGAAAGACCCTGTAGAAGGTAACGGCAGAAAGACAAAGTTTCCCCACACATCCATTTTCACGGGTGACCGCAATGACTCAAGGAAGAACAACATAATGTGAAATAAGATACCATCCCAGCATTAGGCTGGAATGTGAAAAAGACAGGAGTAAACGCACTCAGCGACGGAATTTCAACCTTGAATCGCCTTACATCCAGCACCCCATTGCAGTTCTGTATCATGACTTAACACGCTTGGCAATACTGCTCGGTGAAGCTCTATTATAATTCGGTCCATCAAAATCTCTTGTAACTGGCGAGATTTCATATGAAATGATATTGATGCAAACTGCACCCAATTGAACAATGCTACCCTTCATCTCTATGTAGAACTCTGCCACAGGGTGTATCTGTCATTTGGCTGCCACAAATGGCGCATATGTCTAATTGAGGAATCGTGTACCGTAGCCATGCAATCAGCAGAATATACAAACAATCCACACTTCAGCTACCTCGGATATGTGGAACATGAAATCACATGGAGACAACAAATACCAACAATGAAGTTTTTCGTAGTGAAATCACTTTCGCGGTAATAATGTGCTGGGACCACCTCGTGCTGCAGTGGCAAGAATTCTTGGCTGTCATCCCGGAGAAATTTAATTTGGTCTGAGGACCGGAGCGGGTACACACATCCTTGTACGGTAAAACAGAGATGAGGTGGGTTCGATTCCCACTGCAGTCATTCTTGAAGTGATTTTCCGTGGTTTCTCACTTCTACTACAGGCAAATGCCGGGATAAATATTATTTCAAGACCATAGCCACCACGTTTCCACTCCTCACCTGATTTACAAACACTACTATAGACACCTTAATAACACTAGTTTCATCGGAAGATTGTTGCATTTTACTGTGTTTAGTGTTGTTCGTTTTTGGTTTTGCATATTACAGGCTTTTTTACTGTTTTGAAGGTAGCCTATTTTAACAGAAACAAGGATGATTGGGGCAACAAACCGAATACATTATATTTATAATATTAAGTTACTCTGTAACACACCATGGAAGACCAGGGATCATCCACATAAAACACTCGGAGGGCGTCCTTGATTAGCCTCCGAGTTTTGGTTCACTCTGTGTATGTAAAATTTCTCTGAGATCGGGAGTTTGACAGACGAATCGTTCACTTGTCAGCATACATCTGAGACATAGAACACGGCGTGCTCTCACTGTGAAAATGAAAATCCACAGCCTGCTTCCAGTCTCCGACCGGGTCAGGAATGGAATGAATGAAGCCCCTATCTAGCGGCGAGGATATGAACTGTGCCGGCTGCCGAGGCCTGACGCACTCCTCTGGGGCAATGATTAAATGAATGACAGATGAAATGAAATGATAGTGGAGAGTGTTGCTGGAATGAAATGTTGACAGGGAAAACCGGAGTACCCGGAGAAAAACCTGTCTGCCTCCGTTCTGTCCAGCACAGATCTCACATGGAGTGACCGGGATTTGAACCATGGACTCAGCGGTGAGAGGCCGGCGTGCTGCCGCCTGAGCAACGGAGGCTCTTGCTTTCACTGTACAGATGATAAACTATCATAAAATGTCGCATCTCTTTAGGCATGAAAAATGCTAAGTGTCACTTCGGCTGCTGTCGGCCGCGTACTGTTTGGTTGGCATGTACTGCAACAAGGTCAGTCCGTTATTCTCTTGCTCTCTCTCTCACTATCGGCCAGCCCCTCGCCCCGCTCCCACACGCACTGTGTCGTGGTAAGACATGATACACTCACTATGACGTGTGTTGTGCTGTAGCGTAGTAGGTTAGCTGTCAGGTTGTAAAGTCGTTCGTCGCCGAGCAACCACAGTTCGAGTCATGCCGTGAATATTATTTTTGTGAAATAACATATCATGATAATGTCATGCTACGAAATCAACCGCGTTTGGCCAAGCTATCGTTGATAATGCGTCATTTCATTATGCCATGACTCACTATACACATGCATCCAGTGAGCACGTTCTAGCTCTCGTCGAACACGGCAATTACTGTGTGCGTGAGGCAGCAATCCGTTGTGGTGTTCCACCTAGATCTGCTCAAAGATGGATACAGCAGTGGCGGGTGTCAGGGCACTACCGGTGTCCACCGGGCACTGGTTTACAGCTGGTTCTACTGTGAAAGGAGACCGACATTTACTTACAACTTTGCAGGAAACTCCGTTCTTAAACTCGGTAGAGCTTATGCAGTCGACCAATTTTCCTGGATGTCCATACACGGCCCGTAAACGATTACTTGAAGCAGGAATTGCTTGCAGAAAACCTGCAATCAAAGAAAGAATCTCCGACCAATATATAGTCGACCCGTGTGCCTTTGCTGAGCTGGAATTAAATCGTAATTGGGATCAGGTCATCTTCTATGACGATACATGTTTCAGTTCGGCAGAGGTCAGACCAGTTCGTGTTTACAGGCCACGTGGAACCCGATACGAGAGACGGTATGTGGCTGAGCGCACACGTAGTGGCCGCATATCTGTGTCGTGCTGGGGGTGGTCTTCTGATGGGGCTGGAGTGCTTCATCGGATAGATGGACATCTCAAATTGGACCAATAATTGCACATCTTGCAGAATATTATGTTTCCGACTGTGAGAGAGCGCTATCCACATGCAGTAATTCAGTTCGTACAAGATAACTCTCCAATCAACATGAGCAGGAGTGTTCGAGGCTGGTCTTCTAAGCAGGGCCCCATTGAACTGCTCAACTGGGTCCCTCGAACTCCAGACTTGAACCCCATTGAGCATGTGTGGACAAAGTGGAAACACCATATCAGGGAAAACTGGCTTCACCCACCCTCTCGTTCGCAGGATGCATTGTGGGAAATTATGTTGGAAGCATGGGAGGAGATTGCCCTTGATGGACAGTACTTCAGAAATCTAGTTTAGCCAATGCCACGTCGGCTAGAGCAAGTTGTCGAAGCCGGTGGATACTGGACGAGATATTGAAGAAGTGCCTACAACAGTCCCTTTAAGGACTAACAATAAGCAAATTCATTAAGCCAGATTTCCCTTTGTTTAGAAACACACGGGGGCGTGGTGGCGCAGCGGCCAAGCTGTTGGCCTCTCACCAAGGTGGACTGGGTTCAATTCAAGGTCAATGCATGTGAGATTTTCGAAGTGAAATCCCATGCCCTGTGGTTCAGATTCCAGGTAAAAAGGAGGTCCCGTGGCTCAAAATCACAAGGTTCACGTTCACGGAAAACTACAATCTTCCTCCCTTCCTTCCTTCCTTCCTTAGAAACACACACGTATTTCGTTCATGGGACATTTGACATGTTCAAAAAATAAACACAGCGGGTACGATTCGAACTCTAGTCCTTTGTCGTTTCACACACCGCCACTTCCCCTGAGCTAACTGGCAGTCTGCAGAACGCTCATAATATTGTAATAATATTTCCAAGATCTCATGCACGTCTATAACAGCTATCATAGACCCAGTGGTAATTAAATAATGGTTTATTGCAATATTTCGTTGAAAAACTTAAAAGGCGTCCAGTATCGTGTGGTTCCACAAGGGTATAACGGAGGCCATTAAAACAAAACGAAATGCCGAGACCAACATTTGAACCACGGTGGTCAGGGTTACCGACTTCACACCTTTCCTCTACGCTAACACAACTACTCTGTTAAGTGCTTTTCATCCATCGTCACTTGGGATGTGTCCCTCACTTCACGCATTTGGGCGGTTTCTCAATAATTGCATACCATTCTTCTCTGTTATTCTGATATCTGCACAGTGACACTGTGTACTGATAGTTGAATTTTGTCACGAACATGTTGAACAAAGATCCAAGTGCATCAAATTTGTTGGAACTGTACAGCCACGTCCAAGCACAATCATAACCGAGCAGGACTTTGATATTTTCCATGCGACAATTTATGATTGTCTATCTGTACATACTCTCCAGGAAACTTTTTGATCTGTAAGTCTACAATCTGATTGTGATGCGGTACGACTTCATTATAAATGTTGTATTCAGTGTTACCGAAATTAGACTCCCGATTTAACACCTGTTTCGCGGTGAAGTATTCACTTTTGTGCTTCCTACGTAAAGGAGTGAGCTGCGAAGAAGTTCTAAAAAAAACGTTCTCATAAGTGTAGCCAACGCACAACTGAATACTGTAGGACAAATGATTATGGCATCGCAAGCCTTGGACCACGAGCATTTGGTTACAGGAAGTTCGTCTCGAGTTAGGAACGAACATCATTTCTTACGTGTATACGAAGGGTGTTCGGACACAAAGGTTACAAGGTAGATAGTACTATTCCAGGAGATTCGTCTGTTATTGAGAAGTTAGTAGTGTGGGATAATTTGAATACATACGGTTGGTAAATGTGCAGAGTTTCAGAGTGTTTTGAGACAGTGCAGATGTCATACTCGTAAAGGTTTGGTAAGAGGGCACACAGTGACTGCTGACTGATACTGCGACCCCTTGACACATTTGCGCGAAGCAGTCAGGAGTAAACGGCCAGGACTTCTCGCCGAGGGCGCCATCCTTCTTCTTGACAACGCTACCTCATACGGCTCAGAAGACCACCACGCTGAAGTAGTTCTGCTGGAACGTCATTGCCAACCCTCCCTACAACCCGGACCTTGCACCAAGCGACTTTAACCTATTTCCTTACTTGAAGGAGCACCTAGGAGGTTGACGATTAGCGGCGTTGGTGGCGTAGTTGGTAGCATGATGAGCTTCTCTGCCCAAGATCGCGGGTTCAAAACTGGCCGAAGTCGTCGGATTTTTAAGAGCGTTAGAAATCCCTCAGCAAGCCTTCCTTCGGAGGGGAAGTAAAGCTAGCCGTCCCATGTCATAGGTTTATGGCATAAAAGAACCTTTCACTATCTACACTTGTGGAAGCTAAAATTTGTAGGGTAATTTGATAACGCTATATTAGTTCCAACGTTTGCGGCCAGGTGCTGACTGCGATGGCATTTAGTAGCCACGTCCGTAGATAGGTGTCGTGGATGGTAGCATTTGGTAGCAAATGTACGAACTATTTGAAAAAATTAATCGTCTGCAGTCCTTCTACCTGAATCACAGATAACACACACTAATATAGCCATCACAATTAACACCGGATATCAGACAAATTCTACACACACCCAAAATACACGGGGCTACATGACCGCGTTGTCGCAGCCCCTAAACTAATGAACCAACCAACCAACTGAGGTTGACGATTAGCTTCAGACCAGGAGGTGAAACACTTCGCGACAACGGGGCTGAACAGGTGTACCCGATACCTAGTTGAGGCTATCGGCTACGCCAGCAGACATTAAGCCGTAGTTGAGATTTGGGAAGAGTTAAGAAAAGATAGCGCTCAGATCGAGTCAAGAGGAATGTCAGGATGACGTAGTAGGTCTAGGATCAAGAAGGCACTGACCGCAGTTAAGCAGATGGAATTATGGATGGAAATATGAAGCTTTATTAAGATCTGTATGGAACATGGTATTTAAACATCTTAGAAGAGGAGATATAACATGCATTATATAAGGTAATAATTTGAAGGAAGTCAGATAACCCTTAAGTTATTTTATAACTTAATAGCCGAGATGATGGGGGTTCGAGATTATATTTGTGACGCAAGACCACGGTGGTGGGGAGGACGTCACGTGACCGCACCAGGCAGGTAAGGGTCGAGGCAGTGCAGACACTGTCAGTGGAGCTCTGTGAGCCAAGCAAGAGAGTCGAGCTGAGTAGCACACGCCTAGCGCATGGTACAAGGTCGCGCAGCGAACAGAAACTGTCACGGAAAGTGAAAGCGACAGTTTCAACTTCTCCGAGCAGCGAACGGCAAGTAGGTCAGTGAGCCGGTCGGACATCCGCAGCAAACAAGCATAGGAGGCCGGGGTTTTTAAAACAGCATTGCGAGTAGTTGGAGAACTTTATTCCAAGCTGCATTTCAACGCAGAACGGCATAGTAGAGCGACATGGCGAGGCCAGCTTTAGGCGGAGATGATTTTAGCATTGCAGTAAAACCGAGCGGGTTATTTCCCGTTATATACGCAAGCATTATGACAGAAGCTGAACTTCATTACTACATTGAGTTAGAACGTTTATTCAGCATTTGAATTATACAAGATAGTTACGAGATACTGCAACTTTGAACTTCGAATGAACGTAGTTTTTCTTAATGACATTACGACTATGCATTTCATAACGCATTCCAAGTAACATTAACAATTTCAGGCAAACGGAATGTTGTAAGCATATGCACTTCTGAACATTAGCACGTGCATTAATGCAATTATTTCTTAAGCAGTGTTATGAATTACCGAGTACGAACACAGCTACAGGGTGTTTCATAAACTTAGACACTCTAATAAAACAATTTTATTTTCTACAAGTAAAACTAAACCGCTGTGGAAATTGAACTTTCAACACTCAAACTGAACATTGTATAGAACAGTGGCGTAACGTAGAAGAGGAATAGGGGGTCCGCTGTTTCTATGAACTTTTTCGTGAGGATTTGGACAATATCCGCTATGGATAACCAGAAGTTCATCATGTCGGAGTAAACGCAGACAGAGACGCGATGGCACCACAGAGCGATGGATTCGATTCC
Organism: Meconema thalassinum; assembly: GCA_946902985.2. Classification (NCBI taxonomy): domain Eukaryota; kingdom Metazoa; phylum Arthropoda; class Insecta; order Orthoptera; family Tettigoniidae; genus Meconema; species Meconema thalassinum. Next base: position 1,097,541,424 of record OX336389.2, on the reverse strand, counting down.
TGACGAGAAGGAGGTCCACCAGCTGATTCACTTGGGATTCGAAGGCAATCGTCATTGCATGGATGGAATGATATTCACGCCGATCTTTCGAGAAATTCATTACATAGGGAAAATCGACGATCTTTGAAATTTAATAACAGCTGATTATGAGAAGGTACTGTAAGAGTTATAACTTTCTGATACGATTATTTTCATGAATACTGGGCACACATGTATATTTTTCTAATAGGAGTGATACGATTGTTTAAGACATGGCTTTGACTTTATATGCTTCGAAATTTTGCTAGAATATGGCGTGACCATATGATATGGCAGGCATCATTTTACGAAATTCTCACAATTGGTTGGCTTTATTAAGCAGATGTTTGGTCTTTTAGACATTTTTCCAGCAAGGATAGTTTTCATGAATAGTTTTTTTTGTGTAACGAGTATTTCGAACTCGTGATCTGCAATTGATTATCTAAATTACTTCGTCAGTTCATTGCATACTAGCGAGTGTGTATTATTCATCAGTAGGGATTTTTTTTCCATTGGATTGTTTGGAGATATTAAGATGTTATTCACTTTAGTGAATGAATATCGCTTTTATATGACAACTAGAGACTTGTTGATTCCTATCTGGTACATTCACTCATATAGTCTTCGAGATGTGGTCTTTCGTATTTATACGATTGTATGGTGGTTACTCATCTTACCCATCGTTTAGGGCACTATCATGATTAGTCGACGGGGCGAGGTCTTTCGTATTTATACGATTGTACGGTGGTTACTCATCTTACTTGCCATTGAGGAACTCTTTTTTATCATCCGAGTGTACATGAGATTGTAAGTGAATCAAACAAGGAACTACTAGTCACATATCAGTCGAAATTTTGTTAAATAAAGTAAAGATATATGTTAGCAGGGTTACATTTTGTAATTCTTGTTTGCCAATCCAATATTTTGTTGCTATACTCTTTTGAGAGTACTTTCAGTTTAACAGCTGGTACAGCTGATGCTTTTGATGATTTGTGTAATTGTGTTGGATACCTTTGAGAAGGACTTAAAGTAATTGAATCTTGTAAGATGAATCATTAATGGTCAGATTTATTTTAAGGCAGATCAGTATTGCAGATTTTGATATGAGAGATTATAGCACATTAGTGTTTTTCTGTGATGTGAATTATGAGAATTGTAAGAGAATTTATGCTATTTGAAAGCAAATCTTGAATTACTAAGGTAATATTTTTCCAATTGTTTAAGAAGTTGTCTAGATGTGATCAGATTAATTACAGTTATTGGAGATTGTGTGCGTTGATAATTTGAAGCCAGTTATATATTTTTTGTAGATCATGCAACATGATTAAGTGAAGTTTGTGATAGGCATTTTGTGGAAGTTGCCAAGTGATAGTTGCAATGTTGCAAATGTATTTTGAAGCAGACATGAGGTTGTCGAACCCAGTCTAGCTTAATTGTTGAGATTCATGCTGTATGTGCTGAATATTTATGGAGTTTTGTGGAATAATTGTTGTATTCAAATGTGATATTTGAAGAATTGAGGATATATAATGTAGTTGTGGATAGTCAGATCCAACGTGATGTCGTGAAGGCAATAATATTTTTTGGCATGAAAATTTAATACGAGATATAACTTGGAAGTGATAAAACTGTAAGACAACGTTCTATAACCCATATTAAACAATTTGTTAGAAAATTAAACAAATAAATTAAGTTGATAATACAAGATTTTCTGCGAATAATAATTAATGAAATAACAATCTGAAAATTAAGCATATTAATGATCTGACCTAAAGAAATAAAAATCAGAATGACTAGAAGAAATAATGAAAATCTAAATAACCAGAAGTGTAAAATTTAAATAAGTTGATAAATTAAATTTTGGAATAAATCAATGAATTAAATAAATGGATGAATTAAAGATTGGATAAATAAACTGATTTAAATAAATTAATAGATGATTGGATAGATGATGAATAACTGAATTAGAAGGTGATAATTAATTAAAGAAGCTGATGATTAATGAATTTATATGGAATTAAAATAAATTTAATTGAGATATAATTTGAGGAATTGCAACTTGAGTTGAGGAATTAAACAATTTGTATTGATGATTTAAGACGATTTAATCTGAAGTAGATGATAAAATAAGAGTGTGTGAATAATTAGAAAGTATAATGAAGTAATGATAATAATTTTCATTTAAATGATTTAATGGTGATGAGTTAATGATTCTGACAGGAATATGTTGAATTTTGAGATGAGAATTAATGTGAGAAATATTTAATTTTGATGATGATGATAATGATGACCAATGAGTCGTGAATTTTCTGTAATTCACAAACAAGAAAGTATTAATGACAATGTAAATAGTGTAAATTAATTATTCAATGTTTAGGAGCATTTTACTAACATGTTCAACATTTAAATTATGCCATGCAAGCCATAAAATACGTGATATTTAAAATATGTGATTATAATATGTGTATGTTTAGACAGATTAATAACTTTTTCAAATCCACATTCATGATGTTAAATTAAAGAGAAATAAGGTCTCAGGTATCACAAATGTCAGTGACGAAAGACATAGTGCTACAGTGATCCTGAGAACCCAAGAGAACTTTAGAGATTTTTCTTGTTCTATGTGGATGAAATATTTTTGATTAGAAAAGAGATGGTTCGATTTTTGGACAATGACAATTTAACGTTGGCATTCGACCATACTCTCAGGTAGGAGGAATATTTAAAATGTCTGTCTGACTATCAAAGTGAAATAAATTTGTTTTTATCTTAGTTGTGATCTGATGATGGTGTGATTTTCCTTTTTCTTTCCTTGTCTTGAGTAAGGCTTAACCAGGAAAGGAGGTGGTTTGCTAGGAATTCAGTTGATGGCGCCCATTTATATTTGCATTTTTTTTATTAAACTTAAGCCCGTAACGACCCTAGAGATACTTTGTCTCGTGTTACCCACTGCTTTTTCGATAACTCAGCTGAATTTCCGACACATTCCTTATTTGACTAGAGGTTCATTTAACACCGCTCTATCCTGGAACTCCAGGAATGCGATGTAATAGCAGATGGGTCATCGCATCCCCAGGACGAACGGGTACAGAGAGAGAGGGAGAATTGGCGCCCAACGTGGGGATTCGATTTTGTTTATTCTATGAAATCACATCAGATTTAGATTACTGAGAGACTGATCTCAAGTTCATTTAATTGTGTTATAAAATTTATTAAACTTAGTCAGACAATATACTTGTGTGCCCATTCCAGTGTTCATGTTAATCGTATTAGTATTATATCATGTTAGTTATAAGTCATTTTTTCCTATACCCAAGTGAATGCAGGAATTGAGACATTGTGATGTGTTGTTGTCTAACGTCTCTGAATAAAACGCCTATTGAAAATATAATTATGTTGCCGGAAGATTTAGCGAAGGTGTTAGGAGAGTTGCAGAGTGGTATGTCTGGTATTGCAGAAACTATTTCTAAAATGGAAACGGAAGTTAAAGAACAGATAAATAGTTCAGAAGCTAGGTTAGAAGCTAGATGTAAAGAAAATGTGCAATCATTACAGGCTAGTAACGAAGGCAATCTGAACGACAGTTTAAAGTCATTAGAGACCAGATTACAGTCAACTAGTGAAGATAATTTAAAGTCATTAGAGACCAGATTACAGTCAACTAGTGAAGATAATTTGACGTCATTAGAGACTAGATTACAGACTAGTAATGAAGAAAATTTAAAATTATTACAGTCAAATAGTAAAGATGAGTTGATGTTATTGGAGACTAGATTACAGACTAGTACTGAAAGTCATTTGAAAGCTAGTGAAGCTAACTTGAAGGATAGTTTTAAATCATTGGAAGAGAAATTACAAGCTCGTAGTGAAGAAACTAACACAGAGTTAGAAAACAAGTTAACTAGGTTAGAGAATAGATTAACTTTAAAGAATAATGAAATGCTTAAGACTTTACAATTAGATATAATTGCAGTAAATATGAAAGGAGAGGAAAATGTTCAAATATTAAGAAAGAATATTATTGAATTAGAAAGTAGGGGAGAAGAAAATATTCTTACTTTAAGAACAGACGTTATGTCTATACAGAAAGACATTAAATCGGATGTATCGAAGTTGAGATTCGCCATCGATGGTTTAGTGGCAGATGTAGGCAAAATTCAAGAGTGGTCTACCGAAGTATCTTTCGAGACTAAAATCAAAGGTCTAGAAATGATTCTAGGTAATGAGATTAAGGATTTAAAGTCAGTAATTGGGACCATTAAAGAGTAAGTCTTAGGAGAGGTTAATTCTAATTTAAAATCATTAGAGAATCAATTGCAGAAAGATATTAGGAAGATGGATGTCGATATAGAGCAAAAGGTTAATGAAAACTTAGCTTTATTCAAAAATAGAGTCGGTGCAATCGTGGAAGAACGGTATGGTGAGGTCGATGCCGAAGCAAAAGAAAAACGTGCAGGATTAGATGAGAAATTAATCGCAGGTATGGCGAAATTAGAAGCGAGATTTACGGAGAACAAGGAAGCGATGAAGATAGATTCAACTCTATTTAGGACAGATGTTGATCTGTTAAAAGAACAAGTCGCGTCAGTAAAGAATACATGCGAAGACAAGATTGACAAGTTGAAAAACGATTTAGAGGAGAGTAACAAAACGCAGAATGTTACGTCGTTAGATGAGTTGAAGACTCAGGTCAAGACCGTAGAGAAACTGGCAGAAGATAGGATGACTAAACTAGAATCTATGATTAATAGTTTCACCAGTCAAAATATTACATCAGGGGAAATATCGATAAATCAGACAGCGATAGACCGCAGTATGAGTAATCAAGAAGTTAGCATTGGAGAAGACCGTCAAACGCAACCGAATGTGACATTCGAAAGGGCAAGTTCAACCCCTCAGGATAATCCAAGTTCGAATAGGAGTACGTTGGGTACAAGTGAACGATACTCAGGTCCAGTTACCATTATCAGAAATCTGGATGACAAGCCAAGGAAGTTTTCTGGAAATACAGGGGTCACACCAGTCTAATTTCTGCGAGATATTCGAGACTACATGGCGGAGCATAGAGTAGCCAAGGAAAGAGAGCTAAGGATAGTCGAACGCGCCTTAGACGGGTCTGCGTTAACTTGGTTTAGAACATTCAGAAGCAATTTTGCGAATATGGAGCAATTTGCAATGGCATTCTTAAGGAGATTTTGGAGTGCCGAGGATCAACTGAACGTGAGAGCAGAAATGTACTCGAAGCGTTATTCTACGTCACATCCGACGCATTATGCCAATTATTTTACGTCACAGTTGGCTAAATTGCAGTTTCTGATTCCTCCATTGCCAGAAGAACAGCTTTTGCAAGCTATAGCGAGACAGTTACCGATTGAGGTACAGCGATCACTCATAGCGTCGGGAGCAAACACACTTGAGCACTATGACGACATTTTACGGCGATTAGACTACACAAGCGCTCAAGTTACGCCTAGAAATACAAGAAACGACAATAGGAACACGCAAGAGGTGAATGCGGTAGTCGTTGATAACGCAGCTCAACCGGACAGAAGAGATTCCTGGGAAAACAGAAGGAACGAAGGAAATCGAGGAAACATCCGTAACGTTCGTGGAAATGATCGGTATAGAGGACCATATGAGAGGCCATACGATCAGGAAGCAAGAGATAGCCGATATAGAAATTATAACCAGAATTCCAGATATCAAGATAGGAATCGATACAACAATAGATATCGTGGTAGAAACAACTGGAGCCAAGGTCAACAGTATAATCGAAACGACAGGCAGGATGGCCGAAGAAATGAGCCAGATGAAAGACGAGATAATCGTGAAGATGAGAGATCGAGGCAAGAAATTAGACAGCCTAGTACACCACTCGAGGAGACAGTCAGAGATGTCAATCGAGCAATCATGAGTAGTGAAGGAAGAAATAGACATCAAAGTAATACAAAATCAAGATGCTAATCATTGGAAGTCAATCATCATTGTTGAGAGTCAGAAAGTACCATCATGCTGATTAAGAGTATTGTAGAGCTATCGTGTACATGTGATATATATAGAATGCCTGAGAGTGTATTTTTTTCTCAATCCTGATTTTAAAAAAAGGAGATGTACGGGAGAGATGTACCCGATACCTAGTTGAGGCTATCGGCTACGCCAGCAGACATTAAGCCGTAGTTGAGATTTGGGAAGAGTTAAGAAAAGATAGCGCTCAGATCGAGTCAAGAGGAATGTCAGGATGACGTAGTAGGTCTAAGATCAAGAAGGCACTGACCGCAGTTAAGCAGATGGAATTATGGATGGAAATATGAAGCTTTATTAAGATCTGTATGGAACATGGTATTTAAACATCTTAGAAGAGGAGATATAACATGCATTATATAAGGTAATAATTTGAAGTAAGTCAGATAACCCTTAAGTTATTTTATAACTTAATAGCCGAGATGATGGGGGTTCGAGATTATATTTGTGACGCAAGACCACGGTGGTGGGGAGGACGTCACGTGACCGCACCAGGCAGGTAAGGGTCGAGGCAGTGCAGACACTGTCAGTGGAGCTCTGTGAGCCAAGCAAGAGAGTCGAGCTGAGTAGCACACGCCTAGCGCATGGTACAAGGTCGCGCAGCGAACAGAAACTGTCACGGAAAGTGAAAGCGACAGTTTCAACTTCTCCGAGCAGCGAACGGCAAGTAGGTCAGTGAGCCGGTCGGACATCCGCAGCAAACAAGCATAGGAGGCCGGGGTTTTTAAAACAGCATTGCGAGTAGTTGGAGAACTTTATTCCAAGCTGCATTTCAACGCAGAACGGCATAGTAGAGCGACATGGCGAGGCCAGCTTTAGGCGGAGATGATTATAGCATTGCAGTAAAACCGAGCGGGTTATTTCCCGTTATATACGCAAGCATTATGACAGAAGCTGAACTTCATTACTACATTGAGTTAGAACGTTTATTCAGCATTTGAATTATACAAGATAGTTACGAGATACTGCAACTTTGAACTTCGAATGAACGTAGTTTTTCTTAATGACATTACGACTATGCATTTCATAACGCATTCCAAGTAACATTAACAATTTCAGGCAAACGGAATGTTGTAAGCATATGCACTTCTGAACATTAGCACGTGCATTAATGCAATTATTCCTTATGTAGTGTTATGAATTACCGAGTACGAACACAGCTACAGGGTGTTTCATAAACTTAGACACTCTAAAAAAACAATTTTATTTTCTACAAGTAAAACTAAACCGCTGTGGAAATTGAACTTTCAACACTCAAACTGAACATTGTATAGAACAGTGGCGTAACGTAGAAGAGGAATAGGGGGTCCGCTGTTTCTATGAACTTTTTCGTGAGGATTTGGACAATATCCGCTATGGATAACCAGAAGTTCATCATGTCGGAGTAAACGCAGACAGAGACGCGATGGCACCACAGAGCGATGGATTCGATTCCTGACGAGAAGGAGGTCCACCAGCTGATTCACTTGGGATTCGAAGGCAATCGTCATTGCATGGATGGAATGATATTCACGCCGATCTTTCGAGAAATTCATTACATAGGGAAAATCGACGATCTTTGAAATTTAATAACAGCTGATTATGAGAAGGTACTGTAAGAGTTATAACTTTCTGATACGATTATTTTCATGAATACTGGGCACACATGTATATTTTTCTAATAGGAGTGATACGATTGTTTAAGACATGGCTTTGACTTTATATGCTTCGAAATTTTGCTAGAATATGGCGTGACCATATGATATGGCAGGCATCATTATACGAAATTCTCACCATTGGTTGGCTTTATTAAGCAGATGTTTGGTCTTTTAGACATTTTTCCAGCAAGGATAGTTTTCATGAATAGTTTTTTTTGTGTAACGAGTATTTCGAACTCGTGATCTGCAATTGATTATCTAAATTACTTCGTCAGTTCATTGCATACTAGCGAGTGTGTATTATTCATCAGTAGGGATTTTTTTCCATTGGATTGTTTGGAGATATTAAGATGTTATTCACTTTAGTGAATGAATATCGCTTTTATATGACAACTAGAGACTTGTTGATTCCTATCTGGTACATTCACTCACATAGTCTTCGAGATGGGGTCTTTCGTATTTATACGATTGTATGGTGGTTACTCATCTTACCCATCGTTTAGGGCACTATCATGATTAGTCGACGGGGCGAGGTCTTTCGTATTTATACGATTGTACGGTGGTTACTCATCTTACTTGCCATTGAGGGACTCATTTTTATCATCCGAGTGTACATGAGATTGTAAGTGAATCAAACAAGGAACTACTAGTCACATATCAGTCGAAATTTTGTTAAATAAAGTAAAGATATATGTTAGCAGGGTTACATTTTGTAATTCTTGTTTGCCAATCCAATATTTTGTTGCTATACTCCTTTGAGAGTACTTTCAGTTTAACAGCTGGTACAGCTGATGCTTTTGATGATTTTTGTAATTGTGTTGGATACCTTTGAGAAGGACTTAAAGTAATTGAATCTTGTAAGATGAATCATTAATGGTCAGATTTATTTTAAGGAAGATCAGTATTGCAGATTTTGATATGAGAGATTATAGCACATTAGTGTTTTTCAGTGATGTGAATTATGAGAATTGTAAGAGAATTTATGCTATTTGAAAGCAAATCTTGAATTACTAAGGTAATATTTTTCCAATTGTTTAAGAAGTTGTCTAGATGTGATCAGATTAATTACAGTTATTGGAGATTGTGTGCGTTGATAATTTGAAGCCAGTTACATATTTTTTGTAGATCATGCAACATGGTTAAGTGAAGTTTGTGATATGCATTTTGTGGAAGTTGCCAAGTGATAGTTGCAATGTTGCAAATGTATTTTGAAGCAGACATGAGGTTGTCGAACCCAGTCTAGCTTAATTGTTGAGATTCATGCTGTATGTGCTGAATATTTATGGAGTTTTGTGGAATAATTGTTGTATTCAAATGTGATATTTGAAGAATTGAGGATATATAATGTAGTTGTGGATAGTCAGATCCAACGTGATGTCGTGAAGGCAATAATATTTTTTGGCATGAAAATTTAATACGAGATATAACTTGGAAGTGATAAAACTGTAAGACAACGTTCTATAACCCATATTAAACAATTTGTTAGGAAATTAAACAAATAAATAAAGTTGATAATACAAGATTTTCTGCGAATAATAATTAATGAAATAATAATCTGAAAATTAAGCATATTAATGATCTGACCTAAAGAAATAAAAATCAGAATGACTAGAAGAAATAATGCAAATCTAAATAACCAGAAGTGTAAAATTTAAATAAGTTGATAAATTAAATTTTGGAATAAATCAATGAATTAAATAAATGGATGAATTAAAGATTGGATAAATAAACTGATTTAAATAAATTAATAGATGATTGGATAGATGATGAATAACTGAATTAGAAGGTGATAATTAATTAAAGAAGCTGATGATTAATGAATTTATATGGAATTAAAATAAATTTAATTGAGATATAATTTGAGGAATTGCAACTTGAGTTGAGGAATTAAACAATTTGTATTGATGATTTAAGACGATTTAATCTGAAGTAGATGATAAAATAAGAGTGTGTGAATAATTAGAATGTATAATGAAGTAATGATAATAATTTTCATTTAAATGATTTAATGGTGATGAGTTAATGATTCTGACAGGAATATGTTGAATTTTGAGATGAGAATTAATGTGAGAAATATTTAATTTTGATGATGATGATAATGATGACCAATGAGCCGTGAATTTTCTGTAATTCACAAACAAGAAAGTATTAATGACAATGTAAATACTGTAAATTAATTATTCAATGTTTAGGAGCATTTTACTAGCATGTTCAACATTTAAATTATGCCATGCAAGCCATAAAATACGTGATATTTAAAATATGTGATTATAATATGTGTATGTTTAGACAGATTAATAACTTTTTCAAATCCACATTCATGATGTTAAATTAAAGAGAAATAAGGTCTCAGGTATCACAAATGTCAGTGACGAAAGACATAGTGCTACAGTGATCCTGAGAACCCAAGAGAACTTTAGAGATTTTTCTTGTTCTATGTGGATGAAATATTTTTGATTAGAAAAGAGATGGTTCGATTTTTGGACAATGACAATTTAACGTTGGCATTCGACCATACTCTCAGGTAGGAGGAATATTTAAAATGTCTGTCTGACTATCAAAGTGAAATAAATTTGTTTTTATCTTAGTTGTGATCTGATGATGGTGTGATTTTCCTTTTTCTTTCCTTGTCTTGAGTAAGGCTTAACCAGGAAAGGAGGTGGTTTGCTAGGAATTCAGTTGATGGCGCCCATTTATATTTGCATTTTTTTTATTAAACTTAAGCCCGTAACGACCCTAGAGATACTTTGTCTCGTGTTACCCACTGCTTTTTCGATAACTCAGCTGAATTTCCGACACAATCCTTATTTGACTAGAGGTTCATTTAACTCCGCTCTGTCCTGGAACTCCAGGAATGCGATGTAATAGCAGATGGGTCATCGCATCCCCAGGACGAACGGGTACAGAGAGAGAGGGAGAATTGGCGCCCAACGTGGGGATTCGATTTTGTTTATTCTATGAAATCACATCAGATTTAGATTACTGAGAGACTGATCTCAAGTTCATTTAATTGTGTTATAAAATTTATTAAACTTAGTCAGACAATATACTTGTGTGCCCATTCCAGTGTTCATGTTAATCGTATTAGTATTATATCATGTTAGTTATAAGTCATTATTTCCTATACCCAAGTGAATGCAGGAATTGAGACATTGTGATGTGTTGTTGTCTAACGTCTCTGAATAAAACGCCTATTGAAAATATAATTATGTTGCCGGAAGATTTAGCGAAGGTGTTAGGAGAGTTGCAGAGTGGTATGTCTGGTATTGCAGAAACTATTTCTAAAATGGAAACGGAAGTTAAAGAACAGATAAATAGTTCAGAAGCTAGGTTAGAAGCTAGATGTAAAGAAAATGTGCAATCATTACAGGCTAGTAACGAAGGCAATATGAACGACAGTTTAAAGTCATTAGAGACCAGATTACAGTCAACTAGTGAAGATAATTTAAAGTCATTAGAGACCAGATTACAGTCAACTAGTGAAGATAATTTGACGTCATTAGAGACTAGATTACAGACTAGTAATGAAGAAAATTTAAAATTATTACAGTCAAATAGTAAAGATGAGTTGATGTTATTGGAGACTAGATTACAGACTAGTACTGAAAGTCATTTGAAAGCTAGTGAAGCTAACTTGAAGGATAGTTTTAAATCATTGGAAGAGAAATTACAAGCTCGTAGTGAAGAAACTAACACAGAGTTAGAAAACAAGTTAACTAGGTTAGAGAATAGATTAACTTTAAAGAATAATGAAATGCTTAAGACTTTACAATTAGATATAATTGCAGTAAATATGAAAGGAGAGGAAAATGTTCAAATATTAAGAAAGAATATTATTGAATTAGAAAGTAGGGGAGAAGAAAATATTCTTACTTTAAGAACAGACGTTATGTCTATACAGAAAGACATTAAATCGGATGTATCGAAGTTGAGATTCGACATCGATGGTTTAGTGGCAGATGTAGGCAAAATTCAAGAGTGGTCTACCGAAGTATCTTTCGAGACTAAAATCAAAGGTCTAGAAATGAATCTAGGTAATGAGATTAAGGATTTAAAGTCAGTAATTGGGACCATTAAAGAGTAAGTCTTAGGAGAGGTTAATTCTAATTTAAAATCATTAGAGAATCAATTGCAGAAAGATATTAGGAAGATGGATGACGATATAGAGCAAAAGGTTAATGAAAACTTAGCTTTATTCAAAAATAGAGTCGGTGCAATCGTGGAAGAACGGTATGGTGAGGTCGATGCCGAAGCAAAAGAAAAACGTGCAGGATTAGATGAGAAATTAATCGCAGGTATGGCGAAATTAGAAGCGAGATTTACGGAGAACAAGGAAGCGATGAAGATAGATTCAACTCTATTTAGGACAGATGTTGATCTGTTAAAAGAACAAGTCGCGTCAGTAAAGAATACATGCGAAGACAAGATTGACAAGTTGAAAAACGATTTAGAGGAGAGTAACAAAACGCAGAATGTTACGTCGTTAGATGAGTTGAAGACTCAGGTCAAGACCGTAGAGAAACTGGCAGAAGATAGGATGACTAAACTAGAATCTATGATTAATAGTTTCACCAGTCAAAATATTACATCAGGGGAAATATCGATAAATCAGACAGCGATAGACCGCAGTATGAGTAATCAAGAAGTTAGCATGGGAGAAGACCGTCAAACGCAACCGAATGTGACATTCGAAAGGGCAAGTTCAACCCCTCAGGATAATCCAAGTTCGAATAGGAGTACGTTGGGTACAAGTGAACGATACTCAGGTCCAGTTACCATTATCAGAAATCTGGATGACAAGCCAAGGAAGTTTTCTGGAAATACAGGGGTCACACCAGTCTAATTTCTGCGAGATATTCGAGACTACATGGCGGAGCATAGAGTAGCCAAGGAAAGAGAGCTAAGGATAGTCGAACGCGCCTTAGACGGGTCTGCGTTAACTTGGTTTAGAACATTCAGAAGCAATTTTGCGAATATGGAGCAATTTGCAATGGCATTCTTAAGGAGATTTTGGAGTGCCGAGGATCAACTGAACGTGAGAGCAGAAATGTACTCGAAGCGTTATTCTACGTCACATCCGACGCATTATGCCAATTATTTTACGTCACAGTTGGCTAAATTGCAGTTTCTGATTCCTCCATTGCCAGAAGAAGAGCTTTTGCAAGCTATAGCGAGACAGTTACCGATTGAGGTACAGCGATCACTCATAGCGTCGGGAGCAAACACACTTGAGCACTATGACGACATTTTACGGCGATTAGACTACACAAGCGCTCAAGTTACGCCTAGAAATACAAGAAACGACAATAGGAACACGCAAGAGGTGAATGCGGTAGTCGTTGATAACGCAGCTCAAACGGACAGAAGAGATTCCTGGGAAAACAGAAGGAACGAAGGAAATCGAGGAAACATCCGTAACGTTCGTGGAAATGATCGGTATAGAGGACCATATGAGAGGCCATACGATCAGGAAGCAAGAGATAGCCGATATAGAAATTATAACCAGAATTCCAGATATCAAGATAGGAATCGATACAACAATAGATATCGTGGTAGAAACAACTGGAGCCAAGGTCAACAGTATAATCGAAACGACAGGCAGGATGGCCGAAGAAATGAGCCAGATGAAAGACGAGATAATCGTGAAGATGAGAGATCGAGGCAAGAAATTAGACAGCCTAGTACACCACTCGAGGAGACAGTCAGAGATGTCAATCGAGCAATCATGAGTAGTGAAGGAAGAAATAGACGTCAAAGTAATACAAAATCAAGATGCTAATCATTGGAAGTCAATCATCATTGTTGAGAGTCAGAAAGTACCATCATGCTGATTAAGAGTATTGTAGAGCTATCGTGTACATGTGATATATATAGAATGCCTGAGAGTGTATTTTTTTCTCAATCCTGATTTTAAAAAAAGGAGATGTACGGGAGAGATGTACCCGATACCTAGTTGAGGCTATCGGCTACGCCAGCAGACATTAAGCCGTAGTTGAGATTTGGGAAGAGTTAAGAAAAGATAGCGCTCAGATCGAGTCAAGAGGAATGTCAGGATGACGTAGTAGGTCTAGGATCAAGAAGGCACTGACCGCAGTTAAGCAGATTGAATTATGGATGGAAATATGAAGCTTTATTAAGATCTGTATGGAACATGGTATTTAAACATCTTAGAAGAGGAGATATAACATGCATTATATAAGGTAATAATTTGAAGTAAGTCAGATAACCCTTAAGTTATTTTATAACTTAATAGCCGAGATGATGGGGGTTCGAGATTATATTTGTGACGCAAGACCACGGTGGTGGGGAGGACGTCACGTGACCGCACCAGGCAGGTAAGGGTCGAGGCAGTGCAGACACTGTCAGTGGAGCTCTGTGAGCCAAGCAAGAGAGTCGAGCTGAGTAGCACACGCCTAGCGCATGGTACAAGGTCGCGCAGCGAACAGAAACTGTCACGGAAAGTGAAAGCGACAGTTTCAACTTCTCCGAGCAGCGAACGGCAAGTAGGTCAGTGAGCCGGTCGGACATCCGCAGCAAACAAGCATAGGAGGCCGGGGTTTTTAAAACAGCATTGCGAGTAGTTGGAGAACTTTATTCCAAGCTGCATTTCAACGCAGAACGGCATAGTAGAGCGACATGGCGAGGCCAGCTTTAGGCGGAGATGATTATAGCATTGCAGTAAAACCGAGCGGGTTATTTCCCGTTATATACGCAAGCATTATGACAGAAGCTGAACTTCATTACTACATTGAGTTAGAACGTTTAGTCAGCATTTGAATTATACAAGATAGTTACGAGATACTGCAACTTTGAACTTCGAATGAACGTAGATTTTCTTAATGACATTACGACTATGCATTTCATAACGCATTCCAAGTAACATTAACAATTTCAGGCAAACGGAATGTTGTAAGCATATGCACTTCTGAACATTAGCACGTGCATTAATGCAATTATTCCTTATGTAGTGTTATGAATTACCGAGTACGAACACAGCTACAGGGTGTTTCATAAACTTAGACACTCTAATAAAACAATTTTATTTTCTACAAGTAAAACTAAACCGCTGTGGAAATTGAACTTTCAACACTCAAACTGAACATTGTATAGAACAGTGGCGTAACGTAGAAGAGGAATAGGGGGTCCGCTGTTTCTATGAACTTTTTCGTGAGGATTTTTACAATATCCGCTATGGATAACCAGAAGTTCATCATGTCGGAGTAAACGCAGACAGAGACGCGATGGCACCACAGAGCGATGGATTCGATTCCTGACGAGAAGGAGGTCCACCAGCTGATTCACTTGGGATTCGAAGGCAATCGTCATTGCATGGATGGAATGATATTCACGCCGATCTTTCGAGAAATTCATTACATAGGGAAAATCGACGATCTTTGAAATTTAATAACACCTGATTATGAGAAGGTACTGTAAGAGTTATAACTTTCTGATACGATTATTTTCATGAATACTGGGCACACATGTATATTTTTCTAATAGGAGTGATACGATTGTTTAAGACATGGCTTTGACTTTATATGCTTCGAAATTTTGCTAGAATATGGCGTGACCATATGATATGACAGGCATCATTATACGAAATTCTCACCATTGGTTGGCTTTATTAAGCAGATGTTTGGTCTTTTAGACATTTTTCCAGCAAGGATAGTTTTCCTGAATAGTTTTTTTGTGTAACGAGTATTTCGAACTCGTGATCTGCAATTGATTATCTAAATTACTTCGTCAGTTCATTGCATACTAGCGAGTGTGTATTATTCATCAGTAGGGATTTTTTTCCATTGGATTGTTTGGAGATATTAAGATGTTATTCACTTTAGTGAATGAATATCGCTTTTATATGACAACTAGAGACTTGTTGATTCCTATCTGGTACATTCACTCATATAGTCTTCGAGATGGGGTCTTTCGTATTTATACGATTGTATGGTGGTTACTCATCTTACCCATCGTTGAGGGCACTATCATGATTAGTCGACGGGGCGAGGTCTTTCGTATTTATACGATTGTACGGTGGTTACTCATCTTACTTGCCATTGAGGGACTCATTTTTATCATCCGAGTGTACATGAGATTGTAAGTGAATCAAACAAGGAACTACTAGTCACATATCAGTCGAAATTTTGTTAAATAAAGTAAAGATATATGTTAGCAGGGTTACATTTTGTAATTCTTGTTTGCCAATCCAATATTTTGTTGCTATACTCTTTTGAGAGTACTTTCAGTTTAACAGCTGGTACAGCTGATGCTTTTGATGATTTTTGTAATTGTGTTGGATACCTTTGAGAAGGACTTAAAGTAATTGAATCTTGTAAGATGAATCATTAATGATCAGATTTATTTTAAGGAAGATCAGTATTGCAGATTTTGATATGAGAGATTATAGCACATTAGTGTTTTTCTGTGATGTGAATTATGAGAATTGTAAGAGAATTTATGCTATTTGAAAGCAAATCTTGAATTACTAAGGTAATATTTTTCCAATTGTTTAAGAAGTTGTCTAGATGTGATCAGATTAATTACAGTTATTGGAGATTGTGTGCGTTGATAATTTGAAGCCAGTTATATATTTTTTGTAGATCATGCAACATGGTTAAGTGAAGTTTGTGATATGCATTTTGTGGAAGTTGCCAAGTGATAGTTGCAATGTTGCAAATGTATTTTGAAGCAGACATGAGGTTGTCGAACCGAGTCTAGCGTAATTGTTGAGATTCATGCTGTATGTGCTGAATATTTATGGAGTTTTGTGGAATAATTGTTGTATTCAAATGTGATATTTGAAGAATTGAGGATATATAATGTAGTTGTGGATAGTCAGATCCAACGTGATGTCGTGAAGGCAATAATATTTTTTGGCATGAAAATTTAATACGAGATATAACTTGGAAGTGATAAAACTGTAAGACAACGTTCTATAACCCATATTAAACAATTTGTTAGGAAATTAAACAAATAAATAAAGTTGATAATACAAGATTTTCTGCGAATAATAATTAATGAAATAATAATCTGAAAATTAAGCATATTAATGATCTGACCTAAAGAAATAAAAATCAGAATGACTAGAAGAAATAATGAAAATCTAAATAACCAGAAGTGTAAAATTTAAATAAGTTGATAAATTAAATTTTGGAATAAATCAATGAATTAAATAAATGGATGAATTAAAGATTGGATAAATAAACTGATTTAAATAAATTAATAGATGATTGGATAGATGATGAATAACTGAATTAGAAGGTGATAATTAATTAAAGAAGCTGATGATTAATGAATTTATATGGAATTAAAATAAATTTAATTGAGATATAATTTGAGGAATTGCAACTTGAGTTGAGGAATTAAACAATTTGTATTGATGATTTAAGACGATTTAATCTGAAGTAGATGATAAAATAAGAGTGTGTGAATAATTAGAAAGTATAATGAAGTAATGATAATAATTTTCATTTAAATGATTTAATGGTGATGAGTTAATGATTCTGACAGGAATATGTTGAATTTTGAGATGAGAATTAATGTGAGAAATATTTAATTTTGATGATGATGATAATGATGACCAATGAGCCGTGAATTTTCTGTAATTCACAAACAAGAAAGTATTAATGACAATGTAAATAGTGTAAATTAATTATTCAATGTTTAGGAGCATTTTACTAACATGTTCAACATTTAAATTATGCCATGCAAGCCTTAAAATACGTGATATTTAAAATATGTGATTACAATATGTGTATGTTTAGACAGATTAATAACTTTTTCAAATCCACATTCATGATGTTAAATTAAAGAGAAATTAGGTCTCAGGTATCACAAATGTATTGACGAAAGACATAGTGCTACAGTGATCCTGAGAACCCAAGAGAACTTTAGAGATTTTTCTTGTTCTATGTGGATGAAATATTTTTGATTAGAAAAGAGATGGTTCGATTTTTGGACAATGACAATTTAACGTTGGCATTCGACCATACTCTCAGGTAGGAGGAATATTTAAAATGTCTGTCTGACTATCAAAGTGAAATAAATTTGTTTTTATCTTAGTTGTGATCTGATGATGGTGTGATTTTCCTTTTTCTTTCCTTGTCTTGAGTAAGGCTTAACCAGGAAAGGAGGTGGTTTGCTAGGAATTCAGTTGATGGCGCCCATTTATATTTGCATTTTTTTTATTAAACTTAAGCCCGCAACGACCCTAGAGATACTTTGTCTCTAGTTACCCACTGCTTTTTCGATAACTCAGCTGAATTTCCGACACATTCCTTATTTGACTAGAGGTTCATTTAACACCGCTCTATCCTGGAACTCCAGGAATGCGATGTAATAGCAGATGGGTCATCGCATCCCCAGGACGAACGGGTACACAGGCAAGGACAAGATTTTTATCATGGGAAAATATTCCAACTCATCCGAATAAGTGACAAATGCCCGAACCGAATGCAGACTATGTCGAAATAAAACCTAATGTGTGTGTTATCAGTTGGCTGTATTGGTGGTATGAAATGAAACGTACACGTTTCACAGCAGGCTTTGTAACCCTAGTTTCTGATCACTCCTTGTACGTTGTATCACTCATTGTAATTAATCACTCCTAGTTGACGTCACACAGACATACATTTGGAGTGTTTGTCAGTGTTTGCATAATATTGCATTGTTGACCTCATAGTTCCATACCACGCGTGAAGGGACAGAGATAGCCGAGGCTAGAGAGAATCTGAGTGCAAGTGAGAAAGCGTGAGAGCGTGGCAGATGTGCTGAATTTCACCGACTTCCCGTCCTCGCTCCTGTACGCACGGTGTTCAAATATGCAAACTCCAATGGAGGTGCTAAATATATGACTGGAGGTCTTATTTTAATATCGCTTAATAAAGAGTTCCTACTAAAATTGATGTTGTTACCACGGAGATCCAGGTTTGATTCTCGGCTCTGCCAATAAATTTAATTTTGATTTGAGGGCTTATACGGGGTTCTTCTTCCTCATGAGGAAGAACTGAGAAGAGAGTTGTTTTAATCCTACCTCAGATGTCCTAAACCTGACTTTCAAAAGATTCCCACTTCTACTGTAGGCGAATGCTGGGATGGTTTCTAACGTAAGGCCATGACCACATCCTACCCAAATTCTAGCACGATTACAAATAAACAAAATATTACATTCATCGCTATGACACATGTTATTAGGCAGATTCTACACACACCCAAGAGTACGGGGCTGCATGACCGCGATGTCATAAAGCCCCTAAATGAATCAACAACAACGTGAAGTACACCGCATCTCAATGTGGTCGCAGTCTTTAGAGTTTTCCTTGTCAGTATATTATATCGTGTTCTGATGAACCCATTTAATGAATGTACACACATCAAAAAAAGTTTTGCATCACCTCGGTTCCCAGATCTCCGGCATATAGACGTTGACTGTGTATATTGTATCCAAGATACAGTCCCTTTGACTGTTCATAGATGTCACTAAAACTGCTCAAAGATGTAAACAACCATGCATGAGCAGGGCCTATTAGACGGAGGGGGTACGACAGCCGATCAGTTCCAGTCATTCCACCAGGACGAAGGTACGCTGCTCATGTTGTCTGTAGTTCTACCATGCCTAGAAGGTCAATACCGCAGTTCGATCGCGTCCGCATTGTTACTTTGTGTCAAGAAGGGCTCTCAACAAGGGAAGTTTCCAGGCGTCTCAGAGTGAACCAAAGCGATGTTGTTCGGACATGGAGGAGGTACAGAGATACAGGAACTGTCGATGACAGGCCTCGCTCAGGCCGCCCAAGGGCTACTACTGTAGTGGATGACCGCTACTTACGGATTGCCGCTCGGAGGAACCCTGACAGCAATGCCACCATGTTGAATAATGCGTTTCGTTCAGCCACAGGACGTCGTGTTTCAACTCAAACTGTGCGCAATAGGCTGCATGATGCGCAACTTCACTCCCGACGTCCATGGCGAGGTCCAGCTTTGCAACCCCGACACCATGCAGCGCGGTACAGATGGGCCCAACAACATGCTGAATGGACCCCACGGAATTGGCATCACGTTCTCTTCACCGATGAGTGTCGCATATGCCTTCAACCAGACAATCGTCGGAGACGTGTTTGGAGGCACCCTGGTCTGGCTGAACGTCTTAGACACACTGTCCAGCGAGTGCAGCAAGGTGGTGGTTCCCTGATGTTTTGGGGTGGCATTATGTGGGGCCGACGTACGCCACTGGTGGTCATGGAAGGCTCCGAAACGGCTTTACGATACCTGAATGACATCCTCCGACCCATAGTGCAACCATATCGGCAGAATATTGGAGAGGCATTTGTCTTCATGGACGACAATTCTCGACCTCATCGTGCACATCTTGTGAATGCGTTCCTTCAAGATAACGACATCGCTCGACTACAGTGGCCAGCATGTTCGCCAGACATGAACCCTATCGAACATGCCTGGGATATGTTGAAAAGGGCTGTTTATGGACGTCTTGACCCACCAACCACTCTGAGAGATTTACGCCGAATTGTCGTTGAGGAGTGGGACAATTTGGACCAACAGTGTCTTGATGAACTTGTGGATAGTATGCCACGGCGAATACAGGCATGCATCAATGCAAGAGGACGTGCTACTGGGTATTAGAGGTAGTGGTGTGTACTGCAATCTGGACCACAAATGCTGAAAGTCTAGCTGTATGATGGTACAACATGCAATGTGTGGGTCTCATGAGCAATAAAACGAGCTGAAATGTTGTTTGTGTTGATCTCTATTCCCTTTGTATTTAACGGTTCCGGAACTCTTGGAACCGAGGTGATGCAAAACTTTTTTTGATGTGTGTATATTGAGGTACTTATTAGGCCGTTGGCGTACGCAGCCACAAAGTTGAATGCCAAACAAGTGAGAGTAGGATTATCAGTTTATACTTTTTAGTTGGTCAACAAACAGGATGTTTCTCAACTATACCGACAAAATTAATCAGGCATGCTCCTTGTGTTATGTATGGGCCGGTACCGCGATCGGATAGGCAGAAAAATAAAACTTTGTTATTTCTGTGCGCGTGATTCAAATTCACGGACTCGCCGTATTTGCCGAGCCAGAGCGCTCTACGCGACACCGCTCTGGCAGGGGCTATCGTCTTCTCTATCTGTTTAATCATTTGTTTATAAACAAGTTGTCGATATTTATGACATCAGTGTTCAATTTGCCACTGCTACGGCTAAAATGATTGTTAGGTACTGTACATATTCTTTAAATGAAGCAACGGCAACATAACAACTTTCATTAACAGGGAGAAATGATGTGTCCAATAATGTCAGATAATAAAGATTATGACTGAGCCTCAATCAAACACAAGTGACCCTGGGAATATCTCGGAGACCCATGGTCACCATGAACCTCAAACAAAACAAGAGGCCCTGGGAGAGGAGGGGGCTGCGGGCTGAACCGACTTAGAACGATGAGAATATATCAATTAATGTGTTGTGTCCCCACATACCTCTGATTTAAAGCAAGAATGACATAAATGTGCAGCGCTACCTCCCCAGTCCCCCGCCCGCGGCTGCGTGTCCTAGCCAACTATTTTAGACTGGATAGGGAGAGGAAGTGATTCCTCTTCTCTAATAAATTTCACGAACCTACATAGGTTTATTTTTAGATTTGGAGAGTAATTGTTATGGAAATGAAGCCATTTTAATTATTGGTTTTCGCACTAAATTTATGTACTGAAAGTAATGGATACAGGGAACGGTTATGGAGAGCAGAGTGAAAGATGGCTTTCTTATAATGTTCTGAGCACATGCACTAAAATTTATCGAGATGAGTGATTGTCTGTGATTTGCTTTGTACAGACGGAAATAGAATTAAATAGAATAAGTATGACCAGAATAGAGAATAAAATATATCTACTGTAGAGTGCGGCTCGCGTATTTTGTACTTGTGGGAACGAATATCATGATTATAATAATAGAGTAATAATAACTGGTTGAAACCCAACAAAACATTACGGTCATTTCGAAAATATTTACTGAAGGATTTTCTTATAAGCATTCTTTGTACGATCACAAACAAAGAACGACTTTGCAACACATAACTAGCCATGACTGAAAACTTGATGAGGCAAATAGAGACCTACACGTTCGCGAGTTTCCCCTTGAGCTTTATTGATTGTGATTAAGTATGCCAAGCAAATTGGAAATTGGTGCCTCTTAAAAGAAAATGGAGGTGTTTTATCGGATGGTGTTAAATCAAGTCGAAGGATTAGAGCTCTCTGCCCAATATTATCTGCAATTATTATTTCCAAATAGCCTATGGTGCGTTCATAAAATAACGGGCCGGAGGCTGGAATGCGCAAACCGGTGACTACATCGGCTAATCGTGGCGTGTGTAACGAGGTGTGGTTCCGAGCAGAGCGTGGAAGGTCACAGCCCGTCGCTATAGGGCACGCGTACACGTCACGTGACGATAAAAAGCGAGCAGCAGCATGCATTAATCGTCCAACGTTGCCAGTCGCATTGCAAACAATGACATGGAGGCGTCAACAGAAGAGCAAAGAGGTGGTGTTCGGTTTCTGACAGCGGAAGGAGTAAGGGGAACGGACATTAATCGCCGAATGTCACAGGTGTGCGGCGAACACTGCATGTCCCTTACAAGGGTCAAGGCGTGGCACAAGCGCTTCAGGGAAGGAGGGGTGTCGTTTGCCGATGATGCCCGGTCTGGGGCACCACCTGCATTACCGATGACAATGTCTAGCTGGTTGATGATGCACTCATTACCCAGGACCGCCGAGTGACAGTGAATGCCATAGCCGCCGTGGTCACTCCACGACAATGCACGACCTCATACGGCCAAGACAGTCGCGGCACTCCTGCAGAAATTCAAATGGGAGGTTCTCGGCCACCCTCCATACAGTCCAGACCTCTCTCCCTGTGATTACGCCATGTTTGGTCCCCTGAAAAGGGCTCTGCTGGGCCAACGATTCACCTCGGACGCCGACGTTCAGCTGTACGAGCAGAACTGGTTCACATGGCAGCCCAGGGAATTTTATGAGACAGCCATTCACCGCCTCGCGTCACAGTGGGACAAGTGCCTCAACAGCCAGGGCCAATACTTCTAACATACAGGTACTGGTCTCTGTAATTATGCCTCCGGCTCGTTACTTTTTGAACGCACCTTATACAAGCAATTTTCATACATATTCTTTAACCTGGCTCCATTAAGGAGCTCTTGGGAAACGTTCAGATTTCTAAGGAGCATAACTAAGGCTCGAACGTTTATAGTAAGAATATGTGGAGGCAAATCACTTACAGTAATCCCAAGGAGTTCAAGAATTCTGTAGGAAACTGAAGTAGCTGGCTTTCATCTCCATTATTAATCTGCGCTGGTATATATTTTTGAACTACTGTTTATCAGTTCAATGGCTGTATTAATTTCATTACAGTGTTCTTTCTTGGTGTATGAAAGCAAACTTTCGATAAATTTATTATGTCCCTCGCAGATGTGAATATTTCGCCATAAATCTTAGTCACGATATCATAATAAGTTGGAAGTCTAGCTTGTAATGCAATAACATTTGATTCCCAACCACCCACAGAGGAGTAGTCGTCGTTAACTTGTAGCAAAATAAATTAAAATTCCATTTCGTCTGGTTTCTATCGAGTGTTTTTATGTAAGCGGCGTATTTTAGCGAAGGGCCAGAGAAAAGAGTACTTACTACAAATGCGAATAATGGTTTGGTGTGAAGCGTGCGGCACAACAGGCGAAATCTACCTGAAGTCTCCTCCAAGAGCAATAACTTTCCCACAAGAAATAATAATGTCGTAACGTATAATATATTTTAGAAGTCGATTCACACATATTAATGAATGAACATTTGCCATCGGGGCTTCATCCCATATTATGAGCCATGCTAATCGAATATCGTCAGCTGGATTGCTATTTAATTTTATCTAGACACTGAACTCTCATTTAATTTGAGAGGTATTTTGAATGTTGAATGTAGGGCTTATGCTCTTGCAAAATATAGTTTAAATTGTGAAGTGTGCCCTCCCTGATGCAAGAATTCACCTGATTTACTGACCTGACTTGATTAGCTTCTGAGGAGTCTAATATTTACAACTGGCCGTAAGTACCATCGCTTATATTTTTGGAATTTAAGGAAGAAATGCGGGTTTATGTGATATCCCAGACATTTTAAACCAATATGGAGCGTAGTCATGTGAAACGGTAATATTGGCATCAATGGAAACAAAGGGCTTAGTATTGCTGTACAGCCGAATATTCTCTCTCAAATTTCTTGAGATATCATCTCCACTGAAAAATTGTTTCAGCCTGTCAGGTATTTTATATTCCGGCAGATCAATTTTGCCATTACAACATCAAAGGCCAAAGTAACTAACCAAGCATTGACTTCGCGCAAGAGAAATACAATGCAGAACAATGTTTACATTTGTTCGTCAAGGACCCTACACTGTATGGCATAATATCTGGAATTGTTCCTGAAATGACATATTTATATTGGATTTCAAAAGTGGCTTCGTATTGTGGACGATTTCTCACATTTTGCGAATATTTCTAGTTTACATACTACCAGCATTGTTCCTTTTCGTCGAACGGGGATTTTATAGTAACATTTCACCCAAAATATACGTCGTATTCGATAAAATTATAGTGCACGGCAAAAAATGGAGCAGCTAAATATTAAATGGCAAATAATACTTCCATTGCAAAAACAACAGCGTGGTTAAACTCATTGTTATGTATTCTAAATACATAATCAATAAACAATTGGCTTATAGAATGAAGTTCAACATTACCAGTGTATTCACCGTCCAGAGACTTTCATACTCAAGTTGGCTGCTGAGGAGAATGCTATGAGACTGATCACAAATAATAAAATCCTCATAATTATCCTTGCCAGCAACGGTATTTGCAATAGTTTGCAAATGCAGCTAAGGATGATGTTTTTCATTTTGATATAAATAATACGAAACTGCTGTAAATGGGCAATTTCAATGACCTGTTATAGATTTAATCCTTTGAATTTCTATGACAGCAAATTATGCCGGGGAGCATAGTATCACTTCGCCAACTACTGGATGAGCATAGACTCACTTCGCCAGCCACCGTAACGGAGGCAGTTTCAGAATTATATGTCGCGTGCATGTCAAAAAACGCATTAACACAGGGAAGCCCACTCTTAAGGTTAAATTCTTGGCTATCGCCCCGGAGATCCAGATTCGATTCTCTGCTATGCCAAGAAGTATAATTCTGGCCTGAGAGCTGGAACGGGGCGCTCTAAGCCTCGAGAGATAAATTGAGGGGAAGTAGGATCGATTCCCACCTCAACCATCTTGGGTGTGTTTTTGTTTGATTTCCTACTTCCATTCCAGGAAAATACCAAGATGGTTCCTTACGGAAGGCCTCGGTCTTCTTCTTCCCAATTCCCACTATTGTAACAGATACACACTTTAATACAGCCTCCACAATAACACAGGTTATAAGAGAGAATATTACACGCACACCGAAGTATACGGGGTTGAGTGACCTCGATGTCAAAGCCTTCGTAATAAATTATGTTCGCCAATTGTCTCTCAGGGCGAATGCGATTGCGCGCACGTACGAGTGACTGGGCTACTACATTTTTCCTTAATATGGCAACGTAAATCTCAGAGAATTCGTTACTTTGCGGGAAAAATAAAAGTAAAAAAAAATTTTGACAATGGAATACCAATAGCAAGAAAGAAGAATACGGAAGTAAAAATTATATATCCGAGGCGGGATTCGAACTCCTTTGACGATTCTTGTTAGAATCCATAGACAGGAACGTTAGTCCCTGAGCCACCCAGACTATGGAATTATAGCGCAATATTAAGCTACCTAAACATGATGCGGGCAAGCTTAAGAACCAGCAGAGATTGGACCAATTTAAACTGGAGCTCAGAAATAAATTCCAGGTGTTGGACTCCGAGACAGACAAGGATGTAGAGACTGTGTGGAGCGAGGTAAAGAATATATTTGTGGAGACCAGTGAGATGCAGCTCGGGTACAAGAACTACCTGCGGAAAGAATGGATATCCGATCAGACCTGGGACAAGATAAATTATAGAAAGGAGATTAAGGCTAACCTCAACACCTGCAAGACTAGGCAGCAGAAGGCTCTCACACAAGCAGCGTATTCAACAGCAAACAGGGAGGTAAAGAGGAGTGTGCGGAAGGATCATAGGAGGTGGATTGATGAACACGCGGTGAAAGCAGAAGAAGCGGCAAGAAGGGGGGACGTTAAGGAGCTCTATGGCATCACAAAGATGCTTTCGAAGAAAGGTTTGAATAAAACTAGGCCTGTGAAGAGCAAGACGGGCGAGATCCTCACGACGTGTGAACAGCAGCTGACTAGATGGAGAGAACACTTTGCGGAGGTTCTTAATAGAGATAGAGGACCAGAAAGTAAGCAGCGAGGAGGAGATGAAGAGGAAGCAGAAAGTGACCCGGACATCAGCCTCGACTCCCCAACTCGGGGCGAAATTCGGACAGCGTTGAAGCAGAAAAAGTGCGGGAAGGCACCAGGTCTGGATAATATCCCAGCGGAAGTATTGAAAGCAGACCTGGATATCACGATCAATCTGCTGCACCCGCTGTTGGAGAAGATCTGGAAGGAGGAGAAAATACCAACCGACTGGAAGAAGGGGTTGATCGTCAAGTTACTGAAGAATGGGGACACCACAAACTGTAATAACTGGAGGGGAATCACCTTGCTGTCCATTCCAAGCAAAGTACTGGCGAGAGTCATCCTGAATCGTATAAAAGACTGCGTAGAAAAAAGGCTTCGGAAGGAACAGGCTGGATTTCGACAACATCGCAGCTGTGTGGATCTCATCAACACCCTCCGAATCATCCTGGAGCAGAGTGTGGAGTGGCGGAATACCCTTTACCTCACATTTGTTGACTTCGAGAAAGCTTTCGACTCCGTAAATCAAAGAATCATGTGGAAGACCCTCGAGGAATATAAAATTCCAACAAAGATCATCAGAATCATGGAAGAGATGTACGAAGGGTATGAGTGCCAGGTTCTACACGAAGGCAAATTAACAGAAAAGATAAAGGTCAGTTCCGGAGTGAGACAGGGGTGTGTCCTTTCCCCCACTTTGTTCCTGTTGGTCCTGGATAGTGTGATGAAGAAGGTAATGGGAGGACGGAAGAGGGGTATTCAATGGGGTATAAATGACTGGCTTGAAGATCTGGATTTTGCGGACGACATTTGTCTTATGGCACAACGGTACCGAGACATAGAAGATAAGCTGGGGAGGTTGCAGAGAGAAGCAGAACGTGCAGGACTGATGATCAACACCAACAAGACCAAAGAGATGAGGATAAATTCTGACGTCACGACTAGCTTGACAGTCAACGGAAAGGAAATTGAGCGAGTTGAGTCCTTCCTCTACCTTGGGAGTATAGTCACAAATGATGGGGGAGCAGAGGAAGATGTTCGAAGCCGTATCAGGAAGGCAAATGGTGCCTTTGTCCAGCTCTACCCCATCTGGAGAAATAGAAACATTTCCAGGAAGACCAAGCTCCGCCTTTTCAATAGCAACGTAAAGTCGATTCTCCTCTATGGCTGTGAAACATGGAAAGTCACAAAACCGATCAACAACCAGCTACAGGTGTTCATTAACAGATGTCTGCGTCGCATCATGAATGTGAGGTGGCCGGACATAATCTCAAACGAAGATCTTTGGACCATCACCAATCAACAACCGATTAGCATCCAGATCAAGGAGAGGAAATGGCGCTGGATCGGTCACACACTTAGGAAGCCGGACGGAGCTGTTGAGAGGGCGGCGCTAGACTGGAATCCTCAAGGTGCCAGGAAGCGAGGTCGACCTAAGAAGACCTGGAAGAGGACGATTGAAAATGAAATTGCAGAGGAGGACCAGAACTGGAGTCAAGTGAAGAGAATAGCCAGGAACCGTACTGCGTGGAGAAATTTCGCCAAGGCCCTATGCTCCGGAAGGAGCGGCAGGAATTAAGTTAAGTTAAGTTAAACATCATACACACTCAACTGCCAGTTTAAGTTAATCACTATTTCCAAAATTGTATGACTATATTCCAGTTTATATCGTAGAAACATCATAAACAATATTTCCCTCCTTTATAATGATCAAAAATAACTATCACATTAAAGCGCGGTATACGTCTACCCGCCATGTCTGTCATGAGCCGAGGCGATTGTGCGCATGCAGAGCAAGAATTCTGCATTATTTTTATTAATTTAAAAATATATTATTTTAGTCGGATTACCCTCCAGGTTGGTTTTTCCCTCGGACTCAGCGAGGGATCCCACCTTTACCGCCTCCAGGGCAGTGTCCTGGAGCTTGAAACATTGGGTCCGGGGATACAGCTGGGGAGGTGAGACGAGCACCTCGCCCAAGCGGCCTCATCTGCAAGGCGAGCACGGGCCTAATGAGGGATGGGAAGGGATGGGTAGACTTGGGGTGGGGAGGATAGGCAAGGAAGAGGGAAGGAGGCGACCATGACCTTACGTTAGGTACCATCCCGGCATTTGCCCAGAGATGAAGTGAGAAACCACGGAAAACCACTTCGAGGATGGCTGGGGTGGGAATTGAACTCCCTCTACTCATTTGGACCACCCGAGTCTGAGTAGATCCCGTTCCAGTCCTCATACCACTTTTCAAATTTCGTGGCAGAAACGGGAATCGAACCTCGGGCCTCCAGGGTGGCAGCTAAGCACGCTGACCACAACACTACGGAGGCAACATTAAAAAAGATACTGTAACATATTTGTTTATTTTAAAGACATTCTGAAAATCTACAAGCCAAGAGCTTTCGTTAGAGTGTTCTACGAAGTGAATCGGTTCAGCCGTTCTCTCAAACTCGCGGTAAAAATATTCACGTTAGTGTTTTAAATACATAGATAATAATGTTAAGAACCATAACAATGTTATGGGATTTTAACTGGGAGGCTGATATTGCAGTGGAATAGCTGATTGCTGGTTGGCGGATGGTTGGGATTTAATGCCGTTGACTCAAGAATGGGATTTCCTCGAAACATTTGCGTGGCATCAAGAAGGGCAATGAGCCGTACAATTCTAAGTAAACACTGGCTTAGCTTGGTTCAGGCAGCCCAAACTTAAAGAGAAAAGTCCAAAATTATAGAGAAAAGTCGAAGACAAGTGTAACGTCACTTTTAACTTGTGCGGTATAAGAAATGCTGGGTGCCTAAATTTTGTCGTAGATCATTAACTTAGTAATTAATTTACTGACATGGGTCTCTTGATTTCGAGCATCCATTATATACGAGGCACGTCCAGAAAGTAAGTTCCGTTTGGTATTAAAATTAAATTGTGTACAGATACAGAAAAATTACTTATTCCACAACATTCTACACCTCTTAAACTACTTTTCCACATAACTGCCGAACTTTTGCAGGCATTTGTCATAGCGTGGCACAAATTTTTGGATACCTTCTTCATAGAAGTTTGCCGCCGACCGTAAACGAGAGTGAAGACTCCCCTGTACGATATCCTACTGTTTGGCCACCACTGTTAGGCAAATTGCGTGCTTACCAGGAGAACTGCGAATGTTTAGGAGTTCTCCTGACCACATACGCAATTTGCCTAACAGTGGTGATCAAACAGTAGGATATCTTACAGGGGAATCTTCACTCTCGTTTACGGTCGGCGACAAACTTCTATGAAGAAGGTATCCAAAAACTTGAGCCACGCTGTGACAAATGCCTGCAAAAGTTCGGCAGTTATGTGGAAAAGTAGTTTAAGAGGTGTAGAATGTTGTACAATAAATATTTTTTCTGTATCTGTACACAATTCAATTTTATTACCAAACAGAACTTACTTTCTGGACATGCCTCGTATAATCGCCGACTGTGTTCGGTTGTAAAATTTACAACCTTGGGTCCCGGAAGCGTGTGTCTCATTGACATCAGCTATACAACCAGACATTTAATGAAAGAATACTTTAGACAATACTGGTAAATCTCTTATGTTTTTTGATATAATTTACCACTGACTTTCGGAAGACAATGAAATCCGTAGTTTGTGTATCTGGATGCTTTTATGATACATTCATTTCAAGCTAGAACAGGTCAGGAAGAAAGAATGAAAGAAAGAGAGAAAGAAAGAAAGGAACATAGAAAAATAAGTGTTATTGTTTCATTTGAGAGCTTGAACAAGGTAGTTAATGGGAGTCCAATTACTCTTGGTGGTGGATATTTTTATTGCATAAAATGCTATAAAGTCAATATAGGGTAAAACACACGAACTTCATAAAATGAAGCCTCTTATTGAACGTGTCTTGCCCACCAGCTGCACATTGTGCCTTTTGCCACCGTGCTAATGACAGTGCTGTAGCACCTCGTGCATGAATTATTAGTGAAGCGTGCCAAGGTGCATAGAACCTGGTCAAAGTGGCAATGTCGTTCACTCGTCATCATCAATTAAACACTATAGTTTTCCTTATTGTGCATCTACATACCAAGAACTTCAATTTGTGATCATACCGAGCTCAATGGATTTACCCTTTTCTCCATACGATTCAATACATAATATACTGCTTCGTAGTATGGAAATTGTACAGTTAGGTTAACTCGACCTTAGGCCTGAACAACGAATTCATGTGCTGCCTGTGAGGCCATGTCACTACTGTAGTGGAGAGGTTCGATTATTAACCTCCAGCTCACTCTACAGAAAGCACGTACAGCGTTCAGTTTATACTAACCTTGTAATGGGCGATGCTAAATACGATGCTCATCTGCTTTAATCCTGATATAATTTTATGACATTACCGTTCTCACGAAATAATTCTTCTTAAGTAATATTAATTTTTCTTGCTGTAATTTATTATTATTTATTCATTTACCTATTTATTTATTTAGCCTATCATAAAGATTACATGAATTATGGAAGGACTAGTGAAGAAGGGCAAGTCCCTCATACATATGTTATGATTTCTCTGGTATAAGTTCATAGTGTGAGAGTCACTCACAAATAAAACGCATAGACGGTAAGATTATGGAAACGAAAAGGCCATACTCCTTGACAAAAACCGAAATCAGTCACCAATAATATTTTACGTAGTCTAAGCAATCGTAGGCAGTATGGATTGTAGCAGAATCGTTTCGGAAATACCTGGTGTTCATTTTATCATCTCGAACAGTACCAAAACAGGTAATTCCATCAAAAATTTTCAGTATTGTGTGACTGCAGATGGACACCGCTTTCCGCATTGCCAACGGAAAATAAATATAGCAAACTGAACACTTAGCTTGTTTTTGATTCATTTTAGGGGCTTTGTGACATTGTGATCATGAAGCCCCGTGAACTTGTGTTTGTGTGTGGAATTTGTCTGCCAACCTGTGTTACTGTGATGGCTGTATAAGTGCGTGTATTTGAAATTCAGATGAGGATTGGGAAGGAGGCGGCCATGACCTCAAATCGGGAACCATCCCACCATTCGCCTGGAGTAGAAGTGGGAAAACCACGGAAAACCACTTTCAGGATATCTAAGGTGACAATCACCTCTTCTAAGTTTTGCCTCACGAGGCTGAGTGAAACCCGTTCCAGCCCTCAGACCACAATTAAATGTCTTGCCAAAGCCGGGAATCAAACCGCGCCTCCGCGTCGACAACCAAGGGTGCTAGCCACTATGCAACATGGCGTGCGATCAGTAGTTTCAGTGAGATGTTACAGATCCAAGGTCTCCGCTAGTGATGCGGCACCTATGGCTAAGCTAACCACTCTGAGTATTATCATCAAATATTGACCGTACTAAAGGAATTAATGAGATTGACAGACTCTTCCAAGTTCACAGCGGTTTTGGCTTTGTCCACTTGTTATTGCTCTCTGTTTTAAAGTTTTGAGTACTAAGTTTTGGAGTTCAGTAGGGTTTTCTCTGTTCTTCCTCATTAAAAAAAAGCTCCGAGCTTAGCCTTTGGCATCTTCTTTCACCGTCAGGAATAATTATATGTATACTTAATTGTGTTTCATTACAGACTTGTCTTAGCCTCTAATTGGCACTGTTTTACAGGCTACCTCGTGTTGTAGAAGCTAGAATTTCTGACTGAGGCCCGGATGCGATTTCCGGCTCTTACAAATATGTTTGTTGTTGTCTGAGTACTGGAGTGGCGTACAGTCAGCCTCGTGATACAATACTGAGTTCGATTCCCACCTCAGACATCGAGGAAGTGGTTTTCCGTGGTTTCCCACTTTATACCAGGAAAATACTGGCACGGTTCCTAACATAAGGTCAAGGCTTCATCCTTACCAATCCTCACTTGAATTTAAAATAGGCTACACACACTACTACATGCACCACAATGGCACAGGTTATCGGACAAATTCTACACACAACCAAGTACATGGGGATAGATAAGCACGATGTCCAATCCCCTCAAATGAAACAACAACAGCACTACTTAACAAACTTCATGTGCTTCCCTTTGAGTGTGTTCAAGATGTATGATTACTCTTTTCCAGCTCGTATGCTAAGAAGAAATATCTGCTTAAATACAAACTCTCGAGGTCCAGCACTGCTTTGTTGCGGGACATATTAGCAATATCTTTTACTACCGCTCGGGTAATTCTCATACACCTACGATTCAGGAGAATTGTTGAGATGTGAATAGGAATGCAAATGCCTTTTTCATCAATGAAATATTCCTTTTTGTTCAAATGAGAGCTCTCACGGGTGGGATCCAGAATGGAAACAATTCTAACCAATTAGATGCTTTTGTGTAATCAGCAAAAGATAAGAAGGCAGTCATTTTAAACGGACGCACTTTCCCTTCCATCTGACGGACATTAAGGATATGCTCCTGTGTGGCCTTGCGTAGAATTAATCCACATTGCTCTTTCGTGATTAGAGGTCGATCATTAGCTATTCATGGATGATACGCATAAGGATCATACTAGCACATGGTATGAGAGTAATAGTTATCGGGAGAGCCTTTATTATAGGCAGGAACGAGAAAGGAGAGGGGCCAGTCATCCAGCCAGCACTCCGTCCTCCAAATGTTCCGAACAATTCCAGCATGAGATTCACCACGGTTGAACACGAGTTATTTAACACTTCCGCCATAATTCCATATACTCCTGGGGTTACCTGGCTTTGATCTTCCTTGAATGAATTGGTACAATAGGAAGAAGGAAGAAAGATTGTAGTTTTACGTGACCGTGAATCTTGTGATTATAAGCCACGGGACCTCCTTTTTACGTGGAATCCGAACCACAGGACATGACATTTCACTTCGAAAATCTCACATGCATTGGCCGGGAATCGAACCCAGACCGCCTTGAAAATTGGTACAATACCGTCGCCATATTTTGGTGATGCACACTGGATCCGTTACATTGGTTCCTTGTCAATCTGTGAAGACCTAGGTATGTGCCTTGAAAAAAAAAACACTCACAAGACACTTAACATGACAAAATTTCGTGTCTTGAGAAAAATTACAGCTTGGTTGACAAACAAAATGCTTGCAGGTGAATGAAAACAAACAGCCTTCGCCATTGTATATTTGTTATGCCAACGAAACAGCGTTGTGAGGATAAACCAGGAGTATAGAAATGAAGATATTTTAATATTACTTTTCTGTCACCGCTTACATTAATTTTTGTGCATTTAGGGTGCTCTCCCTAAAAAAGTTTAATTCTGCTCTCAATTTTCTTATGATCTTCAAAATATGCCTTTCAGAATCAGCAAGGTGTGAATTCCTATCCATCCCAACTCTCCTACGTCAGTGTTCCCCAAATACGCATTTCTCAAGAATTTAGACCCACTTACAACCTTTATTAAATTAATGAAATGTGAGTTTTCAGTTTTCTTCTAAAAATAAGTAGGTAACAATGTTTGGATTGGATTATTTTCATTGGTATGAGAATATGTATTAACACTTTCTTATTGACATTTAAGAAATGTACATCTACGATAATGGTAGTCAGCCTTCTACTAACCATCATAGCGGCCCATTAGATAATCTTTTCCACTAACTCCATGCTCTCCAAGGCAAACCATGCTCCTATGAATGACATCACAGAGTATGAGTTCTGCTGACCAGTTCTCTGAGCCATCGCAATACACGAATATCTCCGGATTCTTCCCCACATCCTTTTTTCTTGCTTTCATTCCTAGGTCCATTATTACAGAAGGTTCAACAAGAGAATGACTGGTGCAACAGGTTGGAGACAGCGAGTCTTTGTAGCATCTAAGAATGACTGAAAGACGTCATGTAGCTGTGATCCTGGCGGGATTTGCTAAGAATCTAAAGCGAATTCAAGCTTGAAGTAAATGGAGTATTAAGCAGCACGTGTTCTTCACAGTGATAGATTGCCCTGGTGATGCCCATGTTGTGACGTGACGTAGATATATCGTACAGTCTGGGGAGACACCAGAGGTATGTACTTCACCGGAAGTACAACTAGACACTCGAGTGGAGCTCAATGTGCCCAAAGCAACATGTGGCTTTAACGTGAAACACTCTCCGCAGAGTTGACTCAAGCCTTCACGAGTTAAGGCCATTTGGCAGTACTAAATCCTACGGCATATTATTATTACTCGTACCAGGTTATTATTATAACTGAATTATGAGGAAAATAGTAAATATGTT
Source organism: Meconema thalassinum (assembly GCA_946902985.2). Classification (NCBI taxonomy): domain Eukaryota; kingdom Metazoa; phylum Arthropoda; class Insecta; order Orthoptera; family Tettigoniidae; genus Meconema; species Meconema thalassinum. The sequence goes on along the minus strand of OX336389.2, from coordinate 1,097,507,125 downwards.
CCTATAAAGTTGGTAGCATGTTATCCACAATATAGAGCTGACGCTGAATGGCAAATATACGGTTGTGATGGGTCATCGGCCTTGTTGCCACCGGTCAATGAACGTGGGAGTTTCGTGATGAAATGTCACATCCGGTGTTCGAATTTCACGTAAAAAGGAAGTATTTTGGCTTATGATCGCGACATCAAGCGTCACGAAAAACTACAAACTATTTTTACAAAGGAGCACAGAAAGGAAAGGCAGATTATTCTTCGAACAACTATGATCACACAAACTAACTAACTAACAACAACATCAACAACAACAAAGAATTACATTGATTAAAAGCATGAGGTCAGTGCCAACATCAACGATTACACATAAATGGATCACATGCTATTTAAATAAAATACTTTGAAATAACATAAAGGAACGACTTTAAACATTACTAGTTGAAACCCGTCAAAACATGACGGTCATTGGGAAAATATTTACTGAAGGATTTTCTTATATGCATCCTTTGTACGATTACAAATAAAGATCGACATAGCATTATATAACTGGCCATGACTGAAAACTTTATTATGCAAATAGACCCCTACACGTTGCATAGTTTCCCCTTGAACTTTATTGATTGTGATAAAGTACGGTATGCGAAAGGAATTGGAAATTAGTGCATCTTAAATAAATGGAAGTGTTTTATTGGATGGCGTTAAATCAAGTTCTGCCCAATATTATCTGCACTTATTTTTTCCAAATCCAAGCAATTTTCATACATATTTCTTACAATTAATCTGGCTCCATTTAGGAGCCCTTGGGAAACGTTCCGATTTCTATGGAGCTTAACTATGGCTCGAACATTTAGAGTACGAATATGTGGAGGAAAATCACTTAATACCAAGGAATTCAAGAATTCTGTAAGAAACTGAAGTAGCTAGCTTTCATCATCATTATTTAATCTGTTAACGTGGGTGTATATTTTTGAGCTACTGGTTATAAGTTCAATGACGTTATTAATTTTTTCAGTGTTCATTTCTTGGTGTAAGAATGCAAACTTTTGATAAATTTATTATATAATTCGCAGAAGTGAATGTTTCTCCGTAATTCTCAGCCACGATATAGTCATGAGTTGGAAGTCTGGCGGGATTGTCGTCGGTAACTTGCAGCAAAAAATCATAGAATTCCATTTCTTCGGTTTCCTATCGAGTGTATTTATGTAAGCGGCGTATATTAGGGAAGGGACAGAGAGAATAATATTTACTACAATTAATTGCGAATAACTTTTAGGTGAGAAGTGTGCGACACAAAAGGCGAAACCTACCTGAAGTCTCCTCCAAGAGCAATAACTTTCTCACAGGAAATAATAATGTCCTTACGTATAATATATTTTAACGGTCGATTCACTCATATTAATGAGTGAACTTTTGCAATTGGGGCTTCATCCCTTATTATCAGCCATGCTAATCGAATATCATCAGCTGGATTGCTATTTAATTTTATCTGGACACTGAACTCCCATTTAAATTGAGAGGCATTTTGAATGTTGAATGTAGGGCTTATGCTCTTGCAAAATATAGTGGAAATTGTGAAGTGTGCCCTCCCTGATGCAAGAATTCACCTGATTTACAGACCTGACTTGATTAGCTTCTGAGGAGTCTCATATACACAACTGGCCGTCAGAACCATCACTTATACACACATCAAAAAAAGTTTTGCATCACCTCGGTTCCAAGAGTTCCGGAACCGTTAAATACAAAGGGAATAGAGATCAACACAAACAACATTTCAGCTCGTTTTATTGCTCATGAGACCCACACATTGCATGTTGTACCATCATACAGCTAGACTTTCAGCATTTGTGGTCCAGATTGCAGTACACACCACTACCTCTAATACCCAGTAGCACGTCCTCTTGCATTGATGCATGCCTGTATTCGCCGTGGCATACTATCCACAAGTTCATCAAGACACTGTTGGTCCAAATTGTCCCACTCCTCAACGACAATTCGGCGTAAATCTCTCAGAGTGGTTGGTGGGTCAAGACGTCCATAAACAGCCCTTTTCAACATATCCCAGGCATGTTCGATAGGGTTCATGTCTGGCGAACATGCTGGCCACTGTAGTCGAGCGATGTCGTTATCTTGAAGGAACGCATTCACAAGATGTCCACGATGAGGTCGAGAATTGTCGTCCATGAAGACAAATGCCTCTCCAATATTCTGCCGATATGGTTGCACTATGGGTCGGAGGATGTCATTCAGGTATCGTAAAGCCGTTTCGGAGCCTTCCATGACCACCAGTGGCGTACGTCGGCCCCACATAATGCCACCCCAAAACATCAGGGAACCACCACCTTGCTGCACTCGCTGGACAGTGTGTCTAAGACGTTCAGCCTGACCAGGGTGCCTCCAAACACGTCTCCGACGATTGTCTGGTTGAAGGCATATGCGACACTCATCGGTGAAGAGAACGTGATGCCAATTCCGTGGGGTCCATTCAGCATGTTGTTGGGCCCATCTGTACCTCGCTGCATGGTGTCGGGGTTGCAAAGCTGGATCTCGCCATGGACGTCGGGAGTGAAGTTGCGCATCATGCAGCCTATTGCGCACAGTTTGAGTTGAAACACGACGTCCTGTAGCTGAACGAAACGCATTATTCAACATGGTGGCATTGCTGTCAGGGTTCCTCCGAGCGGCAATCCGTAAGTAGCGGTCATCCACTACAGTAGTAGCCCTTGGGCGGCCTGAGCGAGGCCTGTCATCGACAGTTCCTGTATCTCTGTACCTCCTCCATGTCCGAACAACATCGCTTTGGTTCACTCTGAGACGCCTGGAAACTTCCCTTGTTGAGAGCCCTTCTTGACACAAAGTAACAATGCGGACGCGATCGAACTGCGGTATTGACCTTCTAGGCATGGTAGAACTACAGACAACATGAGCAGCGTACCTTCGTCCTGGTGGAATGACTGGAACTGATCGGCTGTCGTACCCCCTCCGTCTAATAGGCCCTGCTCATGCATGGTTGTTTACATCTTTGAGCAGTTTTAGTGACATCTATGAACAGTCAAAGGGACTGTATCTTGGATACAATATACACAGTCAACGTCTATATGCCGGAGATCTGGGAACCGAGGTGATGCAAAACTTTTTTTGATGTATATCTCTACTTAGTATAAAACAAAGTCCCCGATTCTTGGATGTTACGGGTAAACTTGAGAACCAATGGATGGATTTTGATGCGGTTCTCAACATTCTGTAAAGGATATCTCAAGGATGATTTCTGTAGAAAATAATTTATTTATGATCAAAGGAAGCCGAGCAGTAACGATTTCAGTGGAAAAGTCGAAAAATACCTGGCATCCGAGCGCTTTGTATGCTTACGCTGGGCAAACCGTTAAATATATCTAAATACTATGAGTGTAAGAATTGTTCAGCATGAAAAGTTCTACAAAAAATTCCGGGAGAGCATATGTCTATCTTCAATACATCGCCCACTATAAATGTTTTTACGTTTTAATTTCTTCAAACCACGTCCATTCAATTAATGAGGCGACAGTTTACGAGCTAGCTAAGGGAGAGTATATCATCCCTGTTACAGCCTAGCTAGCGGGCGAACTTATTTCCCCAGATACAGCCAGCAGCAAACCGTTGAGTCGTGTTGAGTTACGATTTCTGAGAAGGGTGGCTGTGTTTGGAGTTTCCCTGGAATTGCAACTCGGATTTTCTTCATTTCGCCTGTGAAACACAGTCAAGTTAAGATTGGACGGACGGGGGATTTGAGATTCATTCACTTCGCCATTCCCTGGAAGTGCAACTGTCATTTCGCCTGTGAACTTTTCTATCAGAAAAATTCAGAGTCAGTTTAAGATTAGATGAAAGGGGGATTATATTACGAGTATATTAAATTATACTGATTGGCGTCTAATCTCTACTTAGTATAAAACTAAGTCCCCGATTCTTGGATGTCACGGGTAATCTCGAGAACCACTGAATGGAGTTAGATGCGGTTTTCACCATTCTGTAAATGATATCTCGAGGATGGATTCTGTAGAAAATAATTTATTTATGACCAAAGGAAGTCTAGCACTAACGATTTCAGTGAAAAGGTCGAAAAAACTGGCGTCCGTGCGCTTTTTTCAGCTTACGCTGGGCAAACCCTTAAAAATATCTATAGATTATGAGTGTAAGAATTGTTCAGCATGGAATGTTCTACAAAAAAGCCCGGGAGACCATATCTCTATCTTCAATACATCGCCTACTATAAGGGTTTTTAGGTTTTAATTTCTTCCAACAATCTCCATTTAGTTACTGATACGACAGTTTACGAGCTAGCTAGGGGAGAGTCTATCACCCCAGTTAGAGCTAAGCTAGCGGACGAGCTTTTCGCCCCAGATACAGCCAGCAGCAAACTGTCGAGGCGTGTTGAGTTAAAAATTTTAGAGAATAGTGGTTGTGTTTGGATTTTTCCTAGAAGTGCAACTCGGCTTTTCTTCATTTCGCCTGTGAACTTTTCGTTCCGCGAAATTCACAGTCAAAGTAAGATTGGACGGAAGGGGGATTTGTGTTTCATGCACCTCGCGATTCTTAAATTACTTCTGACAAAAATTTGTCGCAACATGCAATCTCCATGATAATATAATTAATAGTCCAGTCAGTGATTTTAACCCATCATGCCGAGACGTAAAACGGATATTGGTAGTTGTTCATTGACATTAAAAAAAAAGCGCTTATCATGTAATGCATTCATAGCTGTTCCCGGGCGAAGCCGGGTTGGGTTGCTAGTTTGGAATATAAGGAAGAAATGCGATGATGTTATATTCCCGAAATGTTCAAACAATTTGGACCTTATTTATGTGGCACGGTAATATTGGCACCGAAGGAAACGAAGGACATAGCATTGTTGTACATCCGAATATTCTCTCTGAAGTTCCTTGAGATTTCATCTCCAATGAAAGCCTCCGTGGCTTAGGCGGCAGCACGCCGGCCTCTCACCGCTGGGTCCGTGGTTCAAATCCCGGTCACTCCATGTAGTCTCTTAAAAATAGGGAAAGTGCGAAGGCAGGATTTTCAATATAACATTGGCTTGGAAATACTTGTAGAAGAAGATTCTTGCAAATATTTGGGCGTTCACGTAAGGAATGATATGAAATGGAGTAGTCATGTAGGATGTGTAGTTTCAAAAGCTTACAAATCCCTGCACATTGTAATGAGGGTATTAAAAGGAAGTAGTACCTCTGCTAAGGAATTAGGCTATTTGTCACTTGTAAGACCTATTCTGGAATATGCCTCGGCGGTTTGGGATCCATATCAAGTAGGGCTCATCAATGAGTTGGAAATGGTACAAAGAAAGGCCGCTAGATTTGTGCTCAGTGACTTTAATCCCAGGAGCAGTGTGAGCCGTATGTTAAAGAAACTTGTGTGGGAATCACTGGAGGCTAGGAGGATGAAATCTAGACTCTGCGCTATGTACAACACGTATACAAATCAACCAGCATGGGGTGAGCTTAGCAAACGATTGGGAAAGCCCACTTACATGGGTAGGAGCGATCATCCTTTCAAAGTTAAGGGCCTACCACAGCGAACAAATTATGGTAAATATTCTTTTGTAAACCGTGCCATTGATAACTGGAACTCTCTACCTGCCGCAGTCTTAGAGCCTTTTCCCAAACATATAGGTGTGTTTAAGAAAAGACTGACTATTTGTGTAAATACTCCAGTTTAATTGTTGTATAATTGTTATTGAATTGTTATGTATAATTATTTATTTGTTATGTATATCCAATTTGCCACCGGGGGACACACCCCCCATTGCAAATAAATGAATGAATGAATGTGAGATCTGTGCTGGACAAAACGGAGGCAGACAGGTTTTTCTCCGGGTACTCCGGTTTTCCCTGTCAAAATTTCATTCCAGTAACACTCTCCACTATCATTTCATTTCATCTGTCATTCATTTCATCATTACCCCAGAGGAGTGCGTCAGGCCTCGGGAGCCGGCACAGTGCATATCCTCGCCGCTAGATGGGGGCTTCATTCATTCCATTCCTGACCCGGTCGGAGACTGGAAGCAGGCTGTGGATTTTCATTTCATCATCTCCAATGAAATATGTTTCAGTCTGTCAGGTATTCTATATTCCGGCTGATCAATTTTACCATTACAACAGCAAAGGCCAATGTAACTAACCAAGCTTTGACTTCGCGCAAGAGAAATACAATGTTTAATATTATTTGTTCGTCAAGGACCCTACACTGTACAGCATAATATCTGGAATTGTTCCTGAAATGGCATTTTTTATATTGGATTTCAAAAGTCGCTTCGTATTTTGTCCGATTTCCTACTTTTTTCGTCTATTTGTAGTTAACATACGACCGACCAATGTACCTTTTCGTCAAGCAGGGTTTTTATAGTAGCATTTCTCCCAAAATAAACGTCGTATTCGATAAAATTATAGTGCCCTGCATCAACAAAGCATCTAAATGTTAAATTGCAAATAATACTTCCATTGCAAAAACAACAGCGTGGTTAAACTCATTGTTACATACTCTAAACAAATAATCAATAAACAATTGGCTTATACAATAAAGTTCGACATTACCAGTGTATTCACCGTCCAGAGACTTTCACACTCAAGTTCGTTGCTGAGGAGAATGCTATGAGACTGATCGTCAATAATAAAATCCTTATAATTATCCTTGCCAGCAACAATTTTTGCAATTTGTTTGCAAATGCAACTCAGGATAATGTTCTTCATTTTGATATAAATAGTACGAAACTACTTTAAATAAGCAATTTCCATCAACTGTTATAGGTACTGTCCTCGATATGACATGTGTCATGCTGACAGAACGCACCACTTAAGCTAAGGGTGATCTGAGGACACGTATGAAAGTTGTGACGTCACTGCTATAATAACTGAAATTTTGTGACATCCGAAGATCTGGAATAACCTTACCGTTAAGTTGGATTATGAAAGGAAAAATGACTCATGAGGATATTAATTTCTTCGAGAATTTGTGAAGAGTCTCACTGATATCGTGGCAACGTGTAAGATGGAGAGGGGAGGAAGTAGTCCACGTGGCGAAGGAGGACTCCACAGAGGGCTCTGCGATCAGGAAAGCGAGTTTTGAAAGTGAGCCGATCACGCCGAGAGGGCCACTTACTTATCACACACCGACCGGTGGCGGTAACTCCAGGACCAGTTATATACTCGAAAGCAGTCTCGTGGTGAGGAACGCATCACATCGCAGTGCCATCATGACAAACGCGTGAAGTGAATCTTATAACAGACCGGACTGATTTATAGTACACGAAGTTTACGCCGTAATAGTACTTCACGGTTCAGAATGCGTGCGGTGATACCCAAGAAATCTTCACGGAAGTTACGCCCGTGTAAAATGCAAAAATTGTAACGCACTGGATATCGAATATTATTCTAACAAGTAGATTGAAAGAGGACGTTGTCCGGGATGTATTTACGTGAAGTCAATATCACCGTGCAGAGGTGTGTCAAGGCTAGCCAGTTATGACGTGTCCACCACGCAGCTGCGTCTCAAGGCTAAATTCTTTACAAGCAGAAGTTGTTGAACTCTACGGAGCATCTCGTACAAATATTGCTTTACAGAAACGGTCCGAGTTCGTGAACCGATAGGTGTATCAAAGTGCGGGTTTCGCGAACGTGTTACGAGAAACATGAACCACCGTATTATATGGACAGAAAATTTGTGAAATTTTGGCTATCATGGTCATCAGTCGTTGTAACTTTTCGTTTCGTGAGATGAATTTCCACAACCGCAAGATGTGTCACTAAGAAGCAGGCGGCATGGGGAGTTCAAGAAGCAGCTGACCTTCCGGATACGAGAATGGAGGCATACGACCGAACGCGAGTCCACCAAGGGGCCTGGAGTTGGGTTAGGATCAGACATAAATTGCATGTAGGGAGGAGACGCCATTTTTCCTACAATCATCACAGGTATCGACAAATGGAATTCGCAGGTACATACAACCTCAGCATGCTTCGTAGATCCTAGTATAGTTAGTCAGTAGATTTCAGTGGTTTGGAAATTACATCAGATTCTATTGCGAGACCCCATAGTCATAAAAATTAGGCACTGAAACATTAAACCATTTTTTTGTATTTTCTTGAGGCATAACGAAGTAGTTATAATATCGTGGATGTCGTTACAGTTAATTTGTAGTATAAATTACGATTATGGAAGCAATTAATCACTGAAACATGGAGAAAACGTTGTAAATAATTCGGTCACTATTTCACCGTAGTATTCCAGGAATTCGCTGGGAACACTTGTCAGATGAAACTCATTTAAACTGAAGCCACGTAATGGGATTAACCCAACATTACAGAGTGTACCCTTTAAACACATAATTAGGTTGATCACAATTATCATAGCACACTGATGAGATAGAATGGTTGAGTTAATGTATAAAAGGGTGTTATAATGCTTCGATGATATGATATAATTAAAAGAATGAAGTTTGGTAATTATGTTGAAACTCAATTGCATGAACAAAGGATCGTGGGTATCGGAAGAAATGTAAGGCAATTATATGGTTAAAGAACTACTGTGGAAAGAGGTAGTATGATGAGGCATACGGTTAAGTGGGATTATGTAAAGCATTAACGTATTGAATGATAGTACGCCCATAAAGTGAAGCCAGGAGAGCTCTTTAACGATTATATATGAAATTAATAAGGATTTATTGTAATGTTTTTGGGTAATTCTTAAACAGAATCCGTAGCTTTTATCTGTGTTCAGTCTGATCATTTGATATTCTGTTACGTGTTAGCTGAAGCTAATTATGTATAAAAAAGAAAAAAAACCTTTGTGCAATGAAATTCAATTCAGTTGCTGTTGACGGTTGACTGCTGGATCGTGCGAGTGGTTGACACTTAGGTAGCACTTGCTAATGTCCAGATAAAGTGTATGATTATGTTAAGAGTTGTTCGCTTTTTGGCCATTGAAAATTTCTATACCTTGTCGAAATTGAATTTCAGTGTTGTAACTGACCAAAAAACACAGCACACATAAATTACATGGAATGGCTTTAACATGGTGTGAGATTAGTGGAAAGTCACTGAATCAATCTATAGTTAATGATTCTGCCTTGATGAATATTTTATCATTCTTTTTGAAGTGAGATTAGCCATTATAAATGAGTATTACCCTAGTAAATGTTACGAAAAGAATAATTTAGCCTAAAGGAACTGAATCCTGAATCAAAGTAGCAGTGGTGAATTGTGACCAGACTCTGGAATGTGATTAATGATTAGAAATGTTTGGAAAGCATTAAGGGTTGCATTAAGGGTTAATAATGTTGCTGTAATTTGACGTGAGCATTCACATACGTGTAAATATTGTAAATTAATGTTAGGATTAGCATGGACATCCACGATGCACGCATAATACATTATTTAGAAGGAGATCCGATGGAACAACTTCATTAATTTTTTTTAGTGTTTAATAAAGCCTTTAACTTTCTGGAACATCCAAAAAAGAACATTAAACTAAGTAATGGATGCAATATAATTGTGTACTGTGCCCGTTTCCCCGACGTCACGTTGGCCCGGCGATTTCAACGAGAAACCGAAGAAGGGATCAGGCGATAGAAAAAAAATAAGCACTGGAAATATTTGTCCAATACAAAAAAATCAAAACAACTAGCTCGGGCAGGCAAGAGATCGATTATCTCGGGTCGTTTAAAGGGATAGGCATGCAAGGTTCAACAGGACAAATACCTCACAAACAAGAAAAAGAAAAAGTATCACTGACTCTGGAGAAGTTCCAAACTACAGGAATAATTAGAAATTGTAAAAATCGAGATCCAAAATTTATTTTAGAGCAGATGTACAAAAGAAAGACATAAACACTCCTATTACTTAAGGTAAATCATTAGGTTGGGATACAAGTATCCATAATGTCCATCTGTGCCGTTGAGCTGTCCTATTTCACTTAAATGGGAAGTTCTCACAAAAGAAAATTAATCATAGTTCGAGAGTTCGTTGTTTAGCTGAATATGAATAAAAAAAAACACTTCACTATCAGTTTCAGCATTGCAGAAAAAAATAATTAAACATTTTTTTCTTCCCATAAAACAGACTAAATTAATAATTCACACACAAATTATACACATCCCTGAAATTTACATATATTAGATTGACATTAATGACCGTTAATTAATTCATTGGATTAAATTAATTATAGACAAATAAATGATTATTATCATTATATCACCACAATAATTCCAAGTTTCCTTATGGAAAACATATCAGCTCAAAGTAGCATTGATCTATCGTAATTTCTCAAAACATTGGTTTACAATGGAATTCTAATTACTCAAGTCATTCTCAAATAAGAAATTGGATTCAACATATGCTTATGGGAGAAATTAAATTGTTCAGATTGCGATGATGTAACAGTTACATTCAAAGATATAGGAATACAGTAGAATTGCCTAAGATCTGCATAGTTATTAAATTGAATTGGCCAGCTCATTAAACCACTAACAACAGTGCACAAAATGACGATAAATTGGACGAGAAAAAAAAACTGTCATTGCACTATTTCCCAAAGTTGGAAATATAAATGTAATTACTATAATAAAGCACATACTAATTCATTTGACCTAGGACTGCATAGACCCTGCATCCTGGCATAATCACAAACATTTATATCATCGAAGAAAATCATTAATTATTAATTTATTAAAGCGTTGGAATGGAATATCTCATTTCCAACAGTTACTGCTTTTAGACCACTATGAAGTGTCTACAACTTATTAATAATTGTGCTTTATTCTAAAACCATTTCCAAAATCCTTTTGACATAATGTCAAGTAATCCTTAAGTGGCAATAATAAGACTGGCCAGAATCTCTTAATGTCTACGATTATTATCGGCTTCGTATTTTTATACAATCTGAATTAATTACTGTAGGGTTTAGGATCGCACATCATGAATCCAGATGATAATTACTGTACCAAGAATTAATTATCAAGTTTCAAAAATTAGCCCTGAAGAAATTTTAATGTTCCGCTTGCAACCGCCGTAAAGGTATAATACGCCATGAGTAAGAACGAAACTAAGTTTGGAATAAGTTTATATAAAAAATGGAATCCAACCATAAAACATTTTGTTAAATATCTTACATATATGTGTGTAATTACTCTTAATATCCATAAATTATCTGCTCTTTAGTTTGGGAATTCATTCGAAATATATCAGTCACCTGGAAGAGAGAACATTATGATAACATGGTAATGGCTTGTCATATAATTTCAGACAAGTGGTCTGAAAGCATGCTCAGGGTTACGGAGAATGTGTTGCCTATGTGATTTCCCGCGACGTGGTTAATCTTGGTCCTATACTTAATTTTGCAAGATCGCCGCTTACGATACTCTTGTAATGCATCCATCGTCGTGACGTCTGATCTAACGTGAATTCGGTCCCCCAGAACTCGGACTCATCCTGGTCATTAAGCTTTCCTGTTGATGGCTTAAGCTATCATCTTGAATAGTAATAAAGTCTTTATTAGTGTTCCCATGTTACTGTTCTTAATTACAAGTGGCATCGTGGATGACTTCATACAACCCCTTTAATCAAAATTGGTTGTACGCCACTGATGGTGAAATGTTCCGACTATTTTATCTGTGTGGAATAGGTGGTGTAATTGCAATATTATTCATGAAGGCACTTGCTATTAATCCAATTAAATATTGATCTTATTCTCTTACATGTAGTACAGCTATCGTGTCGAAAAGAAAGTTCAACATTGTATATCTGTGTGCCTGGCAGAATAATATGACGAGATCTGTCATATGTTATGCGCTGCAACAAGTTGTATATCAATGTCTACAGGCCTGCGTTCTACGGTGAATATATTTCCAGTCCGCTAATGGTGCGGTGAATGTGTCCGCTGAATAATATTATAATTCTTACTTACAGTATTTCTGCCACTTGTAGGAAACACTGACTTTACTTTACTTAACACTGGTAAAGAAATTATTATAAGTATCGGCGTATCACCAGCCAGATTGTGATGGTTAGTTAAATAGTGCAAAGACACGCTTTCCACACGTATTAGAAAACCTCATCTTCGCGCACACATGAGTTTAGCCAGTGAAAACGAATTCTCGAATCACCGTGTTCTAGAACTGACAGAGTCCACGCTGCCTAGTCTCCTGATTCATAGCGGTGCGTGGAGAAATTTCCACCCCTCGTCTATTGCGTCACGACCTGTCGAAGCCATTAGGAGTTTAAGATGTTCGACTCTCGGTTGTGCTAAATTTTAGCTCAATGCCATAAGGATAGGTCCATTTATCAGCTAGAATAATTATGAAGAATGTTTCTTTGGCTCTGGGTCTGCTACAAACACATGCTGGAATACATTACAATTTGTTACATTCATCAAATACTTCCAAGGTTGCTTTGCGAATCTCGGCAATTAAACATCACCAACAAGGTGGATTTCGGTCACATGTTCCCCTCTCCTGGTTTTTATAAGTTTTGGTCAGAGAAATTATAAAACATCATTATGCTTAGATTATGTGAAGCAATCAAACATGTCTGTTCAGTATTATTTCTCAGGTTTGAAATATTTTCTTAGATTTCCAGCTTTGAAGTTTACAATCACTCGGTCGGAGTGTATTTCTGCCAAACGATAACTGTTGTTGCCGAATACTCTTACAATCTTTACTGGACCATAATAAAGCTTAGCGAATTTGTTATAGACTCTCATGGGCAAGTTGGATGATACTGGTCTCCTTATCAGGACTAAATCGTTTTCACGTAGAGGTTCTCTGAATTTTCTTCCTGCCTGTCTTTTCTTTCTCTTTTCGGCGTGGCGTTCCAAGCTCTCTCTAGCCATGTCTATGCGCGTGGGAATTGATTGAATTATTTCCGGTGCTGTGGAAATAATTCCATCCCATACTCTGTCTGGTTTACGTCCATAATGTAACATGTATGGCACTTGCGATGTACTTTCATCTATAGTCGAATTAAGGCTTTCTTCAATGATGGGTATAACCTTCATCCATTTATCATGATTATCCGAACAGTAAAGTCGACAGAATTTTCCAATTTCAGACATTATTCTTTCTGCAGGATTTCTTTCTGGATATCTGATAATATTGAGGATGTGCTTTACATTTAGCCTTACCATTGCCTGCTGAAATTCTTGACTTGTGAATTGGCTCCCATGATCACTTAATAAGAATTCGGGTGTGCCGGTTTCTTTGAAAACACAATTCTCTAGCCGCCTAATGATATATCGCGATGTAGCCTTCTGAATCGGGTGCAACATTACCAGTTTAGAGAATACATCTATTGTAACCAAGATATACTGGTTTCCTCTAAATGATCTTGGTAGTGGGCCATAAATGTCCGTTGCATATAATTCTCTCGGTCGGGACGGAATTATAACAATCGGTGGTTCTTTAGCAAGCTTCGAAATGTATTAGCTCCGCTGGCAATTATCGCAGGACCTTATAACCTTACGTATGGTTTCCCTCATACAATTCAAAATAAAAGCTTCTTTAGCTGCGTGCAGAGTCTTGTCCAGTCCGGAGTGTCCCGTTGAACGATGGACTAGCCAGATTAATTTATTAACAAGTTTGGGTGGTAAAACTGTTCTCAACTTCGTATGATCCTTGTCCGCATATTTCATGACAACGTCTCCCACGATGTGGTAGTCTCCCGCTTGTCGCGAAGTTGGGATGAAATTCGGATCATGCTGGTCCATTCTCTTCTTTAGGAAACGATACATGTTTCTCAAGGGTTCATATCTCTTCTGTGATGCTGCGATTCTTCTAAGTTTATCTAACGTATCCGCATCTTCCGGAACAACCTCAATCAAATGTATGTCTTCCCCACAAGGATTACGACTTAGAACATCGGCTAATATGTTCAATTTGCCAGATCGATGAACTATATCCACGTTAAATTGCTGTAAGAATAAGGTCCATCTGGTAATTCTATCATTAGCGAGGTCTGTTTTCAACTTGAATTGCAAAGCTTGATGGTCGGTGATTATTGTGACTTTATATCCTATCAATATCTTTTTCCAACTCTGTAAAGCATATATGGCAGCTAATGCTTCCAATTCGGTCACGGTGTAATTGGCTTCATGGCTTTTAAGTTTGCGGCTGGCAAATGCAAGATAGTGATGTTTTCCCTCTGCATCCATTTGATACAATACAGCACTCACACCAATCTTTGACGCATCCGATTCTATGAATAAATTACGAGAGAAATTGGGGTATTCCAATTTAATATGATCAACCAGCATTTGTTTAGCTCTATCAAACGTCTCACTACATGCTTCGCTCCATTTCCATTTATTGTTTAATTTCAACAAATTCTGGAGTGGTGCCATCACCTCCGTATAGTTAGGACAGTGCGTCGAAAAGAATTGACACATTCCTAAGAATTGTCTAACTTGACGTACTTTCTTCGGTTGAGGAAACTCCGCAATTGCCTGAATCTTCGTAGGATTAGGCCTATATCCGTGTCCGTCGATGATGTGACCTAAAAACTTGATTTCAGTGTGAAAAAAACTGCATTTGTCACGGTTGACTTTGAAGTTGGCTGCTTTCAAATTATCAAACAATAATCTGAGGTGTTGTAAATGTTGTTCGCCGTCTGTAGATGCAATTATTATATCGTCTATGTAGCATATCACATTCGCTTTGACTTCTTGCTTTAGGTTGGAATCCAATGCGCTTATCATCACAGGACCGCTGTTCTTTAAACCGAAAGGCATTCTCTTGAAGGCATAGGTTATGTTATTAAATAGAAAACCAGTGTATTTGCGGCAATTTTCAGATAACGCTACGTGATAAAATGATGTAGTCAAATCGATGGTAGAAAAATGTTTTCCCTTCAAATTTCCTCAAAATTTCCTGAATTTTTGGAGGTCTATCATGTTCCAAGAGTAGACGTTCATTCAACCCCCTCGCATCTAGACATAAGCGTAATTGTCCATACGCCTTTTGCACAACCGCCAGTGGATTTAGGAAAGGCGTGGGCATTCGACAAATGATGTCATCATCTTCCATCTTCTGGATCATGTCTTCAACTTCAGCTTGCCATTTTTCCGGAATCGGATATAATTTCTTTCGATAAGGAGTAGCATCAGTTAACTGGATTTCATTCTCAAAATTCTTAACTAGTCCAGGTTTGCTATTGAAAATATCATCATATTCTTCTAATAAATCATTCAACTTCTCTTGAGTTTCTGGATTGATTTTTCCTCCTTCTATATTCCTATGCTCTGTTTCCACTGAATTGATTATTTCATTCATGACATCCATATTTCCAAACTCCCATACTACACCTTCACGAGCCTCTTCTTTCAGTCCCTCGGTGGATGTGAAATATATATATCGGTTCTTCATATCAATGCCCAGACCATTGTCAGATATGAAATCAACTCCTATTATGTTATAGAAATTTGAATTTGATAAGACCAGGAAGATGTGTTGTATCTTCCTTCCGGCAAGTTCCATTTCTAACATTACCTGTTGTTTACATTTAATTATCCTGTCAGGGATAACTCCTCTAATCTTTACAGTTGATGCAGGAAGAATATCAAGTTTTCCTATTGACTGGAGCAAGTCTAAGCATGACTGTGATATAATGGAAACAATGGCCCCTGTGTCCACTAACGGCTTTATTTGGCATCCCATTATATTTAAAGAAATAATCGGTAATTCATGTCTGATCCCTCGGCGTACTTCTTCATTTTCAAATATGAGGTCTTCATCCTTTATTTCGTATAATTCCTGAATTTGTACAATGTCCGAGTTGATTAGAATTTCATTACCTATTGTTGATTGGACGTTTTTTCTTCTTGGTTCAGCCCACTAATACTAGGCTGGTTTAACTGTCTTTCTGTTGGTGCTGAAGGTCGAGTATTTGTTAATTGTTAATTCTTAATTTCTAGGGGCCGATAACCTAGATGTTAGGCCCCATAAAACAACAATTATCATCATCATCATCATCTTAATTGTTCTATATATTCTCGGCTTTCCTGATACCTGGTGTCCAAATTGTTACTGTTTTGCTTGTGCCTCTCTTCTTGAGACATATTATTCTGGTTGGAGTAGCTGTTAAAACTCCCGCGTTGGTACAAGTTATTTTGTCCTTTGTTACGATACCTCGAATATCTTCGATTGTACGGGGCATTTCTCTGATTATTACTATCGTTTCTACGATTGTAGTGATAATCATCTTGCCGGTGGTCAGAATCCCTCGATGTCTTCTCTTCTTGTTGCGCTGGTCTTTCTGTTTGCGCTGTCCTATCCATTAAGACTGCATTTATTTCCCGACTTTCCTTTCTGTCATGTCTACCATTATTGCCCAGAGTAGCGTGATCCATACGCCTGAGAACTTCTTCACAATCTTCCAGGGTTTCTACTCCCGATACTATGAGCATGCGCTGTACTTCGATGGGAAATTGCCTCGTTATGGCTCTTATCAGTTCCTGGCGTGGTAAAGGTGGAGTTAGAAACTGTATCTTTGCGAGCTGCGCAGTGAAGTAATTCGCATATCTAGTCGGATGGGACGTGGCATATTTCTTAGAGTACATTTCCGCTCTAATATCAAATTGTTCATCTGAACTCCAAAAACGGTGTAGAAATGATTGACTAAAGTCTTCCATATTAACAAACGAACATCTAAATGCCCTAAACCAATTTAAAGGAACTCCTTCCAAGTGTCTTTCAACTATTCTGAGCTCTCTGTCCTTGGATATCCTGTTTTCATCCATGTAATCCCGAATATCTCTCAGGAATTCCATCGGTGTCAAGTTATTACCCCCATTAAACTTGCGTGGTCGATCATCAATGTTTCGAATTATTGTGACGTGTCCCTTCGTAGTTGAATTGGCTCTATTCCCTTCTGTATCTAACGTTCCACAAGCATTAGGAATATCTGATGTTCTTAAAACATTGGGACTATCTGATTGTAATATTTGTCCTGGTTGCTCATAAGTGTGGCGAACATTATTTTTCATGTTGTATAGTTCGGTTTCCAGATTCGATATCCGAATTGTGGGCATGTCGTGCTCTAACTTGCGTTTATTTTCCATATCTGCCGCTCTAATAATTACACTATTCCTCATCTGTGTCTGTAGCTCATTACGCACGTGCTCAAAATCGTTGTTACATTTCCCTGTTAGCTGGTTTACTTTCTCTTTGATATCTGCTATCTCCGTAGAATTAGTGTCAGTGACTGTTAGCAAATTCTTAACCACTGTTTCATTTTTCTTCTGTACCCTCTCATTATGTTCTGATAAATCTTTACTTAAACCATCTAAATTGTCGGTTAACTTCTTTTCTAAACCTTGCATTCTGTCTACAAATTGTTTCTTGACAGCGTTAACTCGACCTGATACGTGGGTATGCAATTCCTTTCTAAGAACTTTGAGATTATGGGTAAGTCTTGTATCACAATCATCTAACATTTTGTCTAAGGCTGAATTACTTTTTTCAACATCTGCCTGCACTTGCGCTATTTGCGTTTGCAAACGGACATCTAAACTCTTTACATCGCTAGATACCATTTGAGTATCTGTATTTAAGGACTGAATATCTGATTTAATATCTATTATAGAATAGTTAATACTTTCGATTTCCATATTGGCATTTAATATATCAGTTCTTACATTTAATATATCAGCATGAATATCCTGTGTATCATCTTTAATCAACTGCACTTTGCTTGATAAATTGTCAATATCGGTTTTTAGTTCCTGCTTACCAGTAGCTGAACTTTAATTTAATATAGTTATTCGTGCATTAAGTTCCTGCTTATCAGCAGCCAAATTATCTTTAAGTTCCTGCTTATCTGTAGCTAAACTATTTTAAGTTCCTGTTTATCCACAGCCAAAGTGTTCTTTACCACATTCAAATCCTCATACAGTCTGTCAAAGCCCCTTTGGATTTGAGCAAGAATGCCCTGGGGTCCTTCTGCTTCTGCTGCACCAGTCACTATAATTACACAAATATATAAATATACTTAAGACTAGGGAAACTTAATGGTAGGATGACGAACCAAGACCATGAGACTGAATATATTCGAATTAATTCCAAACATGTTTTACGTCTAACAAATCCAGCACAACGATTTCTCAAACCTCCAATTATCCTGACATTTATCTTTACCTGATAAGTTAAACAAACAACATCTCGGTTTGAATTTAAAAAATCCCGATTCAATGACATTGCTAGATATCAGAACTCGTCTGACTATCCAACTATCCCAAAAATAATGGACTGAAAAAAAATTACCAAACCATCGAGCTAATCACGCTCGGCATCAAATTGCTGCCTTACGTAACGCGCCCCCACGTTGGGCGCCAAATCGCTATGCCCGATTCCCCGACGTCACGTTGGCCCGGCGATTTCAACGAGAAACCGAAGAAGGGACACAGGCGATAGAAAAAAATTAAATCCTGGAAATATTTGTCCAATACAAAAAATCAAAACAACTAGCTCGGGCAGGCAAGAGATCGAATATCTCGGGTCGTTTAAAAGGGATAGGCATGCAAGGTTCAACAGGACAAATACCTCACAAACAAGAAAAAGAAAAAGTATCACTGACTCGGGAGAAGTTCCAAACTACAGGAATAATTAGAAATTGTAAAAATCGAGATCCTAAATTTATTTTAGAGCAGATGTACAAAAGAAAGACATAAACACTCCTATTACTTAAGGTAAATCATTAGGTTGGGATACAAGTATCCATAATGTCCATCTGTGCCGTTGAGCTGTCCTATTTCACTTAAATGGGAAGTTCTCACAAAAGAAAATTAATCATAGTTCGAGAGTTCGTTGTTTAGCTGAATATGAATTTAAAAAAAAACACTTCACTATCAGTTTCAGCTTTGCAGAAAAAAATAATTAAACATTTTTTTCTTCCCATAAAACAGACTAAATTAATAATTCACACACAAATTATACACATGCCTGATATTTACATATATTAGATTGACATTAATGACCGTTAATTAATTCATTGGATTAAATTAATTATAGACAAATAAATGATTATTATCATTATATCACCACAATAATTCCAAGTTTCCTTATGGAAAACATCTCAGCTCAAAGTAGCATTAATCTATCGTAATTTCTCAAAACATTGGTTTACAATGGAATTCTAATCACTCAAGTCATTCTCAAATAAGAAATTGGATTCAACATATGCTTATGGGAGAAATTAAATTGTTCAGATTGCGATGATGTAATAGTTACATTCAAAGATATAGGAATACAGTAGAATTGCCTAAGAAAAGGAAGATTGTAGTTTTTCGTGACAGTGAATTGCCTAAGATCTGCATAGTTATTAAATTGAATTGACCAGCTCATTAAACCACTAACAACAGTGCACAAAATGACGATAAATTGGACGAGAAAAAACTGTCATTGCACTATTTCCCAAAGTTGGAAATATGAATATAATTACTATAATAAAGCACATACTAATTCATTTGACCTAGGACTGCATAGACCCTGCATCCTGGCATAATCACAAACATTTATATCATCGAAGAAATTCATTAATTATTAATTTATTAAAGCGTTGGAATGGAATATCTCATTTCCAACAGTTACCGCTCTTAGACCACTATGAAGTGTCTACAACTTATTAATAATTGTGCTCTATTCAAAAACCATTTCCAAAATCCTTTTGACATAAAGTCAAGTAATCCTTAAGTGGCAATAATAAGACTGGTCAGAATCTCTTAATGACTACGATAATTATCGGCTTCGTATTTTTATACAATCTGAATTAATTACTGTAGGGTTTAGGATCACACATCATGAATCCAGATGATAATTACTGTACCAAGAATTAATTATCAAGTTTCAAAAATTAGCTCTGCAAAAAGTGTAATGTTCCGCTTGCAACCGCCGTAAAGGTATAATACGCCATGAGTAAGAACGAAACTAAGTTTAGAATAAGTTTATAAAAAAATGGAATCCAACCATAAAACATTTTGTTAAATATCTTACATATATGTGTGTAATTACTCTTAATATCCATAAATTATCTGCTCTTTAGTTTGGGAATTCATTCGAAATATATCAGTCACCTGGAAGAGAGAACATTATGATAACATGGTAATGGCTTGTCATATAATTTCAGACAAGTGGTCTGAAAGCATGCTCAGGGTTACGGAGAATGTGTTGCCTATGTGATTTCCCGCGACGTGGTTAATCTTGGTCCTATACTTAATTTTGCAAAATCGCCGCTTACGATACTCTTGTAATGCAGCCATCGTCGTGACGTCTGATCTAACGTGAATTCGGTCCCCCAGAACTCGGACTCATCCTGGTCATTAAGCTTCCCTGTTGATGGCTTAAGCTATCATCTTCAATAGTAATACAGTCTTTATTAGTGTTCCCATGTTACTGTTCTTAATTACAAGTGGCATCGTGGATGACTTCATACAACCCCTTAAATCAAAATTGGTTGTACGCCACTGATGGTGAAATGTTCCGACTATTTTATCAGTGTGGAATAGGTTGTGTAATTGCAATATTGTTCATTATTCATGAATGCACTTGCTATTAATCCTATTAAATATTGATCTTATTCTGTTACATGTAGTACAGCTATCGTGTCGAAAAAGAAAGTTCAACATTGTATATCTGTGTGCCTGGCAGAATAATATGACGAGATCTGTCATATGTTATGCGCTGCAAAAAGTTGTATATCAATGTCTACTGGCCTGCGTTCTACGGTGAATATATTTCCAGTCCGCTAATGGTGCTGTGAATGTGTCCGCTGAATAATATTATAATTCTTACTTACAGTTTTTCTGCCACTTGTAGGAAACACTGACTTTACTTTACTTAACACTGGTAAAGAAATTATTATAAGTATCGGCGTATCACCAGCCAGATTGTGATGGTTAGTTAAATAGTGCAAACACACGCTTTCCACACGTATTAGAAAACCTCATCTTCGCGCACACATGAGTTTAGCCAGTGAAAACGAATTCTCGAATCACCGTGTTCTAGAACTGGCAGAGTCCACGCTGCCTAGTCACCTGATTCATAGCGGTGCGTGGAGAAATATCCACCCCTCATCTATTGCGTCTCGACTTGTCAAAGCCGTTAGGAGTTTAAGATGTTCGACTCTCGCTTGTGCTAAATTTTAGCTCAATGCCATAAGGATAGGTCCATTTATCAGCTAGAATAATTATTGTGACATGCAAAGCCTGTCTCAAACATTATTATTATCTACTGTATTTCGATGTCTTTGTACCATCTGCCATTTGAATTGCCCGCTAAGATGCCTTGATTTGGCTAATGAACTCGAGATGGCAGCGCCTATCGGCACTACTAGCTGGGGGTTGTGTCTTCAACCGCTAGAGCGAGACATAGGTGTCTTCCGGAACCGCCTCTAATCGAGACATATTTGAAAAAGTATATTATTCTACGCCATTAAACAAAAGACTATTTATGCATCATGCCGCCAAATTATTTTAATGGTGTCGTGTGAATATTATTTTGATATGCACATTGTCGCAGTAAGTGGCTCATTTGGATTGGTCAAATTTAAATAAACTTGGTGCATGATGGGAGTCCTTCTTCGCTCTTGTCCTCCATCTTGTGAATTGAATTTGTAACTGATTGCTATTTGGAGGAGGACGCAAATTTTGGGTCTCGTCTGGGACGAGGGCTTTGGCCCTCGTCTCCGCTAACTTGGGGGTATATCCCATTATTTTGATGAACATGAAGAATGTGTGTGTACAACTATCATCTGTGATATCCGTGAACGTGTTTTTTCTGCCTAAATATGGAGATATGATGTATTTGTTTGCATCTCTACGTGTTCCGCTGGCAGCCATCGTCATCTTTTTTTGGTGATATAAATCCTTTAAGGATATCTCATTAGTGTTTTAAATATTAGTGTCTCCCCAAAAGGCCTTATTAAGGTATGTTTTGATGTTTTATTTATTTTAAATTTTTGGAGCTCCATATTTTTCATTGTGTACTTGTGTTTAAGTATTTTTTTGAAGGTTGACTAGGCCTAAAAATGTCACCTCTGAATATGTAAAATTTTGCTAAATAATATTAGTCCGGGGGAACACTTCTATGTTTTTCTTCTAATTTTATTATTTGGTGTCTTGCTAAGGTGTCTTCTTCTTGTTATATTCTGGTACTGACCAGACTAGTCAATTGAATAGTAGGCCTAATTTTGATCATTAGTCGCTCGGTTTTTATTTTGATCCTTTGCCTGTTAAAATACTATTTGATCTCGTCATGTCTAGAGTTTTTTATATCTTCCTGTTTTCTCACTGGAGAAGAATTTTTTTTCATGTAAAATTCTGCGTTTTATGTAAATTCGTACTGTTATACTTTCAACTGTCCTGGTCGCCATGGTAACTTGTTGACAGTAGTGCATTGTGGGTTTTTGTTTCTGGCGTGTGTTTGAAGTGCACGTTCGTGGGTTTTGGTGATGTTATTTAACTTGTTTTGGTTTTAAATTATCCTTTGGTTTTCCTTATTTGGAGTTTTCTATTTTAGTACTCCTGCGTGTATCTTTCGGTACCTTGTTTATGGTGAAGTTTGCTTTATTTACTTCCTTTTGATTCTCCGTGGACCTCATGGTTCAGTTGAAAGTATGTCAGGTACATGTTAAGTGTTTAAGTTTTTTTTTGTCTTTTCCTTCTCTGACTTCAGGTAATACTTCATGGTAGTTTTTGTTACCTTTTATGTATCAAACTTCCTACCAAAATAATTATAGTTGTTGTAAATTTTGTTTGGGTCTCTTAACTAAATGTTTCGTTAGTATCCCCTCAGGTAATTGTTAATTGGTATCGACCTTTAGCCTTGTTTTTATCTCCAGTGAGAAATTTAGGAGGGGTTTGTTTACGTTTTTGTAATTTTATGCTGGCTGATGCATTTTCTGTTCTCTGGTGGAGCTGTTCATTTAAGATTAATTTTTTTTTTTAAGCAAGCTACTGTTGTTGCATCATTTCGTCGGTGGCAGTTCTGTTAGTTATCGGGGGTTTTTCTGTAGACGAACCTGTGGGTTTTCTTCTTCTCCACCTTCCTCCGTCTTTAGGTTTTCTTCTGTTGGGGCATGTCAACTGGTGGTGAGTTGCAGTTGTGAGCGGACCTCCGAGAAACGGTAAGTTGGCCCATCCACCCTACATCCCGTCTCCGGTAGGTGCCAATTATGAAGAATGTTTATTTAGCTCTGGGTCTGCTACAAACATGCTGGAATACATTACAATATTTTACATTCATCAAATACTTCCAAGGTTGCTTTGCGAATCTCGGCAATTAAACATCACCAACATGGTGGATTTCGGTTACAGTACGTAACGTTCAGTTCCTTGAAGTAAATATAGGCTGGATCTCCGTCAGTTTCTTTATATCGACGGTAGGACACGAGGAGGTTTTGACCCTATTAGACCACATTCATTTATTTCTGATTTCATTGCACAGCACGACTTAAATTAGTTAATCTCCGAGTGCAGGGAGTAGAAAAACTTATCTTTATTATTTGTATCAGTGCATCCCAGAATAAAATGTGGAGTTTTATCATAATTGAGTGATCTTTTTCATGGCTTTCGTAACATAACGTGGATGGTTGGAGATGATTTTAGAAAGTTATTTATGAACCCCAGTCCCTATTCACGCTCCGAGGTCACTTAGGTCTCACCTGTTTTGATCTTGTTAGCATCATCGTGCCTGAGTATATCTAATCATCCATGTTTTTCTTTTGCTATTTCTTTGATAATGTTGTACCGAGTTTTCAGCCCGAGGATTGTGATGAGTCGGGCCACGCAATCCGAGGTTGGAATATCGGGCACAGTACATTCCTTTGGGTTTCTATGACAGCAAATTATGCAGGGGAGCATGGTATCACTTCGCCAAGTACTGGATGAGCATAGACTCACTTCGCTAGCCACTGTAATGGAGGCAGTTTTAGAATTATATGTCCCGTGCATGTCAAAAAACGTATTAATACAGGGAAAGCCCTACTTAAGGCCAAATTCTTGGCTATCGCCCCGGAGATCCGGATTCAATTCCTTGCCCTGCCAAGAAATTTAATTCTGGCCTGAGGGCTGGAATGGGGTGTTCTCAGCCTCGAGTTGTGAGCTTTAAGTTCTCGCTGTACAGAGGCGCAGGTGCGCTTCATAAAATGGGAGGTAGAGCACATTTCGCTACTCCTGTGGTGGTTCGAGCGAGGACACCAGGAGCCCGCTGATGAGTCAGCTTGGTGTCATAGGCGAACCCCACACATGACAGGGCACAAACATAGAGAAATTGCTGAGTTTTAATTAACTGGCCGTGAAAGCCAATATACCATCATTTTGGAAGCCTTCATACGGAGGTTATAGCAGCTTGAGCTTTTAGTTCTCGCAGTAGAGAGGCGCAGGTGCATTTCATTAGAAGGTTGGTAGCACGCAGTTCGCTACTCCTGAGGGGGTCCGGGCGGGGACACCAGATCCCGCTGATGAGTAGCTTGGTGTCCTAGGCGAAACACCACAAATACCGAATTGGTGAATACACGGGCCCCATCTCACAGTTCAGTAATCATCACATCCTACTAAGTGGACAGGAAGGTCAGTACCCAATCCCTGCCCTTCCGGATCACCTGATCATAGGCCACTTGACTTCATTCTGTGGCATCACTTAAAGCAGGTTCTGTATGAACAAAGGCCTCTGGTAACTGAGGCATGTCAAGTTCTTACATGTCACGAGAGTGACATATAAAGGTGGCAAATGTGTCTTAAATGTGTTCTACTCTACAGCAAAAGCAAACTACCACTTATGAAGTTTTTACACCATAATCTACTGAATACGTATCTGACAAAACTTGTAGAAAGCTATTTCGTCCATATTGTTTATAAACGTTTACCAAATTCAAATGCCATCGTGACTAGAAACATCTTCTTTAATGGAAAAGGTTTACTACGAAGCGTTCTGTAGATCTTTGTCGTTGTTATACCTGGACTGAACAGTTAAATGTATAATTTTTAGGGGCATCATTTGTGCTTACCTCAGGTATTGTGACTGTATTTTTGTAGACTATATTAACCCGGAAGTGGTCGTGGTGTAAATTCGACGTAAGTGGTCGCGGGTGAGATTTTCGCTCACCTCGTAATTTCAAGTTGTATACACAAGTGATTGTTTTGAAAGGGACGGTAATACGTTTATTTGCTTTCGTGAAGTATCCACCTCGCCCTACCATACCTTAACCTGTTATTTTACTAACACGGCAGTGGTCGCGGTGTAAATTCGACGTAAGTGGTCGCGGTTGATTGTTAGCCTACTTTTCACATTTTGCAAAAATGAGGAAAAAGTAGACTTATGAGATCGATCCGGGAAAATGTGTGTCTGTCTGTCTGTCTGTCTGTCCTTCTGTCTGTCTGTCTGGCTGTGTGTGTGTCCCCCCCTATGAACTCCTAAACGGCTGCAGCAATCAAAACCAAATTTAGTATGAGTAAAGATGTGCACCGGAATATCTCACGTCCATATTTGAAAATGATGTCAGTGCTACCAACTGCTGAAAAAACGCACTAGAAATTTGAGCTCAATGTTGGATATCTTGCAAGGTATGCATGGGAGCTATTCCAAAATTGGCACACATGTAGATAATATTATTTCAGTTTAATTTCCAGGAGGCCAACCATTACAGTGTTGCCAAAATAATGTTAAGCCTTCTGATAGGTCCAATGTTTAAATGCATATAACTTCTACACTATCAATTGGATTTCAACCACATTTTGTATGTAATATCTGTACATAAACAGATATTACTGAGCGTATTCTTAAAAGCCACCAGGGCTGCCAACTGTTAATAATTTCTCTCCCTTTTTATCCAAATACCTATATATCTGAAAGTATGCAAGCCAACAGCTTTTAACTATGCACACGTATATTCTGACATTTTAGATTAATTTGGAGTAATTTATATACGTCAGTTCTACCAACATGATTATGAGCTTGCTGATAGTACCAATATTTAAGTACATGTAACTTCTATACTATCAGTTGGAGTTCAACAAATTTCGTATGTGCTATGTGTACCGTAACAGATATGACTATATGTATTGTTAAGAGCAATCAGGGCTGCCAACTCTTAATAAATGCTGTCTATATTTTTTTACCCTAATATCAATATATCAGAAAGTATGCAAGCCAACAGCTCTATACTTTGCACACGTATAGTACCTGACATTCTATATTAATTTGGAGTAATTAATACAAGGCAGTGCTTCCAACATGATTCTATGCCTGCTGATATGTCCAATTTTAAAATACGTGTAACTTCTATACTAACAAACGGATTTCATCCATAATTGGCACAAGAGATATCATAATATTTCAGATTATTTCTGACCAGCACACGCATGGTATTGTTGGCAACATGCTTTTACGCGTGCTGATAGATCCAGTGTCTAACTGCATGTAACGTCCATTGGACTTCAACCAAATTTTGTATTCTGTACCTTAAGAGATGGAACTAAGAATATATTCAGTCACCAGGGCTGCCAACTGTAGTGCTCTATTAGGCTACATTTTACCAGGCATATTTTGAACTAATTAGATATTTCGATATTACCAAACTCCTTCTCCAAAACAAAACTCGAGCGTGGTCACTGTGGAAATCAGTTCCCAATCCTCATACACGCAATGTATTTATTCACCTACGGAAAATTTCAAGAGTTCATATGACAGAAGATTACAACCGCTACATTTCTTCCATAACAGGAAATCTCAAGAATAACCCAAAGAAGTTCTGGACACTTATATCATCCCGTAGAAAGACTCCCAGAATTCCACTTAATCTAAACCTCCATAATGAAGAAATCCCATTTGAATTGAGGTCCACACATTTCAATGAATATTTCCATTCAACCTTTTCAGTTCCCGTACCAATCCCCAGTCCCCCTCAACTTACTAGCGTCTGTTCTGATTCACTGTCTCAAATTTCAACGACCCCCGATGAAATCCAAAATATTTTAAAAAGTCTGCCCGCAAACAGATCTACCGGACCATCAGACATAAGCTCTATATTCCTGAAAAACACCTCTGCATCTCTCGGCATCCCCTTATCCATGATACTCAACTGGTGCATGACATCCGGCACTTTTCCTGACTCATGGAAAAGAGCTGATGTAACACCTGTCTTTAAATCAGGCAGCAAGCATGAAATTTCCTCGTACAGACCTATATCTATCGTCCCTATACTCTCTTCAGTCTTCGAAAGAATAATACATTGCCGTCTCCTCACTTTCACCAGACCACACCTCTCAGAAGAACAACATGGCTTCGTCCCTGGAAAATCATGCTTAACAAATCTGACTGTTCTGAACCATCACATAATTTCTGCAATAGATCAAAAATCTCAGCTAGATGTAATCTACGTTGACCTGGCCAAAGCATTTGATTCCGTGAACCATTTCCTTCTCCTCCACAAGCTTGCTTCACGATACAACGTACATGGATCCTTCCTATCCCTAATACAAAGCTTCCTGTCCAATAGGCAGCAACGGGTAGTGCTTCCAGGGTCTGTGTCGTCCTGGCTCCCAGTCTTATCAGGAGTAACTCAGGGCAGTATCGTGTTCCCTTCTTCTATACGCTGATGACCTCAAGATATTCAGAAAAATTTCCAGTTCTGACGACCACGCTGACCTCCAGGAAGCAGTGAATACATGTACTAATTGGTTCAACAAATGGAAGTTATCTCCAAATCCGAAAAAGTGCTTCAATGTGTCTTTCTCACTACTGAAATCTAGAAATCAGGCGGACTATATAATATGTGGAAATAAATTGGATACGGTTTCTCAGGTAAGAGATTTAGGTATTATTCACGATGATAAACTGATATTCTCTCCCCACATTGACCATATCAAATCTCGCGCAATGCGCAGTCTCGGCATTCTATACAGATTCACAGAAATTAAAGACCTCACTGCTCTTAAATTATACTTCACCACATACGTTCTCCCTATCCTAGATTTCTCTTCTCCAATTTGGTCTACTTCGGCTATAACCAATATTTCTAAATTGAACAGTGTCTTTAATTTCTTCATATCAATTGTCAAAGCTCGCAATCCTTCACTAAGGCACTTTGCCAAATCCGACATTCTAAATCAGCTCAATTTACTCGACCTGAGAAGCCGTCTACATCTTACTGACCTGTGTTTCCTACATAAAATTATGAATGGTTACACAAAATGTAACATGCTCTTAAGCTACTTCCCACTCCACGTTCCCACCCGTTCAACACGCCAGAACCATTTACACCACATACCTCGCCCACGTCTTGAAGTACAGAAGCGCTCTATTTTCCACCGTCTACCTACCCTTAGCAACTCCCTCCCAAATATGGACATATTCTCTCCCTATCGAACATTCAAACATAACATTAGGAGATCCCTTTCACCCTCAATTCCTAACCCCTCACCCTCCTAACCACTCACTACCCCAATCACTCCCTGCGTCCTTCCCGAGATTTATCCCTTCTGCCATCACTGCCAATTGTTACCTGTTATTGTTGTTGTTGTTGTTTGTTTTTGTTAATATTATTTGTAATTGTTAAAATATTAGTGTAAAATGACCTTTTCATGGTTGTATCTAATAATTATTAAATAAATAAAAAAATAAATAAAAATTTCGTCATTATTCTAGATAGGTTCATATACTGTAGAATAATCATTGGCATGAAAAGTAGGCTGTATAGTTCTTCACGGAACTTCTTGTTTTGATTGTGATTGTTTTGAAAGGGACAGTAATACGTTTATTGGCTTTCGTGAAGTATCCACCTGGTCTTCTACTTAATTAACCGTTTTGAAATTCACTTGAGAACAAACTATACAACGAAAAGTAACACAAATAAGGTTCCGTTTATGGTCGCGGGTGAGGGAAAGTCTCACTTCTGTGCAGGCGCGTACAATAATAATAACCGTGTGAATATTTCAAGTGTTAAATTGCTATTGTTGCAGGAGGTGTCTCGTTATGCCCCCGACTAGGAAAACCTAGGAGGGTAGGTTAATCCGTGTGCGGGCTCCAGAGTTACATGCAAGACATTTCCAAAGTGAGACAATCCCTCCCCCTGCGACCACTGCTGAGTTAATATTACCCTCCCACGATAATTAGGCTGACATCAAGATATTGACTGACTAAAAAAACTATCCCTCATAGGATCTATTGTAACCAAACGTACACAAGAGAATACAGTACCGATAATCGAGGTGATGAGTTTCACTGCGAAAGGCAAACCTACACATATCTCAATGTAGGCCTATACAGGCATAGAATAAATGTCCAGACCTCGACTTCAAGAGAAATCCAGATATGCATGGCTACATTCTCGGAAATCCTTTGTTGGTCATTCAATGCCTGATACTTATGTGATTAGAGATCGTATTCTGCGCTACCGCTTTAACTGCCTTATATGTCTTCCGAGAAGAGAGAGAGAGCGAGAGAGAGGTAGTGAAATCGAGCAATAAGAGAAATATTGTGTTTTACGAGATCGATCACTCAGTGCCTTTAAATATATCTGTTGGAATCTGACTCGTAAAGTTAAGTTCACACTGATGTTTACCGGATGACAACGAAGAATGACATTTTAAGAAACAAACACTGAATTGCTGCAAGCTTATCACGATACTTAACATGCTACAGGTTTATAATGTAGCACAACAACAAAGTGTTCTGGAAAGTGTAGAGAATAAAAAGAGGAACTCACTACTACTACTACTACTACTACTACTACTACTACTACTATTACTACTAATACCACTTCTGATAATAGTATTATTATTAATAATAATAATAATAATAATAATAATAATAATAATAATGAATACCCAATGTGACATATGGATAGGGTTGCTGATTTCTGTACAGAACGTGAGCGTGTTATTTTAGGCTACACCTAGCTATTTTGCTTAAAATGGGAGCCTTAACCGTGTCCAGTTAGTTAGGCCTATTGTTGCTTTAAGTGGCAGACCAGGGAGGTCATCTGCCCAGAACCGTGTATTATAGGGTATATCAAGAAGTGGTGGCATGCTCTGTGAAGAAATTTGTATAGTGAGGCTCACCGCATTTATCTGGTACTAGCAGTAGTGCCCGGATTCGCCCGGTGGATTTATTTGTTTTATGAATGATAATTAATATTACTACAGAACTGGCACATGATACTTAAACTAACAGAAAAGAAATATTTTTAAATATAACTTTTTGTGGTGGTGGTGGTGGTTGTAGTGGGGGTGATAAGTAGTGCAGTATAATGTACTTAACATTCAGAACATTTTCCCGTTATGATAATAATGAATAGGGAAATGGCTGTTTACTAACTACAGCACTGACATATGTAAATTACAAAGAAATTTTAAAATATGTTTAGAAAGAGGAGTAAGTGAAATAAGACACTACCTAGGGCCTATATCTCATTGGCTGATAGAAACGTAGAGACCAATAGTGTCGCCTTTTGTCGCATAGCGCCGTAGGAAAATAATCAGAACACTTTGGAAAACTTCGGCTGTCCCGAGCTCCTGAGGTAGAATAGTATCATTTACCGCCACATAGCACTCAACGATAAGGTTCGGAATAAATGAAGGTAAATTTGAAAGCACCAACGCTCATTGCAGCTGATAACCTCAATGTATTGCACCAACACCATTGCACTTGTACACAGGCATAATATGTTCATGATGATAATTGTTTTAAGAAATGACTGCAATTTATAAGCAGCGCAAGATTTAACTATTTTCGCAATTCTGCACCAGAACACTGGTAGGGGCAATGTGATGCAGCCCGAATTGCCAGTCAGCAATGGACTTATTACACTACTATGGACATGAATGGTTCAAGGGCCTTAATACGTGGTTTTCAAGTTCAGTTCGTTTGTTATTCTAAATGTAGGGAAAGGAGAGCGTTGTCCAAAATATCAAGTGGACAGTGTTACCAGCAAGGTTTCAAAGTGTAAGTAAAATTTGGCGCAATTAGGAGGAACGGTATAGATTTGTGATAAAGGGCCTAAATGCAGGGAATGGAGTGGTCAGTCCTTCCCCACTTCGTCTTCGGGCAAATACCGATATGGTTCCTACTGTCCGGCCACGGCCGCCTCCTTCCCTCTTCCTTGCCTATCCCTCCCTTCCCTCATGAAGTAGTAAAGACTGTAGTTGTACTAGGGTCAGAGATTCCCCTGGACTTGAAATAAGATACTTTCCTCCAATTGGCCTGGTGGGAGTGTAAAAATCCTGTGTGAAAACCCACATCAGGATAGCCGCTGTCAGCGAAGCGGTTTCAACCTACGATCGCCGGATTTGCTGCAGCTGTCCGCGCAGCCATAGTGCACGATTTAACGAGCACGGCTACGCCGCTCGACTCTGATTGAAGAACGTGCTAAAGATGTCACTGGGCTTCAGAAACCTATAGATTCTGCAATGCAAAATGTCTCTAGATGCAAAATCTCCAAAACCACTAGGCCACAACACAACTAGAAAATGGACCACGTTATACATACACTGAAGAGATATGCCCATAGCAAGAATAAAATCGTAATAAGCTCTTGTTTTCAAAACATGCGACATTACGTGTGTGGAAAATGGAGTGTGAAAAGTAATGTATGTTTCAACTGTGTCAATGATTCCAAATTTTCGGATTAAATAACTGAAAGCGAGATCATACTTGCTTATAAGATGAATGCCCGCCTCTTTGCGTAGTGACTAGCATCTTGGCTGTCACCACGGTGGCAAAACTACGAAGAGGTGGGTTCGATTCCTACCTCAGCCATCCGGGAAGTGGTTTCCCGTGCTTTCCCACTTCTACTCCAGGCATAGCTGGGATGGTACCTAGCTTAAAGCCACGGTCGCTTCCAGGCCAATTTCTACCTCAATTATAAATACATACGCTAATACAAACATCACAGTGACACATGTTATCAGATAAATGCTACACACACCCAAGCACAATGGGCAAAATGACTATGATGTCGCAAAGTCCCTAAATGAA
This sequence comes from Meconema thalassinum, assembly GCA_946902985.2. Lineage (NCBI taxonomy): Eukaryota > Metazoa > Arthropoda > Insecta > Orthoptera > Tettigoniidae > Meconema > Meconema thalassinum. The sequence continues at coordinate 1,097,475,136 of OX336389.2, read as the reverse complement.
TCAACAGCTTATAAGATGTTTCACCAGGGTGTGTTGTTGTTTATGGAAGTGATGTGATTCATTGTTGACTAGTATAATTCTGAACGTTTGTGTGCTTTAATATCCAAATAAATCACATTGAAATGATAGAAAGTTTTTAGATAAAATCATTTCTTTGCTTATACCTACCGGTATTTATAGATCACATTTTGCCAACTCACTTGGTTCTAAAAGTTACAGATTCTGGCTTAGTCTTGGGAGGGTAAATGTATGTAAACTACAAGAAATCGAGCTAGAGAGAGAAAATTGACTACCTTGATTATATTTCTTGATTCACGAAGGAATCAATGGAAAGATATGGTTGAGAATTCGCATAATTGGAGAGGCATCACGGGAATACAGGAACTGTCCAGGCCCACTCCCTGCGGTTGCGAATGCTAATGGGCACGCATGTTATTGAGTGTTTGTTTAGTCAGCACCCTCAAGATTGATGGTGCCCACTTCCTGGGACTTGTATGCGTGTTGTGCGTGCTGTGCGTGTGTTCCATTGTGATGGGACTAGACAAATGATTAATTCAACTCGCACATTGAAAATATTACGTCCATCTTCAATCCTCTGCAATCCTTTAATTAAACATTGTTGTTGCTTTATTAAGGTGCTTCTGACATCTTGGTCATCAGCTCCGAATGTTTGTGTGTGTGTTGCGCGTGTGATCGATTGTGATGAGCACATGTGACTAAACCGGCCACAGTGGTCGAGGGTGCTAACCCACTAGCTCGTGCCTCGCTCGCACCGGGAGAGCGTGGGTTTGAATTCCACCTCGGCCATCCTGAAGATGGTTTTCATGTTTTTCCATCCTCATTCCCAGGCAAATGCCGGGATGGTGCCTCTTAGCTGGTCCACGGACGACATCCTTCCAAAATCCCTTACCTGACCCTTCCTTCATTAGACCCAATTTAGCGGTCGCCTGGGCGATCAACCTTTTACCCCCAGTTGTACATGCTGACAAAGTGTGTTCAGCTCCAAGCCACCAACCTAATAACGGTAGAGGAATGATCCCCGGCAGGGTCCGTGGGTGAAGCTGAGCTGGCGAAACATAACATGCGATTAAACGAAAGAATATGTCTATCTTCCCTCCCTGCACTCCTAAAATTAAACAATGTTCTTTCCATATTTGTATTTTAGTGGCATCATGGTCATCAGCCTTATGTTCTTATGTATAAATGGAAATAATTTCCTAAAATGTGATCCTGTAATGATCTTAGCATAATCTCACAATTATTAAAGCAACAACAGCAACACTAGGAAAATGGTACGGCGAGAAACCCTAGGTCAAGTTACAAGATCAAGCTAATATCGGAATTTACATTTAACAGGGCAGCAAAACAAATCTAAGTTAGGATGATACCATTCCCTTATTTACATTTAATATTAATTCATTTAGCTAAGTCCTACCAATTAATTACAAAATTTACGGCGGTGACGTCCGTAGTATCAAACAATTACAATCAAAGCTATGTGACAAGCCATAAAAAAACATCTAAGGCACTCTTACAAACTAGGTGCTAACCAGCACACGAAAGGTGAAACAGAGGATTTATACATTTTCACATCAATAAATCAATAAATACAAGACCACAGTTTTATTCAAAGCCTACCTACACCTTGGTTTACTGTTCGTAAGCCATAGTCATTTAACGTGTGTAATTACGGTGACGACTGCGTAGTGGAAACTACGTCTAACATCGTATGGCCTGAGCTCCACCAGCTACGAACTATAGGTTCAAGCAAGCCTCTGTCGTTACAAAAAGTGTCAGCTGTCCTAAGGTCATTTCCTCCAGGAAATACTTTCAATTGACACGGCTATGTCAGCAGGTTCCAAATGCAAACGAACAAGGTTAAATAGGTAGGATTTGTTAGTTATATATTGTTTATCAAAAATTATGCCTTTTATTATTAAGATGTCGGTTTGAATTATCGTTGGTTTATGGCGAAGAACAGCTGACTAGCCTGGCATGGAGCGTCTCTGCGAGATCATCTCTGCCGAGGAACCTCGACTCAAACGTCGGGATACGATCAACGAGAAATAACATCTCGGACACACAATAACACAAGTTACCAGCGGCGCGCAGCTCGCGTTCAATAACTTTGGGATAGGCCTGGAAACACATCAGCTACCCTCCCTAAATATTTGGTCTACGGGAACTGTCCCGGACATGGTACACAAAATACCTTCTTACATGAGAAGCCTCTTCACGGGGGTCACTAGCCTCCAACATAATATAAGAATCCTGACATAACTGTACTCGTCGAACCAACGGTACACGCAAAAGGCGTTTAACTAACAAATAACAATCTACAGAACATGTGTTCAGACACAGAAATGGACACTGGGTTCCATGAGTTATCATTGCAATGAAAAAGAAAATGCTGCAAGCATTGCGTCCTGTGTTAAAAATAAGTCTGTCTCACTTGGAAGCAAGCGCTCTCAATCGTGCGCTGGGAAATATTCACACACCTGTCTTCGTGTCACAGCGAGTTACTGGCTCCCTGTACTATTTGACACAACACGTTGACTGGGCCGGCAGTTTTGGCAAGAAAATTACTATAAAACTGGCCTCATAATAATACCCGTACCATAGGTTATAAACATCAAAGAATGTGTGCATCAAGAGCACGCTATAAAGCTGAATATAAATATATAAATCTGTCTTTCATAGCAAAGACGTTTAAAAGATAGCAATGTCTATCATCGCTGGAGCTCTTTGCTCTCAAAGATAAAACATGTCACCTGTTTCTTATATCAAACATTCAAATAAATCACGTGTCATTACACTTGACACAAACAAAATAATGTTATGGCGCAAACCTCACTCTGCTGGATTTGCTTAATGATACGTTGGAAACTGGGTTCGATGCTAGGTTACAACGAAACATCCCTTTTACTTACAAGGTCTACACTCGACCTGGATGGCTTCTGAACACATCCTGAATGAAATATAATTGCAGTTACAAAACTGGTAATTACAGTCGATTGCCTAAATGATACGACTTCTCTAATCAAGTTAGGGGCGTAACGTTGACTGGCTGCTATGAGTGCAGTTAAAGAATTATGACCATGGCATCAATTTACCATGTCAGGAGTCTGCTAAGACTCGAAAATCACCCCAGATGGGGTTAAACAAAGTAGCCCTGAAATGACTACGTTCACGTTTAGCAATAGACAGGAATTGGCGTCCTATGACGTCCATCAGGTTGCACCAGGGTTAAACAAAATATCGAACCCAAGGGTGGCTCACAATCACTGTAAATAAATAACATCTAATTATATTAATTACAATCCCTGCCTATAAAATGGCTGTCACGAAGTTCGGCTGATTTACAATCTACACTAATATAAATATACCACCAATGACTAGAACAATGAAGGGTTGTACAAACTCACGATATGAAGGAGCCCACACTTAGCTCTTTCCAACGACAAGGGTTGAACAAAGCACCTCTGGCCTTCAGGATTGGTTTTATCCATATGAGAACTTCCATCTTGGCTCTCCCAAAGATCAGGGTTCGGTCTGTCCCCGTAGTTGACATCGTGAGTGGGTTGAACATGCCTAGAAAGGGCATCCTCAACTCCTTCCTTCTCGTTCGACGTTCTTGAAGTTCCAAATCATGCTCGTTCCATCCGAGACGTCTCCCTCATACCAGGACGGTATCTAGCCCATCATCTTCGACTCGAACATGGTGTTATAAATGTCGAACACGTGGTCGGTAATATTAGACATCATGTATTTCTTTATCACTTGAGATTGCGGTGTGCTTTGTAGCTATCAAAGGCGTTACACATATATCTAGCAACACAGCCTCTACACTTTGCAGATATCATAAATAAATGGCCATGCACTGATCTGCTGGTTCACACGTGCACAGATTCTATTTTTGCCATCACGTGGCATCCGTGAAATTGGCGTCGAATTCTTGCAGATAAATCCACTGTAGCAATTTATACACGAAGCGTATTAAATATAACACTCGTTTAATGCAACGTTATCACGATTACTTGTATATTTGACACCAGGCTTTAGCCCTCCACAAATCACGTTGGTACAAAATGCGGTGCTACAAAATCGTAGAAAATTCACAATACGTTTTAAATAAATTCACAATACTATTAGTGCTGATCACTACACTTTGATAATCGTGATGCACAATACGATGGTGCTCGATGACACTTGATAAAATTCTTCGCTATAAAGCGGACTATTCCCACGTCTTACACGACGGGTATTACAACACGCCTCTACCGGGCGGATCCTCAAGACGTAGTGCACGGAACTGCGTTCCCCGTGGAATCAAGTCGTCAAACTAAGTCGTTTAGCGACTATTTACTTTCCTTTTTGCATATCCGCAATGATATTACCATACCTTAAAGTGGAAAAAAAAAACATTCTCCAAAATGTTTCAATAATACTGAATGACGAAATGGAATATTCTGAGTCTCGTAGAAATTTACAGTTGATTAATAAGACCTCAGATAAATAATTAGCAGACTTATCCAGAGTCAAAAGTGCGATCCTTCGCTACTCCAAAGAGAATTGTATAAGCTCTCAGCTTCTAGTTGCTTTCTGTGTGTGTTCAAAGGTAGTACATCCCATCATAATTGTGTTGTCATGAAAAATATCACATGAACCTTAGCTCAGCGGGTTCAATAAACATTTCCTGTACCAAGTTTCATTGCGTTTGGATCATTAAATCACGAGAAAGGTCTATTTAAATTTTTCAAATTCACTTGGCCGCCATATTCATTTTGGAGTTAACCGGTTTTTGAAAGCCTTATAGATGAACTTCCAGTAGTGCCTTTTATCTCCGTACAAAGTTTCAGGTAGATACCGGTAATAGTTTCAGAGATATAGAATGCCGGTGAAATATTTCGCACAGACGCCATCTTGAGGTTATGTAAACAATTGAACGAAGTTAGATGACGGTGCATTACAATGTGTATAAAGATATACTGTACCAAATTTTATTGCGTTTGGATCGTTAAATCGCGAGAAACGTCTATTTAAAAGTCGCAAATTTGCTCGGCCGCCATGTTGGTTTTTTAGTTACCAGGTTTTCAAAACTAACATAGGTGAATTTCCAGTAGTTTTCTTTATCACCGTAAAATATTCCAGGGTGATATCGGTAATAGTTTCGGAGATATTGAATGCTGGTGAAATATTTCGCACAGCCGCCATGTTGGATTGGTGAGACGTAAAAAAAATTTGAAGGACTCGGTCGGAGTGCTCCGGAATAGTGCTATGAACTTACCGAGTTTCATTGAAATCGCTCGAGACGATTAGACGTTATTATGGGGGAAAACACACCATCACACACACACGCACACACAGACAGACACACGGACAAAAGGTGATCTCATAAGCGTATTTATTCATAAATGAAAATAGGCTAAAAATAGTGTGTCCAACAACATATTATTATTATTATTATAATTATTATTATTATAATTATTAAGTGAGACACCGGAGGAAGTAGACGTGTGCCTGAGTGCTCCGCAAAAAGTTAAGTATAGCAAGGAAATGGTTTGCGACCGCTGTCAAGAAGGACTCCCAAGTGATGGTGACTATGTATACTGCACGGGATGCAAAGGGAAATATCATTATGAATGTACAACCGTAACTGTACGTACGTGGAAAGGTATGGCCATACAAGCTAAGGAGTCATGGCGGTGTCCACATTGCCGTAGCTTCAAGAAGTCAACGTCAGCACCTGTTGTCGCAAGCGGTGGAATAATGACCCTACCAGCTGCTGCTAACACTGATGACACAGCGACTCCACCTTCAACACCGGACACGGAGACAATACACGCTTCGGATATCAAAGGTATGTTTTTAGAATTAAAGAAGCAGATTAGTGAACTGAAAAACCAAGTGAGTGAAAGTGTAAAAAGTGCCGACTTTATTGCGCAGAAATATGATGAGTTGATTAAGGAAACTAAGTCAAATGCAACTCTTCTGAAATCACTTACAGCAGAAATAAAAACCCTAAAAGACGAAAAGAATCTACAAGACAAAATAATATCAGATCTAAACGAGAAAGTGCACACAATGGAACAGAACGGTAGGCAACAATACATTGAAATATGTGAAGTGCCACGCGCGAAAGAAGAATGCCTGGATGAAATCGTCCACAAAATTGCTGAGACTCTAGAAGTAGATCTAAACATGTTTGATGTAGAGGAAGTTTACAGGCCCCCACTGCAAAGAAAGAACAAAATCCCCCCAATAGTAGTAAAATTCAACTCCATATCCAAAAAGAATGAATTTTTACAGAAAAGAAAAGGACAAAATTTCCTCACTCATGGGAACACTAAATCTAGGTTTTACATTAACGAAAGTCTAACGTCATTTTACAGGGAGCTACTATGGAAAACTAAAAATCAGGCCAGAGAAAATAACTGGAAATTCATTTGGGTTAAAAACGGCAAAATACTAGCGCGAAAAAACGACGAATCTGGTATATTGAGAATCTCCCGTGAGGAAGACATTAACAAAATTAGGTAACCCCCCTGCCAAAAAGAAAGAATTATTATTGAATTATTATATTAATTGATATTATGAACAGTTGGGACAGCAATATAAATGTTTCTGGAACCCAAAATGAACTCACATTTCACAATATACCCGATTTCATCGAAAATGGTAATAAGACTAGAAATAATGCTGAAATCAATATCCTCTCTCTAAATATTCAATCTATATCAAAAAACTGGGATTATTTAACCATAACCTTAGGCAAGAAAATTAATGATCTGGATATTATTTGCTTAACACAAATTAACATACTTGAATCTAATAATCACCTATTTACTTTGGATAATTTTAATGTTGTATTTTGTAATAGAACAAATCGTAAAGGAGGAGGCATAGCCATATATGTAAAGAACAACATGGCTATTAGAACACACAATTCATACATTTCCAATACTCATGAATCAATGGTAATAGAAATACTTCACATGAACAAAAAGATTGGATTAACATGCATTTACAGACCACCTAGCACTAACATAAATGACTTTCTTGATGAACTGGAGACACATATAACACAACACACTAGTAAGTACAGCGAATACGCCATTTTAGGAGATATCAACATTGATACTTTATCTAATGACATCAGTCTATCAGCTATCAAATATACAAATATTATGGCAACTCATGGTTTCCTACCACTTATCACTCAATGTACTCGTTATGATCCAAATTTAGACTCGAGATCATGTATTGATCACATATACTATCGTAGCAGACTAGATCAATATACTTCTGCAGTCATACAATCAGATATCTCTGACCACTACATAACATATGCAGGTATTTGGCCAAAAAATGATAAGACACAATTACAAGATAATGAATCGTACATTACGCTAATGAACGATACTATAATACACACAAGCCTTAACAACACAGACTGGACAGATTGCCTTGAATTAAAAAATCCTAATGACATATATAACAATATAACAACCAAATTTAAGGAAATCTACCAAAAAGCATCTTACATAACAACTCGTAAACACAGAAAAAGCAAACAATGGTTCACTTATGACCTATAAATACAATGTAAGGAAAGAGACAGACTTTACAAAACAATGCTCAGAAACAAGGATAATATTACAATAAAAAATGAATACAAAGCTTTCAGAAACAAATTAAATAAGCTAATAAACAAAACAAAACATCAATATTATAAAAATAAGATAAATAGTTCCAAAAACGATAATAAAGGAATGTGGAAAGTCATTAATGATATAACAGGTCGGAAAACACAAACTGTCAATGAAGTCATAAACAAACATTTAATATTACTAACGAAGTGATAGTCAATAAATTCATCAATACCTTTAGTGAAAAAATAAACAGCCTAGCTCATAACTGTAGTATCAACATATGGCAATCAAATAGAAACACATTAATGAATTCCTTTACATTACTTGAAACTGATGAATATGAAATAGAAAACATAATTAAGGAATTAAAAACAGACAAATCGCCTGGGGTAGACAATATACGCTTGAAAGACATAAAGGCAACATCCAAAAAAACTATACCAATCATAACACATCTCATAAACAAGATATTCGAATCAGGCATAATACCAAAATATCTGAAATACACAATTATTAAACCAATATATAAGAATGGCGATCACTTAGACTTTGGCAACTACAGACCAATATGCATTTTATCAATCCTCCACAAAATTATGGAAAAATGCTTGGATATGAGATTGAAGAATTTCCTAAATAAATATGATATTTTAAAGGGACACCTATACGGTTTTAGGAAGGGGAAAAGTACTGAACTACTCCTGGCTGAATTTGCCAATGTAATAAATAACGCCTTAAATAAGAACAATCACATAATGGTACTTTTTCTTGACTTTTCTAAAGCATTTGACACAATAAATCACAATAAACTACTTGCAAAATTACACGATATTGGAATAAGAGGCACGACTTACAAACTATTTGAAAGCTATCTGAAAAACAGGGAAATGGCATTTATGGCCAATAACACTATCAGTGACGCAGTAGAAGGAACACAAGGTATCCCTCAAAGCAGCATTATCTCACCTACACTATATAACCTGTTCGTAAACGACATGAATGAAGCCATTAAACACAGTAAAATATTTATTTATGCTGATGACACCACTATATATACCATACATAAAGACTCTAAAACAGCTTTTGATAGACTTCAAGAAGACTTCAATAACATCACAAGATGGTGTCATGACAATAATTTGTATATAAATACAACCAAATCTAAAATAATGCACATCAGAGTTGATCACTTCACACAAGAAAAATACAAACTAACGCACCACAGCTTATCATGCATACACCAAAACATCCTGGCAGGTTGCAAATGTAACACCTTCATAAATAGTACTTCGATACAAAAATACCTAGGAATTACCCTTGATGAACACTTTAAAATGAACACACACACAGTAAACATAATAAAAAACCTAAGAGCAAACCTCTACACCTTCTACAATCTCCGATTTTATGTAGATAGGAAAACTTACAAAACAATTTACAGTGCTCTGATTGAAAGCAAATTAAGATATGCTATAGCAGCTTGGGGAAATCAAAACACAACTTTAATTAATAATCTTCAAGATAGCCAAAACAGGTTCTTTAAATATTTCACTGATATCCCTTATTTTAATATTAAAGAGTTGTTTCAAATTACTATACTGAATCTCTACTACCATGATCCAAGATTCAGGCATAAGGTCTCTCACAACATACAAACAAGAGCCATAACAAGTACTAAACATGTTAAACCTTTATGTATAAATAGCTATGGTTTCAAGAGACTAAATTATATTATACCATCACTACTTAATGAACTACCACCTGGACTGACAAACATTAACAGCAAACAACTAGCTATAAGTCGCATTAAAAAATATTACTTAACCAAACATTAACTCATAAGATAAATTTATTAATATAACTACCATAGTGTAATTTTTTGTATCTTTAATTATTTACATTAATATTTTATCATTAACATTACAAAAAAATGCATGCACTCATGTACTGAAATATAATCTATATATATGTTGTAAATAATAATTAATATGTCTCACAGATAATCTGTACTGTCATCAGATTCGTGAGACATATCACAATAATGTAACATAAATAGTATTTAATAAATAAATTAAATTAAATTAAATTAAATTATAAGTATTATTATTATTACTATTATTATTATACACATTATAAGAGATTATATCTGTACTGAATGTTATTTATTTTTAAGTAGGGTTCCAATTGTTTAGGACGTACAGTAAATACATATTTTTGGTAACAATGATGATGGAAGAGACTTGAAAGCTTGTTGTGATGGTTGTTGTTAATTCATTTTAGGGGCTTAGGACATTTGTTTATCAGCCCGGTGTAGTTGGGTGAGTGTTGGATTTGTCTGATAAACTGTGTTTATGTGGTGATTGTAATAGTATGTGTAGCTGTAATTATTAGGGTCGTGAATGAGGTTGGTGCTCCGGGACTCCAAGTACCATAATATCCCGGCATGTGTTTGGAAAGCGCGTGGAAGAATCCAGGGAAATCCAAACTCAGGATAGCCACTGTCGGTGCTGAGTATGGACCTCCAATCACCGGACTTGCTGCGATCGTGGTGTACGATTAAATGCGCATGCCTACACAGCGGGGGGTAGGAAAGAAAGCAGCCGTGGTCTTATGAAGGGACATTCCAAATTTGGGCTCGTGGGATGCCACGGGAAATCATCTTGTGCCTGCAGATGGTGGGAAGTAAGGAAGCTTGTGGTTTTACATGACCGTAAATTTCGTGAACATGAGCTACTGGACCTCCTTTTTATGTGGAATCCGAACCAAGGGCATGGCATTTCACTTCAAAAATCTCACATGCATTGACCGGGAATCAAACCCGGTCCGCCGTGGTGAGAGGCCAACAGCTGGACCGCTGTGCCATTACACCCCGACTTGCATATTGGCCGGTGATAGTAAGCTGCCTCAATACTAGCACCCCATGTAGATGATGACGATAATAATAAAAATAATAATAGTCTAATAATAATAAGAAAAAGAAGAAGAAGGAAAAGAGTCAGCGTGTGTAGCTCTGGTAGTAGAGTGCTAAAAATAAAAGTCTGGCAACTCGACATACCCCCTCCCAAAAAAAAAAAGAAAAAAACATAAAGGAACTTAGTTTGGTTCCGTAGTTTAGGGGCTGCGACAACGTGGTCAGGTAGCCCCGTATTAAAGAAGTTAGTGTGTCTAAAATTCTATTATTACAATTATTAGTACAGTAGTAGTAGCCTAGTATAATAATAATAGTATTATTAATATTTTTGTTACAGTTGTTGCACTGTCTTCACACAAAGATAGACCAACAGTTTCTTAAATTAATTTACCAAATCTTTAGGATTTCCATTTTCTATGCATAGGCCATGAGGATGGAAAAATCCTAAACAGATCCACCATCACTTATCATGTAGCCACTCCCCATGAAGGTGTGAAACAGCTGTTCGTAGGCTCGGTTTGTGTATTTCAATGTTATTGGCAGACAAGACGAGGAGGTCACTCAACTTCAGACTCTTGTCAACATTCCTTAGCGTTGGAGGGGAGGTTGACGGGGAGAAGTCAGCTGTGCTGCTGAGGGGAACGAAGTGTAAGCCCGTTTCCAAGACATTGACCGACGATTTTTATGATTTAATTCCACCTACACTAATTAAGATCCGACTAAATTTCATGAAGATATTTGCTTAGAATAGTATCTTCTATCACCAGTGTTACGGACTTCCATTATAACATTTACACCCTGTATACACGGTGTTTGGAGACTATTCTAAGCAAATATCTTCATGAAATGTAGTCGGATCTTCATTAGTGTAGGTGGAATGAAATCACAAAAAATCGTCGGTCAATGTATTGGAAAAGGGCTTACACTGCGTTCCCCTCAGCAGCACAGCTGACTTCTCCCCGTTTCCCTCCCCTCCAACGCTGAGGAATGTTGACAAGAGTCTGAAGTTGAGTGACCTCCTCGTATTGTCTGCCAATGGCATTGAAATACACAAACCGAGCCTATGAACAGCTGATTCACACCTTCATGGGGAGTGGCTACATGACTAGTGATGGTGGATCTGTTTAGGATTTTGCCAGCCTCATGGCCTATGCATAGAAAATGGAAATCCCAAAGATTTCGTAAATTAATTTAAGGAACTTTGGTCTATCTTTGTATGAAGACAGTGCAACAACTGTAATAAAAATATTAATAATAAGTTATTATTATTACTATTATTATTATTATTATTATTTTAGTAGGCTACCACTACTGATAATAGTAATAATAGACTTTTAGACACACTAAATTATTTTATGTTTTTTCTGGTATGTCGACTTGCCAGATTTTTATGTACGCATTATTTCTTGTATGTGCCATGAAATCCGTGGAAATGATCGTATTAGGTCACATTCATTTACTACATGACTGAACGGAGATCGCACCCACGGGAAGGTTAGCACTCGATCATCAGCTCTACAGAGGCTGACTCTTATTATTATTCTTAGACTATTATTATTATTATTATTCTTTAATCATCATCTACATGTGGGGCTAGTGTTTAGACAGCTTACCATACCGGCCGATATGCAAGTCATGGCTTGATCGCGCAGCGGTCCAGCTGTTGGCCTCTCACGACGGCGGACCGGGTTTGACTCCCGGTCAATGCATGTGAGATTTTCTAAGTGAAATGCCATGTCCTGTGGTTCGGATTCCACATAAAAAGGAGGTCCAGTAGCTCATGATCACGAAATTTACGGTCATGTAAATCCACAAGCTTCCTTACTTACCACCATTGGTAGCCACAAGAAGATTTCCCGTGGCACCCTACGAGGCCGAATTTGGGATGTCCCTTCATAAGACCACAGCTGCTTTCGTTCCTACCCCCGCGGTGTAGGCATGCGCATTTAATCGTGCACCACGATTGCAACAAGTCCGGTGATTGGAGGCCCAAACTCAGCACCGAGAGTGGCTTTCCTGAGTATGTATTCCCCTGGATTCTTCCACGCGCTTTCCAAGCACATGCCGAGATAGTATGGTGCATGGTTTCACGGTGTGCCCAACTCTAGGAATGGGTATTCCAAGATTCAGACACCTAGATATCAAGGGAAAGGCTACAGCCGCTTTTGAAAGTTGAGATATTTGAATATCGCGCTCCATTACTTCTAGAAGGGAATGGAAATTTTATGCAGCCAAGAGCATGTCAAGTGACGTAGCGAGTAGTAGCAGAGGTCGAGACTATTTGTTGATTAAATAGTTAGCCATGGAGTAGAGACTTGAGACTTGGATCAGATTACTGGCACGGCCAAATGAAAGAGAATGCACTTAGTATCAAGTAAATCGGACCAGGGATACCAGAGATATGAGGATTTCCATATTTCAGCGTGATGCAGCGTGGACCCGACCGTTTTGAATAAAAGCCGGCCAGCCCAAGCAACATCAGCTCACTTCGGACCAAGCTCTTGCATGACAAGGTGCTGCCACGTTGAGCCAAGGCACATGGTTGCCGGATCTACGCAGAAGATATCTATAAATTGTGATAGTCACAAAAGTGCTGCGATACATGTGGAACATAGTAAGTTTCCGGCAGAGAGAATCACTAAGGTGATTGTTATTTTTCTACGGACACTGGTGAAATATTTTATTTCTATATGGACATATGCTAGACTTTGTCTAGAAAGTACTTTGTCACAGTCCAGTAATAATAATTTAATACTTGGATATTTTAGTCCAATTAGTCAGTTTCATAAATTGTAACTTGATAACCACTCCGATCTTTCAGTATATTGAAGGCCAGTCTATCACGGTGTTGTTCATTAGCCGACGAAGGGAAACTATATGTTGCTTCGCGCATGATAGATGGTGATAAGCCATGCCCAGGGAACGATCTTCAGAACAGCCGTTGATTGGTTTAGACTGTCAGTGTTTTCTTGTACTGAAAAGATTACCGTGAGTTATGTTACAACTGACATATTTGAGAATAGATCACTTGGATCTGACCCCATTTAAGCAAAATGCTATGGACTTAATTGAAGTCAATATTAAAATGGATCAGCAGTTACTTCAAACTTCAAGAAATATTTCCACTATGTCGTGTTTGACAGATTGTGGGTATATAATGGCGGCCGATACAAGGATTAGACGTGCGTGTCCGATAGGACATGTATCTGGATAAATCTGGTACAGACCAGGTTCACTACACTTCAAGACCAACGAGAAATGTAAGCCACATTTTGACTTTATATTATGCCTAGCTAATTGGAACAAACTCATTTTCTGCAGATTGACCAACACATTTGTTTTTCTTCGTATTTAAATCTTGCAATGATTTACGCAAGACATATTAGAGTTATTCTGAGTATTTTCAGCACTCAGAACAGTTTAGGATCGATGACCGAGCAGAACGAGCATTTATTTGAATGTTTCATATTTTTTGATAATCACGGTAATCAGCCGATGTAACTGTAAAAGTTAATAATTATTTTTGTTGAGAAATGGATATTTTATCCATATTCGAAGAATCGAACATGTGGATTCTCACATAATGAAATAATTAAATATATTTAAAATAATATAACTAATAATAATAATAATCCACTAATAATAATAATAATGATTTTCATAATTTTTCTAAATAATTCTTGGATCTTATATTTTCTAATAATCACATTTATTGAGAGAGAGCTTATGAAGTAGTTGAATCATTTCTAGTTTGGAACAGGTGATTTTCCGAAGGAGAGTGGTTAGCGCAAGCCCGCATTCAACCAACATTATAGTTCTGGTTGAACAGTTAATATTTGCAATGAGCAAAGTATATTTTTCAGATAACACGGAGAGGCATGAAACGGGAAGCAAATGATATTTGTATCAATTAGGATATTTTGGTATTTATATAAAATCATGACGTAAATACACATTCGAAAGTGAAATAAAGATTATCATAAGTATGGTAACTTCACGGGTTGAACTGAATGGTAAAATAAAATAAACTTGTAAGTTTATAAATCTTCCAGTGTTGATAACAAGCAGAGGCTTGATTTATTGTATAAATTTTGGGAAGAAAATTTATGTGTGTGGAGTAGTTGAAATGCCATTCCCAGGTGCGCATGTTTAAGTCGCAGGAATGAGGAGGTTTTTATTTGAGCATCAATCAAATAGCAGGTTCGATGACTCAGTGTTAAAGAAGGAGTATTGGAACTACACATTGCGTCGTATGAATGACCCAAAGGTTATTTCTTAAAAACCATCAGTTCTTATTTCAACCTTGTTTACGGATTCCATTAAGACTTTGATTTTGCTAGAACCCGGATTTGTCATGATAGTATTTTATTCTTCTTCAGAGGAAGACCTTTGCCGTTGTTGTTGGAATGTTGTGTTCTTACACAAATAATAGAATGGGCAACTGCCAATTAAAAATAATTCTATAACCACGAATAATTTGAAGGATGTTTTCAATCCTAGTGCCATGAACTAAATGAATTTATTATGAAGCTACAATTCTTATTTCCGCATTCTGTCGAAGAATTGCAAGTTGTGAAAGTTACTAAAATGGCCACAAATATAAATATTTTTCTTAATAATGATTCCAAGTGGAAAATCGAATAGTTGAATGGCCCAACAATTTATTGATCAAGTTGATGATTCAGAAATCATATATTTTGTTAAGAACTTGAAGTTCATAATCGAGTCACTTCTCGAAACGTTTAATGTCAGAAGAACAATTAATTTTCTTGTGCTTCGCACAGTTCTTCGATGCTATGCTCAATGGTCAAATAGTTTTCAGATGTTGTTATTAATATGTGTACATAATTTGTGTTGATTCAGAGATAATAATATTTTTTGACAATATTTTTTTGAACCTGGAAAAATAAGTGAAATTTAAAAATTCTATGAACAATTATTCTACGAGTGTTAATATTATGTAAAAATTCAACCAGTGAACTACAGTATTTCCAGTAAAGACAATTAAATTTGAACTGGATTTAATCATAAATAATGGATATAATTTTGGAACACAGTCTACAGGACTGATAATCAGACTTGTGTTTTCAAAGATAATTGTCCAATGTGTTGGAAAATTTCTGTACATTGTGTAAATAGTAATGTGGGTCGCCACACGTGAATGATGCTGCTTTGAGCATTTTATTATTATTTTTGCAGTCAATTTTAAATTCAGAATAAAATGAGATAATTTTACATGATGTGTTATGCCCAGTTGAATCTCCTTCTATCCTTATTGTTGCATTGAGCCAAAAATCAGTAAAGCATTTTTTCATTTGATGTCGTTTTTGCGATTAGCTTTAACCCATCTGGCGCCCCGGGATATTTTTACTCTCGTGCTGACTGATTCTTGGTAAAATGCATATGTGGTCGTGCGGACTCCGGTCTAAACGGGCACATAAAATAAGATAGAGAGAGAAATGGCTTCGAACGTGGGGATCGAGTTAGACACGGTCAATCGCATGCCGATTTAAATTGTGATAATTTTTATATAGATATTTTGGGAGTTGAGAGATGTCTGGTTTGGATGAATAAATTAGTAGGAAACCCAATTAGTGGGGAAAATTTAAAATTTAACTGGGTTAATAATTAGAATGGGTTTGATTATTTTTGATAATGGTTTGGGCGTCAAGTAAATTCAGTAGTAAACGTTCGATGACTGGACATACGCATTATTAGAATCCAGGTGGAGGATATTTGAGAACTTGCATATTTTTCTTGTGATATTGTGGTAAATATAATTCGTAAAAGTAGAGAATTTTGTTTTTCCATCACGTCGACATTAGGACAAATCTCATTTTATTAGAGTGTTCCAATTAGCTATTCATATTTCTTGTTCTAGTTATAAGCTTGTGTCTGCCAACATGTATACCCCTAAGTTTTGAATAATAATTGAAAATTATGGAAGAGATGATGAGGATGATGAGGAGTTTGGAAGAGAGTTCCAAAGAAGCTGGACTGCGTGTAGCAGCCATTATGAAAGAAAATACAGAGGCTTTGGAAAAGAAACTTAAAGAAAATTCTGATTCTTTAGAAAATAAACTTAAAGAAAGTTTAAATGAGAAACTTAAAGAAAATTCTGATTCTTTAGAAAATAAACTTAAAGAAAGTTTAAATGATACACTTAAAGAAAATTCTGATTCTTTAGAAAATAAACTTAAAGAAAATTCTGATTCTTTAGAAAATAAACTTAAAGAAAATTCTGATTCTTTAAAAGGTAACTTGAAAGAGAGTTTAGATGATAAACTCAAGGAAAATTCCGATTTGTTAGAAAGCAGGTTAAAAGATAACTTGAAAGAAAATTTAAATAGTAAATTTAATTCTATGGAAAATAAATTTAAAGAGAATTCCGAAATTTTGAAAATGTCACTTGAGAGTAAAATGACTAAATTATGCGAAAAAAGACATGAGCTCGAAACTTTATTAGCCACTAACGCAAGTTTAATGGACGATAAATTTCGCGATCCCGATCTAAGATCCCAAAGCTTAGCTGATAGGATAGAACATGGTCTTAGGAAAGTTGGTGAAGACATGATCAACCTAGAAGTCAGAGTGAAGAAAGAGAGCAATGAGATGGCAATTCTAGTTGTTCAACGTTTGACAGAACAATTCAAAGTACTCGTAATGGGAGAAATAAGAGAAGGTGTGATTAATGAATTACAAACTGAAATTAAAACCACAGTTATCGATGAAATTAAAGACACACTCAAGCTGGAGAACCAAGAGGGAGTCAAGGAAATTAGGGAATCTTTGTCATCCCATATTCAAGTAATTTCCAAAGATATTCAAGCAACTCAGAAGGACATATCAGATATGACAGGGTCGTTGAAAAGTCACGAGGCTGTTATGAACCAGATATCCACTGATGTCAAGGAGAACTGTAAGGAAACCGAAGCAATTAAAAAAATGGCAGAAGAAAACCATAAGGAAATTGAGGCTATGAAAACCCAAATCAAGGACGAGAAACAGTCTGGCCATCTGTTGAAAATGCCAAGTGTAAGGGGAGAAGAACAGATACAGATAAACCTAGGAGCAGCTAGAGAAACTGATAGTCAAAGACAGGATGAGGTCAGGACAATATTTCAATCCAACCCCATAACTGTATTCAAGAATGTAGAGGATAAGCCTTCTAAATTTTCAGGGCGAGATTCTGTGACACCCATAGAATTCTTGAGAGAAGCAGGTGATTACCTAAACGATTCCAAAATCCCTAAGGAAGACAGATCCGAGTGATAGGGAAATTTTTGGAAGGTCCTGCACTTCTTTGGTTTAGAGCTTTTGGGTCCACTCTCACCAATTTTGAGGAGTTTTCCCGTGGTTTATTAAAAAATTTTGGTCCCCGGAAACACAAGAGCAAGTCAGAACAGAATTATATTCAAAGAGATTCTCGACGTCACAACCTACTCGATACTCTACGTACTTTTCTGGACAGCTTTCTAAACTACAACATTTAGATCCGCCGATGCCAGATAATGAATTAATCACAGCATTAATACGTCAGTTTCCAGCAGACGTCCAAAGAACTTTGATCGCTGCTGACATTTATAATATGGAGCAATTTGACGAGGTATTGCAGAAACTGGATCACACGAACGCTCAATTCTTCCATCAGAAGGGAGGAAAGAATAACAACGCTGTGTACGCTGTTATGGCCGACAGTTATTCCCAAACACCTCGAGAGATTCGAGAGGGGCGAGAAGAGAAAACGCCGAGGGAAGAGCCCGATAAAAGAGGATGGAATCAGTACAATAACCGATAGAGTTACAAGCCTTATGCGAGACCGGATGGTGGATATCGATATAATACTCGATGGAGAAGGCCAAGGGATAATCAAGGAAGGTACCAGGAAAGAAGGTACTATGGTAGAAACAATAACTACAATAACAGAGGGAATGTGAATACTCGTCAGTCCAATGAAGAGTTCAATAAGGAGACGAGGAAGAACTTGGAAGAAAGACACCAAGAAAACTTGCAGTTCTTGGAACAGAAGCCCAATGAACCAGGTCCATCGGGAACACAACAATCCCGGGGGAATGGAAAAGAAAAAAAAAATTCGAATTCACAGTAGAAGATAGAATTTTAAACACTTTCACTTCCAGGATTATTAAATGGCAAGCAGAGGATGATGACTTAATTCAACATAATGACGAACGGAAAGAAATGGGTACAAGAATTAAAATGCCAATCATATCATGCGAAGTATTCGGTATGCCTGTCGATACTTTAATTGATACTGGGGCTATGCTTTGTCTTGTGAGCGAGAAGCTTTATATTCTGTGGAAGCTCAAAGAGAATTTAGAGGAGATTCCAGTATCAGGAATTAAAATCCAAGGAATAATACCCAACAAAATATCTCTGTGTAAAACACAATTATACTTATGTGTTACTATTGGAGGACATGATTTCCGACATGTGTTTGTAGTAATGAAGGACATGGCTTTTGACATTATATTGGGAGCGGATTTCATTCAGAAATATCAAGCAGTGATAGACATGAAGACAGAGACGATCAGATTCAAGAATACCGAAGAGATAAACTTCGAGGGAAAAGAAGAGGAAGACATCGAGGGAGATGCTCAATGGTCTCTGATTTTTCATGAAGCTGAAGGAAGAGAAGTCTACACTGAGAAGGAATCCCCAGAGCTAGGAAAAATTTTGGAAGAGTACCACGATATTTTTGATATTAAACCTGGGGAAATTAAAGATTTTGAATATCGTATTCGTGTAAATGATGATGCACCTTTCCATGCTAAATTGTATCCGGTAGCGGAAAAGCATCGAGAAAGGGTAAAAGTGCTTATCAAAGAGATGGAAAGCAACAATGTGATTGAAAAGTACAGTACCTCTTATGTCAATCCATTAGCAGTAGTGTCTAAGCAAGATGGAAGTCTGAGACTATGTTTAGACGCGCGAAATTTGAATTCAAGATTGCTGCCAGAGTATGACAGACCACCAATCATTAGGGAACTGTTAAGGAAATTCCAAGGCAAGGTCTGGTTCTCTAACATTGATCTCACTTCGTCCTACCACCACATTAGGCTTAGTGAAGATTCCAAAAAGTTTACAGGATTTATGTTTGACCAGCAGACATATGTATTCCGCCGTCTACCATTTGGGGTCAAAACATCTGGATCTGTTTTGATCAGAGCACTGGAACAAAACTTGAGTCCTGAAGTAAAAGAGATAGCAATTCGTTACATAGACGATATCCTAATTGCATCTGAGACTAAGGAGGAACATTTATTACATCATCAGATGTTATTCGCAGATTTGAGAAAAGCGAACTTTAAAGTAAACCTTCGAAAATGTCAGTTCTTTCGGAAGGAAATAAAATTTTTGGGCCACATTTTGGATGGTGAAGGATACCGTCCCAATGAGACAAAGATACAGGTGATTGCAAATTTCCCTAGACCTACTAGAGTGAAGAATGTCCGCAGTTTTCTCGGGACATGCCAATTCTTTGCAGGGCATTGTCCAAGCTTCACCAAGACGGTTGCTCCATTGCAGGAATTATTAAAAAAAGGAAACAAATGGAAATGGAATGAAGATTGTGAACAATCATTTCAAGATGCCAAGAGGTTATTGGTAAACAGCGTGAAATTAGAGTATCCTGACTTTACCAAGAATTTCATCATGGAATCTGATGCATCCACCGTAGGGATTGGAGCTATTCTTCTTCAAGAAGATGACGATCACAAGAGACGTTACCTGGCGTTCATAAGCAGGAAACTTCGTCCATCAGAAAGGGATTATTACACCACAGAGTTAGAAGCACTTGCTGTAACCTTCGCGTTGGAGTCGTGGAAGAAAATGTTAATTGGACATTCAGTAATTGTGAGGACTGATCACCACGCATTGGAGTTTATCTTGAGAACAAACTTTGCCAGTGATAGGATAACTAGATGGTCACTTATTATTCAACAATTCAACCTAGTTATTGAACACACTCCTGGAGTGTTGAACGTTGGAGCCGATTTTTTGAGTAGAGCAGTGGATTCTACATCTAAGGTTTTTCAAGTTAACCTGACGCAGGAGGATGAGGATACCTCGAGAAGGTTAAGATTGTTGCATTTATCCCAGAGGAGAGACCGACGTTTTAGAAACATTTTTCGTTTTCTACAGGGAGACATGGATCCAAATGATGATGATTTTGTGGAAGTAAACAACAATGGAAGCTATGAAATCGCCAATACACGAACTGGTAACATCGTGGGAACTTACAATGCAGCGAATTTGAAGATTTATTATTCAAGAACCAGATGATTTAATGTGTAGATAGGAAAAATAAAATTTTTTCAATTTTTATTTTTTGCTAGGTGTGGGGTGGATGCGCCCAACTCTAGGAATGGGTATTCCAAGATTCAGACACCTAGATATCAAGGGAAAGGCTACAGCCGCTTTTGAAAGTTGAGATATTTGAATATCGCGCTCCATCACTTCTAGAAGGGAATGGAAATTTTATGCAGCCAAGAGCATGTCAAGTGACGTAGCGAGTAGTAGCAGAGGTCGAGACTATTTGTTGATTAAATAGTTAGCCATGGAGTAGAGACTTGAGACTTGGATCAGATTACTGGCACGGCCAAATGAAAGAGAATGCACTTAGTATCAAGTAAATCGGACCAGGGATACCAGAGATATGAGGATTTCCATATTTCAGCGTGATGCAGCGTGGACCTGACAGTTTTGAATAAAAGCCGGCCGGCCCAAGCAACATCAGCTCACTTCGAACCAAGCTCTTGCATGACAAGGTGCTGCCACGTTGAGCCAAGGCACATGGTTGCCGGATCTACGCAGAAGATATCTTTAAATTGTGATAGTCACAAAAGTGCTGCGATACATGTGGAACATAGTAAGTTTCCGGCAGAGAGAATCACTAAGGTGATTGTTATTTTTCTACGGACACTGGTGAAATATTTCATTTCTATATGGACATATGCTAGACTTTGTCTAGAAAGTACTTTGTCACAGTCCAGTAATAATAATTTAATACTTGGATATTTTAGTCCAATTAGTCAGTTTCATAAATTGTAACTTGATAACCACTCCGATCTTTCAGTATATTGAAGGCCAGTCTATCACGGTGTTGTTCATTAGCCGATGAAGGGAAACTATATGTTACTTCGCGCATGATAGATGGTGATAAGCCATGCCCAGGGAACGATCTTCAGAACAGCCGTTGATTGGTGTAGACTGTCAGTGTTTTCTTGTACTGAAAAGATTACCGTGAGTTATGTTACAACTGACATATTTGAGAATAGATCACTTGGATCTGACCCCATTTAAGCAAAATGCTATGGACTTAATTGAAGTCAATATTAAAATGGATCAGCAGTTACTTCAAACTTCAAGAAATCTTTCCACTATGTCGTGTTAGACAGATTGTGGGTATATAATGGCGGCCGATACAAGGATTAGACGTGCGTGTCCGATAGGACATGTATCTGGATAAATCAGGTACAGACCAGGTTCACTACACTTCAAGACCAACGAGAAATGTAAGCCACATTTTGACTTTATATTATGCCTAGCTAATTGGAACAAACTCATTTTCTGCAGATTGACCAACACATTTGTTTTTCTTCGTATTTAAATCTTGCAATGATTTACGCAAGACATATTAGAGTTATTCTGAGTATTTTCAGCACTCAGAACAGTTTAGGATCAATGACCGAGCAGAACGAGCATTTATTTGAATGCTTCATATTTTTTGATAATCACGGTAATCAGCCGATGTAACTGTAAAAGTTAATAATTATTTTTGTTGAGAAATGGATATTTTATCCATATTCGAATAATCGAGCATGTGGATTCTCACATAATGAAATAATAATTAAATATATTTAAAATAATATAACTAATAATAATAATAATCCACTAATAATAATAATAATAATAATGATTTTCATAATTTTTCTAAATAATTCTTGGATCTTATATTTTCTAATAATCACATTTATTGAGAGAGAGCTTATGAAGTAGTTGAATCATTTCTAGTTTGGAACAGGTGATTTTCCGAAGGAGAGTGGTTAGCGCAAGCCCGCATTCAACCAACATTATAGTTCTGGTTGAACAGTTAATATTTGCAATGAGCAAAGTATATTTTTCAGATAACACGGAGAGGCATGAAACGGGAAGCAAATGATATTTGTATCAATTAGGATATTTTGGTATTTATATAAAATCATGACGTAAATACACATTCGAAAGTGAAATAAAGATTATCATAAGTATGGTAACTTCACGGGTTGAACTGAATGGTAAAATAAAATAAACTTGTAAGTTTATAAATCTTCCAGTGTTGATAACAAGCAGAGGCTTGATTTATTGTATAAATTTTGGGAAGAAAATTTATGTGTGTGGAGTAGTTGAAATGCCATTCCCAGGTGCGCATGTTTAAGTCGCAGGAATGAGGAGGTTTTTATTTGAGCATCAATCAAATAGCAGGTTCGATGACACAGTGTTAAAGAAGGAGTATTGGAACTACACATTGCGTCGTATGAATGACCCAAAGGTTATTTCTTAAAAACCATCAGTTCTTATTTCAACCTTGTTTACGGATTCCATTAAGACTTTGATTTTGCTAGAACCCGGATTTGTCATGATAGTATTTTATTCTTCTTCAGAGGAAGACCTTTGCCGTTGTTGTTGGAATGTTGTGTTCTTACACAAATAATAGAATGGGCAACTGCCAATTAAAAATAATTCTATAACCACGAATAATTTGAAGGATGTTTTCAATCCTAGTGCCATAAACTAAATGAATTTAGTATGAAGCTACAATTCTTATTTCCGCATTCTGTCGAAGAATTGCAAGTTGTGAAAGTTACTAAAATGGCCACAAATATAAATATTTTTCTTAATAATGATTCCAAGTGGAAAATCGAATAGTTGAATGGTCCAACAATTTATTGATCAAGTTGATGATTTAGAAATCATATATTTTGTTAAGAACTTGAAGTTCATAATCGAGTCACTTCTCGAAACGTTTAATGTCAGAAGAACAATTAATTTTCTTGTGCTTCGCACAGTTCTTCGATGCTATGCTCAATGGTCAAATACTTTTCAGATGTTGTTATTAATATGTGTACATAATTTGTGTTGATTCAGAGATAATAATATTTTTGACAATATTTTTTTGAAACTGGAAAAATAAGTGAAAGTTAAAAATTCTATGAACAATTATTCTACGAGTGTTAATATTATGTAAAAATTCAACCAGTGAACTACAGTATTTCCAGTAAAGACAATTAAATTTGAACTGGATTTAATCATAAATAATGGATATAATTTTGGAACACAGTCTACAGGACTGATAATCAGACTTGTGTTTCCAAAGATAATTGTCCAATGTGTTGGAAAATTTCTGTACATTGTGTAAATAGTAATGTGGGTCGCCACACGTGAATGATGCTGCTTTGAGCATTTTATTATTATTTTTGCAGTCAATTTTAAATTCAGAATAAAATGAGATAATTTTACATGATGTGTTATGCCCAGTTGAATCTCCTTCTATCCTTATTGTTGCATTGAGCCAAAAATCAGTAAAGCATTTTTTCATTTGATGTCGTTTTTGCGATTAGCTTTAACCCATCTGGCGCCCCGGGATATTTTGACTCTCGTGCTGACTGATTCTTGGTAAAATGCATATGTGGTCGTGCGGACTCCGGTCTAAACGGGCACAACGGTGCACCAACCTCATTCACAACCCTAATAACTACAGCTACACATACTACTACAGACACCACAAAAACACAGTTTATCAGTCAAATCCAACACTCACCCAACTACATGGGGCTGATAAACAAATATCCCCAGCCCCTACAATGAATTAACAACCATCACAACAAGCTTTTCAAGCAGTTATTTAAGGCCTTGGAGCAAGGTACTTGTGATCACGCTCGTAATTGAGACAATGATGGCTATGGTCTTTACCCGTTCTGCATGCCATTGCCTTTTGATACGGCCGATCAACTCGCTACATTTGCTTTATTATTATTATCATTATTATTATTATTATTATTATTATTATTATTATTATTATGTACATGTTGTACCGTACTAGTATTAAATCTTGGAAGTAGTTTTTCATGGTCTCCCACTTCTACCGCAGGCAAATGCCGGGATGGTTCCTAACTTAAGGCCACGGCCACCTTCATTCCAATCCTCACCTGAATTACAATTCTACCCACACCCAACTACAGAGGGCTAAATGACCAAAATCATCGCCAAGCCCCTCAAACAAAATATCAAGTATTTTACTTCCGTTTTAAATGCTAGTTCTGAACAGAATACGGGATGTCGGAATTTTGTCCGACTGTATTTCGTTAACGAGCCGGACGCCAATGACACACCAGGGCTGATTATCAAAATTATTTTATACTTACTTTTACAAAGTAGGCTACACAATACTACAGTCCTAACGTCGCAAGCCATTGCGTGCAATTTTAACAACAACAACAACAACAACAAGAAAAGCAATACACATATTCTTTCGAGACGGGTATAGCTTCCTCATAACAGCTGATACCACCCCTCAACCGGTAAGGTCAATGAACCGATTACGTAACAACTTCCCCTCACCCGCGTCGTCCCACCTCGCCCCGCCTCGTTTCCCCTGACTGCCACCCCACATTCTGTTTGAAGAGTTTCAGAAATACCTAAAAACATTGACGTTTTAACGATTAATTCTCAATTTCAAGATAGGTGACAATTTTTTTTTACCTAGGAAGCTTAGATTAGTTTCCTCTATCACCCGTGTAACGAACTTCCATTATATCAATTACACCCTATATATGAGGTCTTACCTAATTGCCTCCCATTATTTCCTCGTTGATTATCAGGCATTACATATTCCCTCATGTTATTTTCTCGTAGATTATGCACTTCCAAAACACGTACGCTGACTTACCTTCGCACACAATCGACTTACTCCGAACCACCTAATCACTTGACTGATTCGCCGCAGTACTACAGTAACATGCACACTAATTTCTACGTTTCAGAAACACTTATTAAACACCATGTACTTAGCATATCAATTCTTTATCCTTTCCATAAATATCTCGTCTTAATAACCTCCTTTATATTCCTCCGGCAGTCAAATATTCATTATTGTTAACAGTGTTTCAGACTATAACATTTCGACAGTTATTAATATTATTAATATTCGTTACTTTCCCTTGAGCTGTTAACTGCTATTATTATTATTATAATTAATATTCTCCTCGACTTTCCCTTAAACTGGCCATTGTTATCAGTTCCCCTCGGCCATTAATCTTGGTTTTCGTGACCGGGGTGCACTCTCACTGTCAGACAGCTACTCAACTATCCTCACGTGGCTGAGTGCACCCCGTTCCAGCCCTCACGTCAGTTTCCTAAATCACTGACGGAGCCTGGAATCAAACCCGGGGCCTCCGGGTGAGAGACAGGTGCGCTACCCCAACACCACAGGGTCGGCGATTACTTGCTAAGGCATCCTAACAGTAGGTCTCTGTGATATTGAGATGGTAAATAACTTAATGCCACGAGTTCCTCTTTTCTATATTCAACTACAGATTGGCAGGCTAGAACAGAGACCACAATAACACAGATAAACAGATGGTACTTAAACAGATTCGGTTAAGGGGAACACTGCTTTAGCATATATTCATCTTACGAGTTATTGGCTTATGAGATCACCGTTTGTCTGTATGTGTATACTGTAGGTGTGAATGTGTCCGTAATTAATTCTAAATTAATTTCCATGAAAAGTGGTCAGGACTTAGCCTACTACTGCCACATCCAATCTCGGATAGTTCTTTTACATTCTAATGGGTGTCCCCAATTTAACATGGTGGCCACGCGAAATATTTCACTGCTATTCAATATTTTCGGAACCATTGCTGTAGTCAACCTGAAATTATGTATGATGAGAGAGGTGGATAAAATAAACTCACTTATGTTACCGTCAGCAAGCCAATATGGCAGCCACGCAAAATTTGAATGTAGGATTTCCTTTGGACTTAACCCTCCAGTCCACTCACGTATATTCCAAACGTGAGTACACGCTTGGAGAACTATTTCGCTCTACAGTTAATTTCATGCACGCCATCGTATAAATACATATTTCTTGATATAAATAAGAAATATTAATATATATTATTATGTGTATCAAGTTTATTGACTGTATTTAAATACATACAAGAATACACATAATGTGAACACAGAGTATTGGTAATGACACACACATACTTTTGTAAGCTTTAATTATTTTTGTCTGTAAATTTCTTATAACTCTTTATGAACGGTATTTCGAGGGTTATATCCATCGTAAAAAGATGATATTCGCTTCATACGGGTCCAATATCGCTATATAAGCCTTTGCTTTTGTGAAGCTTTGTCACTAAATGTCTTCCGCACTGCTGCGTTCATTTGCAAAGCACATCTCATGCACTGTATTTCCTTTGTTTCTTTAGGACATACGCAGTTTTTACACTTCAAGCAGGTCCTTCTTGTTATTTTGTTCCTAACAAAACCACACAAGTCGCTGCGACTTGATTTGCCGTTTTTATCTGTAACTGTTTTCATGACTACTATGTTGTTCAATAGAAGGCGTCCACGTCGTCTTACAGCTTCATTTAACCATCTTACAATCTCTAAATTACTTGCCATAATCAAATTGTGTCACTGCTTCTACTACTAACAACACACAGTGAAGTTACTGCCTGACAAAATCAGTTTTCTAATGAAAAAGCGAACTGTTGGGGTACGACCTTATAGAAACACTAATAAACGCGTGGAGCAAAATGGTGCTCCAGTATATCTCAGGATTATTTAGCAAAGCCCAGTGTTTGAAAACAAAGCGTGTGGCCAACTGAATGTCCGTGGAGGAATGTAGCAGGAAGGTACACGGAGGTGACCAGAGGTGTCAGTATTTAGTAACTCACAATTAATTTATAGTGGAAGAAATGTAATTCTGGTCTGTGGGCTGGAGCTGGGTACACTCAAACTTGTGAGGCAAAGCTGAGAAACGGCAGGTTCGATTCCTACCTAAGCCAACCTGGAAGTGGTTTTCCGTGGTTTCTTACTTCTACGCCTGGCAGATGCTGGGATGGTACCTAACTTAAGACCACAGCCACTTACTACCCAAATCGTACCTCAATTACAAAACTGCATACAAAGTGACACAGGATATCAGACATTTTCACACACCCAAGTACACGCTGCTACATGGCCACGATATCACAAAGTCCCTAGAAGAATCATCAACAACAACTATAGTGGATTACTATTGTGCTCCGCACGTGTACTGGAGGGTTAAGCATCCGAGCGCAGTAAAATTTGGGCATAATAAATCTTTATAAAAAGCCGAACATACCGGTGGTATTTGTATTGGTATTCATAGACAGAGATTTGGATGGGCTGTAGTTCTTGGTTTGTTATGTGAATTATTTGGTTATGAAAGTAACAAATTTTGCTCTTCAAAAAGGCAGGAACGCTTTCCTGAGGTTAACAGATGCCTCGTTTATGGCATGAGGTCAATAGGTTGTGGTTCCAGTGATGCCAAAAGAATTGCTTGCGTTATGAACCTCCCACCACCACCACCCTTGCCAAGGGTCTGTAGTAAACATATGAAAGCTTTTTCTTGTGTTGTATCTACCAATGCAGAAGAATGCATGAAGACTGCTGACCTAGAAATTCAGGGGGGAAAAGGCAAAGAATGTGGTGTATCCGCGGATGATACATGGCAGAGACGCGGATATTCTTCAATGTCTGGTGTTGTAAGTGCAATTTCTGTTGACACAGGCCAAGTTTTGGATGTAGAGGTATTGTCCAGAAAATGTATTGAATGTAAAGAGCATTCAGGTGATGCTAAGGATTCCTCGTCCTATTTGGGTTGAAAGGCTGATCATGCAGTAGTCTGTACCAAATATTACATTGGATCTGCACCTAATATGGAACCACATGGTGCAGTAAACATTCTTTCTCGCTCAAGTTAGAGTAGTGGTCTGGAGTATGTGGATTTTTGTGGGGATGGGGATTCCAAAAGTTACAAAGCAGTGTGTGAATCTAATCCATACAGTAGTAAATCAGTCAAAAATCTGGAATGTGGGTATTGCCAGAAGCCCTTAGGAAAATTGTTCAGAACAAAAAAAAAAAATGGGTAGTAAAGGTAAACTAACTGGGGCACTGATAGATAAGTGTCAGAATTATTTTGGGATTGCTTTGCTGTCAAACTGCAGTTCCGTAAAGGACATGTTAATCGCTTTAACAGCAACATTGTACCATTTGACTGCCAATAAAGACAGGCCTTCTCACCATAGGTGACCTATAGAAACGGATAATTGGTGTTCGTACTGTACTCGTTTAGAGAGACGAGACAGAAAATTATACATCTAGTGGAAAGTTTTATAAATTGGCCCACGTTAAAATGTATCGATGCTGCAAGTTGACACAAAACAGGTTTGTTGAGCGAAGGAATTAACTGAGTTAATTCGGCCAGCCAATAGCAGATTAGTAGCTGCTAGGGGACTCGGAACTTGCTTTGCCGAGACGACAGAGAGCCCGAGCAGCAACGAAGATTCCCGAGTAAGATCCCAGAAAGAGAAGCGAGGCGTGTGGCTAAAAGGAGGAGAAGGGGAAATGGCGCGAGCTCGACACGCGACTGGAACCAATGAGAAGCCGCCTTATTAAAATTAACACCAAGAGAGTAATTAACATATATAATTAATAGGACCAAGTTATTATATTAAACCATCATGAAGAGTGTTGAATGATAATTAAGAACGATTGACTACAATTAAAGTCGAGTATTTAATTAACTAAAGAAAAGACTGAGAAAAGACGCGGTTTTGGAAATTAGACGCGGGGGAAAGAGAAGAGGCAGCGAGATTCTTATCAACCACGACTTCGAAGCAGAAGGACGTTCGGACAAACTACACTACAAGTTGAACAAAGCAAATAGCAAATATTCATCGAAGGCACTTAGTAATGTGCAAGTAACATAAAAGTCGACAGTCAGCGAAGAAATAATTATATTATTAACAACAAATCTACAGCTTCAAGCATGGTAAAATTCCAAAAGTTGAGGGAGGAATTTCCTAACGATTCTACAAGCGTCGCGATGAACGCTTAAACAATTATGGGAACGACGCTATGATGGCATCAAGAACATCCGAAATGACTTAACATCATTTCGGGGGAGATTGACATCTCATCTCTCCCGTAATAGAAATTCTACAATTATCAGTCATTTTACCATCTCAAATGACGATCTGCAGGGAACTTTGGGGAAAGAAGACCAGAAGAGTTCATGGACGAGGGCGGCCAGGGAATTACCCGGCGCCGAAGCGAAAAAGGGCTATCCCATCTCACCCAGAAGAGTCATCGGCGGAAGGAGGCGACAGCACGATGATGATCGAGTTCGTATCCCGAGACCTGACCGCACGAGATATTCGGAGGGAGAATTGTACAAGAATGCTGAACATCACGCAGTCTTAAGCCGCTAGAAACATTCCGTTTCTAATGGGTAACCAAAGGAAGTCCGCTTCATGTCAACTTTAACCCAGCACAAAGTAGTCCAACATTGAACATCCCACTTTATAGAATTGTATATATCTTGAATATCCGACAACTAGTGTTGAAAGCCATTTTTCTATATTGCTTATTAGATAATTGCAGTTTTCATTCTTATATTCGTAAAAACATCATGCGGATGTTTGGTCGTATTTTTCGACGATTTCGGAATTTTAGGGATTTTCATTTCGATTTTTCGATTTTTGCGAGATTCGAAATTTGAAGGGAGATTTTATAGTTTAGTTCAGAATAGTTATAGTTGACACCGCCACATGGCCAGCGTGGATGGGCCAACTTACCTTATTTAGAGGTCCGCCTCGCTTCAGCAACCAAAATCACCTCCAGATGACATGTCCCAACAGAAGAGCTCCAAAGGGGTGGAAGGAAGGTGGAGAAGGAGACAACGCACAGGCTATTCTACAGACACCCCCCCCCCCAATAACTAATGGAATTGCTGCCGACGAAATAATGCCACAACAGTTGATTAAAAATTTAAAATAAAAATTTAATGTTAAAATTTAAAGGAAAACACCTCCACCAGAAAACAGAACATGCATGCTTGCAAACCAAAAAGGGACAAGAATTAAATTGAAATTAAAATGTTACAAAGCCCAAACATTAAAATAAAATTACAGGCATGGTTAAACGAGAAAGGGCTAGATAATTTACAAGGGAATGCAATATCGTACCGACATGCGGAGATCCAGACCACGATGAAACGAGAAATTAAAAATTAAATTAACAAAATAAAATTGTATCAGAAAACAATTCATTAATTTGCATGACGGAGAAAAACACAGGAACATTTACTAAAAACTCAATGTTAAACCAACAAGATTAAATTAAAAAAATATTAAGCTAACACCACAACACGTTAGAGCTTCGCGGTCGGCGCCAAGAGACTGACCTCGAGACCGGAATGCATCTCCTCAAAACAAAAAACAAACATGACCACTAAAATCAGGAGACCGCATGTCTGATCGAATTACGGCAAACAATTTAGCAAACTAAATTTTAAACTCAGCACAAAGAAAGAACGGAGGAAAACAATTACGTCTAAAATCTATTAACACTAGTCGGTTTATGTTGCGACGGATCTTACATCAGATAAAAAAATATGCCAATCCCAAGATTGCCAAAAGAAAATAAATAAAAATTTAAAACGTAAAATAACTTATAAATGTGTCTCCAGAAGGTACGAAGCAAACAATAACCCTTTTTTCATATCAGGTAACGTTGAGAAACAGAAATAAAATTAGGCCTATAAAACAAAATAAGGTACAGAATTAAAACATTACTATAAGACGATATCGGAGCTCCATAGCAATATATATATACATTAAATAATAACGTACCTTAAAACTTCACAGTGGAGACACAATGAAAAAAAAAACTAACACATTTTAAATAATGTAAAAGATATGAACTGCCTCAATATGACTGCGTTAGCACACACATCCCGCTTCGATCACCCACGAGGCTTTTCTTCTTGTAACCCGTAAAACAAACTGATCACACATCATCTTCAAGGCAAGTAATGAAATTATAGCCTAGGAGCACAGGCATTTCCTTTTTTTCTTGAATATATATTTCGTAGAGGCTGGGGTCCCAGGCCCCCATCAGCGGTGACACCTTTCACGACCAGTCGGCTTGTTGCTTTCTTGGTAGACAGACAATGGACCCCACAAGATGGCGGAGAAATCCCGCGTCAGATACCGAACTGCATTCATGTAAATATTTATCGTCCAATCAAGGCCTGACACATCAATCAACAATGTCATTATTAAGTAAATAATTTGGCGGTATCATGAATACACAGGCATTTGTTTCATGACGTAGAATATAATTGCCTTTCAATTATGCCACGAATATGAAGAGTTTTATAAGGCACAAGCAACACTCTCTATCGGAGAAGAAGGAACTACTTGCAGGAACCCCGAAGTCCGACAGCAGCCGCTATCTCGTGTCCACAAACGGAATCAAGTCACCAGGCGGTCGATTCAAAATGTCATGGAACACCAGAATACAGGGAAGAGGGATATTAAAAACATTGGGACGGGCATTGCACGTAACAGTCTCCCTCCCTTAAGCGTGAACACCGTTCACGAATATGCCTAGGCATAGGCAGAACTCCTTAACTAGTCGATTCACGAAGCATGTTTCCAGAAGAAAATGTTCACCAGTTAACTCCAATTGATGGACAAAAACCGCATCGCTTTGGTTAGGAAGAGTGCAGGGTCAGATTATCAGGGAATGGATAATTGATCACCTCGCAAACCACTTAGTTAACAGCTTCCCTGTGTCCATAATTCTTCAGAAACGCAGAACACCAGCACCTGCAGTGCTTTAATAGTCCGAGACACGTTAGGAAAATTTTCAACAAGTCCAATGTAGTTCGCTTTAGACGAAGTAGGTTGATGCAATGTGCAAGATATTATGCGACGCGTGGGCAGCCATTTACAAAACAGAAGTTAAACTTATTTCAAAAAGGATTACAGAAATTGCCATTTCTTACTACTTTTTACAAAAGAGAAACAAGGTTGAATTTAAATGAAGAAAATATTTCTGACAAAGCCCTAGATCCGTGTTTACAAAATTTCATTAACAAGTTTACCTTTTTACAGACTAGAAGTACCTTTCAAGATTACATGAGCTAAACGACTATACATTTAGAAGGAACTACGGTAGAGGAATGACCACTTAAATTCCCAAAGGGAACAGGAATACAAGGTTACCATGAGTTAGGTCTCCCACCGAGCCCAAATTACATGCTAGCATCTTTTATGAAAATATCAAATTTTAGTTTCAATTTTACAATATGCCATAAAATGGGAATTACCCAACAGTTACATTTTGTATCCCATCAGAGTTTTCATATCCAGTTCAAAATTCCAGAAGGAACAGATGCCTGTAGGCTTCAAAGAAGGTTAGGGATACTCTACATTATACAAAATTCGTTTTATAAAATTTACGGTAGCATTTCCTCATTAGAAACCTCTCCACCTCGTTTGATGTGCGACAGATGCACTCATGAATTTTTGTTTGCCTTGGGGTTTCTAATAAGCAGAGTAACGGGAGTCAGGAATGCCTCTACATAACATGGGCCCTTGAAACGAAGGGTCAACTTGCTTGAAACTAGATTACTGACGCCCTTGGGCTCGAAATTGCGAACGTACACAACATCACCAATTTCCAAATCCGTTGCCTTGCGACAGGCATTGTGTCGCCTGGCAAGTTGGTCATGTGATACCTTAATATTCTCTCTAGCCTTGTCGAATTTCACCCTCATATCCTCGGGCGTGAAACTGTCTGGAAGGAGATCGTGTAGGTTCCACAGATTGGACAACGGAGAATTAGCCATAAAGGAAAACATTAACGAAAAAGGGGTGGCTTGCGTGCTCTAATGCACGGCGGTGTTGAAAGCAAAATTGAGCCAATGCAAATTAGAATCCCACTTGGAATGGTCGTCGTGGTGGAAAGCAATCAGAGCAGAACGGAGATTACGATTGACTCGCTCAGCGAGAGACGGGTTAGGAAAATAGGGAGTGGTTGTTACATGAGAAACAGCATAATCAAATAAGAATTGACGGAACTGATGAGATACAAAGCACTTGGCATTATCTGATACCAGGAACTGACATGGCCCAAAAGATGAAAAGATGGAATTAAGACACTTTATGACGGAACTGGTCGTAGCCTCTCTGGTGGGGAAAATCCAACTAAACCGGGTGAAACCGTCAGTACAAACAAGCGCAAATTGGTTTCCCCGACCAGAGCGAGGGAACGGCCCAACATGGTCGATAAACAGCCTCTCCATGGGTCTAGATGCCGGTTCAGATGACAACAGGCCAACCTTAGTAGAAACCGGAGGTTTGCTAATACTACATGCAGCACAATTTCTAATGAGCCTCCTGATATCGCCATCCATACTTTGCCAAATGAAAAACTGTCTGATTTTAGCTCGGGTCTTGAATACTCCTAGGTGCCCACCAATAGGAGATTCATGATAGTAACGAAAGATTTCCGGAATGAGGACCGACGGGAGCACAATTTTAGGTAGACGGTCATGACGAGACGAACAACACAATACACCATCCTTTAGAGAGTAGGGCTTGATCACTTCACCAGAATTGATTCGATCAATTAGGCTAGATAAGGAGGGGTCTCTTTCTGGAATCGTCTCAAATCTTCAAAATGCACAGGGGAATTGCTGAGAACAACATTGACACAATTTACAGGTGATACAAGGTTTACGGGTTCACATCCCTGAATATCCTCTTCTGCTGTTTCCTCATACATGCGGCTTAAAGAATCAGCTACCGCATTTTCGGACCCACGAATATGGTGGACAGTGAACTGGAATGACAGAATCCTAGTTGCCCACCTGGCAATCCTACCAGTTTTACGGGGTTTCCCTAAGACCCAGCTCAAGGCTTGGTTATCGGTCTCAAGGAGAAACTTAGTGTGCTCAAGATACATACGGAATTTTTCTAGAGCGAACAACACAGCTAAACCCTCAAGTTCGTATATGGAATACTTCCTCTCTGCGTCCGTTAAGGTACGAGAAGCGTATGCAATGGGTTGCCTACCCAGATCAGATTCTTGCAGTAGGAGACAACCAACACCACGACCAGACGCATCAGTCTGCACAATGAACTGCTTCCCAAAATCCGGAATGGCTAACACAGGGGCGTTAGAGAGCGCAAGCTTAAGATCTTCGAAGGCTGCCTGCTGAGAGGGACCCCACTCAAACTTCACAGCCTTTTTGCGTAATTGATTTAGAGGAGCAGCACCGTCGGCAAAGTTACTGATGAACTTACGGAACAAGTTCACCATACCAATGTAACGAGCAACACCCTTGGCGTTCTTGGGTGGTTTAAAATCTCTGATGGCCTGCGTACGAGACTGGTCCACGGAGATACCAGATTCAGAAACAATATGTCCCAAGAAGGAAATTTTGGACTTGGCAAAGGAAACCTTGGACAATTTGACGGTAAGGCCAGCGTCACGCAACCGATCAAGTACAATTTTCAGATGATCAACGTGTTCCTCGAAGGACTCAGAATAGATCACCACATCGTCAAGGTAGTGGTACACAAACTTGAATTTAATTTCTGAAAACACCTTGTCCAGAAGTCTGCTCAACACAGCGGCTCCGGTGGATAGGCCAAACGGGACACGGGCATACTCAAACAGGTTCCAGTCAGTGGAAAAAGCAGTAACATGCCTGGATTCAGGAGAGAGGGGAATTTGGATGTAAGAAGAATTTAAATCGAGGATCGTGAACACCTTCGCGTTGCGAAACCAACTAAAACATGTGTGAAGGTCCGGCAAAGGGATGGACTGCAAAACAACTTTTTGATTAAGAGCCCTATAGTCGACCACCGGCCGAAAACCACCGTTAGGTTTTGGCACAAGAAATACAGGGGATGAGTAGGCAGAGATAGAGGGTTGGATTACACCTTCTTCTAACATCTTATCGATAATCTTACGAAGTTCAGCCATCTTGGGCGGGGCAAGGCGATACGGGCTGGAACGCACCGGCACAGAATCGGTTAGCTCAATCTTGTACACCATCAAATGGGTTACACCCAACTTGTCAGTAAATACATCGCTATACTCCTGACATAACCTCTTAATGGCATCCTTTTGAGGACTCGTTAAATTTTCCAGATCGAGATCCTCAGTAGTCACAGGTTCACTAACAGAATTGACAGCAGGATAAGATAAAACCGGATTAAACGATAACTTACTTTGCGGATTAAACTTAAACCATAAGTTGCGAGCACCAAAATCAAGAAGCATACCATCGTGTGACATGAAATTAGCTCCAATGACCACAGAACAAGAGAGATTTCTGGCAACAAAAAATTTAAATTTCCAAGAAAAATTTAGAATATGAATTTGACTGTCATACTACCCAAAATATTTAAGTTTGAACAATTTGCCGAAATAAAAGATTCATTGTTAGGCTCTAACTCAGGAAATTTGCAAACACTCTTCATAGATAAAAACCAGTCCTCGCTTATAAAGGATGCGACACTACCAGAGTCAAGCAATGCAGAAACGGGCTCGTCATTAACACAAATTTCAATAAACGGGGATATTCCTTTAGCCACAGGAGAAATTCCAAAATCATTACTCACTCCAAAACGATTACAATTAGATGACGAGGTCACCCACACCACAGGTTTCACATTATGTTTAGAATTAGGCTGACTTGCCACGACATTGCTCACCGACAAGTTAGCAAGGTCAGCGACATAAGCAGAATTAGCACGTGAAGATTTAGTTTTCAACGAGTTATCAAGACTTTCATTGGTAGGGCGACCAGAAACTTCACAGGGTTTTCCCAAACTCTTATGCACAGAAATATCCTTGGAAGTAACACCCGAATTGGTCTCCACAACATCCCGTCATTGGCGATACACAACCTGGTTACTCGGACACACCTTCTTGACATGCCCCACGCCACCGCACGTGTGGCACTTAATGTTTGGTCTCGGGTGGAACATAACCTTAGGCGGGGGACGAGACATCAAGGAAG
Source organism: Meconema thalassinum (assembly GCA_946902985.2). Lineage (NCBI taxonomy): Eukaryota > Metazoa > Arthropoda > Insecta > Orthoptera > Tettigoniidae > Meconema > Meconema thalassinum. Next base: position 1,097,438,433 of record OX336389.2, on the reverse strand, counting down.
GAGGGGGCCGAGACATCAAGGAAGGAGGAGGAACATTAGCTACACGAAGGGAATCTGCATGTTTCACAGCCATAGCCTCAATAACGACCTGTTTCAGCTGGACAAATGACGAAGGCCTGGTACACATAGTCATGTATGACCTATATTGAGGCGAAAACCCATTTACAATCGATGACACCAACTGTGGTTCAGTTAAAGGGGATGCAAATACCTGGGCATACACCTTAATGTCACTGACATAGTCGTTAAGTGACTCGTCCAACCTTTGGACACGATATAAAAACCTTTGCTCGAGAGCACTAAGGGCACTCGCAGGGACAAAAAACCACAACACTTCCCTAATAAACATGGCTAAGGACATGCGGAGGTGGATAGCTTCAATTAGCTTATCGCGCAGCATACCGGAAGCAACAGGATATAACAGTTGGAAAATCTGATTTTCCGACATCCCAAAAATCGAGGCATGGTTACCCAATTCGACCACTTGCTTTAAAAATTGGACCACTTGGGTAACGTCATCTAGGTTGAAATGCTTTAACTTAGTTAAGAAACCAGAAATAGGATGAGGAATCGACCCATAATTAACGGTAGGCGAGAATGTAGCATTAGGAAAAGAGACATTGTTACCAGGGTAGCCCGTTCGCACACCCTCTACAGGAGACAAAACATTTACATTACTAGAGACGGAACTGGGATGCAACGGGTCGGCAGTACCCAGGAAATCATTAGGTGACCTAACGTGAGAAGAATGACCGTATGCAGGGTTAAGAGGTCTGGGCGAGCCAGAACTAGACAAAAGAGGGGCAGGCAAACTACTACTAGTAATCGATCCCAAAACCTCAGACCTAGTAAACAGAGGTGATTCACGTTCAACCCCAGAAAAACTCTCCAAATTCATAAGGTTATCTCTTAAGTCAATTAAATCGAAAACACTATTGTTGTCGGCCATTTTAAAAAACACAGAATGCAGACAGACAATACAGAAGGAAACAAATTTTAGGAATTACGAGGACAGTTTACACTTTCACAACAGTACCACAACCACCAATTACCAACACCATAGATTAGGCTGACACTCGAACACAGCCACCATACTACACAAAATCATGCACAATGCTGCCCAGAACTGCATACGTCACCGCCTGCTTGGCTCGAGAACAGGAAGCTAAATTACAAAAATTGGCACAAAACATATGGCTAACAGCTTCCGACAGGGCTCCAGGATGCCTTCACTCGAAGCATGTAGGCTATCAGAATATTAAGAAATCCCATTTCCCATGCCAGGAACACATGTTAGTCACTCACCAAGCTTCTTCTTCAGTGGGGATGCTGCACACAAACAGGACAAAATACAGCAGCAAACACCTCGCTCAGGACCGGTCACTTACATAACAGCACATGGATATCCAGAGGCAAACATGAAATAAAACAAACGACAAGGATTAGCTTTACATAACATCAAGTGCACTGGCCTGACAAGATCCCACCAACAACCGCCCCATCAGCACTAGAGGGGTCCATAAAACGAGCCTGCGGGTATGGAGGAGGGGAATAGTTACGGAAGCTAACTCGAGCGCGGTCTGCTACCAGAATGACACCGCCACATGGCCAGCGTGGATGGGCCAACTTACCTTATTTAGAGGTCCGCCTCGCTTCAGCAACCAAAATCACCTCCAGATGACATGTCCCAACAGAAGAGCTCCAAAGGGGTGGAAGGAAGGTGGAGAAGGAGACAACGCACAGGCTATTCTACAGACACCCCCCCCCCAATAACTAATGGAATTGCTGCCGACGAAATAATGCCACAACAGTTGATTAAAAATTTAAAATAAAAATTTAATGTTAAAATTTAAAGGAAAACTCCTCCACCAGAAAACAGAACATGCATGCTTGCAAAACAAAAAAGGGACAAGAATTAAATTGAAATTAAAATGTTATAAAGCCCAAAGATTAAAATAAAATTACAGGCATGGTTAAACGAGAAAGGGCTAGATAATTTACAAGGGAATGCAATATCGATTCGACATGCGGAGATCCAGACCACGATGAAACGAGAAATTAAAAATTAAATTAACAAAATAAAATTGTATCAGAAAACAATTCATTAATTTGCATGACGGAGAAAAACACAGGAACATTTACTAAAAACACAATGTTAAACCAACAAGATTAAATTAAAAAAATATTAAGCTAACACCACTACACGTTAGAGCTTCGCGGTCGGCGCCAAGAGACTGACCTCGAGACCAGAATGCATCTCCTCAAAACAAAAAACAAACATGGCCACTAAAAACAGGAGACCGCAGGTCTGATCGAATTACGGCAAACAATTTAGCAATCTAAATTTTAAACTCAGCAGAAAGAAAGAACGGATGAAAACAATTACGTCTAAGAACTATTTACACTAGTCGGTTTATGTTGCGACGGATCTTACGTCAGATAAAAAAATATGCCAATCCCAAGATTGCCAAAAGAAAATAAATAAAAATTTAAAACGTAAAATAACTTGTAAATGTGTTTCCAGAAGGTACGAAGCAAACAATGACCCTTTTTTATATCAGGTAACGTTGAGAAACAGAAATAAAATTAGGCCTATAAAACAAAATAAGGTACAGAATTAAAACATTACTATAAGACGATATCGGAGCTCCATAACTATATATATATATATACATTAAATAATAACGTACCTTAAAACTTCACAGTGGAGACACAATGAAACAAAAAATACCACATTTTAAATAATGTAAAAGATATGAACTGCCTCAATATGACTGCGTTAGCACACACATCCCGCTTCGATCACCCACGAGGCTTTTCTTCTTGTAACCCGTAAAACAAACAGATCACACATCATCTTCAAGGCAAGTAATGAAATTATAGCCTAGGAGCACAGGCATTTCCTTTTTTTCTTGATATATATTTCGTAGAGGCTGGGGGCCCAGGCCCCCATCAGCGGTGACACCTTTCACGACCAGTCGGCTTGTTGCTTTCTTGGTAGACAGACAATGGACTCCACAAGATGGCGGAGAAATCCCGCGTCAGATACCGAACTGCATTCATGTAAATATTTATCGTCCAATCAAGGCTTGACACATCAATCAACAATGTCATTATTAAGTAAATAATTTGGCGGTATCATGAATTCACAGGCATTTGTTTCATGACGTAGAATATAATTGCCTTTCAATTATGCCACGAATATGAAGAGTTTTATAAGGCACAAGCAACACTCTCTATCGGAGAAGAAGGAACTACTTGCAGGAACCCCGAACTCCGACAGCAGCCGCTATCTCGTGTCCACAAACGGAATCAAGTCACCAGGCGGTCGATTCAAAATGTCATGGAACACCAGAATACAGGGAAGAGGGATATTAAAAACATTGGGACGGGCATTGCACGTAACAATAGTAAATTTCAAACGTGTTTTAAATCCCACGATATCCATGTTTCATTAATGTTTGTAATGATGGAAATGTTTTCCAAGTATGTGATAGGAAGTATATGTCAAAGAATGCGATTCAGAAAGATCTATTGTAGAGATCTATATAAAGTCTCGATCTGAAAAATAATGAAACAGATTTGGTGAAGAAATTTTGTGAGTAATGTTTTTTAAAGTATTGGAATTTGTTGAAAAGACAATAAAGAAAGGATCTGTAAAGAATTATAATGTGGAATTAACAAATACGAATGATGGCGTATTTTGAAGTAAGAAATAATGTAACGCAGGAATTGAAGGAATGTTACAGTTTGTTGAAAGGTTTTTAAGAAATGTGAGTGAGGCAAAGAAATAAGATTTTTATTTGAAGATTATCATTTTATCGCATTACCTATTAAATTGATTCATGGAGAAAACCAGTATTTATTATTATATGGTTATTAAGATTGTGGTAACTGAAAGAAGAGTTCATTATTGGAAAGTATAGAGAAAGGAATTGTATTGAAGGAACTGCGAAGTATCTCGATGGATGAGATTTATTATTCCCGTTGTAGACGGAGGTATTTGTTGTGAGACAATGAGCCAGTGTGTAGCCATTGATCTGTTTTTGTAGAAATGTCTGTAGTGACAGACGCATGTATGTCATGGAAGTAAGAAGTTATGAGAGCAATGTTATGGAAGTTTATTAATTGTGGATGTTACTGAAATAGTCTCAATAGAGTTGAAACTCCTTGAAATTCACAGGACAACGGATCCTGGATGAAGTTAAATCTGATAGAAATTATAGGATTTAATGGATCTTTGTTGAAGCTGGGAGTAAACTGAGGTCTATTAAATGGTTCTTTTTCTAATGTTTTCATTTATGGTAATTATTCGACGAGTGGAAATGTGTATTTTTATTAAGTATATTTATTTCATGAACAGATAAGTTGTAGGAGGCTTTTGAGCTAGTCTCTACTTAATTGTATCGATTATAGAATCCCAGATTGTAACGCAAACCACGAACAAGACATAGTAGAGTGAAGTCATATTTTTCTGAAGCCCGTTAAGAGGCAGGAGTGAAGTAGAAGGACAATTACATGTTGTATTGTCGGGAGAAAGGAAGGAACGCGTTGTATATATTTTTGTTTTAAGTAAGTAGTTGATGAACTACGACGTGATTATTTTCGTTGTATAGAATGTTGTATTGAATATATTTCAGATAGATTCGTATGTAGATTTAGGAGTGTTTTATATTTTTAATTTAAACTTTAGAGTTGTGTAGAGATTTTGCGCTTCCTAGAGGAAGAAATTTTAATGTTAGGGTGCGGGAGATAAATTGTATGGTGTAATGAATAGTATTTGTAATGACGGAGATCTACGTCAGGGGTAACGTCATTTATTTTTGGGATTATTTAAATTATTTGCTTATAACATTTTTCTTGTTATAAACTCCCGTCACCTAGGGCACAGCAGTTGCTCGCTGTATAGAAGCTTATTGAAGCTTTCATGTAACAGTTTTTACGGTTTCTTAAGGAAACGAGTTGTATTTTTATGTGGATTAATGACACTTGGTCATTTTTATTTATTTCATAGGTTTTTTCTTTTGAGATCGTTTAATCGAAGCTCGACGACACGAGAGGTGTATTGCTTTTAATAATAAATAGACGGATTCGTGTTGACGATTTCCTGATTGTTTTATAGGAAACTGGCATTATATTTGTAGTTAGATGGTAGAGGAATGTGCTGTAGGGTGGAAGTTCCCGAGGGACCTAATCCGCATCCTTACGCCCGCGATTTTTTTGAGTCTCTCTTTATCCTAAGTACTGTAGTTAGACGACCCTACTGTTCTGTAGTTAGATACTGCAGCATATTCCGTCTGAGAAAATCCTGTCCCTTATTATGAGTGTTTTTGCCAAGTGGCACCATGTCGTTTTTAGTCGGGACTTCAAGATGCTACAATCCCAGATTATTTCCAGCCGGAGGATATTGGTGGATCATCCAGCACATAAGGGTGCAGTACCAACGAGCCAAAACCAACGATCAACTGGACAACAATAAATATAAAGCAGGAAAACCACTAAAAGTCCTACATGCGATTAAGCCTGTGTATGAAAGGCTTTGTGACCCAAGAATGCTATGTCTCCATGGTTTGACCCAAAATAACAATGAGTCATTTAACGCTATGGTATGGAAGGGTGTCGCGAAGAAAGCGCACTGCGAAAAAAGCGCAGTGCGAAGAAAGCGCACAGTCAACCCTTTTGGAGTTATAACAGGAACCCCGCCCCTATCTTCTTAGAAATAAGGAGTGTTACGCACACAGAAAATTAAAGTTGAATTCATTAGTTTCTGATTCCCATCACACTTTATCCAGGCTGTGGACTGGCTAAAGGATTAATTACTAAATATTTTTAATCATTTAGGCGTGTTTAAAATCAGCTTGAGTATAGCTTCGTCAATGTTAACTTTTTAAATATATTTAGAGTTTTAAAGTATACTTAGGCTTGTTTTAAATCAGCATGAATGTAGCTTCGTCAATATTAACTGTTTACTATTTACATTCTTTTCGGGTCTTGCTTTTCTTCTTGAAAGAAGGTCTAGCCAAGTTTTTGTAGATATGAAACTGTCTTTAAACACGCTTTGATGTCACCATTTTCTTCAAACTTCTTCACAGTTCTTTCCAGTTTCTTATCCAACTCTATGTAAGTTTTCTTCCTCTTTTTCCCAGCTAAATTCAGTTCTATCCTCATGTACATACAAGAAGATTCCTCCGCTTCACTCTTGAAACAAAGTATGACATCTCTGATTATGGGGTTGGGTCGTCCAAGAATATTGTTGATTTTGTTGTACCAACCTTCCACCGCGTTCGTAGTCCTGTGTCGCCTGGCATCAAAGTAATTAGAGTATATTAGGTAGGTCATTCCCGCCCGCTGCGCTCTCATTGGCTCACCGCACGTGACGCGGACGGGAGGGCTCTTCAGGCTAGCAACATCCAGGTGCCTGTACTTCAACAGTAGCCCAAAGGATGGTACAGTCAATAATTCACAATACCTCAATAAATTATAGGTCCAATGATAGTAAACGATAATCGCAACTGTACATGTAATAAATTATAAATACAGTAAGGTAGAGTATTAAGAGGAAAAATAACCAGGTATATTATTAGAATTAACTACTGCGTACATATAAACACTAGAACAGCTGTTAGTATAAGTGTGTCTAAAACTCACATTTTGCCGACTTATTACTTGTTTAAGGAGGCCGAAGCTATCCACATTCGTCTCTTCATCAACGAATACTTTTCCATGGCCTTTATTTTGCGTCTCTTGTTGAGGTGACGTATTTGTATTTAAGTCCGAGTCCTTCTTCTGAAGTTCTGAGCCTTCGTCTAACACGAAACCTGCATCTTGAAAGTGATTTCTTAACAATTTCAACAGATGGGGTACATCACAGAAAACCCACACATTTCTGTTACTGTCCACTGGATTGCTGAGAAAACTTTTATTACTGTTTACATGTAGTTTCTTCTAGACTTTAGAGTTTTTCCATCCCATATCACTAGTTACTGCGATAATACGAATGCCACAACCCTCAAGCTGGCTAGTAATGTTTTGTAACAACTCTGAAATCATTGTCACATCGAAGTTATAAAAAGCGGGCTGCTTCCATTTAGCAATCAGCCCTCGGACCATAGCTACTTGGACGTTACTGTGGGGCCCTAATATGCAATCGTCTGATGAATCGTAGGGTATTCAGCCCTCAATATTCATTTCATCAAACGACAAAACTGCAATTTTTTTTCTGAGTCCTTGTTATTTGCGCTCTGGCTTTCAACAGACAAAGCACCTCTCTCAGAATGTCATGTCTGCACTTAAATTGCCGAATCAATTTCTGTAGAGATGAACGGCATGATAGCGGATTGTTGCGTTTTCTCAAATATTCGTATGCTTTCTTTGAAAGTGATCTTAGTGCGAGGGCATTTGCTATGTCCTCTGAAGACCATTTCATCCTCTTCTTAACTCCTAGTAAACATCGAATCTGCCCTGCAGTATAACAAGTGGAGTGAGCTTTTACCATCTCTCTTCTAAGAGTACCCATATGTACTTTCATTGATACAATATTTCTTTGAGTTTTGAGCTTTCTTAGAGCCGCTTCCCTTCGTCTTAACCCCCCAGGGGCTCACATCTGGTGGAACGTTGGTTGGCGACCACGGGCACCCAGCTGAGTCTGACATTGCTTCCACTTAGCCTATTTGTGCCGGGCTCCTCTCCGTTTTCTATCCTGTCGACCCCACTTGGTCAACTCTTGTTCTCTTCTGACCCCGACGGTATTAGGGTATCCGAGGCCTAGGGAGTCTCTTCCTTTCCCGCCTTAATTGGTCCTTGTCTCATGTTTTCTGATACTCCTTCTGCGAGGGGTCAGCCTTCTTTTTCTTTTCATGTTATCTCCTGCCTTCTGCTCAAGGCCCTCAAGGAGGCAGGGTGTATGTAGCCCCAGTACTTCTGGTGCACCCTAGATATTGCTACACCCTCAGGGGCTCACGGCTGGTGAGTTCGAGAGTTGGCGACCCCGAGTGTTTCCTGAGCTGGGTCCGGGTTTCCCCCTTTCATCCATTACATCTGGGGCGGACCCTCTACTCTTTCACTTTCCTATATGCCTTTCATGGCTCTACTTCCCTCCAAATCCCTCAATCCGTATTCTTCGAGGGTTGAGGGCATTTCTTTTCATCCTGTCCTTTATTTGTCTTATTCTCCTTTTGTTTTCCATTTCTTCTTCTAGTATATAAGTTAGTAGTTAGTTTTAGTTAATAGTTTATATTTCATGATCATCTTCACAATCACCCAAACCATTAGGGGCCGATAACGTAGATGTTAGGCCCCTTAAAACAACAATTATCATCATTATCATCCTTCGTCTTAAATCCACGTTTATATTTTTCAAAACCTCAACCCTGTTTTCGGAGTTGTATAATTTCATCATTTTGCAGTGATTCAGTGTTAGTTCCTTGATCAAGTATCCGTCTTTTTTTTGGCTACAAAGTCTCCAAAGTCGATAGTGCCCGTTTACTCAAGCTCCTAGCTTCATGACGCTTTTCTCTGCCACTGGCGACCTGTAGAGTTTAAATAAGAGTTGTATTTCATGATATTTACGCCACGTACGAGAATAAAATCTAAATTGTTAAATAACAAATACTAAGATTGCCGCAATTACATTGAATTCTAGAGAATCGCACCTCTCTATTTTGCATCAACTCTAGGCTGACAAATAAGTACTGTAGCTTCCTTTGAGATAGTAGATTCTTCCAAATACCGATAAAATATTTATTGAACCAAATAAAATTACTCGTACACTCAATAATTAAACAAATACCCGTTCTGCAATTTAGTCTGCGAAGGTGCTTGGGCTGTTGCTTGATAATGATGGAGATAATATGTTTTAAGGGGCCTAACATCTGGGTTATCGCCCCACTGTTGCTTGAGCCGGGAACTTTAATAGACGGAACAGCATCCGCACGCAATATTTTTCTCTTTGGTAATCCCAAATGTTCATTTTTCAAATCTCGTTCATAGTCTTCTGGACACAAATGTATAGAACACACTCGAGCGTTATCGGGGTTGAATTTGTCACTTCGCTTACAGCGTAGCACCCACACTCGTCTGAGCTCCTCTTTTCTTGGAAACCTGTGATACACAACGCCAGTACCGGCGGTGTTGGACCCCCACAGTGCTAGAGCACAATTAACTTTGCATTTACTGCTATTACTCATGGTTAACCACAAGGCACGATAAAACAAATCAAGTATGCAACGGTATTCTAGCTAGACGCGCGATTTTCAGCAACTATGCATTCTACTATTGCAAGCCAACTATCTTGCGGTGATGGGATGTTCCCTCCGTGTGACGTCACCAGCAAGCAAGATGTCACGTGATGAGAAGCGCGGGAGACGGGAGTAAGCCCCCCTGGCCTAGCATAGCAATTCCACAATTCAATAGGAATTTCGTCATTATGCAGCCACTGTTCGACGAAGTAGTCGAAGAAGCGAGTTAATTTCGGGTTTTCAAGAGCCTGTGAGTGAATTTTGACCCAGCCATCTTGGACATCTTCAGTTTTCAAGAAGGCTAATGCAGCACACATTTGAGTGGACAGTCGGATTTCTTCATTTTCTCTATATTCACAAGTCAGTCCAATTTCTTGTATTTTTCTCCACAGACATTTTTTCAAATGAAAGTAGCACCCATGGATTTCAACTGATGGCAGAACTTCTCGAATTGCAGCTATTGCACTCGCCTCGAAATCAACGTGGATGTGTCTTGGATTCCATTCTGGGACTGCTTGCAGTACATGACGAAAAAAACGAACGTATGTAGTTTTCTTCTTGTTTGGAAGTAGGCCAAACACAACTGGATAAACGTTAGTTTCTGTGTCGGAGCTTCCATAATCAGTGTTGGGAATTGACTTCCAACCTGGCCACAGGTGGTGCCACCTCCCAAGCTCCATAGCCATTGACATTATGTTGGACTGCAGAGTGTGTGTGTGTGTGTTATATCTGTCCCTCTCTGTGCTTTGTATTTTGTTACTCTTTATTCTGTGGTGTGCAATACAAGATGGCGAGTTTAGAATAGTGACCAGTGTGTGTTGTCTGTTTACACCCCTCTATCCCCCCACATTTGGTGCCGAAACCCGGGAAGACTAAGGATTAACTTCTTCAACGGATTTGTATCTACAGACGAGCTTTCTACACTACAGGAAGCTCCACGACGAGGGAAAGAGGATAATCCACAGCACCACCCCACGCCAGATGCTGAGATGCCACCATTAGCCTACACTGCACTCTCAGATAAGTCAACTTCAATACGAAAGAAAATAGCATGTTGAAACAACTGATATTTCTTCATTATTATCATTTGGATTTATGAAGCTGATATACGACTGCTATTACACGAACAGGAACTGCGTATTGTCAATCAAGAAGCACGCATCCTGTCTACTGTATTTGTTTATTATTATTATTAGCGAGATAGACATAACTGCCCCTCCCTAAAAAGAAACTGTATGCACGGATGTTGTATTACATTACGAAATGCCTGCATGAATTTTGCATGACCTATTAAGGAATCCAGTGTTCCTTTAATCTACAGTATTCCAAAGTAGTAGAATATCTTCCCGCCGCTGGACTTTGCAACGGGTCACGCATGTGTAGTTCCTTTCAGTTCCGTGCGATCTGAGCGCAAATACCTACATCAACTCAACAGCGCCATCTATTAGCTCACGCGCCCTACCAGTCATTCTCCAGCGCACTCTGTTAACAAGGTCTTAAGATCTTCCACGGACCTAGCACGCCCTCTGTCAGCCCTTAAAGGTACCGGTGCGGTACGGATCACCCCTAACCCCCCCCCCCCGTGCGCTCACCGCTCACTACGTCACGTCTGGAGGGAGGCCTGTCAGTCAAGCTTAAGATTTATTGCACCCATTATGCTGACGGAACAAGAGACCGCTACTGCAGCAAGCCTGCACAATCTGAAAAGGAAGAGAACACGTGAGAGAGCAAATGCCACACGCATCATTACAGCCATTAACAGCCTTACAGAAGACACAGCATTAGAAGACTTCACATTCCACAGCGATAGACTGCAGGAAACACTCACCAGCTTAACCCAACTGGACGATGGTATTCATGATCTATTATCTGACGCAGAATACAATGCTGACATTACTGTATGTGACGAATATATTGACAATGCAAAGCGCGCCATACAGAAAGCTACTATTGGAGCGGACAAGAAGCTTTACTCTGTCACCTCTACCTTGTCCACAAACGAAGCTCCCACCACTCCCACTGCCTTGCCCACGTCACAATCAATTAAGTTACCCACCATAAAACTTAGCCCCTTCACGGGAGATATAGAAGAATGGTCTCGCGTTTGGGAGCAGTTCACTACTTCCATAGACCAGAATCCTACAGTATCCCAGGTCAACAAACACGTCTTTCTGAGAGGTTACTTAGAAGGGGAACCCAAGCATCTCGTCGACGGTATTGCTATCACAGCCGGCACTTATAATAACACAAAGAAAATTCTCATTTCCAAGTACGGAGATGAAAATAGAATTACCCAGGCGCACTTAGACTATCTGGAAAACATACCGCCGATACACTCCGCCACCCCCGAGTCCCTAAATCACACTTACGTTGAGTGCAACCGACGGATTCAAGCACTGCAGGCTCTGGGAGAAAATATTGCCAACTACGGTCGCGTGCTAGCCCCTAAGGTACTCAGAGCGTTCCCAGACGATATCTGCCGGCGTTGGATCATCCACACGCGGAGATACAACGTTAGTGAAGGTGACATCATCAAACTCATGTGTTTTTTGAACGAAGAGGTTGAAGGTGCCCTCATCAGTCAAAAGATTCGGGGGGAATCTTATCAGCAACCGGCTTCTATCTATCAGCACCCGGCTTCTGTCCCAGCAACAGCGGCGTTCCAGATTGACACTCACGCGAAGAAAGGGAAGAAGAGAGAGAAGGAAAGACTACAGCCATTCTGCGTCTTTTGTGAGGGAAGAGGACACTGGGCTCAGGATTGTACTAAGGTAACCGGGACTGACGCTCGAACTCAGAAATTGAAACAATAATCGCGCTGTTTCCTCTGTCTTAAACGAGGCCATCACACAAAGGACTGTAGCAGGAAAGGAAGAGCTTCGTGTTCCCAGTGTGGAAAAGGTCACCATAGAGCGATTTGCAGCAACTTTAATCACTCCCCTGTCGCGAATTGCACAGAATCAACCGCCGTTGGTAAGATAAACGTCACTACTCCAGGATTTACCCATCTCCAGACTGCTAGAATATGGATCTCGGGACCAACGGGTTCGAGTAAGCTGACGAGGTGCGTTCTCGACGGAGGTAGTCAATCCAGTTTCGTCAAAAGTTCTTTGGTTGATGAACTGGGTCTGGAAGTCATTGGAGACGCATCATTAAAGGTCTACGCGTTTGAAACACCATCCAACACATCACATTCATGTAGGTTCGTAGGCCTGAAGACGAGAGGACTATGGGACAGTTCCCAAGTAACCTTGACGGCATTTGAAACCACCCACTCCTTTTCTCACCACCCAGCAGTACCACGATATATCACGATGACCGGACAAACGCGGAAACTGCAATTGGCTGAACCTACAGATGATTCAGCTGACCTTCCAATCGAGCTGTTAATCGGAGGAGATCAGTATTGGACAATCGTCAGCGACTCTGCCCCGATACGACTCTCCTCGTCAGTTGTGTTAATTCCATCGAAATTTGGCTGGATATTCACCGGAAACCGCTCAGGTGTATCAGCTACTAACACGGTTGTAAACTTCATCGATGCATAACACTCCATGCCCTGTGACGACTCTCTTCGACGTTTTTGGGATCTGGAGTCCGTTGGGATTGCAGCTGAACAAGACCGAGCAATGAGCGCTAAAGACACCTCACTTCTAACACAATTTCACGCGTCTTACAGTATTGAGGACCACAGAAGAGTCGTACGATTGCCACGCAAGGAAACAATGGAACTTGCCAACAACTATCAAGTTGCAGAAAAACTATTTCAATCACTGGAAACCCGATTCCAGAAGAACGAAGCCCTGAGACAAACATACACGAACCACATGATGGACTACATAAGGAAAGGCCACATGGAACTAGCTCCAGAGGAAACTCGTAGGGATGAGTTTTATCTTCCTCATCACTTGGTAAAGAAAGAGAAACATGGAACCATTAAATGGCGTATAGTCTTCGACGCATCGTCACACGAAGAAAACGCGCGCCCACTCAACGAGACCCTAGAAATTGGACCCAACCTACTCCCCGAACTGTTTGCAGTATTGTTGCAGTTCCGTTCATTCCCGTACGGTGTGATAGGAGTCATCAGCCAAGCGTTTCTTCAGTTGTCCCTTCACGAAGAGGATAGGGACTTGACCAGATTCCTGTGGTACCGTGTTGTCGAAGATGAGAATGGTGCTCAAGTGGCTTCCAACGAGCGAGCGATTTTCCGCTTCACAAGACTCCCATTCGGACTGACTTGCAGCCCATTTCTCCTTTCAGCTACGCTGAGAGAACTAGCCACTAGAAACAAATCTCAGTTTCCTTCCGCGGCTTCATTCATAGATGAAAATACATTCATGGACGACATTATCGCAGGTGCCCGAGGAGAAAATGAAGTGATCGCACTCTACTATGAACTCACCTCTCTCATGAAGAAGATAAGTCTACCCATGTCGAAATGGGCCACGAGTTCCCAACAGCTGATCCAGATATGGAAGGCCGAAGGAAGAGAGATCACCACGGAAACACACGTTCTTGGCGTTCCATGGAACACAGTAACAGACTCGCTCACTATAGATGTTACAGAAATCACAACGAGACTGAAGGACCGCCCCGCTACGAAACAACACCTGCTCCAAGCGACTGCTAGTTGCATGACCCATTGGGCTTAATGACGCCGGTGTCAATACTGGGGAAAATCCTATTTCAGGACACATGGCATAGAGGACTAACATGGGATGAACCACAGGACCTTGCCAGTCGCTGGCACAGCTGGACCTCAAGTCTACCCCAACTCTCGCAGATCACCTTCCCAAGATGGGCAGGAATGCCCGAACGCGACATCACAGATGTCCATGTGTTCTGCGACGCTTCAGAGTGAGCGTATGGAGCTGTTTTGTATATAAGATCTCTCTCTAATGGCACCACATCTGCCCACATGTTGTGCAGTAAAAGTAGACTTGCGCCAGTCAAGAAGGTGACACTACCACGTTTAGAGTTGCTAGCAGCGGTGATCGGCGTTCGACTCTTGAATTACTGCGCTAAAGCGCTGACCTTCGACACAAGCAGAGGGACCCTGTGGACGGACTCAAGAGTAACCCTAGGATGGATTCAGAATGATCCGAGTCGTTGGAAGACGTTCGTCTGCAACCGCGTGACCGAGATTCAATCCTCTACCACTCCGTCACAATGGAGACATTGTCCAGGCAAGGACAATCCAGCAGATCACTTGTCACGAGGATTTACGGCAGAGAAGATCAAAACTCTTCAATCCTGGTGGAAAGGACCTTCATGGCTATATCTCTACCAATGCCATTGGCCACACAGCTCACCCGTCTCTACGCCCCTCCCTGAAGCAAGAACTCGCGCTCAGGATGTGCTCCAAATTGAATCATCAGACCCAGTAATTGAAGCTACCAGATACAGCTCCTATATCAAACTTCTTCGTGTAACCGCATGGGTTCTTCGCTTCGTACGCCTATTTAGACATGAGGACCAACCAACGGGGGAACTGACAGCAGAAGACATAAATGGAGCCCTCCGCTATTGGATAAAGGCAATGCAAATGGAATGTTTCCCTACCGAAATTGCAGCTCTCGAACGGAAGACCCCTCTGCCTGAGAAATCGAAGATCAAACGTTTCAATCCATTTCTCGACAATGGAATACTTCGCATCGGTGGACGCCTACAATATGCTGCGGTTTCAGAGAGTGAACGGCATCCAATCATCATGGAAGGACGACATCACTTCACACAACTGCTGATAAGAGACAAACACATACGGCTCCATCATCTCGGAGTACAGATTGTTCTCTCTGACCTCCGAAACACCTACTGGATCATTGGTGCTCGCCGTGCCATCAAACACGTCCTTCACCAATGTTTACCCTGCAAGATGGTAAAAAATGTTGGCGGCCAGGAAATAGAGGCTCCACTGCCCTCCGAAAGAGGGACCCCGAGCCAGCCATGGATGGTGTAAATTTGACCGAACTGTTTACTACAACTTTTAAACGTTCCATCCATGAAAAAGCCTTGTAGGTTCCTCAAGCACTCTTTTCCTTTTTCTGAACAAAAAATGATCATCCGTTCCTCTGAGCCTTCGTCCACTAATATTAATTTTGATCCGTCGTTCATCTGAAGCAATTCTTCGTCTAAAATTACTTCTTCTCTAGTCTTAGGCTCCTTTTGGGTTCCACGTGCACTGTTTCTCTGTATGCACATATTTCTTTTTGTGGTGAGTTGTTGCGGTATTTCTGTTACAAAATTGTAGCCCTTGTTGTGGAGTTCTCCCAGTTCTTCTCTGTAGATCTTTGAAATGGACGTGTCTTCTTCACGGGCTCTCTTCTTTGCAACGTTGATGCTCTTCATAACTTCCAATCTGGCTGTGTCCGGTGCTGCACATGAGTGATCAGTAACTTCTAAAACTTCGCCATTTTTACTTTTTAACATTCCACGGCACCTACTTGACCTTTCCTTCTGACATCGCCAAACTATTAACCCATCTATATTCTTCCTAAACTCCCTATATGCGTATCCGTTATAATGTGCTGCATAATTACCCTTGTTAGTAGTTAAAACTTCCATAATATAACTAAACCATGTAAAGATACTAAAAAGAAAGTAAACGTTCAAAACACTAGGTATACTAGTAAAAATAACTTTAACACTAGTAAGTTTAAAACACTAAAACAGAATATTGCTGCTTACGAAGTGACTTGAAGGACCACCAGAACAGGAATGACAAAGAAGGGGTCGGTGAGGTGGGGCGGCTGCTCGGGAGGAATGAACCTGAGCTATTGTATTGCGTGATGAGTCACTTCCAACCAGCTCCAAGTATTCATTTCCTGGTAACGTAACCCCTACCCTAAACTGTCACATTGGCCCTTGTGCGCTTTCTTCGCAAATATCTGTATGTGCGCTTTATTCGCTGTGCGCTACTCACACAGATTCTATGGAAGTGGTGTAGATATTAGACGTATATAGGGCTGTCCACTCTTAAACTTGGTGCTATGGATGCTGTTTTACACTTCAATTGTGTAAACAAGGTTGAAATGGAGATTATAAGAAGGATGAAGATTGTTCCTGGTAGGTACTTAACATCAGGAGTGTCACAAGCAGATGAGGCACGACTACGCAGAAGTGAGCTTCAGAGCACCCTTGAACGAAAACAACGAAGAACGTACCTCAGGAGAAGAAGAAAGCTGAAAGAGGACAAGAAACTTTAAAAGGAAGGTCCCATATGCAGCAAGAGAATTCTAATGTTGTCAGGTAAGAACAAAGAGGTTCAATCATAATGAGAAACTTCCAAACTAATTTACTCAAAAACTAAAAATCAAGCTTCTCTTATAGATTCAAACAAGAACACGTCAAGTTCTAATTCAGCTATCTATATCAACAAGGTTTCAAATTAAATACAATGAAATAGGGCATGTTCTTTACCTAAACCGTGAAGACATATGGCTCTATTCAAAAACTGGATGTGAAGAAAGGGAACATACTATTGAAATTTTGCATTTCTAAAAAAAAAACATAATTCTAGACACAGTGCTGATAAATTAACAATTCCGGTAGGGGACATGAAGGGCACATATAGCAATACGTATGTGAAAGAATAATTAAAATATATGCATTTTTGTACTTGCTTGGGGATCTGGAAAAATGTACCAATTTCTTTAATAATTTCATTTTGGAAACCCCTAGAAGTAGGGGATATTTAGTGTGAAAATCACCATTACAGAGACAAAGGTAATGTAGAAATGGAAGGAGCATAAGAAAAGCCAAGAATAGGTAGGCTACGACACACTAAATTGAATGAGATGGGTCCTTTGAAGACGTGGCCGGAGTATTCTCCGAGGATAGAAATATTGTGAGAGAGGTAGCATCAAGTTTAGAAAATGCCATTACAGTGGGTTCTCCATTTCCGTCCACTCAATTTATCATCCAAGATGTTTGTTCGAAGACCAAACTATGACCACATTCTACTCAGCAATCAAAACTACTCGTATGTTTGTTCCACGGCGACGTCACGCCGTGCATGTTAAATCGTGCATCACGGCCGCGAGGGAAGCTGGAGCAAGTCCGGATATCACAGGTTCGAATCCCGGCACTGACAGTAGCTATACTGAGTGTAGTTCTTCCCTGAGTTTTACGACACTCCCTCCAGGTAAAATGCCAGGATAGTACCTTACTTCAAGTCCCAGAGAACCTACCTCAATCCTGCCCCTAATCCTGTTACACCCACTACTACAGTCACCACAAATATACAGGTCATTACACAAGTTCAACGCACACCCAACAACACGGGACTGTTTACAAATGCATCCCAAGTCCCTAAAATAACAACAACATTTATGCTCTGTATAAAAGTGAAATATGGATGCATTTACTGTATCTTGTTCATATGCTGAAACAAATATACAAGAAATGGGCCCCATACACGAACAATCTTGAGTGAACTCTTGAATGCGCTTCCCAGTCGCGGTAGTGATGAGTGCACGCGTTTGGATAATACTTTCGGTCTAAAAGAGTGGAGTGTGGAGTGGAGTGAGATGTTTCAGTATGCTTGAAATCATGAGTGACCAGTTGTAGGAGTGAATGAATTTGCGAGTGTTGGAAATGGCAAAATATTGGCTGATGCCTAACAAACTGATGCAAGAAGATGGTATATTGGCTTTCACGGCCTGTGAATTAAAACTCAACAATTCTTCTAGGTTTGTGCCGTGTCTTGTGTGGGGTTTCGCCTAGGACACCAAGCTGGCTCATCGGCGGGCTCTTGGTGTCCCCGCCCGGACCCCCACAGGAGTATCGAACTGCGCGATACCTCCCTTTATATAGAGTGCAACTGCACTCCTTGACTGCGAGAACCAAAAGCTCAAGCAGCCTAAACCTCCCTATGAAGGCTTCCAAAAAGATGGTATATTGGCTTTCACGGCCTATTTAGTATCCTCATAATAGAATCTAGCAGGTTTCCGGTACAATAAATCCAAGTGGCTCTGAACGCTGTGGAGATATTGCAGGTGAAAATTACGCCTTTCATAAGATCGGCCAGTTCCTAATATTCTCGAAGTAACTATTAAACGTTCCTTGCCTAGAACGGCGTTCCTCACCACTGCATCTCGCGTAGCTAGATTTGTCCCCGTTGCATTAACAAGTCTTAGAACAATATCGTCTCTTTCCTTTCTTTCTTTTTTCTATTTGTAACTTGACAAGCTTCATTATCAATAAAAAATGACAGCTGAAGTTAATTTACACTTATTTAAATATGAACGGCACTCTCCGCTTTGGAGCTCAGTTTCAACAGAACGACTGTGATTAAGTTAAAGACTGAAAGGCATGCGCACTCCCTGAAGTCAAAAATGCACACTCCAGGAGTCAATTCAAACGTGTAGGTGTTACGGTGAATGGTTTCTTCACGAATTAGATGGATTAATAGGAGAAAGATACACACTATGCTTAAATGTCGATGTGCCTCGTATTGAAAAGTGTTGGGAGAGAGAGATGAAAGATGATTTACTAGAATCAGATTAGACCAGTGTTTGGCAAATTTAGTGGTTTTGTTACAATATAGGGACTTGTAAATTATCGTCTCTGAGCCCCGTGTACATAGGCTAAGCTGTGTGTGTGTTGTGTTTTTAGAATTTGTTTGATAACCTGTGCTGTTGTGGTGTCTGTAGTAGTTTGTTTACTTGAAATGCAGATGAGAATTAGAAGGGAAGCGACAGTGGTCTTAAGTTAGAAACCATCCCAGCATTTGCCTGGAGCAGAAAGGGAAATCCACGGAAGACCCCTTCCCGGTTGGCTGAGATGGGAATCGAACCCACCTATTTTTAGTTCTGCCTCACGAGTCTAAGCGTATCCCGTTACAGCCCTCAGACCAGAATTAAATTCCTTGGCGGAGCCGGGAATCGAACCCAGACCTCTGGGACGATAGTTAATAATGCTAGCCGCTTCACCACGTGGTGGTCAGTACATTTAGGGTCATGTCAACAAAATAATATTGCACAGTTGGGTTAAGAAAATCTGAACACCTGCTGGGAGATAATTTTTATAAGTTAACAACATGTACTATCTGGGGTATGTCTGCTTCGTTGCGCACTCTTGGATGTCACCCCGGAGGCCCGGGTTCAATTCTCAGCTTTGCCAAAAAATGTAATTCTGGTCTGAGGGCTGAAATGGGGTACACTCAGCCTCGTGAGGCCAAACTGAGAAGAGGAGGGATCGATTCTCACCCTAGTTTTCCTAGAAGTGGTTTTCCGTGGTTTCCCACTTCTACTCCAGGCGAATGCCGAAATGGTTCCTTAGATTAAGTCCACGGTCACCTCCTTCCCAATTCTCATCTGAATTACAAATACTTACACTGATAGAGCCATCACAATGGCACGGGTTATCGGACAGATTCAACACACACCCAAGTATACGAGGACATATAACCACGTTGTCGCAAAGATCCTAAATGATTAATAAAATACAACAAAAACAACAACAAAAACTATCCGGGGTTAGTGGATGTAATGTAGCTTGGTGCATTTTTAATATGAACATATTAGGAAATTTACATTGTCGGTTAAGAATGGAAGGTCAACTGGCTCAACAACCAATGTAGTTTGTTATTATAAAAAAACGAGCCTTACAGTAGTCGCATATGATGTGTAACATCTGACATAGAAGAAACCTCACGTGAAATTGTTGATACACCGGTATTTTATAGTATTATTGGCACAAATATTAATCTATTGTAAAAGGGAGTGTTTTACAGATATTGTAGTTTATAATACGGAACTCATTTTATTAGATGATTTGTAGCTTCCACCAGCACTAGACTAAATAAAGAATACGATATGGATCAACTAGATTAATAGACGCAACACCGCTCATAACCTTAAATTCCTCATAAACAGGTCCTCTTGATTCACAGACCAACACGTAATTTCATATGGATTCTGTTATTTTTTTAAATTTAGTTAATTTACCCTCTAGGTTGGTGGTTCCCACGGACTCAGCGAGGGAACTCACCACTACCACCTCTATGGGCAGTGTCCTGGAGCTTGGAACATCTGTCGTGAGGGATACAACTGGGGAGGTGTGATCAGCACTTCGCCCAGGCGGCCTCACCTGCAAAGCGAACAGGGGCCTCATGAGGGATGGGAAGGGATGGAAGATTGGGATGGATAGGCCAGGAGGAGGGAAGGAGGCGGCCGTGGCCTTACAGTAGGTACTGTACCCGAAAATCCAAAAGTAGCCTGTTGGAATATCAATTGCCCCAGCTGGATTGCCTATTTCTAACAGCACCGGCAAATTACTACATTAGAAATCGCTCCCAACATGGCCATTAGGGATTTTAATACAGCAGTTACAAGAATATTGTGGATCAACAACCAACTACACGGGGCACACCTACTTTTACTTACCTTCTCGGGGACTGGGAATTCAGCTTCGCCTACAATATTGTGACCGTCAGCCGGGTGGCAACGGCACATATTTGTGAGTGACCTTCAGAAGTCCTCCGGTAAAGCTGTCGGGATAGCCAACAACCGCGATGACTCTCCTAACATCTCCCCCGTCGGACCTTTAAAAGTTTGCCGTGAGGATCAGGTGAACTTCCTAACAATAGGCCAATGCGGCACGAGGTTCTATAGTCCACGGGGAGCGTGGTACATGGTTGCGATGGTCAAAGATGGCCTAAGGAAAGGTTCACCTCAAAAACTAGACTGTGAAATTAAACATCCAGGCTTATGTAAAACACCGTGAAAATTTATTGTAGATTTCCACAAACCCCTATCCTAGTTCGGAGGGTTATATTCGGCTAATCCGCAAGCTAAAAGTTAATGATAATAAAAGTTCAAGTCCCTAACAATGAAGTTGCATTAACCCTCGCGAAAGATCTAATACACAATAAGTAAGCAACAGCAACAACGCTGGGTAAATGGTACGACGCAAAATCCCTAATACAAGTTATATGATCAAGCTAATATGAAGTTACATTTAAGTGAAGGAGCAAAGCAAAGCTAAGTTATGGTGGTACCATTTCCATATTTACATTTAACTTTTCTAGCTAAGTCCTATCAGTTAACATTCAAAGTTACGGCGGTGACGTCCGTAATAGCAAAACAGTTACAATACAAAGCTAAGTGTACAGCCATTTAAAAACAATTAATCTAATCAACAATCATGTGCTATATAGCACGCAATAAAGGTAACATGGGGAAAAATACAGTTTCATGACATCAATAATTATAGTACAACACAGTTTTTATTATAATGCCTTCCTGCCCCATGGTTAACTCTTTGTAAACCATTGTCATCTAGCTTGATAGTACTGTAATGTCGGTGATAGCGTAGTTAAAACCACGTCTGACAATCACATGGCCTGCGCTCCACACACTATGAACTAATGGTTCATGTGTGCGCCAGGTCACAACAAAAATGTCTACAGTCTTCGTCGTTTCCAATAAAGGAAATCCCTTCATCTGCACGGCCATGTCAGCAGGTTCAAATGTAAGAATGTCAAATTTTAAATGGAAACAATATGTTAGTTAGATCCTGTTTAAAACAATTATGCGGATGATGTTTATTATGTCGGTTTATGTTCCTTCCGTAGGTTTATGGCGTATTCTGACAAAGGCCTGACAAGGAGTGGTCTTCTAAAGATCATTCTCCCGCAGCAAAACATCGACTCAATAGTCGGAAAACTCAACGAGCAAACTCGGCTCGGACTCACAATAACACGAGTTATCAGCGGTAAATACCTCGCTTTCAACAACTCTCATAATAATGCCTCATAACAACAACAGATGCGCGACTTACAACAATGGCACGTCTTACTCACTCAAGGCACATAATATCATGGGTTACCTGCGGCAAAAACCTCGCATTTAATAACCAAATTGCCTTCATTATAATTTGCCTCTCTCAAGAGGATCGCCAACAATGCATAAAGAAACCTGACAACCCTGGACATGTCGAAATGACATTCCTCGCAGCAAAATATCTAACTAACAGTATGAAAATCCAAGAAAAACAAATGAACAAAAATACAGTAAGAAACACTGGGTTTCATGAGCAATAGCTGCATTGAAAGAAAGAGATGAATGAAATCAACATTCTGTCCTATGTTATCGTAGTTCTGTCTCGCTTTCAAGCATTTGTTTTCAAGGTTACTGGGTCAACAAACCAGTTTATTGGTGACAACTTCACAAATTGCAGTCCTTCACTGACCACATTTTTCAACAGGCAAGGCCGGCTAGTTTTAACATTATATAATACCGTAATATTTGGCCTAGCATATGCTTGGTTCAAAAACCTTATAGAATCCGTGTGCTAAACACGTTACAATTTAACTGTACAATAAAGTATCGCAGTCCTTCATTTCAAAGAATAGTAAATCACAGACATAACAGCATGTCTCACGAGCTTCTTTGCTCATCAAAGATATAACACTTATTAAGTTCTCAGTATAACATTAACACCTGTGTCCTCATGACAGAAACAAAGTAGTAACAAATTGATAAATATGGCACAGATCTGCAACTCTAGACCTGCATAATGATGCGATAGTGCACTTAGTTCGATGCTTGACATCTACACTTTCTCCAAAATAATAAATCTGTCAGTATTTGACTATAAATTGGCTTCTGAGCGCTTTCAAAAATGAAAATACAGCATATTTTTATAAAACTGGAAACTACAGTTGGTTTCCTAATGATACGACCTATCTAACGAGGTCATAAGTCTCAACAGACTGGTTGCAAAGATTGCAGTTAAATAAAGTGACGATGACATCTGAATGAAACCACGGATAAATATCCTACACATGGCTGAGCAAAATAGCTGCAAATGATGACAGTCATGTTGGGAAGTGGGTCGGCTATAACGTGGTACGACGTCCATCAGGACGGCACCAGGGTTAACCAAAACTGGTCTACCCCACAGGGTGACTCACAATGACTGAAATAAACAACAATTATACTAATTACAACCCTACCTAGCAAATGGCTGACACATAAGTGCGGTTGATTCACAAAAAAAACTACGATATCTAAATATACCACCGCGGACTATTACAAAAGAAAGGGTGCCCAAACTCACGACTTTTGGTAGCTCTCACATCGGCTCAGACATTCATCGACCAGGGTCGCGAAAAACTCTGCTTGGCTCTCCAGCATGGTCCTGTCCTCCACGGATTCACCAATCTGGACCTCCCAAGCAACCAGGGTTCGTTCGCCTCCGGATGATGGTCTCCCAAAAAGGTCTGGAATGTGCCTGGAAGTCGGCATCCACGTTCCTTCGTCTGCGTCCTCGGCATCCTGACGTTCCATCAAGCTGGTGGTCTCCATCACGACGTCTCCCTCATACCGGAATGGTATTAGCCCATAATCGTCTTCTTCACCATGGCGTGGAAAAGTTCAATGTCTTGCATGATGTCGAAAATGTCGAAATATCTCGTTCCTCTCGGCGTTTTGGCGTGATTATTGTGGACGATGCAAATAATAGTGTTCTCCACAGTATTTTGTAGTTTTCAGCCTGTTGATCCTCAAGATTCAACACGATGCGATGCTTCGCTTGTTAGCACGTGCAATTGTATCACGTTTTATCAATCACGTGGCATCTGCGATAAAATTGATATTTTCAATTCAGAATTTCCGTAGCAATAATGTTGTGATCGTTGGCAGTAATAATCACGTCGTTTTGGCACAATTATCAGACGATAACTCTTATATTTTCGGCGTGGCACTTTGCCCTTCCACTTACACGTGGGAAAAATATCTGGCGTATGGCACCAATTACAGTTTGTAGAAAATATTGCCTAATATGGCCTTTCGTAGAACAATAATATGTCCACAATATGTGACAACGTTAGTATAGTTATTTTTAACACACGATGCAGTCGGATGCTCACTTGAGCACAAAAATATTTATAATGTCCACGTCGCGACGGACGGATACTCAAAACACGCCTGTCTGGCGTCAGATCTCCAGATGTAGTCGTCGTCACTGACTTTCACTCGGAAGTAGGTCGCCAAAACGAAGTCATTGAGCGACTACTTTCATAGCTCCTTGCGTATCTGCAAGTGTTATACCTTACCAAAAACGTAATAATCATTCACCAAAATGATTCAATAATACAGAATGACGAATTAGAATATTCTGAGTCTTATGAAAGGATAAAAGTGATTAACAAGACCTCCAAAGTCAAAAATGCAATTGAGCGCTACTTCAAAGAGCTCTCTGCTCCACGTGGTATTGTGGGTATGTTCAAAAGTACTACATCCCATAATAATTATTCCGTCACAAAAATATCACATGAACCATAGCTCAGCGGGTTCATCATATCCACAATACTCTAGTACTTATATTTAAAATGAATCACACGCCAACAACAACAAATAACGAACTGAATAAAATGTATTAACAATGGTGTAAACTAACCTAGTATAAACAAAATAACAACAAACTAATTTAACAATCAAATTAAAATAAAAACACGCAATCATTCACACTTCCTTTCTACTCCACATCTTACTAAAATGCTGTGTAAAAATAAAATTATGAGCATAAGATCTTGGCTTGTTTTAGGCCTACACAGCGTAAAATAAAACCGTTTAATGAAGGCTCTTACATTCGTGGCATTCCTGACACATGGTTTCATTCAATAGCCTGCGTTTGTAGAACGCACATGCACTGGCCTAGTTTCATCAATGAAACACCAGCACCACGCTGCACTCGGAACTGTTTTACAATTTATACAAGGCGGTGAGTGTCCACATGTTCATATTATGACATCGCTCTCCGAATCTAACGGTGAATCATTCTAGCCAGCCCACATTGAGACTGCTTTTGAGTGCGTTTATAAAATGCGTAAAATTAACATTTCGATCATACAAAAATGCACATAACTACTTTGTTTCTTAACAATCATACTGAAAATTTTTATACACTCTTCCATTCGCACCCCGTAATTGTTCATGACCAACGACAATTACTCTTAACAGTGAACAATCATTCATACCAAAAACATCCGGTCATAAAACACACGCTATTCCAAAACAATTGATTAATAAATCCTTCTAAATTATTTAAGTAATTGAATCATTTTCAAAAAATATTTACATGTAATATGTTCATAATAATATACATTATTTAGTGTTGGTAACACGTTACTTCCGAGATTCTGGCTTCTCGGTTACAATACAATTCTCAACTAATTATATACACTGGTTTTCACATAAACATTCTTTAACCTTTCGTAGTTTTGATATACTGCTTACTCGTCGTCTTATATAGGTTTCATTACATTGTCGGTATAATACAGTCGACTAATTAAGGTTAACTGTACGTAATTACATAACTTCGGGTTTAATGAAATTTAATAATAGTATTATTGACATAAGTAGACAATCTTTCTCTAGTTCTATTTCCGCTAAAAACCCTCCTGTCAACACAGCTAGATCGTTACTTCACATGAACTGGACTACTTGTATACAACGGCTCTTATCATGATCCATGCCTTCTAATCAAAGAACAATAATACTTTGACTTCCCTTTAAAATGCGGAACTCCCCTCGCACGAGGCTTCTTCATAGTTCTACAAATCCTCATATAACAGTATATATGGCATAAATAATTATCATCCACTATGTTAAACAATAACCAAAAAGGATTAATTATTATTAACATATCTTCTGTAGGAACTTCTCTCAAATAATGGCATGACCCTCAGTATCATTCCACATGACTACTGGACTACAATTATACATGCTTAAGTTATTCCAACGAAACTTCCAATTGTAATGAACAATATTAGACTGTCGTGATTAACCTCCTAAATTTTACTCCACAACAAGATAATTAACTGTTAACTCGTCTGTCGCAAATACATGTAATAAAAATAATACTCCTGTCTCACCTCACTTGCCAAGCTTTAAATTGTTTATCGTTGTAATATCAGATCCACAAAATGACGTGATGTTACACAAATAGTATAAAATAACACACATGTTATTTATAGTGTCAGATAGAATTCAGTCTTGACCGGGATAAACTAGCTTTGAATTCCTAGCCAAACATTTGAATAATCTTCTATCAAAAGGTATTTCCTCTAACATTTTAAGTGAACATAGCTCTCAGCTTTACAAATAATAAAAAGGTTTGTCGATGTCGTAATGTTTTTCCACTCTACACAAAGAATGTTTATAGGGATTAAGACTTCGGTCTTATCAAACGACTAGTATTTCATAGATCGTCGACAGTTTATGTACAATAATGATATAACAATATCATTCTATGTTTCTTCTGTTCTTGAAGTTAGATGTTGTTACATTAAAGTGCTCAAATTAAATTTAATAAGAATTTAACTTAAGCTGTGGCACAATTTCAGAATACTTGGTTTAAATAAAATTATTAAAATTCGAGAGTCGAAACGACTAGTCTTCTATGAGACAATATGATTCCTCAAACAAAATTTTTAATGTCAGTTACACAACTGATCCGTAGAGTAAAATTGAAAAATAGATGAAAGGCAATCTCCTAAATAATCTTGAAGCATAAAAATCTTAACACACATCTGAAGTGTAAAATACATGAAAACACTGAAATACATGAAATGTGAAAATATGGAAGTATGGAAATAAGAAAATATGAAAATATGAAAATATGAAAATATGAAAATATGAAAATATGAAGTAAGATCATTGGCTCAGAATGTCACTAATCAAGCTCTATACTATAAATGAGAGACACTGCTACCTTATTTGGACGAAAACTTGAAGATCTGTGTAAGTATTCCCACAATACTTTAGATGTTTCCTCAGTACAAGATACTGAGATGGATCTGCATTCGAACCTCGGATTTGCGACCTCAGAGATAGGAAACGTCCCTCTCTGGAATTCACCAACATTCGCCTGGGCTCGAACGACATCCTTCTGGCAAATTCTTCTGTGTTGCTGGGCTACCCCTAGCTTCTTGACAAATCTCTTCTGTAGAGTCTTCATTCTCCGTCGTAAATATGTATCAGCCTCATCATTGGAATATATTTTATAGAAATATTCATATAAATGGTGAATGAAATATTTCCATTGCTAATTGATGTTACATTAGTGTTCGTAGACTGAAGAAAATGTACAACATGGACCGTACACTACGTCTGTATTCAAGAATACGTTGTCTAACGAAGTTCCATCGTTGTATCTTAACTCCTGTTATCGAATATGTCTCTGGCGCATGACTATTTAATTTATCATATCAAAAATGTTAATTATGTTGAATGAAAACATTTGAAGAATAATAATAGTCATTCTGATAATGTTTATGTGTTGCGCCAATGCTAAAAGTTCTTCGCTACTGTTCACTTGAACTGCGCTCGCCAACTTAACGTTGCAATTTAAAATGATATTCAGCTTTATTTCCAACACATTTGAAAATCTGTCTAACAGGCTTACATTGTCGAAACGGTGAATTTTAGAAAGCTCGACCTTTCACAGAATGTAGTATTCAACCTGTTTTTTTATATATATTCGCTTAGTTATATTCAGAAATCAATTATATAAGAGATAAAATTAATTCAATGTTCCTCACAACTTCACGTAAAATGGAAGTGCGGTAATCTCCTACGTTCCACCAAGCTATCCTCGCGTCTCCACAAGTCGACAGTCGTCGCACTCGGACAAAGCCTTGGGATCTCTGTTAACCCAGTAAAAACACTTCCTCACTCTTCAAAGACTGCTGGAATAGGAACATCGATCCTTTGATCTCCCCCTCCAAGTCGAAATTTTGGCGGCCATATCAATCTCACACCATAATTTTAGCGCGTAGATTACAAATGCTTATTACTGCGTAGATTAACCGATCTGCGGTTTCTAAAGTATCAGACATATTTTCTTTTAATATTCTCTTCATTACCAAAAAGAAAATCTTCTTCTAAGGGCCCAAATGCATAATTTCATCACATTATGTAATTGAAGTTGATCCCGTCTTCAATAAGACCTCTTCTCATTGGCTCTGGGCTGGGATCCAATAGCATAATTTATAACAATATGTATAATATTAATTTCCAAACTCGCTGTTGCAATGCCAATTATAGCCTTCTAGAAGCGTCTATTGTGCAATATATCACGTGATCGGGCTCTCCCACAGCCTCGAGCTTGTAACACTACCCTCCTGTGTCACACTTCCAGAAATTATAATTGCTGGTTAAATTTTATCATGGGGACGAAAAATACTCTCACTTTGTCCCAAAATAATTCAATTTCCGGGGGTATTACCATCCCGGCATTTGCCCGAAGACGAAGTGGGAAACCACGGAAAACCTACTTCGAGGATGATCACTTTCGTGATGTTTATGGTGCGTTTTTCTTTCGTGCCGCATTTGTCAGTTAAATGCTTTTGAGACCACCGAACGAAAACATATTGTACTTATTCATTTCTGTTAACATTATAATGTTTATTACTACTGTTTAATCTCTCTCTCTATATATCTAAGATTCTTACCTCAGCCTGTTAAAGGTCATGCGCCTCCAGCATACGCTCGCATACTGAAAAGGGTGTCGACTTGCTTGCTGCCTTCCTGTATGACTGACGTCACAGCTTGCCCTGGCCAATCATCGCCCGCCAGCCTGGCTTCCAGACGTTTCTATGATGTTATTATTTAAGTGGCGGCGTTTTGCTCTCCATCAGCATTCCTTCTTCAAACCTTCTACGGTCTTCTTCAACTAGCGAGAGGCATTCGTGCCTTCCGCCCTTCTCCGGGGCCTTCTAAACTTCGGGCCTAATCTGCATTTATGATTGAAACTACCAGGAAACGCAACAGCAGAGAGCTTCAGCACTGAGAAAGTGCATTCTACATTTTACTTCAAACCGCAAGAAGCTGCATCAAATCGCAGTTCTAAAATGCCATGTTATTTGGCATTCAAGAAATAACATCAAAACCTAACGATGTTAAACAATGTACAGCGCTGGTGAAGAAGAAGAAGAAGAAGAAGAAGAAGAAGATCGCCCTGGCGAAGTTATTTTCCTGATGCTGGACATCTCAAATTCTACTACCAAAAAATCAAGTGTTGGCCACGGCAGTCTCCGTCAGCATGCTTCTAGTCATCGCCACTAAAGATAAGTTTGTGCCTTTTTTATTATTATCTTAATCATCTTCGTTGTAAGTGTTTGCTAGCAAGTGCAAGAATATTAAATTTGTGTGTGCATCAAGCAGAATGAACTTTTGAATAATAGCACATGGCTGTGCCAACCTAAATAAAATTAATGAACATTTGAAATTGCCCCAGGCGGGCCAGCATAACTAATTTTTTAATTAAGGCTTATTTATTAATGTGTTTACAAGTTTCACCATAAAAATAAAAGTATTGTATTTACTCTCAATGTTCAGTCTAGTATTGAAAGAACCAGGTCGCATTTCCTTAGCCCAATCCTTTCAGTCTAATCTTCTCTTAAGGAAGTTATTTTGTCCAGGCCTTAAGCCTGATGCTGTCCTCCCGTTTATGTTGATGAATTTGGGCTGTTCTTCACATAACCATTTTGGTGCCGAAACCCGGGATGCTTGTAAACATTCTGTTTAACCAAATCTTCAAATTTCTTAATGTTGGAACTAATTCAAAATTTAAATGCCATACTGAACATTGAGGGTGTTAATATTTTAAAAATTGTGTTTTCTAATCTACTTCGAAAGTTTCAGCTCGAGTGTATATGGTTGGCACTGAGAAGGGAGACAAACAACAGGCCCGTATTTCACTGCAGGGGAAGCCGCACTCTCTTTTCTGGCAGACTGTGAACTTCTTCCGAAGCAAGGTGTACCAGCTCACAGTATAGTCGTGAGTACACAACAAACTTTCATAATGCCGATTGACGAGAAACTCATTAATGCTAGAGCTTCTGTCAAAGGCAAGTTAACGCGTTTTCGCACTTTTCTAGATGAGCTCCCGGAAAAAGAACGTAATAGTGGCGTAATTTCTCAAAGACTGAAAGGTTATGAACACGCCTTTGAGAAATATGATGAGATCCAAAGTAATATTGAGACCACGGATCCCGACCAGCAAAGTGACCGCTGTGAGGTTGAAAATTTATATTATAAGGGGTTCGCAGACGCGAAGCAGCTTTTAAGAAGTTTAACATTGCAGGAAAAGCAGGAGAAAACTCCTTCAGAATCTTCTTCTTTTCCTTCCCGTGTTATATTACCGAAAATAGAATTACCTAAATTTACCGGAGATGAAGCTACATGGGAACCATTTTTTGAATTATTCAATTCATTGATTCACGAAAACGATTCTCTTCCTTCAATACAGAAGTTTCATTATTTGCGTTTGTCCTTGCAAGGCAACGCACTTAAACTCATCCAAGAGCTTACGTTGACAAATGAAAATTATGAAGTAGCTTTGGCACTTCTCAGAGATCGGTTTGGGAACACTCGTTTAAAAACTCAACGTCACATACAGGGTTTATTCAATTTACCTATTGTTCAAGCTGATAATCTTGCCTCGCTTCGTAATCTGATCGATGCTGCAGAACTTCATATTCGTGCGCTTGCAAATTTGGACCAACCAGTTGACCATTGGGATCTATTTTTGATTCATCTTATTTCTGTTAAATTAGACACTAAAACTTTAAAAGATTGGGAAGCAGATCTGTCGCAACATTCATTGTGTACCTATGAAGCTATTATTAAATTCTTAAAGGCGAAATGCCAAATTCTCTCTGCTGTAGCCAGCCAAAAGAGTAGCTCCACCTTCAAACCTCCTTCTAATAGTAAGGTCATCAGCCCCACTCAGAGAGTACTAAGGTCACATGCCTTTTCTACCAATATTCGGTCTTCCAATCAAGTACAAGCTTGTGTTTTGTGTCAACAACCACATAACTTGTACCAATGCGCTCAATTCAAATCTTTATCTGTGGATGAAAGACGCAAATTAATTACCACCCACAAGCACTGCTTTAATTGTCTATCAGCGACACATATGATAAGCAATTGTCGTTCTGAACGGTTATGTTTTCACTGTAAAGCAAAGCATCATACTCTCCTGCATAGGCATGAAAGATTGCGGTCATCAGCAACCAATAGTTCATCCGCTAAATCTAATTCTGAGACTTTGCCTAATAACGCTCAGTCTTTTACTCAAAGCTCTGTTTCGTTCAGTAAAACTCAAGTTTTATTGTCCACTGTCCAAATTCTAGTGAAGAATGTTCACGGAAAATGGGTTTCTGTAAGGGGATTGTTAGATAATGCTGCAACTAACAATTTTATCAGTAAATCGCTAGTTCGCAAGTTAGGTCTACAAATATGCCCTACTTCTATAGAAGTTACAGGAATTAATGGTTCCAAATCGCAATCTCTGAGTTATGCTAAAGTGGATGTAAAAGATTCCAATAATCTTGGCATTCATTTAAATTTAGATTTTTTAATTATAAATTCCATAGGTAATGACACCCCCATTACTTCTTTTCAAGTCCAGGGTTGGAATATTCCGCATCATTTGCAACTTGCAGACCCGAATTTCAACAGAGCTTCATCTGTAGAAATTCTTTTAAGTGCCAGCATTTTTGGCAATGTTTACATCCGGAAAAGGTTAAAGTTGCCCGTGATGTTTTCTTTCGTAGAACTGATTTTGGTTGGATTGCCACTGGGCAAATATACCGCAACCCCGTTCAACAAAAATCTCATTGTTATTTTGTTGGTGCTGATTTAAATCAAGAATTAATTAAGTTCTGGGACATTGAGGATATTCAAGTCACCTCACCTCATTCTCTCAATAATGAGATCTGTGAAACACACTACGTAGAAACCACTGTTCGCACTACTGAAGGCAGATTCGTGGTTACTCTTCCTCGCATTTTTAACCCCCCTGTTATTACAGAATCACATTCCAGAGCTCTCAAAGCTTTATTCGCAATTGAAAATCGCTTTAAAAAAGATGCTCTTTTAAAAACTCAGTATACTTCCTTCATGGAAGAATACGAATCAGCGAATCACATGGAAGTAGTTCCAAAATCTGAAGAAATTAGTAATCCTCCTAAAGAAATAGTATATCTTAATCATCATCCGGTTTGGAAAAATTCTTCCACCCGAGAACAGATAAGAGTGGTTTTTAATGGGTCATCTCCAGATGCTAATGGTGTTTCTCTCAATGACACTCTGCATTCTGGACCCGCTATTCAGACAGATCTTACTTCAGTTTTACTTAACTTTCGTCTATTCCCCATTGCTGTTCTTGCTGACATCAAGCAAATGTATAGGCAAATTCTAGTAAATTCAGAACAACGTGATTTGCAAAGAATTTTGTGGCGAGACGACAATGCAAAACCTATAAAAATATTTCGTTTAAGAACAGTGACATACGGTCTTAAGCCGTCTGCTTTTCTCGCAATACGATCTCTTCACATGTTGGCCGAGCAAGATGGTCATCTTTTTCATCCTCTAGCTTCTGAAGTTTTGAAAACTGCATTTTATGTAGATGATTTTCTGTATTCCTTTCCTAGTATCTCTGACGCACTTCTTGTTTGTGAAGATTTAAACTCTCTTCTTTCCGGTGGTGGGTTTACCCTTCATAAGTGGAACTCGAACTCAACCGAATTTTTATCTAACTTTTCACAAGTAACTCCTGTTGACAAATGTGTTGCGCTTCCTACTGAGGAATCAGCTATTAAAACCTTGGGTGTTTTTTGGTCTCCTTCTACAGATACCTTTTCCTATCAGGTGCACTTATCTGAGTTTCACCCTCGAACGAAAAGGCAATTATTATCGGAAATAGCAAGAGTTTTTGATCCATTGCAGTACATTGCTCCGGTGGTTATTACTGCAAAAATTTTCTTGCAAAAACTTTGGTTATTGAAAATTGGTTGGGATGAAAAGGTACCCTCCCCCCTTTTGGATGAGTGGTTGAAATACCGCAAGAGTTTGTTAGATCTTTCTCAAATTTCTATTCCTCGCACTTTAATTTCCGACATTTCATGTCAGTATTTCGATTTGCACGTATTTGCAGATAGTTCTAAAAAGGCATACGGTTGCTGCGCCTACTTAGTAGGCCGCCCTTCCAATACTTTACCCGGATTTTCCAATTTAATTTGTGCAAAATCAAAGGTAGCCCCACTCAAATCCATATCTTTGCCTAGATTGGAATTATGTTCTGCTGTAATGGCTGTGGAATTAGCCAGCAAATTAAAAATCAGTTTAAATTTGAAATTTTCGACCACATGGTTTTGGAGTGATTCTTCCATCGTGTTAGCTTGGCTTTCAAAACCTTCTTCGCATTGGACCACCTTTGTGGCTAATCGCGTTTCTAAAATACAAGAGTTGACTCATTTTGACCAATGGAATCATGTTCCGGGGAAAGAAAACCCCGCTGATATAATTTCACGTGGCTGTTTGCCCAAGAAATTAATTTCTCTTAAACTATACTGGAATGGTCCGGCGTGGCTCAGTCAGGATTTTTCTTGTTGGCCTCGTTCATCTAATCCGCTCGCAGAAGATGTTCCTGATGCTCGCATTGTTACCGCTTCCCTTTTTCTAACTTCTATTGCTACTAGTCTTTTTCAGCGTTACTCTTCATTTAATAAATTAATTCGGGTGGTAGCATATTTATTTCGATGGAAATTTCTTGTTCTTGATGAGCCTGTGAAGCCGCAACCCTTTCTCACTAAAATGGAATTGGAATTTGCTACTCGTAGAATCTTGTTTCTTATGCAACAAGAAGTATTCTTTCTTGAGTATCAGACGCTTTCAAGCAAAAAAGCTTTACCAAAGTCTAGTAGGCTGTTACCTCTCACCCCTTTTTTGGACCAAGATGGATTAATAAGAGTGGGGGGCAGGCTAGAAAATTCTAGTTACTCAGATGAGAAAAAACATCCCATTATTCTTCCTTCTAGACATCCTATTACTACTCTCATCGTAAAGAAATTTCATTATCAGAATTTGCACGCTGGCACCCGCACTTTGCTTTGTTTAATTCGCGAGCAACATTGGCTCATTAACGGTGTTCATGAAGTTTCTTCTGTTGTTCGGAAATGTATACCTTGTTTCAAATCCAAGCCCCCGCCAATCACGCAAATTATGGGAAACTTGCCATATTTTCGTTCCGAACCCAGTAAGCCTTTCGCCCTGACGGGTATCGATTATGCCGGTCCTTATGTCTATCAAGTTAATTCCCCTTTATCTAAGCGAAAGTTGTTAGGTAAACTTTATATTTCTTTATTTGTGTGCATGGTGACAGGAGCCATTCACCTTGAGTTGGTTACAAGTGCTTCTACTCCTTATTTTATAGCAGCCTTTTCTAGATTTGCCTCTAGAAGGGGTGTTCCTTCTGAGGTTTTCTCAGATAACGCAAACATTTTTGTTAGTACTTTTGATCTTTGGAAAACTGCACTTACCTCTCCTTCTGCTAAGGAACAGTTTTCTAATTTTTCTCATGCTAAGGGATTCAAATGGCATT
This sequence comes from Meconema thalassinum, assembly GCA_946902985.2. Lineage (NCBI taxonomy): Eukaryota > Metazoa > Arthropoda > Insecta > Orthoptera > Tettigoniidae > Meconema > Meconema thalassinum. The sequence continues at coordinate 1,097,403,796 of OX336389.2, read as the reverse complement.
TCACTCCCCCTTACGCCCCCCATCATGGTGGTCGTTGGGAATCTTGCATAAAGCTCACGAAGAGACAGCTGAAGAAAACCCTTGGTTCAACCATCCTTTCCTGAGGAATTTAATTCCTTAATTATTCAGGTTGAGGGTATCGTAAATTCTAGGCCGCTCACGCCTTTGTCTAACGATCCTAAAGATCTTCTTCCGTTAACACCTGGCCATTTTTTAATAGGCTGTTCTTTAGCTTCTACGCCTCCTTTGCTGAGTCGACGCTGTGATCTCAGGTTGCCTATTTTCTGGAGAAAGTTAGACTCTTTGCGAAACTCCTTTTGGCGCCGTTGGAAGCTGGAGTATCTCGGCTCACTTAACAGAAGAGAGAAGTGGTGGCTTTCCCAGCCTGATGTGCGAGTGGGAGATATGGTTCTTTTGCGAGATCCAAGTCCCCCTCTCGTATGGAATATTGGTAGGGTAACTCACTGCCATTTGGGTCGTGATTATCATGTGAGAGTTGTAGATGTTCTCACTAGTAAGGGTGTCTATACTAGACCAATTTCTATGGTTGCTATCTTGCCTGTTGAGGCTTAGTGTCATCTTCTTTATTGTTGTTCACGTTTTTGTAACTGATTCTTTGATTGTTTTCTTTCGGGGGTCTCGGAGCATGATCACTTTCGTGATGTTTATGGTGCGTTTTTCTTTCGTGCCGCATTTGTCAGTTAAATGCTTTTGAGACCACCGAACGAAAACATATTGTACTTATTCATTTCTGTTAACATTATAATGTTTATTACTAGTGTTTAATCTCTCTCTATATACAGTGTGGTCCACCAGCCCCTTATTTTTTTTGGAGGAAGGCAACCCAACTAACGCGTATATCATAGTCGTCCTAAAAACATTAGTACTTGGCCTAGTACAGCTTTACGGTTGAGTTCATGCTCGCGATTAAAGTCGAAATTATTGGCAGCAGTGTTATTTCAATGCCATCAACTATAACGAATGTGTAAATCGACACATCCAAACAACACTGCCTTACGAAAGACATGAAGTGTCTATGAGGACTACAAATAGACTCAATACGTGACAGCTCCCTACCACGGCTCACGGTAGCTAAGATGGTTAAATCGTGCTTCTCTGCCATAACGTCAGTCATGCTGCAATGTAGCAGGTTCGATCCCAAGGCAAATAAGTTCTTTTTTTTTCTTAATGCCGTTTACAGTAGCTGCACTACGGACACATATCTACCTGTTCCATAAATGAATTTTTATTTGGTCCTGAAAAGGACCGTTTTTATTCGATGCTACGTAGGCAGGTTAGACGATGACATAATGGTATGTAGGAAGAAAGCTTGTAGTTTAGCGTGACCGTTAATCTCGCGATCATAAGCCACGGGATCTCCATTTTACGTGAATTCGAACCACAGGACATGGCGTTGGTGAGAGGCGAAGAGCTTGACCGCTGCGCCACCACACCCCCCTGTAGGAATAAGGCAAGGTACTCTGCATATTCAGTGTAGCAAGTGTTCGAAATGTTGACCACCTTGGTTGATGCAGATTTCAGCACGACGTATTACAGACCGTCTTGCACGCTGTAACATCTGAGGTGTAACAGCTTGGCATGCCTCGGTGATTAGTTGCCGAAGGTGGTCAGGATCTTCAGGCTCTTCAGGCTCATGTGCATATACTACCTGCTTTAAGTGACCCCACAGGAAGAAGTCAAGTGGCGTAAGATCGGGTGATCTGGCAGGCCAGTGAAAGGGTCCTCCTCTTCCTATCCATTTATTTGGATATGTATCATGAAGATGGTTCCTGACGACTAATGATCCGTGAGGTGGGGCCCTATCCTGTTGCCACCACATTCGCAATCGCTCGCGCAGTGGCACAGTACATAAAACTTGCGAAATCTCGACAGATATGTATGAATATTTATGTTCGAACATAATTTTTTATTTTTATTTTAGTCGTTTACCCTCCAGGTTGGTGCAACCCACGGACTCAGCGAGGGAACTCACCACTACCGCCTCTATGGGCAGTGTCCTAGAGCTGGGAACATCGAATCGGAAGGGATACAACTGGTGGGGTGAGATTGGCACCTCGCCCAGGCGGCCTCACCTGCAAAGCGAACAGGGGCCTCATGAGGGAAGGTAAGGGATGGTGAGGATGGATAGGAAAGGAAGAGGGAAGGAAGCGGCCGTGGCCTTGAAGAAGGTACCATCCCGGCATTTGCCCGAAGACGAAGTGGGAAATCACGGAAAACCACTTCGAGGATGGCTGAGGGGGAATCGAACCCCTCTACTCATTTGGGCCACCCGAGGCTGAGTAGACCCCGTTCCAGTCCTCGTACCACTTTTCAAATTTCGTGGCAGAGCCGGGAATCGAACCCAGGACCTCCGGGGCGGCAGCTAACCAGGCTGACCGCTACGCTACGGAGGCGACCTCGAACATAAAATACTTATAATAATTATCGTCGAACATAAACCGTCGTATGCAACTCGTCTATAATGGTAATTAAGACATCGAAGACTCGTATGAAAATTATAAAACTCGCATACGCTCGTTTTATAAACATACTCGTGTCTTAATTATTGCCATTATAGGCTCGTTGCATAATGCACTATTATGTTCGACCATGCCGAAATATAAATATGATATGCTAGAAAACTGCATCTTAAAGAGGCTCATTATAGTTCTAGTTTCTTTATGATAGAGGTTCTCCAAAAATCAGAGCTCAAGATTTTCATTACGACACAGCTGTTTGACCAATTAGGTAAGGATCGCATCGCACATGCACTGACTTCCAAGGCCTCCTATTTTAAATTTCACTGCCTGGGAAGTGTCATAGTGGCGTATTCGAGGAGGCCATGAAAGAATACAAGCGTCCAATGCGCAATATTCAGTAAACGAAACTCGACAGTTATTTATGAATATTTAATTTCCTGCTGAATTAACTCGGGTAGGATTATTTTTGTGCAAACAAAATAACGTGTGTTGGCATGCTTGAGGAATTGATTATCAAATCTTTATCATCTATTCGAGGCCAACCTAAATCATCTAGGAAGTGGTTTCCCGTGGCATCCCACTTCTCACTTTCTATCCTTCTGGTGTATTCTGCTCCACATGTAGTGTAAGCAACGGTGGCTGAAAGGGTAACGCGTTGGACTGCGGATTGAAGGATTCGGGGTACGATACTTAGTAGAGGGGGAAGATTCATAATTTGTTTTCGGTACGTTTTATCGTCTGTGTCGGCAACTTTACCAATGTCTTACGACAGAAATGATACAAGAGGTCACAGTTAATTATTGAGGATGGGGCACTAGTAATATAGCGAGCAGATGCATTTTCAGGTTGGATTCCATGAACGGTACGTTGTTTCCGAATTCGGTATTACACGAAACATCTTAATATGTACACGTCAAATAGAGTTTTCTTCTTCTTGCTAGAATTTAATGACAAAATATATTTTTTTAGTCGGTTTACCCTCCAGGGTTAGCTTTTCCCTCGGACTCACTGAGGGACTGCACCTTTACCGCCTCCAGGGCAGAGTGCTGGAGCTTGAAACATAGGACGGGAATACTACTGGGGAGGTGGGACGAACACCTCGACCAGGCCGCCTCACCTGCAAAGCGAACAGGGGCCTTACGAGGGATGGGGAGATTGGGAGGGATAGACAAGGAGGAGGGAAGGAGGCGGCCGTGGCCTTGCGTTAGGTAGTATCCCGGCATTTGCCTGGAGACGAAGTGGGAAACCACGGAAAACCACTTCGAGGATGACTGAAGGGGAAATCGAACCCTCTATGCTCAATTGAATCACCCGTGGCTGAGTAGACCCCGAACAAAATATTTTTGTTTTCTTTTCTTTTAGTCGTTTACCCTCCAGGTTGGTGGAACCCACGGACTCAGCGAGGGAACTCACCACTACCGCCTCTACGGGCAGTGTCCTAGAGTTGGGAACATCGAATCGGAAGGGATACAACTGGTGAGGTGGGATTGGCACCTCGCCCAGGCGGCCTCGCCCGCAAAGCGAACAGGGACCTCATGAGGGAAGGTAAGGGATGGTGAGGATGGATAGGCAAGGAAGAGGGAAGGAGGCGGCCGTGGCCTTTAAGAAGGTACCATCCCGGCATTTGCCCGAAGACGAAGTGGGAAACCACGGAAAACCACTTCGAGGATGGCTGAGGGGGAATCGAACCCCCTCTACTCATTTGGACCACCCGAGGCTGAGTAGACCCCGTTTCAGTCCTCATACCACTTTTTCAAATTTCGTGGCAGAGCCGGGAATCGAACCCAGGACCTCCGGGGCGGCAGCTAACCATGCTGACCGCTACGCTACGGAGGCGACAAACAAAATTATACCACGGAAAATTTTAAAGAATACGTATACCGGCGATCAGAATCTTGTTTCATTAGAGGGGCTAGAACATCGCGATCATTTAGCCCCGTGTACTTGGGTGTGTGTGTAGAATTCCTATGATAACCTGTCTATAGCGGTGTCTGTATAATGTATGTATTAGCAAGTAAGGTGAGGATGGGGAAGGAGGCTGCCGGGGCCTTAAGTTAGAAACCGTCCCGGCAATAGCCTGGAGCAGAAGTGGGAAACCACAGAGAACCACTTCCAGGGTTCTGAGGTGGGAATCGAAGCCACCTCTTCTCAGATTTGCTTCACGAAGCTGAGTGTATCCAATTTCAGCCCTCAGACCAGTATTGGATTTTTTGGCAGAACTGGGAATCGAACCTGGACCTCCAGAGCGACACGTCGATATGTTATGTTAATATCCATGACATTTTTTTTTTAATTTTCTGCCATTACAGGTCACGTGGCAAAAGCTATCAATTCGGTCGTATTCTCTTTATAAATCAGGAAAATTCAACCCACCCTTCACAAAAATACATTTAAGGGAATGAATGTGGCAATGTAGTTACATCCCTACTAAAATGGAGCGTGGGCTTTCATTAAAAAAAGTATGCCTACCACTGGATTCGATGCACCATTCTACCCATTTTCACCCGCCGTCTACGGCCGTGCTTTAACCGCATCGGCCACCAGTGCATGGTAGAAACCGCGCGCTGCACTTGCAGTTGTTACTGTAGCCGTCCACCTCAAACGTTTAAATCCATCTCAAAGTCTTCAATCACGGTTTATGGTGTTGATTTAACTTTCTACTATTACAGATCACGTGGCGTAAGCTATTAATTCGATCGTATTACGTATATGTGTGTTATTTCAAGGAGTGATAAGTCATATGTTAGTAGAATGGGCCATACTATTTGGCGGGGAAAAGTTTAAGGTCGGTTTTTCTTTGCTAGACTCATGACCCAATTACATTGCTGTCACACAGTCAGAGGGCAGAGCAATATCAACCATCGGGGGAAATGCAGTGTTAGTTGGGATTCATAAAACTAAATAATAAGGGGCGGGTGGACCACACTGTATATCTAAGATTCTTACCTCAGCCTGTTAAAGGTCATGCGCCTCCAGCATACGCTCGCATACTGAAAAGGGTGTCGACTTGCTTGCTGCCTTCCTGTATGACTGACGTCACAGCTTGCCCTGGCCAATCATCGCCCGCCAGCCTGGCTTCCAGACGTTTCTATGATGTTATTATTTAAGTGGCGGCGTTTTGCTCTCCATCAGCATTCCTTCTTCAAACCTTCTACGGTCTTCTTCAACTAGCGAGAGGCATTCGTGCCTTCCGCCCTTCTCCGGGGCCTTCTAAACTTCGGGCCTAATCTGCATTTATGATTGAAATTACCAGGAAACGCAACAGCAGAGAGCTTCAGCACTGAGAAAGTGCATTCTACATTTTACCTCAAACCGCAAGAAGCTGCATCAAATCGCAGTTCTAAAATGCCATGTTATTTGGCATTCAAGAAATAACATCAAAACCTAACGATGTTAAACAATGTACAGCGCTGGTGAAGAAGAAGAAGAAGAAGAAGAAGAAGAAGAAGAAGAAGATCGCCCTGGCGAAGTTATTTTCCTGATGCTGGACATCTCAAATTCTACTACCAAAAAATCAAGTGTTGGCCACGGCAGTCTCCGTCAGCATGCTTCTAGTCATCGCCACTAAAGATAAGTTTGTGCCTTTTTTATTATTATCTTAATCATCTTCGTTGTAAGTGTTTGCTAGCAAGTGCAAGAATATTAAATTTGTGTGTGCATCAAGCAGAATGAACTTTTGAATAATAGCACATGGCTGTGCCAACCTAAATAAAATTAATGAACATTTGAAATTGCCCCAGGCGGGCCAGCATAACTAATTTTTTAATTAAGGCTTATTTATTAATGTGTTTACAAGTTTCACCATAAAAATAAAAGTATTGTATTTACTCTCAATGTTCAGTCTAGTATTGAAAGAACCAGGTCGCATTTCCTTAGCCCAATCCTTTCAGTCTAATCTTCTCTTAAGGAAGTTATTTTGTCCAGGCCTTAAGCCTGATGCTGTCCTCCCGTTTATGTTGATGAATTTGGGCTGTTCTTCACATAACCAGAGGATGGCTGAGGTGGGAATAGAACCCCCTCTACTGATTTGGACCACTCGAGCCTGAGTAGACCCCGTTCCAGTCCGCATACCATTTTTCAAAGTTTGTGGCAGAGCCTGGAATCGAACCCAGGACCTCCGGGGCGGCAGCTAACCATGCTGACCGCTAATCTACGGAGGCGACATGGATGCTGTTAAAATGAGTCATATTGATATGATAAATATCGTTTAAAATGATAATCTGGTAGCAAAAATATCTACCCCGCCCAGGATTCGAACCAAAGATCTCTAGATTCACAGTCATGCGCAATAACCCCATGGCTATTTCGACTACGTAAATATTGTGTACAAGATGGTGACTTATTTCCACGTTCCAATAATACTGCATTACGGAATTAATTTTCATTTATATTTTGCTTGTTTCGATAATGTTCCTGACATTGAGTTTAAAATGCCTTATGCCAATGCAATGCCGACTACTTACAATGTTTGATATTAAGGCATTTTGCCATTTAAATACTGATACGAAGAATTCGAACATGTACCATGTCATTTGTTTAAATCACTTGACACCAGAGTTTGCATGAGCGTTTTCTGTTCAGTATGTCATATACATTCCACATGGCCGAGAGTGCGTCATGGTACCAATTTTCGACACCGCGCGCTGATTGTTTCTCTTACCAGTGCCAGCTGGATTGATCGATCGAGTTGGCAGTGTGTCTTATACTTCCGTTCGATCCACCACTGCCAGCTAGGGCACACTTCCATTCGATCGATCGAGCGGGCAGTGCATACTTCCGTTGTCCACCACTGCCAGCTAGTACACGTCCATTTCATCGATCGAGCGGGCATTGCATACTTCCGTTGTCCACCAATGCCAGCTAGTACACTTCCGTTTGATCGATCGAGCTGGCAGTGCATACTTCCGTTTGATTCACCACTGCAAGCTCGATCGTTCCGATCCACTTCCGTCCCCAATTTTCAAAATTACTCCCACAAAACTATCCAGCAACCTAGTGGAAAGATGTTACACATCAAAAACGTTTTTAAGCTAATGGCTTTTAGTGCCGGGAGTGTCCGGGTACATGTTTGGCTCACCAGACTATGTAGCTGCTTCTATGCGGACACCCATGGGGTGAGCTACAAGTACCGTCGCGTGTTGAGTGTTGTATGGGGAGGAAAGTTTGAATGTAAGGACGAGGAATTGAAAGGTAGCGGCTATGGCCTCTAGTTAGGGACCAACCCCGGCATTTGCCTGGACGGAAGATGGGATAACATTGAAGACCATTTTCAAGGTTGCCGGTGGATGTATTCGAATTTCCTCGCCTCCCGGATGTGAGCGACTGTCTGCAGCCACGCCGTAACGACCACGGCTAACTCACCCGATACCAATGTAGTGATGGACTGAAGACAAACAACATGCTTCATACTGCCAACTAAGTCAGAAATTGATGTATTATCGTGACCTAACGACATAGTATCGAATGTAGTCGAGTAATGACAGTATTATTTTGCTACTGAGCGTCCTTGTCATATTGCCTGGTTTGCATTATTGGGAGAACGATTATCACCATACTTGTAGATACAGGCCCAGGCCGAAAGTCACTGGGCATTTGTTACTTTAGTTCATTAATTTTCTCGGGTAGGCAATCGGAGGGACATTCTTATGTTTGAGAATATCAAATGGAGTGGTCAGTAGGTTCAATAACCCCTCGTGGAGTAGAGGCTAGTATTCTTGGCTGTCGTCTTGGGGGGTCAGGGTTCAATTATCAGCTTTGTCAAGAAATGAAATAATTTTTGTTTGAGGGCTGGAATGGGGTATACTGCCTCCTGAGGGGAAACTGAGAAGAGGTGGGTTCGATTCCCACCTCAACCGTCCTGGAAGTGGTTTTCCACGGTTTCCCACTTTTATTCCAGACAAATGTCTGTATGGTTCCAAACTTAAGGCCAAGGTCACCTCCCACCCAAACCTCATCTGAATTACAAATACACACACTAATACATCCATCACAATAATACAGGTTAACAGACAAAATTCCATACCCACTCAGATTCAAGGGGCTAAATGATCACGATGTCCAAACTAACACATGAAACAACAACAACAACAAGTATGATCCATTGTCTGTGACGCCTTTAAAAGAAGCAGTATTGCTTAATTTTCCGTGAACCCCTCATGGTGTAGCGGCTAGCATTCATGGCTGTCGCCTTGGAGGTCCAGGTTCGATTCCTGGCTTTGCTAAGAAATTTAAATTCCGATCTGTTGGTCGGAACGGGCTACACTCAACCTTGTGAGGCAAAACTGAGAGGAAGGGTTCGACTTCCATTTCAGACATCTTGAAAGTGTTTTTTCGGGGTATCCTACTTCTACTCCAGGCAAATGTCAGGACGGTTCTTAACTTGAGGCCACGGACGCCTCCTTCCCAATCCTAATCTGAATTGCAAATACACACACTACTACAGCCATCACAATAACGCAGGTTATCAGACAAATTCCACATACACCCAAGTACATGGGGCTATTTGACCACGATGCCGTTAAGCACCTAAATCAATCGACAACAACAGAAAGGAGCTACACTGCCTGACAATTGCTAAGGCACAGAGACATTGGTAGAAAGGAATATTCACTGGCATTTATGGAAGACATACAACACAATACATACGTAATGGAGGTGGAGTGGTATATATATAACAAAAATCAGTCCAGATTTCACCTCTTGGGAAAGCAGGATAACAGATTTAATGAAATCAATACATGACTTTCTTGTAGGAAACAGTTCAGACTCACAAAATGAAGGTCGATAGCAGTCTCTGAGCAAGGAATATGCCCTCCTCAGACACGAATGCATATTGTGCACCTGTTATTCATGCTGTCTACTAAACTCTTGAGGAGTCATTGGGGATATTTTCCCACTCCTCTCTCAAGGCGATTTTAAGATCTTGCACGGTTCGTGGAGGGAATATTTGTTGAGAAACACGTCTGCCAAGAGCATCCTAGGCAGGCTCGATAGGATTCAAGTCCGGGAGTGTGCAGGCCATTCCATACGTTCAATATTTTCACTTCCCAGTGTGTCCCCTACTGCAGTGGTCCTGTGGGGGCGGGCATTGTCGTCCATAAACAGAAAGTCAACACCTACCACTCCCTTAAAAAGACGAACGTGGTCCAGAATAATCTCACTGCAATATCGATGTACTGTAACGGTACCACGTTCAAAGAAATGCAGCAGTGTTTGGCCATTGTGCATAATGCCTGCCCACACCATAAAGCCGTGGCATACCGATGACGCACATGAACATTCTGAGGTGCGTAACGCGTTCTCCTCTCTCTCCACAATAACTGGTGGCCAGAATCACTTGTCACCGTGAAGAGGAATTCGTCGGAGAACATCACTCTGGACCACTGTTGCTGACCCCAACCAAAATGTTCCTTACACCAACTAACTAACTTACTCTTGCTCGACGATGGCGTGGTTGAAGTGGGAGGCAATAAACAGGCTTCTGAGCATACAAACGGGGGCTGCGTGGCGCAGTCGGTAGAGGCGCTGAGCTTCTAACTGAAAGGGAGTGGGTTCGATCCCCACCCCGGTAGTAGATTTTAGAAACAAAACTACCACTTTCGGAAACGCAAATGGCCCTGGGAATCACTCAGCCTACACCAGAAATGAGTACCAGGGTAATTCCTGGGAGCAAAGGCGGCCGGGCGTGGAGCTGACAACTCCATCCCATCTAGTGCCGATGTCACAAAAAGTGGAAGCCTCTACCTTCCACTACTCCCAGGGCCTCCATGGCCTGTATGGAGTTGGCTTTTGGCTTTTGAGCATACAAATAGCCTCATGTAATCGCGTGAAATGGTACACGTGTACCGGTAGCGGTTGCAAAGTCTGCAGTTATCTGACGAAGAGTAAGATGTCTATTCCTTTTCGCTGCAGATAACGCGTCCCGCCCTCTCCTGTGCCTTTTACACTCATTGGACGGTTTTCCTCCGCATTTGTCCGTCTTTCATGGGCAATAGTCACTTGTTCCATAGCCATTGTCAGGCAGTGTATTTTCGGTGATTCGCTTGGAGAGAAGCTAGTAAGCGGGTGAATAAACCTTCAGGGGAGACTTGTACTCGATGCAATTTGTCCGACCGCTGCGCTGTGTATCATTTCAACCATTTTATTGATATAGCCTACGGAATTAAAATAACACAAAAAAATTGAAAGTCTAGATACTTTTTCGCATACATGAAAATAATACAATCCAAGCATCATTACAGTTCATGCCACGGATTTTGGCCGGTCAGCTGCGGTTGCGCAGTCGTATAGAGAATCGTCGTTTAACCTAAGGCATGTGCAATTGATAAGTGAGGTGTCAGTTGTGCGGAAAGCAACTCACGTATCAATTTAACTTGCCTGAGGCTCACCGACTGTTCTCTATACGACTGCGCAACCGGAGCTGACCGGCCAAGAACCTATGCGTGAACTGTACCTCATTCTATTTAGAATAAAACTGAAGCGCCTTTCGTTTATTTAATGTAAGCTGAAAGTAGCCCAGGTCTATCCAGTACATAAATTAAGATACCGATTTGTATATAATAAACATGACACCCTAACAGACGTAGACCATTTGTCGGTTCTGTACAGTAACTTTGTTAGGTAATTGCATATAATAATAATATTATTGGTTTTACGTCGGTTTTAGCTACTGCGGCTTTTAGAGACTCCGGGGAGCCAGAATTTTCCACTGAAGGGAATGCTTAACGTGCCAGTAAATCTACTGACAAGGCTTCCCTGCATAAGCGCACCCTCTAATGCCAACTGACTGCGCCACGATACAATCCTATATTCTTTGGCAGACCTGGCGAGAACGTTACCACTGCGCCACGCTGTTTGTTAGTTATGTACAGGGGGCGTGGCAGTGCAGTGGCCAAGCTGCTTGCCTCTCACCAAGGCGTACCAGGCAATGCATCTGAGATTTTCGAAGTGAAATATAACGTCATGTGGTTCGGATACCACGTATAAATGGAGGGTTTTAAGCGTCAGATGTACGCTGACGTAAAATTACAAACTTCCTTCCTTCATTCAATTGTGTGCAGCAGCACAGTATATCTTATGATTCTTGCCTTGCGGTGTCAGCACCTGTTAATAACTGTATATCAAGTAATGGCTTGTCCCCTTTTACTGCATCACAACATATAATGAGAGGAACTCCACAAAGAGAACAGTACTCCATAAAGATCTCGGTAAATTAAATATTGTGTATAAAATATTGAGGCTCCTACATTTATGAAATTTGCGGTATCATGGATAACAATTTAGGAAAATTGTAATTTTTAGATCTTCAGTCAGTCAATATCAAGGAGGATGTATGAGTAGAACTGCATCTTAATGCAAAATTGTTACGCCAACCTATTGCTCAGCGCAGTTAGTTCCAACTGACAATATGAGATAGTGCGACCAGGCCACAGATTACCTACTACTACAGATAGCCGACAGCCATGCTAATTCTTGGCACCTAAGACTTCAGCGCTGACTGGTGATTGACTGCGGTACGAGTTGACGTGTAGCATGGCCGTGCGGGTAGCCTACCCCACCCCTTCCCCTCGTTCCGCTAAATATTGTCGTCCTAAATGCCCACTTCAATGTTCCGGAAATCACAATCTTCCCAATACTTATAGCACGTTTGTAAGTGTGGAGATAATCATATGATCTACAAGAAATAAATCACATTCAAAATACCAATAACAGTTTTTTTTAAATAATACCAAAGTGGGAAATTGTGAATTCCAGAACTCTGAAATGAACAATCACAGCATTTAGGACATGTTAGTTATTGTTGTTTTAAGGGGCGGAATTACGAGCTCACCTGCCCCTATTTTAGGATATGACCTCATCAATAATTTACATGTTTACATTTCTTTCAGTTGCAATTGGAGCATATTGCATTGGTGACAAGAATTAGGCTGCTAAAAGGCCTGCAGCATATTATTACTCACCTTAAAAAAATGGTCCCTTCCAATTAACCACAGTAGGCCCATTTAGGCCTATAACCAATTAGTTATTAGAATAAACTGCAAAGGAAAAGAACTGGGAAGGGAGAATATTCATATCTTAAAATGCTTGATGCTGTTAGGAATAACAGTAAAATGTTAAGAGAGAATGCTAAGGAAACAGGTGGTGTAACCAGATCACACTAAAATTGTTAGTGCAATTAGTGCCAAATTCATTAGGAGACTGAAATTTCAGAAAAATAATTGGATATTACAAAATTTCTATACAGTATTTAATCTCATATTCCCTTTAAAATATATCCAGTTCACCAATTTTTGCAGGGTGAAATACAGTAAGTACATCAAAAGAATCATCGCACACTAATAAAGTAATTTCTATGACATGCTGTGAAGGGGAAAGGAGAAATAGGACTTTCAATGAAAAACAAGAAAAACACTCAATACTGCTAGAAATCATCATGTTTTATTTAAAAAGTTGTCAACGAAGAAAAATAACAGCGAGAGTCAAGATCACACTTAGGAAAAATACAGTAATCAAATCTGGTCCTCCTAAAAGTACGTGTTGAGGCATGTTCCTTTCTTCTTTCTTGCCAAGGCATAACAGTAGGCTATAGCACAGGATAATGAACCTCTTCCCTCCTTTATGCCATGGCTAACACTGATGAACAGCAAATTCCTACAACACATGCAAGTTTGTATGTTGAGACAGTGAACTTAATAAAATATGTAATGCTTCAAATGGAGAACTTCAATTTGCTGATTCGTGTATGGTTGCATCTACTATAACTACATTTTAAAAGAATCTCTTATTGTACAATCATAGTGTTGTTGATATTAATTCATTTAGGGCTTTTGATACCATTCATTTAGCCCCGTGTACTTGGAAGTGTGTAGGATTTGTATGATAATCTGTGTTATTGTAGTATCTGTAGTAGTGTGTACTGCTCGGGTCTAAGCTGCGTGAACCTAAGAGGAATGTGCATCGCAGACTATGAGAAGTGGTGTTGACGAGTGATGAGGTTCCTCAGTCCGTGCATAGTACAGAACCAAATACATTGGTCGGTGACTCACTCATTCATTCGTAACACCACAGTGGTTTGAGCAACGGCCCTATGTAAGCATTATTGGAATAGAAAGGAATACCAGATATCACGGCGGGCTGTTGACAGACCCTTCTCTTCTCGCCTGACCCTTCCTTGCTCTTTCCCCTCACCCCGCAAGTTCACAGAGCTTGGACCCGAGCAGTATAGCCTACTTTTTGTAATTCAGGTGACGACTGGAAAGGAGGCAGCCATAGTCTTAAGTTAGGATCAATCCCAGCACTAGTCTGGAGTGGAAGTGGGGAAACCACGGAAAATCACTTCTTGGATGGCCGAGGTGAGAATCGAACCTACCCCTTCTCATTTCTGGCTCACGAAGCTGATTGTGAGTCGTTCCAACCCTCATACCAGAATTAAATTACTTGGAAACTAGCCCAGGACCTCAGGAGTGGCAGCTACCACACCACAAAGTGGTATTATAGTAGCACTGAATGAAAGTAGAACGAGTGATAACATTCTCTATAAGGGGCAGATGACCTTGTAGTTCCGCCCCTTGAAACAACAATAACTCACTACCTATAGGTGTATTTTCCAGAGTTGGAATCTGACAGTTCAGCACCACTGGGCAAAAACAGTTGACGACTAGATCGCTCGCACAGCTTGTTGCCATGGAAACTATACAACGCTGCCAATTTGAGTGATGCTATTTGACCACGTGCTTGTCGCCGATCAGTCGCTTGTTTGGTTGCCTCCAGTGCACACTCACCTTGCTGCGTTTCATAGTCTGTTGTTTTTATGAGTTATAATTGTTTGATTTAATTGGTTAATTACTTTTTAGTGTAGGATTTATAACTTACTTATTTATACTTTATACTTATAATTCATTAGAGATAAATTTCATACTGTTAGTTACCATGCCAATAAGAGTTTGTTATCTAGACCTCCTATACGGTTACCTAGGCAACAAATATTCATCATCTAGGCCAGGGGTTCTCAACCTGTGGTACGCGTACCCCTTAGGGGTATGCGAAACATTTCAGAGGGTACGCGGCAGGCCATCCTTCTACTCGATCCACATGTGCAGTGAGCTTCGTGCCGTGACTACTGTGTCAGTTATTTACGGCGCGTGTATTTGACTTCCACAAGGAATTGCATATTTTCTTTACCGAGCACAATTCTAATTAATCATCAGTACTCAATGACTTTGGTTGGCTTTTAAAATTGGCCTATTTAAGTGATATTTTTGAAAAACTGATTTAGAATAAGCGTATGCAAGATAGTGTTTCTGATATGTTCTATGTTGAAATGAAAACTAACGCAATGATTGCAAAAATCACCCTTTGGGAAAAGGAACTGAAAAACAACAACTATATTTTGATTTATTAAAATATCTTTTCTTATAAAATTACAAAGGTTAAACCATACTAACTAAATACCTTTTACATTTTTAATAACCATTATTACTGCCTAAGAAAGGTTAGTAGGGGGTACGCAGGATGTTAAATTTTTTAAAGGGGTACGATGGTTGAAAAAGGTTGAGAATCCCTGATCTAGGCCTAAAAACATCATGTTTCTCAGTGAAGCGAACGAACTTCATCTGTATTATGCCTATTATTTGGAATGTTATTCGAAGAGAAAATTCTGTTTATTAAAACTGATTGAGACGAGAACCTTCATTTGACCCTCACAACTTGGTTAATACGGATGCGTGACTATCCCCACTTTGCGTGACAAAATTCAGGGTTGCATATATGGCTATCACGCTACCTATTAATTAATTATTGTTCCAGGCCAAACCCATTGGTCTAGAGAAAGATTTATTGATGTGTGACTATTCGCACTGTGTGTGACAAGAACTTGGGTTGCATAGGCTGCACTATCTAAGTTAGTAATATTTGGTCGAGGCAAATAGTTACAAGTTGTTGCATCTAGACCGTCATTGGAGTTGCGATGGACTGTGGTGAAATCGTTAACATGATAGAGGGAGAGGGATTGGGATTTCTACGTTCAATATCTGCCATTGCTAAACTATTTGCTGGCTTATTCTCATTGTAGTTGTTCGAATAGCTTCAAAAGAAATATTTATATTCTGCACAAAGTCTTGACATGTTTATCATTTCGTGTAGTTTTAGGAATGATTCCTTGTATAAAGTTTCAATCGAATTAATGCTCTCGTGTCCGGCAGGTTTCATCTGCATCGGAGTTGAAAAATGAAATTGTTCCAACGTTAATTCTATCTTGAGAATCAGCTGTTGCTGGTTGTATTACTATGTATAACATGGTTGTGACCATTAGGTTATCTAGTAACTTATCATGTTATGTGTACTACTTACAAATGCACATTTTGGTTGTAGCATATGGACATTGTACTGTGATTAGAACGTTGTGAAATTGAATACGAGTATCTCAAAAATAAAGCACACAAAAGTTTTCTAGTTATATCTTAATACTGCAACCAATATGTGCATTTGTAAGTGCACATATCATAAGTTTATAGATACTGGTCTCGCTGAAGAAGGTACAGTACCGGTATCAATGTAATGCCAAAACATGTAGCCTACATCGTTTAATAAATATTACAACATAGTATTGACAAGGCAGTGGTTCATCAAATGTATCACCAGCCAATATCGTTAACTATTATCACAATAAAATGGTAAATATATACGCATTCTAATACTGTATTTGTCCATAATTCACACATAGGCTATAATGGTCGACACAGTTGGAATTTTACTATATAAGTCGTGATCTAATAAAGGGTATGGAGGGTTATAGATAGCAGAGGAGTAAACTAAGTTACCGTACATAATTTCCAGATTCAATTTGTTTCATTACAGAAGGTAATTATTTTGGCTAATATCCTCCGCAGTCTATAACCCACCCACCTTTCTCTTTTTAGATCACAACTTATATATATTCCATCTGTGTCAGCCATTATCCGCATGAATTATGCAAAAGTACAGTATTGCCAATCCCACGTATTGTACCCGATACCTAGTTCAGGCTATCGGCTACGCCAGCAGACATTAAGCCGTAGTTGAGATTTTGGGAAGAGTTATGAAAAGATAGCGTTCAAATCGAGTCAAGAGGAATGTCGAGATGACGTAGAAGGTCTAGGATTTAGAAGGCACTGACAGCAGTCAAGCAGATGGAATTATGGATGGAAATATGAAGCTTTATTAAGATCTATATGGAACATGGTATGTAAACATCTCAGAAGAGAAGATATAACAAGCATTATATATGGTAATAATTTGAAGGAAGACAGATAACCCTTAAGTTATTGTATAACTTAATAGCCGAGATGATCGGGGTTCGAGATTATATTTGTGACGCAAGACCACAGAGGTGGGGAGAACGTCACGTGACTGCGCCAGGGAGGTGCAGGTCAATGCAGTCCAGAGACAGTCAGTCGAGCTCAGTGAGCAAGTCAGTCGAGCTCTGTAAGCAGAGGAGTCGAGCTCAGTTAGCAAGAGAGTCAAGTACAGTTAGCAAGAGAGTCGAGTTCAGACAGCGAGCTGAGTAGGATATATGCCGAGCGTATGGTAAAGTCGCGCAGCGAACAGCATTTGTCACGGAAAGTGAAAGCGACAGGTTTTACTTCACTAAGCAGAGCTGCATTTTGGTTACGCAGAACAGCATAGCAGAGCGGCATGGCGAGGCCAGCTTTAGGCGGAGATTATTCTAGAACATTGCAGTAGAGACGAGCGGGTTATTTCCAATTTTATACGCAAGCAATATGATAGAAGCTGAACTTCATTACAACATTGAGTTGGAACTTGTGTTCAGTAATCGAATTGTACAGGCAGATAGTTACGAGATACTGCAACTGTGAACTTTAAATGAACATAGTTTTTCAATGACATTACGAC
Source organism: Meconema thalassinum (assembly GCA_946902985.2). Taxonomy (NCBI): domain Eukaryota; kingdom Metazoa; phylum Arthropoda; class Insecta; order Orthoptera; family Tettigoniidae; genus Meconema; species Meconema thalassinum. The sequence goes on along the minus strand of OX336389.2, from coordinate 1,097,386,427 downwards.
TATGCATTTCATAACGCATTCCAAATAACATTAACGATTTTAGGCAAACGTAATTTTACAAGCATATGCACTTATGAACATTGGCACGTGCATTAATGCAATTCTTTCTTATGAAGTGTTATAAAATACCGAGTACGAACACAGCTACAGGGTGTTTCATAAACTTATACACTCTGATAAATAAATTTTATTTTCTACAAGTGAGACTTAACCGCTGTGGAGATTGAACTTTCAGCACTCAAACCGAACATTGTATAGGACGGTGGCGTAACGTAGAAGAGGAATATGGGGTACGCTGTTTCTATGAACTTTTTCGTGAGGATTTGGACAGTATCCGCTATGGATAACCAGCAGTTTATCATGTCGGAGTAAACGAAGACAGAGACGCGATGGCACCACGGAGCGATGGATTCGATTCCTGAAGAAGAGGAGGTCCACCAGCTGATTCACTTGGGATTTGAAGGAAATCGTCATTGCGTGGGTGGAATGATATTCACGCCGATCTTTCGAGAAATTCATTACAAAAGGATAATCGACGATCTTTGAAATTTAATAACAGCTGATTATGAGAAGGTACTGTAAGAGTTATAACTTTCTGATATGATTATTTTCATGAATACTGGGCACACATGTATATTTTTCTAATAGGAGTGATACGATTATTTAGACATGGCTTTGACTTTATATGCTTCAAATTTTGCTAGAATATGGCGTGACCATATGATATGGCAGGCATCATTATACGAAATTCTCACCATTGGTTGGCTTTATTAAGCAGATGTTTGGTCTTTTAGACATTTTTCCAGCAAGGATAGTTTTCATGAATAGTTTTTTTTGTGTGACGAGTATTTCGAACTCGTGATCTGCAATTGATTATCTAAATTACTTCGTCAGTTCGTTGCATACTAGCGAGTGTGTATTATTCATCAGTAGGGATTTTTGCCATTGGATTGTTTGGAGATATTAAGATGTTATTCACTTTAGTGAATGAATATCGCTTTTATATGACAACTAGAGACTTGTTGATTCCGATCTGGTACATTAACTCATTTAGTCTTCGAGATGGGGTCTTTCGTATTTATACGATTGTATGGTGGTTACTCATCTTACCCATCGTTCAGGGCACTATCATGTTAGACGACGGGGCAAGGTCTTTCGTATTTATACGATTGTATGGTGGTTACTCATCTTACTTGCCATTGAGGGACTCATTTTTATCATCCGAGTGTACTTGAGATTGTAAGAGAATCAAACAAGGAACTACTAGTCACATATCAGTCGAAATTTTGTTAAATAAAGTAAAGATAAATGTCAGCAGGGTTACATTTGTAATTCTTGTTTGCCAATCCAATATTTTGTTGCTATACTCTTTTGAGAGTACTTTCAGTTTAACAGCTGGTACAGCTGATGCTTTTGATGATTTTTATAATTGTGTTTGATACCTTTGAGAAGGATTTAAAGTAATTGAATCTTGTAAGATGAATCATTAATGGTCAGATTTATTTTAAGGCAGATCAGTATTGCATATTTTGATATGAGAGATTATAGCACATTGGTGTTTTTCTGTGATGTGAATTATGAGAATTGTAAGAGAATTTATGCTATTTGAAAGCAGATCTTGAATTACTAAGGTAATATTTTTTCTAATTGTTTAAGAAGTTGTCTAGATGTGATCAGAATAATTACAGTTATTGGAGATTGTGTGCGTTGATAATTTGAAGCCAGTTATATATTTTTTGTAGATCATGCAACATGGTTAAGTGAAGTTTGTGATAGGCATTTTGTGGAAATTGCCAAGTGATAGTTGCAATGTTGCTAATGTATTTTGAGGCAGATATGAGGTTGTCGAACCCAGTCTAGCGTAATTTTTGAGATTCAGGCTGTATGCTGAATATTTATGGAGTTTTGTGGAATAATTGTGGTATTCAAATGTGATATTTGAAGAAGTGAGGATATATAATGTAGTTGTGGATAGTCAGATCCAACGTGATGTCTTGAAGGCATTAATATTTTTTGGCATGATAATTAAATACGAGATATAACTTGGAAGTGATAAAACTGTAAGACAACGTTCTATAACCCATATTAAACAATTTGTTAGGAAATTAAACAAATAAATAAAGTTGATAATACAAGATTTTCTGATAATAATAATTAATGAAATAATAATCTGAAATTTAAGCATATTAATGATCTGACCTAATGAAATAAAAATCAGAATGACTAGATGAAATAATGAAAATCTAAATAACCACAAGAATAAAATTTAAATAAATTAATAAATTAAATTTTGGAATAAATCAATGTATTAAATAAATGGATGAATTAAAGATTGGATAAATAAACTGATTTAAATAAATTAATAGATGATTGGATAGATGATGAATAACTGAATTAGAAGGTGATAATTAAGTAAAGAAGCTGATGATTAATGGATTTATATGGAATTAAATAAATTTAATTGAGATATAATTTGAGGAATTGCAACTTGAGTTGAGGAATTAAACAATTTATATTGATGATTTAAGATGATTTAATCTGAAGGAGATAATAAAATAAGATTGCGTGAATAATTAGAAAGTATAATGAAGTGATGATAATAATTTTCATTTAAATGATTTAATGGTGATGAGTTAATGATTCTGACAGGAATATGTTGAATTTTGAAATGAGAATTAATGTGAGAAATATTTAACTTTGATGATGATGATGATGATTACAACCAATGAGCAGGGGACTTTCTGTAATTCACAAACAAGCAATTATTAATGACAATGTAAATAGTGTAAATTAATTATTCGATGTTTAGGAGCATTTTACTAACGCATTCAACGTTTAGATTATGCCATGCAAGCCATAAATTACGTGATATTTAAAATATGTGATTATAATATGTGTGTTTAGACAGATTAATATTTTTTTTCAAATCCACATTCATGATGTTAATTTAAAGAGAAATTAGGTCTCAGGTATCACGAATGTCAGTGACGAAAGACATAGTGCTACGGTGATCCTGAGAACCCAAGAGAACTTTAGAGATTTTTCCCATTTTATGTGGATTAAATACTTTTCATTAGAAAAGAGATGGTTCGATTTTTGGACAATGACAATTTAACGTTGGCATTCGACCATACTCTCAGGTAGGATGAATATTTAAAATGTCTGTCTGACTATCAAAGTGAAATAAATTTGTTTTTATCTTAGTTGTGATCTGATGATGATGTGCTTTTCCTTTTTCTTTCCTTGTCTTGATTAAGGCTTAACCGGAAAGGATGTGGTTTGCTAGGAGTTCAGTTGATGGCGCCCATTTATATTTGCATTTTTTAAATTAAATTTAAGCCCGTAACGACCCTAGAGATACTTTGTCTCGTGTTACCCTCTGCTTTTTCGATATCTCAGCTGAATTTCCGACACATTCCTTATTTGACTAGATGTTCATTTAACTCCGCTCTGTCCTGGAACTCCAGGAATGCGATGTAATAGCAGATGGGTCATCGCATCCCCAGGACGAACGGGTACAGTATATGGTATCAATAATTACTAGATAGCACGGACTGCGTTAGCCATGTATGCAACCCCGGTTTTTGTAACGCATAATCTTTTCTATTTTTTATATATTTTTTTTGTTAATCTTTTCTAGACCAATGGGTTTTGCCTGGACCGATAATTACTAGGTAGGGCCATATATGCACCACTCGCTTTTGTCACACACAGTGGAATTAGTCAATCATATGACCGACCTCATGACAGGTGTAATTTGTAGGCCTATCTTACATGTTGGCAACACGAACGTGACGTCAATATATGCACCTAGGTAACAGTTGAAGAGACCTCATGCGCTTGAGGAACATGGCTGCCATCGTTCAATGGGCAAGAAACAAAAGCACAAATTTCCAGCGCACTAGTGATAATGGACGGCAATTTCAATTGGTATTGTCCCCTAGATTATGAATATAAGGTATGAAAATCATTTATTATCCGTATTAACGAAGTTGTGAGTTTCATAGAGGCAGGTTCTCATCTCATTCACTATTAATATACTTACCGGTACTAGGTAGGACCGTGTTAGCCATATATGCTCCCCTGGTTTTTGTCACGCACAGTGGGAGAGTCACACAGGCAAAGAAAATTTGCAAATGAACAGTTAAAAAAATATGTTAAGTGTTATACCGGTATATTTCCACACGATACTGCAATTTTTGTAGCAAGAGTATCGTTACTTCGCTTTTAATATTGCCTGCAGGACGACCTATGTTATCGGTAAGGTTTACATTTCTGGACGGGTGTCTCTGTGTCCAGTAGCTGGCTTTAACAGTAGGTCTATTTGGGTGGTGGATTCATCTTTTGACAGGAACTGTAGAATTTGTAACAATTTGAAAAGCCACACTGAAGGATGCATGCAGGTACACGTGGAAAGTAGCAACCACGTAAGCATAAAATGCTTGTCGATAATATATTCAATGGTACACTGGCATTCATAGGTCCATGGCTTTTGCCAACTTGTGCTAAATTTCAGCATTCCACAGATCATACGTACAGCTATTGTGAATCACCAGTTAGTCATGTTTCTCCACTTTGTTATAAATCCAATTATAAACATGCAATTTTTTAAAATAAATATAGGCCTACTGTATATATTTTGTGCACTCCTTGTTAAACTGTTTTGCCTGGGAAAAAATGCAAGCAGTTTACTTGTTTCATGTCACTGTGTTCAAAAGAGGAGGACATTAGGTTTTGAAATCAATAACATCAAGAAAAGCAAGGCATGTAACACTGTTTAAACTTAAGTTATTGGGGTAAAATGGTACAGGCTAGCTCAAATTATCTTGTTTTGCCATTTTCCATACCATACTCAACAGCAGTGAGTTCCTGAGTTCTTAGCTTCATGTAAAATCTACATTATGTTGCAGATTGCCATCTGCAGTAGGAGTTATTGCACTTGAATTGATTGATGCAACCCAAACATAGACTTCTTACCTGGTCATTTGTCAGGAAAGTAATTGCCACATTCCTCTGCTATTTCGAGAACAGCAATTTAGGATTTGTTCACAGCATTGGTAGACCTACCTATGGGATAAATAAAAGTGAAAGTTAATTGATATGTCAAGTAGAAAGTCACCTGTAGGCTACACTGCTTCAAATATCAATTCAAAACAATATTTTTCACCCGCAATACAGAAACACGTTTTAACTTAAATTCTTAAAATAAGCGTACTAACTTGTCGTAGCAGAAGAAGAACTGTTCACTTCTCATTACCACGAAGAAGATTTGATGTAAAAAAGATGAGATAGAATACAACATTAGCTTATTTAGCTTATTTATATACGGCCAATATTATTACATACAACACATAAACAGAGCCGCCATGGCATGGTCAGTGCCGCCGACCCAGTAGAAATAATGTTTATTTAATGATAAGTGCCGTAATTATCGTATGTGAGCAAGATAATTGCAAGGAAATGTCAATTAGGAATTATGTGTATATTTATTGACTAAATATAGGGACATGTTTGCAATTTAATTACAACGTGTATCATACATATGTTGGCAAGACGATATACAGCGCTCCATACGACTGGCACGCGCTACTACACCGATGGTGCCAAATGATCCCTATCTGGTTGACACCCCCTGGACCAGGCCTACTGACCCCTCTCCCCTCCCGGCCCGTGCCTACCCAACCCTTTCCCCTATTCTATCCCCCCACCTCTACTTTATATTCATTTCTTTCTTTCTTTCTTTCTTTCCCCTGCCTTATAATGGTCATATTTCAGTTCTTAATATAATAATAATAGTCGATTTCTTCCCCCTGTGATATCAGGTAGAAAAGAAAACATAGGCTCTATCAAAATATAGGCCTACTTGTGGATGTTTCAAGGTTATCAGCCCATGTTTCCACAATGCACATAGCATGACATAGGCCTACCCCACAGATATGTACAAATAGAAAGAGTAGGCTACTATACTACAATATTAAAAATGAATTGTAAGAAAAAATTACAGCTGCACTTATCACACACCAGTATTATTTAATTGTCAGTGCGGTACTTCCTATCAATCGAATTAAGAAATATCACGTTTGAATTACGGGAAGCGTTGGAACAACCAGCTCGTCTTTCGAATTATATCGATATTATCTGATATCGTTTTCGAGCACAGTGTATTGACTAAAATCGATGTGTGATTCAATATAATTTAATTTCTTCGTATAATATTGTACGAAACCGATTGTATTCTTTTCTAAGCACTGCAATATGTATTTACTATTGATATATATTCAAATATTAATTAAATATACAACATTAACAAGAATACTCACCAATTTTCCGATTTTGCTGCTATCTATTGAAGTACAACTCAACTACCTGTACATCGTCGTTAGCGATGACTGCTAGCGTTTTTAACGTTGTCAGCAGGTATCACTACAAGGCAAGCTAGCGTTGGCATCAAAACTCCCTATACAGTTTCGCCCATCCGGTCAAGATATAAATATAAAAATACACTCCTGAAAAAATACATGTATTAGTTAATTGTCACTATTAAATGGAGGGGCAGATGACCTCGTAGTTCCACCCCTTAAAACAACAATAACTAACTAACTAACTAATAATTGAGGCAATTAACTACTACATGTATACAAAAGTTCATGCTTTTGTTTACTAAGGCAACACTGAAAAATGGCTTCAAACACCATAATAATACGTGTATTTTTTCCAGAAGTGTATTTTTATATTAAGACTGTATATTGTACCCCGCCCATTCACTGGGCATATTCGTGTTGACCGACTGAAGAGCTACAAATGACAATTTTTTATAGACAACACTGAAAGAATAGCTTCAAATCTCTACAAATGGGTTGGGTAGGCGTAATGTGGACAATCGATTGCACAAAGTCTCACAACCGCGAAGTTTGTCTACGAGTACTAGAATTAATTATTACTAAAAAATATAAATTCTTGTACCGAATTTTCATATGCAGAACCAAGTTACAGGAAAATATCAACGACCAAGAAAAACGCGAATGAGCCATCGGGTCCTCTTATTTAATCAAGGGTACGATACCCTCGATGTTGATCCCTTAAAACAACAAATATTTTCATCACGAGCTCTTCTTAAATCAAATAAGAAAGGGCACGTGCATTATGCAACAATGCTCCGATTTCCTGAATGTTTTCTAAAGGTAACCAAAGTAGTAAAGGAAGGGATGGATAAACAACAATGACGTGTTGGACACAATCGAAATGATTTTTCTCTTAAAGAATAATTTCAATTACTACGGAAAGTTTTCGTATGAGCCAACTGAGATGGTGAGGTCACGTGATTCTAATTCGAGCTAATTCGACTATACAGGGTACGAAAAGCAGATATAGACTTGGACGTGATGGTTAGAATCAGTGTTTTACGATTTCAAAGTGAGAGGTTGTTGTTGTTGATTAATCCGGAACTTTCCGTGATCGTGACCATGTATCTCAGTGTACTTGGGTGTGTGTAAAATATGTCTGATAACCTGTAGCCTATCACTGTGATGTCTTTACTAGTGTGTGTATTTGTAATTGTGTTAGGAGTTGGGTAGAAAGCGGCCATGGCCTTAAGTTAGGTACCATCCTGGCATTTGCCTGGAGTAGAAGTGGGAAACCACGGAAAATCTCCTTCAGGATGGCTGAGGTGGGAATCCAATCCGCCTCTTCTGAGGTTTGCCTTACGAGACTGAGTGTACCCCGTTCCGGCCCTCAGACCAGAATTAAATAGCATTTTTCCTTCATACAGCATATTTGTTCCCTTCAACGCTATTTTAATCGCACCCGGGCCTCCACCGTAAGTGCCAAGAATGATAGCCACGACGCAACCAAAGTGAGAAGTAAGGAAGCAGAGGAGGGCGCAGTGCTCAATGTGAATACAGGATTATTGAGGCGATTCGTACACATACAGAGACTTGCAGATTAGGATGGACGTTAAAAGAGAAACAAAGCATAATTTCTCCCTTCAAAGCTATGGTAATCCGAATGCAAACATAAAGAACTCGAACAAAAAGTCCTACTTTGAAATGAAATAGTGATTCGTAACGAGTAACGTAACGATAATCTCGAGATGGAACAGAATTATTCCTTTCCACGTTACTGTTCGGTATGGTGGTACCCATTACATGGGCAGGGTACTTATTGTAATTCTGCTTCAAGATCAATACAGCAGTGATCCGTCCCATTCCGTTCCAAGTTTACGCCTTGTAAAAATAATAATCTTACGGCACCTTCATTACGTGGTTACTTGCATTTGCGTGGAACGGAACGTTAAATAGTACGTGGTCCTTTCGCAGAAACACAGACTTTCAATCTATGAAGTATCCATCTAACGAAGGAGCCGTACGTTAATATTCTACCAGGCGGTGATGTGGAATGGGACGTTACACTTTATGTACCGGTTCTAATGCAGAATTCCAAGCAGTGCCGTGACCGTGTAACAATGAGGCTTCATCGTTACCACTGTACCGAACGTAACGTGAGATGGAATGCGGAACGTTACAGCATCGCGTGTCGCTATGGACGTACAGTATAGTTCTAATCGAAACCGTACTAATGATGGAGAGGCTAAAACGTTGCTACTGCACCGAACTGTAACGTGGAACCGTGTAATTCTGTGGCAGCTCCAGTTTGTTCACGTCTCCCGTTAGGTTAAGATACGAGTCCCTGGAAAATTCGTGTTCTGCCTTCCTGTATACATCCGGTATAATTAGCTATATTTTAATTTCAACTATATCAAAATCTGCCCATAGATTGACCCTGAATACAAAATATGATTTAAGTACAACCAGCCGTTTCTTCGTGATGGTGAAAGAAAAAAGAAAGACGTGAACGCTAAAATCCACTGATATGGACTTGACTTTGCATGAAGCACATAAATCAGTCTTGCCGGCCCCGTGGTGTTGGGGTAGCGCTCCTGCCTCGCACCTGGAGCCCCGGGTTCAATTCCCGGCTCCGACAGGGATTTTAGAAACTGACGTGAGGACTGGAACGGGGTGCACTCAACCTCTTGAGGACGACTGAGTAGCTGTCTGACAGTGAGGCAGTACCCCGGTCACGGAGACCGAAGTTAATGGCCGAAGGGACTATCGCGCCGACCACGCGTCAGCCCATAATATGCAGGCCAAATGGCTGCACAGCGGTCGCTTGGTAGGCGAAGACTTCTCGTGGGCTGTAGCGCAACGGGGAGAAAAAAATAAAAAATAAAAAATCAGCCATAACAGCACATTTTTGAAAAATTCTTTGCAATTATTACTCGAACTTGGCGTGACGTAGACTACATATCAAAGGGAGGAAATAGGGATGTACATCAGGTGTGAGATAGCCATCCTGGAAGTGGTTGTCCAGGTTCTCCCAATTATACTTCGGGATATGACGGGATGGTTTCTAACGTGAAGCCGCACTGCCTCCTTTACAATCCTAGCCTCAATTAGAAATACGCACACTACCAAAGACACCACAGTTATGCATGTAATTACACAATTTTTCGTACATTCAAGTTAATAGAATTGAAATAACCACCATGACGAAGCTCATAAACGAATCAACAACAACAAGCTGAGCAACGTAGGTCACGTGATGGGAGAGGAACCATTCAAATGAATGTAAAAGACCTTTTAAATTACATTATTTTCACTGCCGGGGATCAGGAACTCTTCCTAATGTATCCCTAGAAGAAGAGGTAGGAAATTGGTGTAGGAACCCAAGGTCTAAATTAGAGATTTCACAGGGACAATCTGTGATAAGAGAATGCCATCAAAATTCAAGTTGAAGGAGTAGCCCCATCATGAGACCAGTAGCTTTATATGTGATCGAGTACTGGCCAGTCGTAAAAACTAAGTGCCTGCAACGGAAAGGTATATGTTGAGATGGTTTTTGGGAAGTACCCGACTGGGTAAAATTCAGAATAAATGTATCAAAGAAATGAAATGAAGAAAAGGTACTGGAGAAGAGACATGTAAAAGGAGTACGGTGAAACACTGTGGCAGGCATCTTCCAATTTCGATGTTAAGGGAAATAGATATTGTGGATGGCAACGCCAGGGATTGAAGGACACTATCATCAGTGACATGGGACCACAATATCTGTAAACCGTACACTGGGTGTACAGGCCCTTCAACATGAGATACAATACATCTAAGAATAAAATGACTAAATTGCATAGACATAAACCATTATGAAGAGTGTATTAAATATTATCCGTGTTGACTGATATTAATCTCAAATTATAAAAGCCGCATTGTCAATTACTAGAAAAGTAGATTAATAATTAAATGAACACGTACATGTTTCGTTATATCAACTTCATCAGCGTGAAAAATCTTAGAAACTACAGCATCTTAACAAAAATCTAGAAAGAAAATGGATATCCTTACAATCAGTCATTAATATAAATAAGTGTAATAAATGTGACATTACATTCATTACTTGTTCCACTTTTGATGCGCTGTTTTATGATGTTACTTAATTGAATTTCTCAACTTATTATTTAATTACATTTGGATTATCAATGTCGAAATATTTTACACATCCCATTATTATATAATGACCTATCATTTTGATCAGCGGACGGAGATAACCAACAAACAGATTCCTGCATGTTTATGTCCTGAAGCAAACTGTCCCGTGAAAAAATTTGTTGAAGTGACTTGTATCTCAGTTTTGGATGTGATACGTTGTTCAACCTTCTGATTAATACATATGTATAAACGTCTGACGTTTTTCAGCAGATCATTGTCCTGAAACAAACCTCTCCCATGGAAAAAGTTTTTGAAATGACTCATATCTCAGGTGGATATGGTATGACCAAGTATTTCACACATCCTATAATTATTTATTAATTCTTTTTTGATATATTTCATTTATTTAAATTCATGACTTATTGAAAGGATATCCATTGTTTTTAGTTTCTTGTTAAGATACCGTAGTTTCTAAGATTATTCACGCTGACGAAGTTATCATTGATATAAAGAAACATGCACGGGTTAATTTAATTATTTAACTAATTTTCTAGTGTTTCACAAGGTGGCTTTTATAATTTGAGATTAAAATAACTAAGAAAAAGAGAAAAATGAAGAAGAACCTCTATCCCAAACATTTGCAAAAGAAGCGGGCGTAGTGCATAATCTATACATATACTTATCCTTATACTTATATACTTATACTTATAATATAATAAAGCTGAAGAGTTTGTGTGTTTGTTTGTGTGTTTAAACGTGCTAATCTCTGGAACTATAAGTCGGATTCGAAAAATTCTTTTTTCATATGATGGCCAGATTCAAGAGGAATAGTTAAGGCTATGTAAAAATTTCGGACAGACCACTTCATTCCCTGCATTTATGCCCTTTGGCACAAATCTACACCGTTTCACCGATCTGAACCAAAATGTGTATACTTTCCCTTTGGAATCCTGCGAGTAACACTGTCAGCATGAAATTTCGGACAGACCACTCCATTCCCTGCATTTATGTCCTTTGACACAAATCTACTTTGTTTCACTGATCTGAACAAAAAGTTGTATTCTTACCCTTTGGAACCCTACGAGGAACACTGTGTGCATGAAATTTCAGACAGACCATTCCATTCCCTGCATTTAGGCCCTTTGACACAAATCTACACCGTTTCACCGATCTGGACCAAAATTTGTATACTTATCCTTTGGAACACTGCGAGTAACACTGTCAGCATGAAATTTCGGACAGACCACTCCATTCCCTGCATTTAGGCCCTTTGACACAAATCTACACCTTTTCACCGATCTGAACCAAAATTTGTATACTTACCCTTTGGAACCCTACGGGGAACACTGTCTGCATGAAATTTCGGACAGACCACTCTATTCCCTGCAGTTAGGCCTTTTGGCACAAATCTACACCGTTTCACCGATCTGAACCAAATTTCAGATACAGTTTGGAACCCGACGAGTAACAAACACTGTCTGCTTGAAATTTCGGACAGACCACTCCATTCCCTGCATTTATGTCCGTTGGCACAAATCTACACCGTTTCACCGATCTGAACCACATTTTGTACACTTACCCTTTGGAACCCTGCGGGTGACACTGTCCACTTTAAATTTCGGGCAGACCACTCCATTCCCTGTATTTAGGCCCTTTATCACAAATATACATCGTTTCTCCTAATTGCACCAAATTATACATACACTGTGAAACCCTGCTGGTAACACTGTCCACTTGATATTTTGGAGAACGCTCTCCATTCCCTACATTTAGAATAACAAACAAACTGAACTTGAAAACCATGTATTAAGGCCCTAGAATCATTCATGTCCGTAGTAGTGTAACTGTAAGAGTATTTTAATAAGTCTATTGTTGACTGGCAATTCGGGCTGCATCACGTCGTCCCTACCAGTGTTCTGGTGCAGAATTGCGAAAATAGTTAAATCTTCCGCTGCTTATAAATTGCAGTCACGGGGAGTAATTGGTGCAAAAAGATTGATTTCCCCCCTTAAAACAATTATCATCATGAACATATTATGCATCTGTATAAGTGCAATGGTGTTGGTGCAATACATTGAAGTTATCAGCTGCAATAAGCGTTGGTGCTTTCAAATTTACCTTAATTTATTGCGAAACTTATCGTCGAGCGCTATGTGGCCATAAATGATACTATTGCTACCTCAGGAGCTCGGAACAGCCAAAGTTTTCCAAAGTGTTCTGATTATTTTCCTACGGCGTTATGCGACAAAGACGACACTATTGGTGTCTACATTTCTAACAGACACTGAGACATAGAACCTAGGTAGTGCCTTTTATTTCACTTACTCGTCTTCCTAATCACTTTTAGAAATATGTTTCTTAATTGCATGTGTCAGTGCTGTAGTTAGTAAATAGCTCTTTCCCTATTTATTATTATCATTAGAGGAAAATGACCTAAATATTACGTCCATTATACTGTACTGCTTATCACCCTCACTACAACCTCCACCACCACAAAAAGTGTTTTATTTTTTGCTGGTAGTTTAAGTATCATGTGCCAGTTCTGTCGTAGTATTCATTTCCATCCATAAAACAAATAAATCCACCGGGCGAAGCCGGGCAGTACCGCTAGTGTATAATATTTGTAAAAGTATCAAGTTACTAGTGTCGTTGAAAATAAACTGTTGTGTAGTGTCTCTTGGAAATTATGACTTTCATCACGTACCAATGCCACGTAACTATTGGTTCATAAATATAATGATACGGAGACATAATGCGCCCATGGTCACAAAACCGTTCCATGTTTGGATAACAACCAATGGTTTGATTGTAGTAGTTAATTGCATTAGGAAAAGGTGTAATAAGCAATGTTCTAAAGCATAATGCAAGGAAGAGTCTAGCCTTCAGATATTAGTGAGATTAATTTTATTTCATAAAATCCAATGAACACACACCCATGTATACATCGAGTGCTGCTACTACCTTGTTGCTCTGAAGGAAGAGCGATGTAAGAAAATCTTGGTGAATCTCGAGTATTGATGTCGCATTAAAGTTTATAGTACTTCTGTCTTCCTCTTCCACTTGTTCTGTCAAGGGTCGGGCAATTGGTCTCTCGGGATGCCCTTTAGGGCGGTCCGTATTTTACGAGAGTGGCACTATCAGTTTCCTGCTCAATCTCTCAACGTATGCGATCAATACAAGTGGATGTGATACAGGGCAATAAAATCATGTGCTTTCTTTGTGCTAAGAGTTCCACAGTCTCTCTACCGATTTCCTGGCTGTGAATATATTTTACTTGGGCCGGATGGACATAACCCTTTCATACTGGCGTCTCAGAAGTGTTTGCTGTCTCCCATATTGACCCTTTTGCACCGTTTTGTGACACAACCAACCGCAGCCGAAGGCATTCTTTCACTATGATGCCTTGTGATTCATAATATCGATAGCGTTTTGGAATAATGACCTTCGCATCATATCTTAATTTTTCAGTAGTCAATAAAATCTTTCTGAAAACTAAATTATGCATTTTTGAACTATAGATTATAAACTAATTATTATTTCAAAGTTATAAAAGAAAACAACAGAAAATTCTTACAAACTGTATGAAGTATCAGTGAATCTTTGGGGTTAGATCTAATTATTTTTCGATCCAAATAAATTGTTCCAAGGCCCTTTTTACGGTATCCGGTTGGAAGTTACGTTTCGAGCTATTGACGACTAAGTAGCTTGTCAATTATGATAATTCTATTTTGAATATCAAATATTGATTAATGAAAATTAGCGCAGTGTTTAGGATGTATAAAATTTAAAGATAATTAAACAACAAAATTTCACGAATATTCAAATCACTCTCTGCACTGTCTTCTTCATACGTCTCATTTTAAGCTAGTCTCTTAGTCAGTCCGAGGTACTCCTCTGGGCGTCTCTCTGGTTGAGTCCTTCAATCCTGTCCTAATATGTCTCTATACTTTTTCATTGACATGTGTAATCTGGCATGATACATTCTGATAGGAGTAGGTTGGTGGTAATGTTATCTTGCTCGTCATGCCATCCTTGTTCTTACAATTACTTCATATTCTTGTGGTTTTGGAATCAGCGAATACTTGGCCAACATTGCGTCATGTCATGTAATACATATATGGCTAATTTTGTTCACGTATAGTTTTGAGTCATCTTTACCTACGGTTACTTTTTCAAGGAGTACACTGTTGTTAACAATATCCCAGCAAGTCCTTATAAGTTGTCTTCTCTAATTGATATTGCATTGGTGAGATTCTAGAATTTTGATTCCACATTTGCCATTGGGATGGTGACCACGCTACTTATGGGCTGCCCAATATTTGCATGAACATAGTCCATAACAAGAGATCAACAAGGAAGTCAACACTGTCCAGTTGCCAAGACTGCTATGATATCTGAAAAATTAAAATCCACAGCCTGCTTCCAGTCGACCGACCGGGTCAGGGAATGAAATGAATGAAGCCCCTATCTAGCGGCGAGGAAATAAACTGTGCCGGCTGCCGAAGCCTGTCGCACTCCCCTGGGGCAATGATTAAATGAATGGCAGATGAAAGGAAATGATACTGGAGAGTGTTGCTGGAATGAAAGTGGTGACTGGGAAAACCGGAGTACCCGGAGAAAAAACTGTCCGCCTCCGCTTTGTCCAGTGCAAATCTCACATGGAGTGACCGGGATTTGAATCACGGACCCAGTCGTGAGAGGCCGGCGTGCTGCCGCCTAAGCCACTATGACAGGGCCATCCAGTTATTGCACTCCGGGAGCGCGGCCGCGCTCGGGGAGCACTGGGCAGTCAGACTAGCGCTCCTTCCCCTACCACCACTACACTGTGGCAGCGAGGAGACGGACGATATTCGGACCACGCCGACTAGATGCGTACGTACAGTCGTGCGGCCGACGGCTCTTGTGGGATTATTGACATATTAATAGGGCTGTTTTGCCATAACAAATATACCGCATATACAAATCGAATGGTACTCCGATGTATGGAATGTGCAGGAATCGAACTCAAGTGTTAAGTAAAGAACATTGTGATTTATTCCAAACTGAAATGTTAACATATTAGAGAGGAAAATTCAACAACAAATTGTGTTCTTTTTAACACATTACATCTCTGTTGCACACTAAACATTTGGCATGCCTTTCATAAGCTGTACAGAAAAATGAAATTTCCCATTCTCCTTTAAAGACTGCTGCTTCACAACTCCTTTTTGTATGCTGTTCAGTCATGACCACTGCGAAACTGATTTACTTACACGTTGTCAACAAAGTGCATTGGACTAGACTAGCGACTGATGGATCGGCTGCACACTTCAGCGCTCTCAGCCAGCCAAGCTCCTCCCACCACTTCTGAAACTACCTTCCACCAAAGTGCTCGGAGCACTGGCTTAGAGCGCGGCCGGAGCGCTAGTGCTCGGGGAGCGCTCTCTGGATGGCCCTGCGCTATGATATCTAAAGCAGCTTATTACAGTTCAGCAGTATGTTACCACTGTTGATAATGCCCCCTTATACTCCGTTATTTTGAATATCCTTCAGAATATGATAAGACCCTTTATACAGTTACAGTCCTGAAATATGTATGATATGAGTGATGTAAACAAAGTACAATCTATATAGGCACATACAGGGTTTAAACTACATATATTAGATAAACACTTTCCTTCTAAATTACACGTTCGATTATATGTTTTGAAATAGTTCCCTAACGCGCCGTTCTTAATTACAAACAAAATATCTTCTGAGGATAGTACTGTATAAAAAATTGTTTACCACAAATTATTTTGAGTTAATGATTTGTGAATTGCGTACTTGGTTACATGGACCAAGTAAGTTTAGATTTAAAATTCTCCAGCAATTTATAAAAATGCTAGTAGAAACAGTGTTTTCTTCCACATTACTGGCTTCATATATTATTTCCCCATGTTTCTAACAATCTCATAGAAAAATCAAATTATATATTTTTCCTGTAAAAGTCATAGCATAGCTATAATTAGAATAATGCCACATTTATGTAGCTTTAAATATAATTTTCTACCCCCAGACCACCCAAAATGTTTGGATTTCATTTCTTCCCATTTTTGTAAGTAGCCTGTGATATACAAGGATATAAAATATCAGCTTTGTGCTCCTGCTGAAGAAGGAGAATCAGTGATAAGTGAGTCAGTGGGCGCTTTTCTGTTTATATAGCGAAATGAATGTTTTGAACCCCTAAAATATAAATCTGAGAATAATTAACTTTAGACTGTTACTAACCAAAACTGATTATTTGAAGCTTTTCAGTCGGTCAACACAAGTGTGCTCCATTAATCTAATCTAATTATTCTAATTTTCCAATCTGGCACAGACGTGTTGACTGACTGAAAAGCTTCTAATAATCGATTTCTTGGGCAATATTGAAAAATTCCTTATAATATTTCAATAACCGAAACTTGCTCGAGAAAATTAAGAAAATGATTAAAAAACCTATG
Organism: Meconema thalassinum; assembly: GCA_946902985.2. Taxonomy (NCBI): domain Eukaryota; kingdom Metazoa; phylum Arthropoda; class Insecta; order Orthoptera; family Tettigoniidae; genus Meconema; species Meconema thalassinum. The sequence goes on along the minus strand of OX336389.2, from coordinate 1,097,369,485 downwards.
CAATTATCAGGTGCTACGAATAAAATATGAATGTGTTAAAGAAAAACAGGTGGAAGAATAAAATATAAGATAGGAGGTCAATGGAATTCTGCGCTATTGAATAAAATGGCTGATTGATACTTGATAACCGTCCACATCATTCGTTCAGCGGAATGATCTAAAAAATGGAAGATCAAAAATTGCTAAAATTCAAGACGGTTCGAAGTGCACAACGGCACACTGTTGATGATTTGCATACCAGGAATGTCGATTGAACCTTAATGAAGCTGCCTGAGGGAACGCGGTAGCACGGCTGGAAATGAAACAACTGCCAGCTCCCTATATTGCGATAATACGAGAACAAAATAAAGTTCCTATATACACACATCAAAAAAAGTTTTGCATCACCTCGGTTCCCAGATCTCCGGCATATAGACGTTGACTGTGTATATTGTATCCAAGATACAGTCCCTTTGACTGTTCATAGATGTCACTAAAACTGCTCAAAGATGTAAACAACCATGCATGAGCAGGGCCTATTAGACGGAGGGGGTACGACAGCCGACCAGTTCCAGTCATTCCACCAGGATGAAGGTACGCTGCTCATGTTGTCTGTAGTTCTACCATGCCTAGAAGGTCAATACCGCAGTTCGATCGCGTCCGCATTGTTACTTTGTGTCAAGAAGGGCTCTCAACAAGGGAAGTTTCCAGGCGTCTCAGAGTGAACCAAAGCGATGTTGTTCGGACATGGAGGAGGTACAGAGATACAGGAACTGTCGATGACAGGCCTCGCTCAGGCCACCCAAGGGCTACTACTGTAGTGGATGACCGCTACTTACGGATTGCCGCTCGGAGGAACCCTGACAGCAATGCCACCATGTTGAATAATGCGTTTCGTTCAGCCACAGGACGTCGTGTTTCAACTCAAACTGTGCGCAATAGGCTGCATGATGCGCAACTTCACTCCCGACGTCCATGGCGAGGTCCAGCTTTGCAACCCCGACACCATGCAGCGCGGTACAGATGGGCCCAACAACATGCTGAATGGACCCCACGGAATTGGCATCACGTTCTCTTCACCGATGAGTGTCGCATATGTCTTCAACCAGACAATCGTCGGAGACGTGTTTGGAGGCACCCTGGTCAGGCTGAACGTCTTAGACACACTGTCCAGCGAGTGCAGCAAGGTGGTGGTTCCCTGATGTTTTGGGGTGGCATTATGTGGGGCCGACGTACGCCACTGGTGGTCATGGAAGGCTCCGAAACGGCTTTACGATACCTGAATGACATCCTCCGACCCATAGTGCAACCATATCGGCAGAATATTGGAGAGGCATTTGTCTTCATGGACGACAATTCTCGACCTCATCGTGCACATCTTGTGAATGCGTTCCTTCAAGATAACGACATCGCTCGACTACAGTGGCCAGCATGTTCGCCAGACATGAACCCTATCGAACATGCCTGGGATATGTTGAAAAGGGCTGTTTATGGACGTCTTGACCCACCAACCACTCTGAGAGATTTACGCCGAATTGTCGTTGAGGAGTGGGACAATTTGGACCAACAGTGTCTTGATGAACTTGTGGATAGTATGCGACGGCGAATACAGGCATGCATCAATGCAAGATGACGTGCTACTGGGTATTAGAGGTAGTGGTGTGTACTGCAATCTGGACCACAAATGCTGAAAGTCTAGCTGTATGATGGTACAACATGCAATGTGTGGGTCTCATGAGCAATAAAACGAGCTGAAATGTTGTTTGTGTTGATCTCTATTCCCTTTGTATTTAACGGTTCCGGAACTCTTGGAACCGAGGTGATGCAAAACTTTTTTTGATGTGTGTACATACTGTAACCTGTATTCCAACTAAGAAGGAGTGTACGAATGTCATTCAAGTTCCTTCGACTGAAATAATGTTTGGTATAGCGTGCTATTATGTTTTACACGAGGAAGGTGTAAACTGCTGACTGCTACACGAAAAATAATATGACGTCATTGGCAGACATAACTTTATTGTTTTCCCGGAAATGTGTCCATCGCTGCCTTGAGAAGGTCATTAATAATAAGAAGACATTTTAGTGAAGATATCCCTTCCATTTCTCGGCTTTGTTATTAGCAAAAGCCACACATTAATACCATTCAAAATTATTACGCTCATAGTGCAATAGAGATGTGGATCAAGTAACTATACGTCTATTGGCAAATGTAAACTATTCATATATCTTAAAAGCAATTACCGACAGCGGTAGTTGCTACACTCGCTAACGCGCAGCACTATGGCATTGGCGCAAACTATCTGCAGACTGGGTAGACGTGAGTTTGAGCCACACCATCGGCCGTACTTGATTTTTTTTTCGTGGTTTCCCATTTTCAACTCCAGGCGAATTCTGGGCCGGTGCCTTCTTAGAGACCACGGCTGCTTCCTTCCACACCCTTGCCCAGTTTCATTTATCTTCATTCATTTCATTTCTCATCAACTCCTCTCATGAGGTTATCGTTAGGAAGGGCATTTGGCCGTAAAAAATTATTTGCCACATAGTGTTTCACCGCATCTCATCCCCAACCCTGTGAAAACGGGTTTAATAAGGAGTAGACATGCATATCTTGACAGCAACGATTTCTGCATTGCCAGAAACTAAAACTAGTATAATCTAATCTAATCGTCTAATTTGTTTAGCAGCGCGAATGGTGGAGACCCTAATAGAAACATGTGTTCCATCAGATTCACTAGATTGCATTTCTTGGCTCGATGTAATTATTATAAGTGCCCACATTTAACGATAAGATGTGGCAATGAATGCACATGAGAAGGGATAATTAGAGTGGAAATTGCACCCCGTGCTTATTCTCAACGAACCAAGGCCTCAGGCAGCTCTGCAGGGTGCTATTTCACCTTTAAGACCAGTTGCCAGCCTATATACGGACCTTTTGTCTAACCTATGTCCCCCAGGGGCTCACATCTTGTGGGCGTGGGTTGGCGACCACGGGGCCCCAGCTGAGTCCAGCATTGCTTCCACTTACTTGTGCCGGGCTCCTCTCTGTCTTCTTTCCTGTCGACCTCACTTGGTCAACTCTTGTTCTCTTCTGACCCCGACGGTATTAGGGTATCCGAGGCCTAGGGAGTCTCTTCCTTTCCCGCCTTAATTGGCCCTTGTCTCATCTTTTCTGATACCCTCCTTTTGCGGGGGGTCAGCCTTCTTTTTCTCTTCCTTTTACCTCCTGCCTTGTGCTCTAGGCCCTTAAGGAGGCAGGGTGTATGTAGCCCCACCACTTCTGGTGCACCCTAGATAATGCTACACCCTCAGGGGCTCACGGCTGGTGAGTTCGGGAGTTGGCGACCCCGAGGGATTCCTGAGCTGGGTCCGTTTTCCCCTTTTGTCCCTTACCTTTGGGGCGGACCCTCTCCTCTTTCACTTTCCTATATGCCTTTCATGGCTCTCCTTCCTTCTAAGTCCCTCAATCCGCCTTCTCCGAGGGTTGAGGGCATTTCTTTTCCTTCTGTCCTTTTATTTGCCTTATTCTCCTTTAGTTTTCCATTTCTTCCTCTAGTATGTAGGTTAGTCGTTAGTTTTAGTTTTAAGTTCGCTTTCCATTTTCATCTTCACGATCACCCAAACCATCAGGGGCCGATAACCTAGATGTTAGGCCCCTTAAAACAACAATTATCATCATCATCATCATCTAACCTATGGCAGGTGTAGTAAATGGCAAAATGAGAAAGTTCCGAAATCGATAACATACACAACTTCGTAAACTCATTGCAGACTCGTGTTCTACTCTATATTTTAAATTAGGGGTAGTTACAACTTTCGTAAACAGATACCGGTCACCGCGCGCAAGGCAGATCTGGCTAAAGTACTCATTAGGGAGTCAGTCAGGTTGAGGCATTATCAGTGCAGACCAGTACAACGACCATGCTGTTGATAGGATTATTCAAATGGATAAGTACTCATACAATCTTAGTAGAACTCAGTTTACATGCTCAAATTAGCCTACTTTCTACATTTAGCAAAAATGATAAACATGTTGACTTGCGAGATGAAACCAGGGTAATGTCTGTTTTGTGTGTGTCTGTCCATCCTTCTGTCTGCATTTCTCTCTGGCAAATGCATGGACCCCCCTTATCAACTCCTAAACGTCTGCAGCTATCAATACCAAATTTTGTGTGAGTAATGCAAGAACACCTCACGACCATATTTGAAAATGACGTTAGTGTTACCAACTGCTAAAAATAAATTGAACTCTATGTTGGATATTTCCGAAAGTACTTATATATTCTGGAGCTATTCCAGAATTGACACGTATATGTAGATAATTATATCCCAGGTTAATTTTCAGAGACCCATGCATGATAATGTTGACAACATGATTCACGGGTGTTGATAGGTCCAATTGTGATATGCATATAACATCCATACTATCAATTGTATTTTAACCAAACTAGGTATGTGCTATGTAGATTGTAACATATATGACGATGTGTGTTGTTTAGAATCACCAGGCTTGCCAACTGTTGAGTAATGCTCTCCATTTTTTTGCCCTAGTCTCAATACATCAGAAAGTATGCAGGCCAACAGTTCTAAATTTTTTGCCTACTTTTCACATTTTGCAAAAATGAGGAAAAAGTAGACTTATGAGATCGGGCAAATGTGTGTCTGTCTGTCTGTCTGGCTGGCTGGCTGTGTGTGTGTGTGCCCCCCCCCCCCCTATCAACTCCTAAACGGCTGGAGCAATCGAAACAAAATTTGGTAGGAGTAAAGATCTATACCTAAATATCTCACGGCCATATTTGAAAATGATGTCAGTGCTACCAACTGCTGAAAAATCGCAATTGAAATTTGAGCTCCATGTTGGACATCTTGGAAGGTATGAATGGGAGCTATTTCAAAATTGGCACACGTATAGATAATAATATTGCAGTTTAATTTCCAGGAGACCATACATGGCAGTGTTGCCAAAATGATTATAAGCTTGCTGATAGGTCCAATTTTTAAATGCATATAACTTCTACACTATAAATTGGAATTCAACCAAATTTCGTATGTACTATGTGTACATACACAGATATGACTGAGCGTATTCTTAAGAGCCACCAGGGCTGCCAACTGTTAATAAATGCACTCCATATTGTTTTTATCCAAATACCAATATATCAGAAAGTATGCAAGCAGACAGCTTTAAACCATGCACTCGCATAGTACCTGACATTCTATATTATTATGGAGTAACTTATATACGTCAGTGCTACCAACATGATTCTAAGCCTGCTGAGAGGTCCAACTTTAAATACACGTAACTTCTATACTATCATTTGGATTTCACCGGCAGTAGTGGCCACGCTGGCTAAAGCGCAGCATTAGGTCATGGGGCCAAGCTCTCTGCTGACTCGGTAGACGCGTGGGTTCGAGCCCCACCGTTGGCTGTCCTTGAAACAGTTTTTCCGTGGTTTCCCATTTTCAACACCAGTACCTACTGACAGGCCACGGCCGCTTCCTTCCACATCCTTGCCCAGTTTCATTCATCTTCATCCATTCCATCTCTCATCACGACGCGCAGGTCGCCCCCGGGCGTCGACTAGAAAGACCTGCACTCGGCCTCTCAAGAGGCTACACGACAAAAAAATTGGATTTCATCCAAATTTCGTGTGTGTTATGTGAACCTTAACAGATATGACTATGCGTATATTTAGGAGCAACCAGGGCTGCCAACTGTTAATAAATACTGTCTCTATTTTTGTTACCCTAATATCAATATGTCAGAAAGTATGCAAGTCAATAGCTCTAAACTTTGCGCACGTATAGTACCTGGCATTCTAGATTAATTTGGAGTAACTAATATAGGCCTACGCCAGTGCTGCCAACATGATTCTAAGCCTGCTGATAGGTCCAATTTTAAAATGCATGTAACTTCTCTACTAACTAATGGATTTCATTCTAAATTGACACAACAATAGATCATATTATTTCAGATTATTTCTGACCAATACATGTATGTCATTGATACCAACATGATTTTACGCGCGCTGTTAGATGCAATGTTTAACTGCATGGAACGTCCATGCTATCCATTGGACTTCAACCAAATTTTGTATTCTGTACCTTAAGAGATGGAACTAAGAATATACTCAGTCACCAGGGCTGCCAACTCTAGTTCTCTATTAGGCTACATTATGCCAGGTATACAGTATTTCGAACTAATTAGAAATTTCGATATTACCAACTTAATTTCGTCATTATTCTAGATTGATCCATTTAGATTAATCATTGGCATGAATCTTAAATTTTAAGAAAAGTAGGCTCTTTAGTTCGTCACGGAACTTCTTGTTCGAACTCATACAACATAATATTCCAGATTAATTTTGAGCAACCCATTTATGACAGTGTAACCAACATGATTCTATGCGCACTGATAAGTCCAATGCTTAACTGCAGGAAACTTTCAAACTAACGAATGGATTTCATCAACATTCTTTACACGCAAAGTATGCTTTAGGACATATAGCTGTGCTTATTATAACAGCCAGCAAGACTACCAACTGTGTATTAATAATCTTCAAACTTTTGAACCCTAGATTCGAAATGTCGGAATAAGTGTACGGAGCATACTTCAAATTAACATAAGCGGCTTCGGTGGCGTAGTTGGTAGCATGCTGAGCTTCTATGCCTAAGATCGCGGGTTCAAACCAGGCCAAAGTCGTCGGATTTTTTAAGAGTGTTAAAAATCTCTCAGTATGTCTTCCTTCGGAGGGGAAGTAAAGCCGGCGGTCCCATGTCATTTATTTATAGCATGAAAAAGACTACTTACACTCATGTGAAAGCTAACATTTGTAGGTTAGTTTGATAACGCTATATTAGTTCCAACGTTCGCCGCCAGGTGCTGACTGCGATGGAATTTAGTAGCCACGTCTACAGCTAGGTGCCGTGGGCGGTAGCATTTGGTAGCAAAAGTAGGAACTACTTGAAAAAAATTAATCGTCTGCAGTCCTTCTACCTGAGTGACAGATAACACACACGTATACAGCCATCACAATAAATTAACACCGGTTATCAGACAAATTCTACACACACCCAAAGTACACGGGGCTACATGACCGCGTTGCCTCAGTGCCTAAATTAAGGAACCAACCAACTAAATTGACATACTGGATGCCCAAGATATGTTAGACCTATTAAAGTAAATCGTCGAAGTTACTGCCAGCAACATAATTTCATGTTACCGGGTGAGTTAGCCGTGGTCGTTGCGGCATGACTGCTGGCAGTCGCTCACATCCGGGAGGCGAGGAGGTTCGAATCCCCCCGCCGGCAACCTTGAAGATGGTCTTCTGTGGTTTCCCATCTTCCTTCCAGGCAAATGCCGGGGTTGGTCCCTAACTATAGGCCACAGCCGCTATCTTCCAACTCCTCGTCCATACATCCAAACCTTCCTCCCCAACGGTACATGTAGCTCACCCATTGGGTGTCCATCTCGAAGAAGCTACAAAAACTGGCGAGCCGAACATGACCTTGAACACTCCCGGCACTAAAAGCCATACGCTAAAAATAAACAAAAACAAAAAACATGTTTACCTGCATGTAACTTTCAAAATATTAAATGGATATCGAACAAATGTTGTAATTTTAATTGATGCCGTACGGGATATAAATGAGCGCATTTTCACAGGCAGCAGTCCAAACAACAACTTATTATTCTCTCTGAGCATTTGAGCCGTAGAAACTTAGGACCTCTGATTCCATTGAATAAAACTATTTGAATCAAACTGTTAGGGTACAATGTTTGAGGAAGGCTACATTTCGAAAAAACTGTTAAGCTTAATTTATTATTGTTGTTGTTGCTTATTTCAAGGTTAGTGACATCGTGATCATGTAAGCTTGTGTACTTGGGAGTGTGTGGAATTTGTGTGATAGCCTGTGTTATTGTATGGATGAACTAGTGTGAGGTTGTATATTGGGGAAAGATTGGGAGGGTCTTAAGTTAGGAAATATCCTAACATTTGCCTGGGTGGCTGAGGTTGGAATCGAATCCTCCTATTCTCAGTTTTGCCTCACGAGGCTGGTTGTACCTCGTTCCATCCCTCACACTTATTAACATTTCTTGGCGGAGCCGGGAATCAAACTCGAACCTCCAGGGGAACAACGAATATTGCTAGCCGCTATTCGACGAGATGGCACAAAAATGTATTGTTCTAGATTCTAGAATTTACGCGTAGATTAACCATTGGTATGAATGTTACATTTTAAAAAATGTAGGCTCATCACAAAATTACTTATTTAGCTTACTACCTAGGTAGGTTGACTCAGGCAAGGAAAGCATTTCTACACAAGAGGAATCTGCTGACATCGAATATAGATTTAGGTATTAGGAAGTCAGTTTTGAAAGCCTTTGTTAGGACCGTGGCGCTCTATTGAAGTGAAACTTGGACTCTTGGAGCAGCAGAAAAGAGGAGAATTGAAGCGTTTGAAATGTGGTGTTACAGGAGAATGATGAAGATCAGATGGGTAAATAGGGTTACAAACAAAGTAGTATTAAGACTAGTGGGGGAGGAGAGATGTTTCTGATGACTGCTAATAAAGACAAGAGATAGGTTGGTATGACACATACTAAGACACCCACGAATAGCAAGCTTAGTTAGGGAAGGAAGGGTCGAGGACAAGAATTGTAGGGGTAGACCAAGGTTAGAATATGTTAAACAGATTACCTCGGATGTAGGGTGTGGTAGCTATGTAGAGATGAAACGTTTAGCTCAGGACAGGGAGGCATGGATTGCTGCATCAAACCAGTCAAAAGACTGAAGACTCAAACAACAACAACAACAACAACCTAATAACTCTCCCAGTTCATTTGGGCCGCAGACTCTCAATATCTGAGAATCCATGTAAAGAGGGAATTTCGAACATGCTTTACTACTTTATTACGCAGATCTTATAAAGCGAATCTTGGACCCAAATTATAACGTCAGTGCTGGCAGTATTCTCAACAATTCTGTTTAGAGGAATAAAGATTTAATCTTAAATTTTAAGAAAAGTAGGCGCTTTAGTTCGGCACATAACAACTTGTTTCTACATGCATAAAATATATATATTTTTTTAATTTACAGGGTATTTTCCTTTTCTCCCGTCTCTGAGACAGCTTGATTAAGAATAGCATGTCTGTCTGATTCTTTTTCTGATGGTTCTTTTTGTGTGTGTTTGCCCGATAACCAGGGTGGATTAAAATATGTTTTGGTATCCATATCATTCAGAAGCGTAACTACAAACATTATTCTGTAAAATTTTGAAACCATTCCTTCAGTGTTGTCTTTATGTCATTTGTAACTCTTCAGTCAATCAACACGAATTTGGCACATGATTGGGCGGGTAGAATGTATATAATTTGTAAATAACACTCCTGGAAAATGTACATGATTGTTTTTGATCACTATTATCACTATGCCAGAACTAAATTTAACATCTAATTACGTACCTGTTATGAACAACCCGAAGTCTCCAACGACGACATTATCTAAGCGAGTTTAATATGGATAAAAGGCAAAATAAAATTTGCCTATGTTAAGAAACAAGAAATAAATCGCCAAATGTAAAACATTCAACAACAGCTCAGTAAAAAAAGCCTCAGTTTAATAGCGATAAGAAACTAATCATATATTTTTCCCAGGAATGTTCTTTACATATTATACACATTGTACCAACCCAATGATTGGGCAAATTCGTATTGCCGACTGAAGAGTTATAAATAACAAGCACTGATCTAGTAGTTCACCGTATTACGCATTGAAAGGTAGGGGAATGTCGGGACAATCCTCTTAGTTTTTGTTATACAAGGACAAGACAAAGCAGAATTTAAGCTGCTTGATACGAAAAAGGAACTCAATGTCCAAAGGATTCTGTAAGACCAGTCTTTGGGACCATATGACGTTATGTCTCGGAGATATTTCTTTCTAGACAGTCAGTCTGACATTTGCGACAGCATCGCGCACTGCACTAGCTCGCCGACAATTGTATTTCCGTCTCAATTCACTATAACTGGCTAAAATGATGACACAGAAAGACTTTTCCAAGGAGAGGAACTCGCCTGAGACTAAGGTTATTCAATCAGAAAAACCCTCCGGCTAGTCTCTTAAGAATTAGGTTTGAAAATCGTAACTACAGAACAGTTTCTGGGTATTGAGTATGAAGTTGGCGCTAACAACATATTACTATGCTAGCGTAGGCTATAGGAACAATGTTCAACCTCATGTGATTTCCAAACTAACAAATGGATTTCAACTAATTTTCGTATATGTGTCAAGAGATATAACCTGGTATATAATTTGGACTCATCAGGGATACCAACTGGTAATACAGGGTCATTATCTGTGTGCGCCCCGATAAACACGGCAAGCTAAGCTGGCTGTGCCTGTCGCAGATCGCGGGCGCGCTTACCCGGTTCAGCTGGTGGTTGACGCGCACTTTCACACTTTTACCAAACATGTTCAATAATGTGTGCTTACAGTACTCATAAGCGATGCTGAAAATGTCCCCCCCTCTCTTGTAACACACACCTGACATCTTAAAGAATGCCTGTCAACTCCTTTATTATTTAAGGAGCGTGTTTCCTTGAATCGTTTAGCGAGCCTCCTAATTGTACTGGCATTAGGCACAGGTCTTCCTGGAAACTTGATTCGAAATTTTCGTCACGTTTCAGAACAAGAATTCATATACGAATTATGGATACACACACGTTCGCTCAATGAGAATTGGTGTCTAGGCATGACCAACAATAACAGTAATCACACCACTCACTAAACGTGCAACACTAACGCCTAAGCTTTGCAGATACACGTCCATATTAATGACAAAACACATGTGAACTAACGATATGAGTCAGCAGAGCGCGCCACCACCGGCTAAACCACGTTCGCGCGCCCATGATCTTCGCCAGTCACAGCTGGCTTAGCTTGCCGTGTTTATCGGGGCGCACATAGATAATGACCCCGTATATGCTCTCCATAATTTTGAACCCTACTTTCAACGTATGCAGGCAAACAGTTCATAATTTTGCACATGAGTATAGACGATCATTTCGCAGATTTATTTCGAGCAACCCATACGTGACGCCGGCCCCGTGGTGTTGGGGTAGCGCGCCTGCCTCTCATCCGGAGGCCCCGGGTTCGATCCCCGGCTCCGTCAGGGATTTTAAAACTGACGTGAGGGTTAGAACGGGGTGCACTCAGCCTCGTGAGGACAATTGAGTAGCTGTCTGACAGTGAGACTGCGCCCCGATCACGAAAACCAAGATTAACGGCCGAGGGGACCCGACGCGCTGATCACGCGTCACCCCAATATCTGCAGGCCGAATGGCTGGGCAGCGGTCGCTTGGTCGGCCTTAGCCCGTCATGGGCTGTATAGTGCCAAGGGTTGACTTTTTAGACTTTTTTTTTACCCATACGTGACTGTCTTGCCAACATAATTCTATGCGTGCTGATAGGTTGAATGTTTAACAGCATGTAACCTTCAAAACATTTGATGGATAACTAACAAATTTTATATACAGAGTGTAGCCTATTCCGTAAGGGGTTAAAGTGTGCGCAGTTTCTGAGGCAGCAGAGCTACTAACTACCTAATAACTCTCTCTCAGAATTTGAGCCGCAGACCCTCAGTATCTCATAATCCATGGAAAGGAACTATTTCGAAAAATAATCTGTAATGCTCTATTGGGCTACACTATTTCAGACATAAATTTTGAACAAATCAAAATTACCAACTTAATTTCGTAGTTAAGTGTATTATTGTAGATAAGTCTATATAGATAAATCAGCGGTATTAATTTAAATATTAAAAAGTGGGCTATTTTGTTCGCCACGGAACTAATTGTTTATTGTATTGTGTTTTGTTGCTATATTTACACCTGCATAATACTCGTACGTAGTACAACATCATAGAACAGGCTATTTTCTTAATAACGAGAATCACTGAGAATCGTAAATACTAACATTAACAAGACAAATTATACAAAAGTAATAATAAGACCATAATTCTAATATTTATATTTGAATGTAAACCTCAACCCTAGTGATCTGGATCTGATGTTAACCAATTGAGGTTAAAACGCGTAATCCCAAACTGCCCCCTATTTATCAGTGAATAATAACTAATTCATGTAATTTGTAAGGAAATTAAATATATATTGTTCCCCGTTCAATCGTTTTGGGCAAAAGCGTGTTGATCCACTGAAGAGTTACCAATTGATAACGTAATGTCAGGTTTATCCCATATCCCAACTCATGTTCATTCTCGTAACAGGTATTGAAGTATAAATCTATCGAATTCCCAAAAACGCAATATATGGGGGGATATAACTATATGTTATAACCTAATCCACCCAGGTCACAATGCACTACCGGGTGAGTTAGCCGTGGTCGTTACGGCATGACTGCTGGCAGTCGCTCACATCCGGGAGGCGAGGAGGTTCGAATCCCCCCCTCCGGCAACCTTGAAGATGGTCTTCTGTGGTTTCCCATCTTCCTTCCAGGAATATGCCGGGGTTGGTCCTTAAGTATAGGCCACAGCCAATACCTTCCAACTCCTCGTCCTTCCATTCCAACGTTCCTCTCCAACGGTACTTGTAGCTCACCCATTGGGTGTCCGTCTCGAAGCAGCTACAAAACTGGCGAGCCGAACATGTCCTCGGACACTCGCGGCACTAAAAGCCATACGCTAAAAAAAACAAAAAAAAAACAATGTGCTGATAGCCTTCACTGAATGTTTTATTACCGTTCAGGTGCCAATTCCGGACAAACTAATGGACATACAGACAGACATACAGCAACTTTATATACAGGGTATGTGTCATAAGAAATGCCGTTTTTTTAAGAAAATTTTATTTGTAAAGTTTCTTGGCAGGAAATTTAACTATTCTTTAAAGTAGAGACCATCCGATTCTATGGTCTTGAGCCATCTTTCAGCGAGGTTCCTTATCCCGTGATTTGAGCAACTGGAGTGTCTCATAAAAGATTTCCCTTTCACCAAGAATGAGAATTGGCTATCGATGATCTGCTGGCCGCGTGGTTTTTGGGGTAGTGCGTATGCCTCTCACCCGGAGGTCCCGGGTTCGATTCCTGGCTCCGTCAGGGATTTTAGAAACTGACGTGAGAGTTGAAACGGGGTGCACTCAGCCTCGTGAGGACAATTTAGTAGCTGTCTGACAGTGAAGCAGCGCCCCAGTCACGAAAACCAAGATTAACGGCTGAGGGGATCCGATGCGCTGACCACGCGTCACCCCAATATCTGCAGCCCAAATGGCTGGGCAACGGTCGTTTGGTACGCCTAGGCCCTTCATGGCTGTAGAGCCAGGGGTTATTTATCGATGATCAACCAACTTAGCTAATGCAGATGATACTCTAATTCTCTTGGCAAGATTACATCAGTGAATCTGGCTAGTGGCCTACATTCATTCCGAAATTGTAGCCCTCCGTGGTTAAATCGGGGAATTCCAAAAAAGCTTCTTGATCATCAATGTGGTCGCACTGTATATAATAGTTCATAATATGATATGTAGCCGTCCTGAAAATGGTTCTCGTGGTTTCCAATTGTCACCATCAGATAAATACCGCGACGGTTACTTTGAGCTTTGAATGGGTCCACGGTCAAAGTCCTTTCCCTGACTCGTCCTGAAAGTAAAATAAAATTAATGGTCATAGGCAGCATTATTCTAAATAAAGGTCGCATAATCTAGGAAGCTGATAGTATCAGCCTGGCCCACTTTGTGGACATAGAAATGTTGAAAGGCCTAGTTGGCTAGGTTCAGTTAGTCTTAACAGCTAGGTTTTAATGACGTCCGAACTCAGAACTCCTCTGCAGTTTACAGTGCGGCACAGACCAAGCCTTGCTGGCCATTTAACACACACGCCCAGCCTCTTTGGTGTAGTTAGCACAACAAGCTAGGCTTTGGTGATGTAACCAGCCTAGTTATCACAGCTCAAGGCTAGCTCACTGGTAAACACATAAGCCCAGTCTGCTAGATGTGGTGAGCTTTACAAGCTAGGCGTTGGTGTGGAAAGCATCTCAGACTCCTCTACAGTTGACAGCGAGGCACACAACTCACACGGCGTTTTGCTCAATCCAATAATGTGACACATAATCTGAGATTAGGTAGACTAGGATTGCTGCCAAACATACTTTACAACTCAACACAGATTGTAATTAAGGACTAAATGGAACACATTACGAAGAAGCCAAACTAAGCATCTCCGTGTTTAAATAGGTTTCATGTCTTAAGAACAGGAGATCGTGGACTTAACCACTAAACATCATATAGCAGTTCCAACACTAGCAGCAAGTCATATTTGCAGCCAATCCATGAAATACTGTCCAAAGTATGGTACCACAATTTTAGGGCATGTGTTGTGGGCATTATGAAATTGCGAAATTTGTTGGCTTGTTCTTCCACACATGATGTCATCATTGAAAAGAACCTATGATTAATGTATACTTGAACAGCAATGAAAAGATCCTTTTAGAGGCATTTGGCCTTCACTGCTGTTGACAATTTTGTTTCATAGCACCCACATGTTATGGACTTGAAACCAAATTCAGAAGACACCCGAAGTCATGAGAAGCCGCCGTTTGTTTGCTGTTACAGTTATTCTCAATGCGACGAGGCGTCCCCGGATTAGACGTAGAAGAACGACATCTGGCTTGCCGACAATTACTCTATACTGAAGCCAAAAGTCTTGAGTTCTTTTTCTACTGATGTTAATATTGTCACTGCCCTTTAGATATCCGCTATGTTACATAGTCGCTACATCCATTCTTTCCCCTAACGCTAGCCACGCCTCCCTGATCAACGTGCATATACAACCCAACCAAACAATTCACTTTTGGTTATTTTCCTATAACAGGGATCAAAAGAAAATGAACCTTACGATAATGTTGTGTGATTGGGTTGTGACCAGTTTTAATGTAAGGTGTGAAAGAGATAAACATTGTTAGACAGCGTATTTTGCAGGCTCAGAGACTATATGTTATTTATGTTGTCATACAAACTCTAAAATAGATTGTCTTTACGGCTAGAATGACTACCTCTTCTGCATTGTTTTCCTACCGATAGAATCAGAATTCCGTTCCCCATTTTGATTTAAGTCTCGTAACTCGTAGCAAAGTGACTTTAGATATTTCCACGTGACTTGCTCTGAAAATAGGGCACTACCTTTTGGATAAACCCTGAATATAAATACTTTCCGTCTCCTATAAATAATATTATTTCAATGTTATGTGCTTTAAAACCTCTTTCACCCATTTTATTGTTGGGTATATCTTATCAGAATTGGTAATTGTTTGCTACTCTGTTGAACTGTTATCACAGTTCCAATTGAAGCATCAAAATGCCACAGTCTTCACTATGATGTGCTTGAAACATATTGGGTTGTTTGCATTTATTAGTAGTAGTGGCTACGCTGGCTAACGCGCAGCATTAGGTCATGGGGCCAAGCTCTCTGCTGACTCGGTAGACGCGTGGGTTCGAGCCCCACCGTCGGCCGTCCTTGAAATGGTTTTCCGTGGTTTCCCATTTTCAACAGCAGGCAAATGCTGGGATGGTACCTTTTGACAGGCCACGGCCGCTTCCTTACACATCCTTGCCCAGTTTCATTCAGGGACCCGGAACAGAACTGAAATGCGTTACATAACGCTGTGTTCCACGTTACGTTACGTATGCCATACCGCGGCCCCGAGCTGGCTTGCGGTATCGTTCCGGAACTGTAACTTGGAACTCAGTACGAGCATGTGGAACGTTACAGCGCTGGAACGGTACAGTCGGAACTCGACTCCCAACTGTACCGAGCATCAAGGTACGTGTTAGCGGAACGTTACGTATGTAACGGTACATGACTGGAACGATTCCTCAGCGTTACCAGTTGGAAAGTTACTCTGCGTACCGTTCTTGGTTATCGAAATAGAGTAACGTTTCCACCAGTACACGGTTACACTGTGTACCGATCCAGGTTATACCAACCAGCCACCCGGTATCTATGCGTAACGTTCCAGGTTCTCATGTTCCAACGGAAAGTGGAACGGTACAGGGCCTGTAACAGTACAGCAGCATTTCCCAAAATGTATGTAGGCCTACAGACTATTACAGGACTGTTACCGGTACTACTGTCCATTAGCTATTAAAACCATTATGGCTATTACACCGAATTTTTACGTAGACTATTACGGCTATTACACAGTCTATTTAGTTACCACGGCAATTGTAACACTGCGTTTATTACACTGTTACGCTGGTTGTTACAAACTGTCACATAATAGCATAATTACACAACAACTACATACCTGTTATCTAATCTAGGGGCATTTCTTTCATGATATCGAAATACTCTATCTAGCCTAAGGATATTTTTCAGTATCTACTGTCCTACCTAGAACCCTGATGAAAAGATCCTTTTTTCTGCGTCAACAACTATCCCAGTTTGAACGATGCCATATGCAATTCCAGGCAAATTATTTATTCAAACATAGGATAATTACTTCTTGAAATATCAATAAAAATAAAAATACTGATTTCAGTCTGAGTGCGTGCCGCATCAGACAGGGCAAGGCACGTTGCTCGTTTCGATCACGGTCATACTGTAGCCTACGTTAGAAATATGTTTCCTGAAAACAATACGATGGATCCCATTGATTCGAAATATTTATTGTTGCACCATATTGAGGTTTGGAACATAGGTTATTGTTCATCGGTCCATGTAGTTGAGGTTTTTATGGAATTTGTCTGATAGGTCTAAACTTTGTTATTGTGATGTCTGTAGTAACGTGTGTATTTGTAATGATGGCATGGCTTGGGAAGGAGTAGGCCGTGGCCTTGACTTAGGAACTATCCACGCATTTTCCTGGAGTAGAAGTGGGAAACCACGGAAAGCCAATCTAAGATGGCTTAGATGGGAATCCAACTCACCTTCTCGCAGTGTTGCCATATAAGGCAGAGTGTAACCTACACAGCAAACTTTAGCTCCTTTGTGACCAATAATAGTATTTCTTTTCTAAATTAAACCTCCCGTTCTTGCTTTTCGTTTACATGTTAGCCTATTTTCATTTAATAGTGATAGAAGCCATTTTTCAGTGATGCTTAATTCTAATAATGAAGGCTATTCAGTCGTGTTGACCGACTGAAAAGCTTCCTTTATTATTTACATTAATGAAAGATAGACCTAGGACATCACATATAGTCCGTGTGTGTGTACGTATGTGTGTGTTTGCATGTGTCCGTCGCCTCGCTCCCCTCCCTAATAAAATCTAAACTGCTGGAGCGATTTCAACGAAACTCGGTAAGGTCATAGTACTATTTTGTCCAACTCCGACTGTGCTCTTCAAATTTTATTACATCTCACCAATCCAACATGGCAACTGTGCGAAATATTTCACCGGCATTCCATATCTCCGAAACAATTAGAGATATCATCCTGACGTTTTGTATGAAGGAAAAAAGCACTAATAGAAGTGTAACGATGGAACTCTCAAAAACCTCTTTACAAAACGAACATGGCGGCCAAGCGAAGTTGTTGTATTTAAATAGACTTTTCTCGCATTTAAACCAAACGAGTGCCGTCACACATGGTACAGCAAATGGTGTACACCTTGTAATGCACTGACATCCTATTCAGCTCAATTGTTTATATAACATCAAGATGGCGGCTGTGCGAAATTTTAAAATTAAGGTTTAATTTCTTGTGTCCTAATCATGCGATCGAAACCAACGTTTGAACAATGAACCTACGCAATAATCATCTAATAGTGCATAGCTCTATGGCCTACAAAGTATATAAAAATCCAATATGGTGGCCATCGGAAATATTTAGACGATTCACAATGTCAATTAATCTGTGACAGCAATCAAATTTAATTGCTTTTTAACCACGAAATGGCGCCAGAGTCAAATTTTAAAATCTCGCTTTTAGCCTATTTCTATTTATGAAATAAATAGGCTTATGGGATCATCTTTCATCCGTGTGTGTACGTCCGTGTGAGTGCCCCCCCCCACTAATAAAGTGGCTGGATAGATTTCAATTAAATTCGGTAAGGTCATAGTACTATTCTGGCCGACCCCGACCGTGCCCTACAAATTTTACTACGTTTCAAAAATCCAACATGGCGGCTGTGCGAAATATTTCACTGGCATTCTATATCTCCGAATCTCAGAAGACTTCTGTTACTTAGGAAGCAAAATAACCAGTAATGGACGGAGGAAAGAGGATATAAAAAGTAGGTTGGATCAGGCAAGGAAAGCATTTCTACAGAAAGGAAATCTGTTGGCATCGAGCGTGGGCTCTGTGGAAGTGAAAATTGGACTATTGGTGCAGCAGAAAAGAGGAGATTTGAAGCGTTTGAAATGTGGTGTTACAGGAGAATGATGAAGATCAGATGGGTAGGTAGGGTTACAAACAAAGAGGTATTAAGACGAGTGGGAGAGGAGAGATGTTTCTGGCGACTACTAATGAAGAGAAAATATAGGTTGGTAGGACACTTACTAAGACACCCAGGAATAGCAAACTTAGTTATGGAAGGAAGAGTGAGGACAAGAACTGTAGGGGTAGACCGAGATTAGAATATGTTAGTTTGCCTCGAATGTAGGGTGTGGTAGCTATGTAGAGATGAAACGCCTAGCTCAGGACAGGGAGGCATGGAGAGCGGGATAAAACCAGTCAAAAGACTGAAGACTCAAACAACAACATCAGCCGATATGAATGAATTGATAAATATCAGAGACACAAGATAAATGTATAGCGTAACACTAAAAAGTCCCTTGTTATTAAACCTTATATGGTGCACCATAAAGAAGGATGGAAAATTGAACGCCTAAATCAACATACCGTAACATGATGTATGAAAATATGATAAAATAATAATTTGCAACAAATTTCAAACACTTATTAAAACTCTAAAAATGCCAGATTTTCTATCAGATCACTGCCAGTAGAAGAACGTGGCTAATATTACGGGACTTTTTTCAAGAAACATTATGTGTCTGTGTGTGTATATGTCTGCTCCCCCCTATCAATTGAAACACAAAATTTTGTCCAGAGGTAGCACTAGAAAAGGGCACCTCAGTGTCATGTTTATTTTGCCGCCATATTTACCAAATCTCAATTGTGGCTACTCAATAAACGACTAAACTAATCGTCAGGGACCCGGAACAGAACTGAAATGCGTTACGTACCGCTGTGTATGCCATACCGCGGCCCCGAGATGGCTTGCGGTATCTTTCCGTAACTGTAACTTGGAACTCCGTACGAGCATGTGAAACGTTACAGCCCTGGAACGGTACAGTCGGAACTCGACTCCTAACTGTACCGAACATCAAGGTACGTGTTAGCGGAACGTTACGTATGGAACGGTACAGTTGGAACTCGCCTCCTAACTGTACCAAGCATCAAGGTACGTGTTAGCGGAACTTTAGCTAGTTTGTGACCAATAATAGTATTTCTTTTCTAAATTAAAACTCCCGTTCTTGCTTTTCGTTTACTTGTTAGCCTATTTTCATTTAGTAGTGATAGAAGCCATTTTTCAGTGATTCTTAATTCTAATAATGAAAGCTATTCAGTCGTGTTGACCGACTGAAAAGCTTCCTTTACTATGTACATTTATGAAAGATAGGCCTATGACATCACATATAGTCCATGTGTGTGTATGTATGTGTGTGTTTGCATGTGTCCGTCGCCTCGCTCCCCTGCCTAATAAAATCTAAACTGCTAGATCGATTTCAATGAAACTCGGTAAGGTCATTGTACTATTTTGTCCGACCCGACTGTGCTCTTCAAATTTTATTACATCTCACCAATCCAACATGGCAACTGTGCGAAATATTTCACCGGCATTTCATATCTCCGAAACTATTACAGATATCACCTTGACGTTTTGTATGGTGGAAAAAAGCACTAATAGAAGTGTAACGATGGGACTCTCAAAAATCTCTTTACAAAACGAACATGGCGGCAAAGCGAAGTTGTTGTATTTAAATAGACTTTTCTCGCATTTAAACCATCCGAGCGCCGTCACACATGGTACAGCAAATGGTATACACCTTGTAATGCACTGACATCCTATTCAGCTCAATTGCTTACATAACTTCAAGATGGCGGCTGTGCGAAATTTTAAAATTAAGGTTTAATTTCTTGTGTCCTAATCATGCGATCGAAACCAACGTTTGAACAATGCACCTACGCAATAATCATCATCTAATAGTACATAGCTCTATGGCCTACAATGCATATAAAAATCCAATATGGTGACCTTCCGAAATATTTAGACGATTCTCAATGTCAACTTATCTGTGACAGCAATCAAACTTAATTGTTTTCTTAACCACGAAATGGCGCCAGTGTCAATTTTAAAATCTCGTTTTTAGCCTATTTCTATTTATGAAAAAAATAGGCTTATGGGATCACCTTTTGTCCGTGTGTGTCCGTGTGTGTGCCCCCAACTCCCACTAATAAAATCTAAGTGGCTGGATAGATTTCTATTAAATTCGGTAAGGTCATAGTACTATTCTGGCTGACCCCGACCGTGGCCTACACATTTTATTACTTTTCAACAATCCAACATGGCGGCTGTGCGAAATATTTCACTGGCATTCTATATCTCCGAATCTCAGAAGACTTCTGTTAAGTTACTTAGGAAGCAAAATAACCAGTGATGGTTGGAGGAAAGAAGATATAAAATTTAGGTTGGCTCAGGCAAGGAAAGCATTTCTACAGAAAAGGAATCAGTTGACATCGAGTGTGGCACTCTATGGAAGTGAAAATTGGACTATTGGTGTAGCAGAAAAGAGGAGATTTGAAGCGTTTGAAATGTGGTGATACAGGAGAATGATGAAGATCAGATGGGAAGAGTGGGTTACAAACGAAGAGGTATTAAGACGAGTGGGAGGGGAGAGATGTTTCTGGCGACTGCTAATGAAGAGAAGAGATAAGTTGGTAGGACACATACTAAGACACCCAGGAATAGCAAACTTAGTTATGGAAGGAAGGGTCGAGGACATGAACTGTAGGGGTAGACCGAGATTAGAATATGTTAAACAGTTTGCCTCGAATGTGGGGTGTGGTAGCTGTGTAGAGATGAAACGCTTAGCTCAGGACAGGGAGGCATGGAGAGCGGGATAAAACCAGTCAAAAGACTGAAGACTCAAACAACAACATCAGCCGATATGAATGAATTGATAAATATCAAAGACACAAGATAAATGTATACCGGTAGCGTAACAGTAAAAAGTCGCTTGGTATTAAACCTTATATGGTGCATCATAAAGAAGGATTGAAAATTGAACGCCTAAATCAACATACCGCAACAAGATGTATGAAAATATGATAAAATAATCATCTGCAACAAATTTCAAACACATATTAAAACCCTAACAAGAAGTACCGTGACGAACTAAAGAGCCTACTTTTCCTAAAATTAAGTTTCATACCAATGATTAAACTAGTGTATATGAACCTATCTAGAATAATGACGAAATTAAGTTGTTAATATCGAAATGTCTAATTAGTTTGAAATATACCTGGTATAATGTAGCCTAATAGAGCAGTACTGTTGGCAGCCCTGGCGACTTAATATATACATCTTCGTTCCATCTCTTAAGGTACAGAATACACAATTTGGTTGAATTCAAATGAACTTTACATGCAGTTAGACTCTGGATTTATCAGCACGCGTAAAAGCATGTTCGGCAACAATGTCAAGCGTGTGCTGGTCAGAAATGATCTGAAATATTATGATATCTTGTTGTGCCAATTATGGATGAAATCCATTTTTAGTATACAAGTTACATGTTTTTTTTTTAAATTGAACCTATCTGCAGGCATAGAATCATGTTGGTAGCACTGTCTTATATTGATTACTCCAAATTTATCTAGAATGCCAGGTGCTATACGTGTGCAAATTATGGAGCTGTTGGATTGCATATTTTCTGATTTATTGATATTAGGGAAAAAATATATTGACAGCATTTATTAACAGTTGGCAGCCCTGATTCCTCTTAAGAATAAGCTTAGTCATATCTGTTATGGTACATATAGCCCATGCGAAATTTGGTTGAAATCCAACTGATAGTATAGGAGTTACATGTATTTAAAATTTGGTGCTATCAGCAGGCTTAGAATCATGTTGGTAGAACTGACTATATAAGTTACTCCAAATTAATCTAAAATTGAAGGTACTAAACGTGTGCATAGTTTAAAGCTGTCGGCTTGCATACTTTCTGATATTTTGGTATTTGGATAAAAAAAATAGAGAGAGCAAACTAAACATACGTGCACCACAGTGGTACAAGTCTATATGCCTACCAGTCAAGCTGATGATGAGGATGTTGAAAAGGTCTACGAAGAAATAGACGACATTCTGAGGTATATCAAGGGTGATGAAAATGTTATAGTAAAGGGAGATTTGAATGCTGTGGTAGGAAAAGGGAGAGAAGGGAAGATAGTAGGAGATTTCGGATTAGGTGAAAGGAATGATCGAGGAAGCAGGCTGGTAGAATTCTGCACCGAGCATGAATTGGTCATAGCTAACACCTTATTCAATAACCACAATAGAAGAATATACACATGGATGAGACCAGGAGATACAGGGCGTTACCAAATCGACTTCATTATGGTCAAGCAGAGGTTTAGAAACCAGATTTTGGATTGTAAAACATATCCTGGTGCTGACATAAACTCTGACCACAATCTGGTTGTAATGAAATGCAGATTAAAGTTGAAGAAACTGAAGAAAAATCAAAAGCCAAAAAGGTGGGCAATAGACAGACTGAAAGAGAAGGATGTAAACGAAAGATTCAAGAAGAGTATAAAGGAAGGACTAACGAAAAACCCTAAATTAACTTCAATTGCAGACGAATGGGCACTTTTGAAGAATGAAATAACAAAATCCGCAGAAGAAAACATTGGTAGGAAAGAAAGAATAGGTAGAAAACCGTGGATCTCTCAGGATATACTAGAATTGATGGATGAAAGGCGGAAACACAAGAATCTAAGTGATGAAAAAGGGAAAGCAGAATACAGACGTCTGAGAAATGAGGTTAACAAGAAGTGCAAGGAAGCAAAAGAAGAATGGTTGAAAGAGAAATGTGCAGGTATAGAAAATTGTCTGAAATTAGGAAAAGTAGACGCAGCTTATCGAAGGATTAAGAATATTTTTGGGGAGAAGAAGACTAAGTGCTGTAATATTAAGGACACAAATGGAAAGCCTCTAACAGATAGGGAAGAAAAGGTTGAGAGATGGAAAGCATACATAGAGAGTTTGTATAAGGGAAAGGAGATTGAGAATCATGTAATGGAAAGGGAGGAGGAAATTGATGAGGATGCGAAAGGAGATTTAATATTGAGATCAGAATTTGATAGAGCTTTGGAAGAATTAAGCAGGAACAAAACACCAGGCATAGATGATATACCGATTGAGTTGCTACGCTGCATAGGAGATGAAGGTCTGATCAGGTTATTTCACTTGGTGTGTAGGATTTATGAGACAGGTGAGGTACCCCCTGATTTCAAGAAGAATGTAATCATCCCTATACCAAAGAAAGTGGGAGCTGACAGATGTGAAGATTACCGTACAATCAGCTTGATTACTCATACTTCTAAGATCCTGTCTAGGATAATCTACAAGAGGATTGAAAGCCAGATAGAAATGGAGTTAGGTGAAGACCAGTTTGGTTTCAGGAGAAATGTAGGAACAAGGGAAGCTGTACTAAGTCTTAGGCTGATTTTGGAAGGTAGAATAAGGAAAGATAAGAGAACGTTCATGGCATTTGTAGACTTAGAAAAGGCTTTTGATAACGTTGATTGGACTAAATTGTTTGACATTTTGAAATCGATTGGAATAAAGTACAGGGATAGGAGGGTGACATACAATCTATACAGATACCAGACAGCAGTCATTCGAGTTGAAGGACATGAGAGAGAAGCTGGAATTCAGAAAGGTGTAAGGCAAGGCTGCAACTTATCAACCATAATTTTCAATCTTTACATTGAAAAAGCAATGAAGGAAATTAGAGAAAAATTTAAAGTGGGAGTGAAGATTCAAGGAGAAATAATTTCAACTCTGAGATTTGCTGATAACATCGTCATCTTGGCCGACAAGCCTGAGGATTTGAATGAGTTATTGAATGGTATGGACTCCGTCTTACGGAAAGAATTCATGATGAAAATTAATAAATGTAAAACAAAAATACTGGAATGCAGCCGAAATAAATTAGAAACCTCTATGGAGATCAAATTGGCAGGTGAAACGCTGAAGGAAGTAGGAGACTTCTGTTACTTAGAAAGCAGAATATCCAGTGATGGACGAAGCAAAGAGGATATAAAAAGTAGGTTGGCTCAGGCAAGGAAAGCATTTCTACAAAAAAGGAATCTGTTGACATCGAATATAGATTTAGGTATTAGGAAGTCATTTTTGAAAGCCTTTGTCTGGAGCGTGGCGCTCTATGGAAGTGAAACTTGGACTATTGGTGCAGCAGAAAAGAGGAGAATTGAAGCATTTGAAATGTGGTGTTACAGGAGAATGATGAAGATCAGATGGGTAGAAGAGGTATTGAGACTAGTGGGAGAGGAGAGATGTTTCTGGCGACTGCTAATGAAGAGAAGAGATAGGTTGGTAGGACACATACTAAGACACCCAGGAATAGCAAGCTTAGTTATGGAAGGAAGGGTCGAGGACAAGAACTGTAGGGGTAGACCAAGGTTAGAATATGTTAAACAGATTGCCTCGGATGTAGGGTGTCGGAGCTATGTAGAGATGAAACGATTAGCTCAGGACAGGGAGACATGGAGAGCTGCATCAAACCAGTCAAAAGACTGAAGACTCAAACAACAACATTATTAACAGTTGGCAGCCCTGGTGGTTCTTACGAATACGCTCAGTCATATCTGTCCACATATTACATACAAAATTTGGTTGAAATCCAATTGATAGTGCAGAAGTTATATGCATTTAAAAACTTGTCCTATCAGAAAGCTTAAAATTATTTTGGCAACATTGTCACGCATGGCCTCCTGGAAATTAAACAGAAATAGCATTATCTATTTGTGTGCCAATTTTGGAATAGCTCCCATGCATACCTTGCAAGATATCCAACATGGAGCTCAAATTTCTAGTGCGAATTTTCAGCAGTTGGTAGCACTGACATCATTTTCAAATATGGGCTTGAGATATTCCGGTATACATCTTTACTCATACTAAAAAAATGGTTTCAATTGCTGAAGCCGTTTATGAGTTGATAGGGGGGGAGACACACACAGAGCCAGACAGACAGAGAGACAGATAGACAGACAGAAACACATTTTCCCGGATCGATCTCATAAGTCTACTTTTTCCTCATTTTTGCAAAATGTCAAACGTAGACTAAAAATGCCTGATTTTCTTACAGATCACTGCCAGTAGAAGAACGTGGCTAGTATTAAGGGACTTTTTTCAAGAAACATTGTGTGTCTGTGTGTGTATATGTCGGCTCCCCCCTATCAATTGAAACACGACATTTTGTACAGAAGTAGCACTAGAAAAGGGCACCTCAGTGTCATGTTTATTTTGCCGCCATCTTTACCAAATCTCAATTGTAGCTACTCAATTGGTCAAAACTTAATATTAATAAACGACTAAACTAATCAACAGGGACACGGATCAGAACTGAAATGCGTTACGTACCGCTTGTGTTCCACGTTACGTAACGTACGCCATACCGCGGCCCCGAGCTGGCTTGCGGTATCGTTCCAGAACTGTAACTTGGAACTCAGAACGAGCGTGTGGAACGTTACAGCCCTGGAACTTTACAGTCGGAACTCGACTCCCAAGTGTACCGAGCATCAAGGTACGTGTAAGCGGAACTTTAGCTCCTTTGTGACCAATAATAGTATTTCTTTTCTAAATTAAACCTCCCGTTCCTGCCTTTCGTTTACTTGTTGGCCTATTGTCATTTAGTTGTGATAGAAGCCATTTTTCAGTGATGCTTAATTCTAATAATGAAAGCTATTCAGTCGTGTTGACCAACTGAAAAGCTTCCTTTATTATTTACATTTATGAAAGATAGGCCTATGACATCACATATAGTCCGTGTGTGTGTACGTATGTGTGTGTTTGCATGTGACCGTCGCATCGCTCCTCTCCCTAATAAAATATAAACTGCTGGAGCAATTTCAACGAAACTCGTTAAAGTCATGGTACTATTTTGTCCGACCCTGACTGTGCTCTTCAAATTTTATTACATCGCACCAATCCAACATGGCAACTGTGCAAAATATTTCACCGGCATTCCTTATCTCCGAGTCTATTGCAGATATCACCCTGACGTTTTGTATGGTGGAAAAAAGCACTAATAGAAGTGTTACGATGGGACTCTCAAAAACCTCTTTACAAAACGAACATGGCGGTCAAGCGAAGTTGTTGTATTTAAACAGACTTTTCTCGAATTTAAACCATCCGAGTGCCGTCACACATGGTACATCAAATGGTATGCACCTTGTAATGCACTGACATCCTATTCAGCTCAATTGCTTACATAACTTCAAGATGGCGGCTGTGCGAAATTTTAAAATTAAGGTTTAATTTCTTGTGTCCTAATCATGCGATCGAAACCAACGTTTGAACAATGAACCTACACAATTATCATCATCTAATAGTACATAGCTCTATGGCCTACAAAGTATATAAAAATCCAATATGGTGACCATCCGAAATATTTAGACGATTCTCAATGTCAACTAATCTGTGACAGCAATCAAACTTTATTGTTTTTTAACCACGAGATGGCGCCAGTGTCAAATTTTAAAATCTCGCTTTCAGCCTATTTCTATTTATGAAAAAATAGGCTTATGATTCACTTTTTCTCCGTGTGTGTGCGTCCGTGTGTGAGCCCCCACGCCCCACTAGTAAAATCTAAGTGGCTGGATAGATTTCAATTAAATTCGGTAAGGTCATAGTACTATTCTGGCCGACCCTGGCCGTGCCCTACAAATTTTATTACGTTTCAACAATCCAACGTGGCGGCTGTACGAAATATTTCACTGTCATTCTATATTTCCGAATGTATTACTCATATCAACCTGAAATTTTGTACGGTGATAAAAGGCACTACTACAAAATCATTCAAGGGACTTTCAGAAACCTGTTAACTACAAAACGAACATGGCGACCATGCGAATTTGAAACATTTAAATAGACTTTTCTGGCGGGTTAAAAATCCGAACGCAGTGAAACTTGGTACAGCAATTCTTTATACACTTTGCAATGCACTGACATATATTTTTGTCAAATTGTTTACATAACCTCAAGATGGCAGCTGTGCAAATTTTTAAAATTAAGTTTTAATTTTTTGTGTCGCAATCATGCGATCGAAATCAACGTTTGAATAATGAACCTACGCAATAATAGTCATCTAATAGTACATAACTCTATGGCTTACATATGTTACAATCCAACATGGCGAGCATCCAAAATATTTAGACGGATCACAAAATCTGATAATCTGACAGCAGTCAAACTGACATTTTGTGTGTTGATAGAGGCTATAAACATAAGTTCACCTATGGAACTTTCATAACCTGGTGATCACAAATCCAACCTGCCGGCGACGCGAAATGCGAATATTGAAAAGGATGAGCACAGTGAAACTTGGTATGGTATATGCTTATACAAATTTTAATCCACTGGCATCTAATTCATTTCATTTTTTTTTCAGAACCAGAAGATGGAGGCTGTGCAAAATTTTAAAATCTCGTTTTTACCATTTATTGTGTCCTAATCATGCAATTGAAGTTTGAATAATACTCTTACACAATAATCTTCATGTAATAGTACATAACTCTAAGGCCTACATATATAACAATCCAACATGTCGACTATCCGATATATTTAGATGGTTCTCAATATCTACGAATCTATTACAGCAATCAAACTGAATTTTGTATGTTGATAGTGGCAATTAACATAAGCAGGATAAATGAAACTGGGCTACACATTTCTTCACGGAAATACTTGTTATTTCTTGTGTCTTAATTATGCGATTGAAGTTTGAATAATACATTTACGCAATAATCTTCATGTTCTTATATTATATTTTTTAAGCGTATGGCTTTTAGTGCCGGGAGTGTCCGAGTACATGTTCGGCTCGCTCAAGTTTGCAGCTACTTCTATGCGGACACCCATGGGGTGAGCTACAAGTACCGTCCCGTGTGGTGGTTGTCTGGCGAGGAAAGTGTGAATGTAAGGATGAGGAATTGGAAGGTAGAGGCTGTGGCCTATAGTTGGGGACTAACCCCGGCATTTGCCTGGAAGGAAGATAGGCAACTACAGAAAACCATCTTCAAGGTTGCCGGTGGAGGGTTTCGAGCCTCCTCGCCTACCGGATGTGAGCGACTGCCTGCAGTCACGCCGTAACGAGCACGGCTAACTCAACCGGTATCTTCAAGTAATAGTAGTCTACAAAACTCTATGGCCTACATACCGAACGGTCCACTGGCCCCTTGCGATCCAGTTTTATGCATTCTGTCACTTGTACTACAATTCTGAAAGACATAGGTCCCTCTCCCTAAACCGGGGTAATATAACGAGATGTGTGTTTACGGGCTAGAAGACAGCAGGAATCGTGAGCGCCACTATTAATTCAGTATGGGTACCTCGAATGAACCCGTTAAACGAGCAGAGATACGCAGAACACACACTTGAAAACAAGAGGTGCACGCACACACGGAGAGCAGGTATTGTATAGACCGGGAGATGCGCGCTGCAGGTCAAATGTCGCAGTAGCTCACATGGCAAGCGCGCGATTGGAGTTGCCTGGCAAGTGGCAAGGTTATGTACTTAATCGTTTTCACAGACTGATTAGTTGTTTTTTTCTTCGTTATCGTTTTACCCTCCTGGGTTGGCTTTTCCCACGGACTAAGCGAAGGACGGTGTCCTGCAGCTTGAGGCTCTGAATCAGGGGATACATGATGAGAGGATGGGAAGAGTGAGAGGGATAGGCAAGGAAAAGGGAAGGAGGCGGTCGTGGCCTTTGGTCAGGTACTGTACCTTTCCAGCATTTGCCCGAAGACGAAGTGGGAAACCACGGAAAACCACTCGAAGATGGGTGAGGTGGGAATCGAACCCACTCTACTCTTCTCCCCGAGGCTGAGTAGACCCCGTTTCAGCCCTCATACCACTTGTCAAATTTCTTGTTAGAGCCGGGTATCGAACCTCAGACCTCCGGGGTGGCATTTATGCACGCTTACCACTACACCACGGAGGCGACACGATTTGTTTATTTGTCTCTGTAAAAGACCATGTCACTGCGGAGGCCCGGGTTCAAATCTCGGCTCTGCCACGAAATTTTGTTCCTGGTCTGAGGCCTGGAACGGGGTTCACCCAACCTCGTGAGGCACACAGACTTAGTAGAGGCAGGTTCGCTTCCTGCCTCAGCCATCCTAGAAGTGGTTTTCCGTGGTTTCCCACGTCTCCTCCAGGCGATTGCTGGGATGGTTCCTTTCGACAGGACCACGGCATCTTTCTTCCCACTCCCTTCGCTGCCCTTTCCTTCATTAGATCCAAGTTCGTGGTCACTTAGGCGATTGGCTTGTCACCATCCCCAGTTGAATCTGCTGTCAAGGTGTGTTCAGCTCCGAGGCACTGTCCTGGAATTCGACGGTAGAGGACTGATCCCTCGCAAAGTCCGAGGGTAAAGCCGAGCTTGGAGGGTAAGCGATCAAATAAAAAGAAAAAGAAAAGAAGACCGTGTGTATCGTTGCATAAGCTAAGGTGCTGGATTGGACAAGGATGAGGAGGTGATTGTCTCTGGCTAGGGCACAGGCAACCAGTTAGCTACGTCGTACATGTTCCAAGCTTCGTAGACCACAGTTAGGGCAAAGTGTGCCCCATTGGAACGAAAACAACATGCGATGGCAAGTCAGTATGTAGCTGCGCGAACTCGCTCCTTCGACGTAATTCACAACACGAAGCGTATTCACTGCCTCGAGATGTATTCCAACGAAGAGCATATGAATATGTTCAGGCGCGGATCTAGAGTTTGGCTTTGGGGGAGGGGGTCAGAGAATCGAAATAGTTATGCAAAATGGTATCACTAAAAACGCAATCACAAAATAACCAAACGTACAAAACCAGACCAATTTTTTGCAAGCTACATGGATAGAAATTTGATGCGTTTAGCGCACCTAAAATATTCGTACAAATTGCAACGGCGTATTTTGCGACTTTTACATCGAGCTTCGAGAAAAATACCAAAGTACATTGCAGTTTCGGCAAGTCGGGTTGGTACCGACAAAGGGAGAAAGTCACAGCTTAAATTGCCAACCAAGCTTGCAGTTTGGACGTCGGAAAAAAATTTTGGTGCGTAAAAAGCCCCAAATTCCTATTCGTGCATTGCTGCACATTCATCGTGACATCACTATAAACATCGATTCAGTAATCACAAGGTTTGCTAAACAAAATCGACGAGTTGATTTTTTTATATAAATACTCGTTTTTATATAACAGGTATGAAGTAGTAAATAAGTACAGTTGTAACAGAACATAATAATTGCAATAAAGAAATTTTCAGTTTTGAATAAAATGAAAAAAAAAAACCAGTTTTTCAGTTAAAATTCGTTAAGTTTCATTTGTCTGGTTATTGTGTTTTGGTTTTTTGAGTTTGTAAAAAATTTGTTCTCCGTTTGGGGGGGGGGGGGGGGTCATGACCCCCGTGACCCCGCCCCCCCTTGAATCCGCGCCTGAATATGTTATATTAATGGAGGAGCTCGACAGAATGCATACCAGAACTGTATCCGGATAGACAACGACCGACAGGCATGGTATTTCGGAGTGTGGAAAGACGCCTGGGAGATACTGGATCCCTGGGAAAAACACGGCCTGTTTGAGATCATCGCGTGACGTCTGCTCACAATGAAGAGGTTGTGTTTGACGCTATCCGGCGTCACCCTCATACTACCACACGGGCCATTGCACTGGAGACGAACATCAGCCGAGCGTCTGTTATGCGGATAATGCACACCCACTGGTCCCACCCGTACCATCTGCACTTACACCTGGAGATACATGGTCATGATTTCGAAGCACGGGTGGCGTTCTGTGGAAACTGATCCGGCTTTTCTAGCGACCATCTTATTTACGGACGAAGCACGATTCCACAACAATGGAACCGTTTATCGTCATAATATGCATTACTGGAGTGTGGATAATCCCCATTGGGTGCGACAGACATCCTTTTAGGTACACCCCCGTGTGGGTTGCGGGTTAGAATACACACACGGTATGCTCTGCTTGTCGTAGGAGGACACTAATAGGGCCGACAAGACAGACTGACATGACTGACTTTGATTTTGAAGACTCCCTGTTGATGGGAAGAGAAAATTCATCGACGGTATCCCCTGCCTGTCGTAAAAGGTCTTTTCCGACTTCCGGTCCCATTTTTGGTTTGACCCTTAGAAATAAACGTCATGCTGCCTGGGGAAGGGCCACCAATTTGGCCATCTGGCCAAAAAGCCTGGACGGTATTCCCCATCCCGTCAGGTGGGTGCTCCATGTACCCTTGCAGTGGTATCCGCCTCACAACGGAGGTCCCTGCACGGCCGAATAATTTCGCCAAACATATCACTGTGCATGCCGAGGGGGAAGTGCCTATTCAAGGCACTGGGACCCCGGGCAATACCTGCTATGCCAGGTAGGTATTGCCTTGGCTGGGTGGCGCCCACAGTGATGACCCTCGTTCGGAGTAGGTTGTATTCGGGGAGGGTGATTTCAGGATGACGCGAAAGCGGCCCAATAAATCATCAGAGGGTGTCCCCCTTAAATAGCCGTCTCTTGAGTGTCGGATCAGGGATAAAACTTTCAATGCATGTTTCCCTGTTGACAAGTCACATCGCTACCTGGTAGCTATCAGGACAGACGGGGATTATTTCAAAGTGGTGAAATCAATGATCTTTTCCGAGGAATTCGAGGGGAAATTTGGAGATCTAAACGGGATTTCCAAGCTCCGGAACGGACAGCTCCTACTGCATATAATTAGCCGACAGCAAACCGAAACGTTGCTGGAATGCACGCATTTCAGCGAAATTCCCGTTAAGGTCTCAAATCATGAAACGCTAAATGAGGTCCGTGGAGTTATTTTCCATCGTAAATTCATTTTGAATAGCGATGCGGAATTGTTGCGGAATCTGGGGAAGATAGGCGTCACCAAGATTGGGCGCATCACCCGAAAGATTGGAGAGAACAGCGTCGATACCGGCGCTTTTATTCTCCATTTCGAGGGTGATGTTTTACCTAAGCAGATGTAGGTCACATCGAACCACTGCGATGTTCGACCGTACATCCCTCCACCTATGTGATGTTATCAATGCCAGAAATTCGGGCATGTTTCTGCCAGGTGCACTGCCAAGGCCGTGTGTAGAGAGTGTGACAAGGGGACACATGAGGGTGAGAGGTGTACGCCACCCCCGATTTGTCCTAACTGCCAAGGAAGCCACTCTCCACGATCGAAGCAGTGCCCTGAGTTCTGTAAAGAAGCCACAATCCAGGAAATCAGAACATTGCATCAGCTTTCATATCACGATGCTCGCAAGAGGTACCGTGATAGTAATGCCCCCGAATTTCGGGTGACGTTTGTGGCCGCAGCGACGCCCTCATTCACCCCTGCTGTCACAGTTTCCAGTATAGTACCCTCGACGTCCGGTAATTCAGCAGATTTGAAATCACCCCTCGCTGTACCAGCGAAAATTGTCTGCCCGAAGGAGGTGTCACAACCTTCTTCGGGCAAGGAAAAGAAGGCGACAGTTATATCATCTAAACCGACGAAATCGGAGAAGTCCTCTTCTTCTTCGAACCGGTCGACTAACATGTCTTCCTCAGTCAACAGGGGAAAGAAGAGTTTGTCGACCAGGGCTGGTCCTTCTTCCAGTCCACCCGATATGACAAAAGTAGTAGTGGAGATGAGAGATAAGGTTCGTCGCCATCTCTCTCGCCCTCCTCCTGACGGAGTGGCTACTGACTCTGCTGGCCTTCCCGCTCCCACGACCATCAAGGGAGCGAAGCCGGCTGAAGCCAAACACGTCCGTATGGAGGAACTCCCCTACAAATAGGAAAATACATCAGCGGAGGAGAGAGGAACGGTTCAGCGCCGTTTCTCTTCCTCTCCTAGAGACAGGGCTGCTCAGGTATCTGCTGGCCATTCCACTCCCACCACCACCAGTGGAGCGGTGTCAGCAGGAGCGGCCATGTTTTGTAAGGAACTGGCGTCTGTGGGGAAGCGACCAGCTACTTCCCCAAATAGACGTCAGCGCCGATCAAGAAAGAAATCTCTTCGGGAAATGTCGGGGACAGACACCCAGTCTTCGGACCGGGATAAAGTCCCTCGACACCACTCTCGCTCTTCCCCAAGAGCGAGACTCGTGAAGTCCGACGAGGACCGCGCGCCATCCAGGGGACTGCCCGCTCCATTTTCTTTGTCATCGGACCGAGATGTGGAGATTGAGGTGCGCTCTCCTGCCCCATCATATCCAACTAGAGATGGGGAATGGTGGCAAACGGTCAAGCGTAAGTAGAAGACCCACTTCTACTTACAAGGGAACTGTAATAGCTATTCTGGTCATCTCAATGAGTTACGTCAATTAATATCTTCGTTTTCGGCAACCATTGTCTGTCTTCAGGAATCCAGGTTTCGTCCTGGACGTGAGACAATAATGCGTTACTTCAACCTCTTCTCTGAAGACCCGGTGGATGGAGCTGTGGCCGTCGGTGGCGTCTGCATTCTCGTCCACTCTAGCCTCTTTAGTGAAGAGGTGCCGTTGCGTACTCAGCTAGAAGCAGTTGCAGTTCGTACTTCGTCGCCAGTAATGGCAACAGTTTGTAACGTGTACATTCCACCTGATTCTCAACTGGATTGAAACCAGCTGGTGGATCTAGTCTCTCAGCTCCCCACCCCCTCCTTTTCTCCTTCTGGGATATGTTAATGCCCACAACACCATCTAGGGCTCCGCTACCACTAGTGATGGAGGGAGAGATTTTGAGAGACTGATCAGGCGCTGGAGCTGTATTTGTTAAACACAGGGGAACCTACGCACTTCTCTATTGCACACGGCACTTATTCAAATGTCGATATCACCTTGTGTTGTCGTGCGCTGGTTCCCCTGCTACAGTGGGGTGTACACGACGACCTTTGTATTAGTGACCATTTCCCGATTATCGTTACTCTTCCGAACCAGAGAGCCATCGAATTACCAAGTCGATGGCTTCTCCGTCGGGCTGATTGGACAACTTTCACAGCACGTGCTGATTTTGCCGAAGATACCTTTGAGAGTGTCTATGATCATACCATTCACACAACGCATGGTATTTCGGCTGCTGCTGAGGAAACAATACCTTCCTCATCCGGCAACTCCCACCGGAAACTTGTCCCTTGGTGGACAGACGAGATTGTAGCAGCCTTTAAAGATCGTCGACGTGCTTTCAAATGCTATCGGAGGCAGAATACTATGGCCAACCTTATCACCTTCAAAAGGATGCGTGCTAGAGCCCGATATCTGATTCGGGAGAGTAATAAAACGACGTGGGAAAAGTATGTGTTGTTTATGACGACACCTACTCCTTCATCTCAAGTGTGGACTAAGCTTCGTCGGATCTCCGGACTCCCGATATCATTGATGGCACACGGAGTCTCCATCATCGGAGACATCATCACGGACCAACTCGCCATTGCCAACCGTATTGGATCGCACTTCAATGATGTATCCTGTTCTGGGAGTTACGATCCTACGTTTCTGACTCTGAAGCGGGAGGCGGAGGCTCACCCCTTGTCCTTTGCCACTGCTGCTTTGGAGTCCTACAATGTACCATTCTCTGAAAGGGAACTGAGCAGTGCGCTTTCACTGTGTAGGGATACGTCTCCCGGACCGGATAACATACAGAATCAAATGTTAAAACATCTGTGCGAATCCAGTATAAAGCAATTGTTGGTCCTCTTCAATCGTATATGGATTGATGGGCAGTTTCCATCTCAATGGCGAGAGTGGATCATGATACCGGTTCCCAAGGCTGGAAAGGATCCCAAACTTGTCAGCAGCTACAGGCCTCTCAAATGCCCTATGTAAGCTGCGAGAGAAGATGGTGAACCATCGACTGGTATGGTTCCTGGAAGAGAGAGGCTTACTGTCAGGGTACCAGTCTAGATTTCGCTCCCATATGTCCACCACCGTCCATCTGGTGCGACTTGTGAGCGCCATACAGGAGGCATTTCTCCGAATTACCTACGACACCATATGGCGCTACGAGATCCTTTCCACCCTTCATGAGTGGGGACTCCGTGGTAATCTACCGACTTTCATTACGAATTTCATGTAGTCCGACTCTTCCGTGTAAGGGTCGGTAGAACATATCGCAATATTATACCCAAGAAAACGAAGTTCCTCAGGGTTCTGTTCTGTCACCTTGTTCGAGGTTGTCATATATTTTGGCCAAAGATGCTACATTAAGATTGTTATTTTTTTACTCTATTATCTTTTTTCCACTGTTGTAAAATTAACTGTCATGGCATCCAGAAGTGTCAATAAATGGTTGTTTTGAATTGATATATTTTCCTTAAATATAAAAGAAGAAAGAATCTGCGAGCGTAAAAGTAAAATAAGTGCCGACCAGTGATAGGATAAATATATCAATATATTTTAATTATGGAGACAACCCAACGTGAACTGGATCGAGCGATAAAGCTACGTAAGGTAACACGGGCGGCGTTTTCGAGGCAGTTGAATAACCTCAAAGGTGAAATTGATGACGTCCAGATGACAGCTCATGAAAAGCGAAGGAAAGTTCAGGTTTCCCTTTCTTTACTTCGGAAGAAAAATGATGAGCTCCTGCAGCTGGATGGTAAGGTCGTAAGTCTAAAACTTGACGTCGGCCAAGAGGACTTGGACGACGAATGTAGACTTGCCGATGACTATCAACGTCAATTTCTTGATATAGAGGTGAGTGTTGAATATATTCTACCTTCAGGAGGCATCGCTCAAGACAACAGTGATTGTAGCAGTGTAGATCTTGTGAGCAAGAGAAAATTCAAACTACCTAAATTAGAACTAAGGAAATTTGATGGCGATGTAAAACAGTGGATACAGTTCAGGGTCCAGTTTGAAAAGATAGACAAGGATCCGGATATTGCACCGGAAGATAAGTTTCAATACTTAATGCAAGCTACAGTGAAAGGGTCTCGTGCTCGAGAAATTACTGAAAGTTTTCCACCTATTGGGGAAAATTATACGAAGGCAGTAGAATGTTTAAAGAGCAGGTTCGGTAGAGATGATCTGTTGGTTGAAGTTTACGTAAGAGAGTTGTTATCTTTAGTTCTTAAGAAATCTTCCACTCCCGGTGATGGCAATTCAATGTGTAGCCTTTATGACAACTTGGAATCGCACATACGGTCACTTGAAACCTTAGGTGTTACAGCAGATAAGTGTGCATCTATGATGTATCCTTTAGTAGAGTCGTGTTTGCCTGAGGAGTTTCTTAGGGCCTGGCAAAGAAGTTCCAATTTTGCACACACACGTGATTCAAAAGATAGGTTAGACAATCTCATGCTATTCATGAAAAGGGAAGTGGAAGCCGAGGAACGGATCAGTTTAGCAATTTCCGGTTTTGGAATCAAAGATAATAACAGGAGTAGAGACCAACCCAAATTGTCAGAGCACATTGCTACTGCGGCTGACTTGTTAAACACTAACCCAGTTGAGGAGAGGAGAGGGTACTGTATTTTTTGTGGAGGTCAACATGATGCCCTTAATTGTTTTAAAGCACACTAATTAGGTCTATCTGAGAAACAGAAGGTCCTAAAGGACAAGGGTGGGTGTTTTAAGTGCTTTAAGAAGGGACACTGTGTCAATAAATGTAAAGCCGTAGTACGTTGCATTATTTTTAGTAAGAGCCACCAAGTTCTGATGTGCCCTGATTTACCTCAGAATAAACAAAATATATCCCATAATAATGTCGAACACAGGCAATCCGGGGGGAAGAATGAACAAAAGACAAATTCGCTGAGTGAAAAAATCCACAGCCTGCTTCCAGTCTCCGACCGGGTCAGGAATGGAATGAATGAAGCCCCCATCTAGCGGCGAGGATATGAATTGTGCCGGCTGCCGAGGCCTGACGCACTCCTCTGGGGCAATGATTAAATGAATGACAGATGAAATGAAATGATAGTGGAGAGTGTTGCTGGAATGAAATTTGACAGGGAAAACCGGAGTACCCGGAGAAAAACCTGTCTGCCTCCGTTCTGTCCAGCACAGATCTCACATGGAGTGACCGGGATTTGAACCACGGACCCAGCGGTGAGAGGCCAGCGTGCTGCCGCCTAAGCCACGGAGGCTGCAAATTCGCTGAGTAATATTTCTAAATATCCTAAAGTTATTTTGCAAACTTTGGTTATAAAGATGAAAGGTATTGGCTCTTCCTTCACTGTTAGAGCCTTAATTGACTCAGGATCCCAAAGATCCTATGTTAAGAAAGACATTGTTAAAAGATTAGGTTACACTCCAGTCAGAACTGAAACAATTAAACATGACCTTTTTGGGGGAGTGAAAACGAGTGTTAATGAACATTCATGTTACAAAGTAGAAATTGAAAGCCTTGATGGAAAATATCAATGTAATTTTGAAGTATTGGATCAGGTTTTAATATGTAATGGCATCCCTTCGGTCAAGAAAGGACCTTGGTTGAATGAACATGAGGAAGGGAATATCAGCCTAACAGATATTGGGGATGAGTCTAGGCCTGTGGACTTGCTGATTGGAGCGGATGTAGCGGACAAACTTCTGACAGGAAATATTTAAGTTCTATCTTCTGGTTTGGTTGCTGTGGAAACAAATTTAGGCTGGACTTTGATGGGGAAAGTTCCACAACAATCATCTGTTAACTTGGCAGAAGAAGTTACAGCTCTGTTTGTTAATGAGATCAACGATCGCTGGAGCCTAGATACCATTGGAATCTCAGACTCAGCTGTTAAAATGTCCAAAAATAAAAAACAGCTTCAAATTAGAGATGATTTTCTAAGAGGTATTACTGTAAATGATGAGAGACGTTACGAATTTTCATTGCTATGGAAAGAAGATAGCTTGGCTCTTCCTAGTAACAGGGAGCTAGCACTCAAAAGGTTAGAATATACCACTAGAAAGCTTCAGTCTCAAAATCTTCTCATTTCATACGATGCAGTTCTAGCTGAGTGGGGAGAACTGGGAATTATTGAAGAAGTACCAGTCAAAGAAGTAGGGAATTATGGACACGACCTACCACATCGAACTGTTATTAAGGAGAATAGCACCACCAGAGTTCGTCCTGTATTTGACGTGTCAGCAAGAGGTAGAAATGCTCCTTCTCTCAATCATTGTTTAGAGTGTGGACCCAATCTGATTGAACTGATTCCTTCCCTGTTACTAAAATTTCGGGAAGGGAGATTTGGGGTGACAGCTGATGTAGAAATGGCTTTTCTACAAATAAGTGTTCGTCAAGAAGACAGAGATTTTCTTAGGTTCTTCTGGTATGATCCAAATGACTGGAAGAATATACAGATATTTCGGCATCGGAGGGTGGTATTTGGATTAAAATGTAGCACTTTCCTTTTAGGAGCAGTTCTTGATTACCATTTGGACAAGGCAATGGAAGATTGTCAATATAGTAAAGGACAGATATCAAGACTTAAACAGAGCCTTTATGTGGACAATGTTGTAACCAGTGTTGATACTGAATCAGAACTGAAAGAATTCATTAATGAAGCACGTGATATAATGCAGGAAGGAAAGTTCGACCTCAGAGGTTGGCAGGCCAACAATGATGCTTTCATTCTTGTAGGACGGACAGCGGTGCTAGGTTTACGATGGGATTTGGAATCTGACAATTTATTGTTAAACTTGGAATGGTTACAGAACCATGAATTGGGACCGATCACGAAAAGATCTATTCTGTCAGTTGCACAAAAGATATTTGATCCGATTGGCATAGTTAGTCCAGTACCTCTAGTTCCTAAATTGTTATTACAAAAGATATGGCTAAGTGGTATATCTTGAGATGAAGAGGTTACTACTGATATTAAGGACCAATTTGTAACTTGGTATTTAAGCCTTTTTCTCCTGAAAGAGATGAGAATTCCACGCTGGTTTCATTATTCCAAGAACCACAGGGATGTCAGTCTACATATTTTGTGTGATGCTAGTGCATAGGCCTACGCTGCAGTAGTCTTCATACGACTACAAATTGACGGTGAGAGTAAGGTACACCTTCTTGCAGCCAGAGCAAGAGTAGCCCCATTAAACACAGTCACCATTCCCCGACTGGAACTAATTGCTGCAACAGTGGGAGCTAGATTAGGTAATTCAGTGCTAGAAGGACTAAACTACCAAGATGTCAAGTTGAATTTCTAGACTGATTCGACAACGGTTTTAGCATGGATTCTATAGGAAGAAACATGGACTGTGTTTGTCAACAACCGTGTTAAAGAAATCCATCGGTTGACTTTACCAGAAATGTGGAGATATGTTCCTGGCCATTTGAATCCTGCAGATCTTCCTTCAAGAGTTGTCTGGCAGAAAAATTGTTAGCACTTCGATGGTGGGAGGGGCCAGAGTTTTTATGAAAGGACCGGCCAGAGTGGCCTGGTTAATTTCCACCTGCAGAGGCAGAGCTGATTTTGCAAGAAAAGAGAAAATCAACTGAAATAATGAGTTACTTTGTAGATACTTCATGTAGCACCCCAAAACATGTAAATAATGATCCGTGCAGGTACCACGATTTTAATTGGTATTACTTATATTTTTCAAGCTATGGAAAAATAATTCGGTTGGTTGCTTGGATAAAGAGATTTATCCAAAATACGCGAAGAGCAAACCTTACAAGAGCTCGTGGAGAATTATCATGTGAGGAGATAATGTCAGCAGAAAAAATAGTCGCAAGATTGGTACAGGAAGAGCCTTTCTCTTCAAAAAATGACAAAAGTCTCATTAGCCTAAATGTGTTTAGGGATGAGAAGGGATGTCAAGAGATTAGATTTATGATTACTGTATTTTGAGGTAATTAGGCTATAGTTATTTATGTATGGTTGAGTTGTTCTTCCACCAACTCAAGGTGGGAGTGTGTCATATCTTTTGGCCAAAGATGCTACATTAAGATTGTCATTTTTTTCTTTATTATCTTTTTTCCGCTGTTGTAAAATTAACTGTCATGGCATCCAGAAGTGTCAATAAATGGTTGTTTTGAATTGATATATTTTCCTTAAATATAAAAGAAGAAAGAATCTGCGATACGCCGATGAGTGTAAAAGTTAAAGAGGTTGCCATAAACGGCATTGTTACCGCCACCGGGCCCACGATAGTTCCATCGCTGTATGTAGCCGATTTAGCTCTGCTTTACAGCTCTGGAAGTATGTCAATCGTGGAACGGCAATTGCAGATAGCTATTAACCGGGTCGACAGGTGGGCTCACGACCGGTTTTCATCAGCGAAATCCTCCGTCGTCCATTTTTGTCGGCTCCGAAGGCTACACTTACACCCTGAACTACATCTCAGGTATGCTGCGTTGCCGTTGGTTGACACTTATCGCTTCCTGGGGCTCCATTTTGACAGCAAATTAACGTGGCAGCCCCATATACGGCAACTAAGAACGACGTGTCTCAGGAAACTGAACATGCTCAAGTTTCTTAGTAGCACTACGTGGGGGGCTGACGGAGCGGTGCTGCTACGGTTCTACCAAGCCCTCGTCGTGTCCCGGCTAGACTATGGTTCTGCGGCTTACGGTTCAGAAAGACCGGCAACCTTGAAAATGCTGGACAGTATCCACCATAGTGGCGTTAGGCTGGCTACTGGTGCCTTCCGGACCAGCCCGATACCCAGCCGACTCGCCGAATCGGGTGTTCCACCTCTAAATTATCGACGCCATCTTATGCTTTTAGTATATACTACTAATGTGCGTCAGTACCCAATACGACCAGAGGTACGCCAGCCAGCCTCGAACCACTCGGCCTGTTGGTATTAGACTCGATAGCTCGTGTACTGAAATAGGAGTGGCTGTGGGCCCTAGCCTACTTTTCACATTTTGCAAAAGTGAGGAAAAAGTAGACTTATGAGATCGATCCGGGAAAATGTGTGTCT
Organism: Meconema thalassinum; assembly: GCA_946902985.2. Taxonomy (NCBI): domain Eukaryota; kingdom Metazoa; phylum Arthropoda; class Insecta; order Orthoptera; family Tettigoniidae; genus Meconema; species Meconema thalassinum. The sequence goes on along the minus strand of OX336389.2, from coordinate 1,097,328,383 downwards.
GTCTGGCTGTGTGTGTGTCCCCCCCTATGAACTCCTAAACGGCTGCAGCAACCAAAACCAAATTTAGTATGAGTAAAGATGTGCACCGGAATATCTCACGTCCATATTTGAAAATGATGTCAGTGCTACCAACTGCTCAAAAACGCACTAGAAATTTGAGCTCCATGTTGGATATCTTGCAAGGTATGCATAGGAGCTATTCCAAAATTGGCACACATGTAGATAATACTATTTCAGTTTAATTTCCAGGAGGCCATACATGACAGTGTTGCCAACATAATTTTAAGCCTTCTGATAGGTCCAATGTTTAAATGCATATAACGTCTACACTATCAATGGGATTTCAACCAAATTTTGTATGTAAAATGTGTACATAAACATATATGACTGAGCGTATTCTTAAGAGCCACCAGGGCTGCCAACTGTTAATAATTGCTCTCTCTATTTGATTTATCCAAATACCAATATATCAGAAAGTATGCAAGCCGACAGCTTTAAACTATGCACACGTATATTCTGACATTTTAGATTAATTTGGAGTAACTTATATACATCAGTTCTACCAACATGATTATAAGCCTGCTGATAGTACCAATTTTTAAATACATGTAACTTCTATACTATCAGTTGGATTTCAACCAAATTTCGTATGTGCTATGTGTAACATAACAGATATGACTATAAGTATTGTTAAGAGCAATCAGGCCTGCCAACTGTTAATAAATGCTGTCTATATATGTTTACCCTAATATCAATATATCAGAAAGAATGCAAGCCAACAGCTCTATACTTTGCACACGTATAGCACCTGACTTTCTAGATTAATTTGGAGTAATTAATATAAGTCAGTGCTGCCAACATGATTCTATGCCTGCTGATAGGTCCAATTTTAAAATACATGTAACTTCTATACTAACAAATGGATTTCATCCAAAAATGGCACAACAAGATATCATAAAATTTCAGATTATTTCTGACCAGCACACGCATGGTATTGTTGGCAACATGCTTTTACGCGTGCTGATAGATCCAGTGTCTAACTGCATGTAACGTCCTTTGGACTTCAACCAAATGTTGTATTCTGTACCTTAAGAGATGGAAATAAGAATATATTTAGTCACCAGGGCTGCCAACTGTAGTGCGTTATTAGGCTACATTACACCAGGTATGTTTTGAACTAATTAGATATTTCGATATTACCAACTTAATTTCGTCATTATTCTAGATAGGTTCATATACTGTAGAATAATCATTGGCATGAAAAGTAGGCTGTATAGTTCTTCATGGAACTTCTTGTCTTACGTATGAAACCACCCAACAATCTTCTTCTTTCCTGGCGTTTATCCCAGTACAGAGTCCGCTGCTCTACCACCCAACCATCAGAATATAATAAATAGGGGCCGGATTTTGGTGGTTTTTAAAATTGTCATTTTAGGTTTTCAAAAACATAAAATTGTTCTTTTTAGGTTTTTATTAGGTAGAATGGGTTTTTACAATAGGTTCTTATGTTTAAAGGGTAGCGAAAGTTGACATACATTACATAAGGCTTAAAATTAATACCTCATTGTTAGCAGACAATCTGATTGCAACGAGAGAGTAAATATTTTACATAATGATGCGTAATCAAATTATCACCGATAACTTTACACTTGTAGGGATTGCAATAAAGCCAAGGATGTCAGAGATGATTTTCACACTCTATCTCGTTCAAATAATGTTGATTCTTTACAATATTGGATTCTTGGGAATAATAAGAGATTTATTCGCTCTTTCCTCTCGGTAAATAACCAAACAATAATATATAAGCTGGAAAGTGCTGAAAATATTTCATTTTTCCTGTAGGTAGGATTGCTTTCAATCAACTGGAGCTAGGAATAAACACTATCTTCACATTTAATTTCAAGGATTATGGACAAAATTTGAAATATACTACAATAAATGGTACAAAACTGCAATTAGTTATTTTTAGGTACTCGCGTATTATTTAGTTTATTAGGTAGTACGGAATTTCAGTGTGATTCGTAAAAGTATTTAGAAGTATGGGAAAAATAGATAAGAACCTAAGAATCCGGTTCCTCATAATAGGCTAACTGCGCCCCGATAGTATAAGGTAGTTGCTGGATAGCGAATTTTTGTACAAACTCAATTGTCTAGAATAATGAAAAATATAATAATAGACTAATAGTATACTAATCTTCTTTCCCTTCGGCTTTTCCCAATTAATTGGGGTCGCCGGAGCCAGCCAGGCTCATTTTGGTTTTGGCCGGGGATTTAAGGCCGGATGCCCGTCCTGACACCACGTGATTTTCCAGGTGAAAATTCCACCCCGCTGTGACCGGGATTCGAACCCCGGCCGTCCGGGTGAAAGGCGAGAAGCTAAGCCACTGCACCATCACGCTCCCCACTAATAGTATACTAATAATAATCATTATTGACTAATAATTATGAAAATAATAATAACATAACTGTCTAATGATGATAATAATAATAATAACAATAGTCTAATAATAAGTATTTCGCTGTCCTCTTGGAGTGACGATGTGGGTAGTCATAATATAGCCTTATTCCGAAAGCAGAGACATACAATGATTGTCAATGATATGTAAGCCAACCAAAATTTGATTAAACTAGAGAATCGTCTGTACTCCCCTCTCCAACTCCAGGCAGCTTGAAATGTATACATTTTATATGTGGTCTCAAACCTCATGTCTCGGTGATAATCAACGTTGAAGTACAAACAAACACTACGGTGTTCCCGCAACTTAGATCTACTTAGTTATATACGGAAAATGTGCCACGGAACCGCTTGATAGCACTGTGCTTTGCCCATTGCCCTACCTCACAAATCGTGTACGGTATCCCAAAGAAATTTTGATCAACCGATCACATCGAGGGGACGGAGTCGCGCAGCTTCTTTTGGGGCACAGGATCTCTACATTAGCTGAAACAGAAGGCTGACGTTACGGGAAAATGGGATTGAGTGAGTAAATGCATGCACGTCGTCCCAATAAAAATAACAGCTACATTGCACGCCTTCTGCTTGACCTTGAGACGTCATAATGCAGCCTTGTAACAATACAATCCCGTTAAATTTGTAACGTTCCGTTCCGTCTGTTTGTTCCGTTATTATAAGTAGAATGTTCCGAACTGTAACGTATCAGATATTCCTCTGTTCATTTCGGTACGGGACAACGTAACGTTCCACCCGTCTCCAATACGCTGTACCGGTACAGGCTCGGGTAACATTCCACTGTTCCAGATACCGGGTACGGTTTCAGAATCAGTTCCGTTCCAGGACGGTAACGTTACGCTTGGAACAGACAGCGGTAACGTTACAACTTGGAAATAACCTTGTAGATAACGGAATTTCTCCGTTCCACATAGACAAGAGTTCCGTTCCGCGTTACGTTCTGTTCCGGGTCCCTGGTTTCATTCACCATCATTCATTTCATCTCTCATTAACTCCTCTCATGAAGTTGGCGTCAGGAAGGGCATCCGGCCATAAAAACCATCGCCACAAAGACTTCCATCGCATCTCATCCCCGACCCCGTTGGAAAACGAGAGTAATAAGGGGTAGACATACAGTATCAGTTTTGTTTTCAATGGGTTAAATCCACTTTATTGAGTTCTCTTGGATTGAAAGCTGATGAATAGTAGAGTAGCATCCTGTTAGGGAGCAACTATTTTAAACAACAGCATTCATTCCACACAACTAAATAACACACACGTACTGTACTTCAAGTGAGGTGTAACCGTGACTCAAGGCAACTGCGAAACATACCCACAGTTACATCTCCGTTACATATCGTCACTCAACGTGCAATACCGCGAATCTGAAAATGCTCTTATTTTGCAATATTTGTCATATAAATCCATATAAATATTTACATTTCACGTCACCGCCATGTTGTATTTGTGTTCATCAGCTTATTGAAAGGCCCACAGATTAATGTATGTTTATAGCCTCTATCAACATACAACATTTCAGTTTGATGCTTATTTTATTCGCAAATATTGAGATCAGTTTAAATGTTTCGTATGATCGCCATGTTGGATTGTTTTATATGTAGGCAATAGAGTTATGTACCATTAGATGAAGATGATTGCTTAGGTCCATTATTTAATCGTTCACTTCGATCGCATGATTAGGACACAAAAATGAAAACTTAATTTTAAAATTACGCACATCCGCCATCTTCATTTTATGTGAACAATTGCATTGAATTAGATGCTAGTAGATGAAATTTTATAAAGACATGTAGGGTGTTAGGTTTCACTGCTCTCGGTTGATCAAATCTCAAGAAAATACTATTTAAATGTTTTAAATTCGCTTGACTGCCATGTTGGTTTTGTACATAATATGTTTTGAGCGTCCCATATCTGCCCTAACGTTATTAATTTCTATCTCCATACAAATTTTCAGGGTGATATCAGTAATAGTTACGGAGATATTGAATGGCGCGACTGCTAGTTGGATTGGTGGAACGTATTTAAATTTGACGGGCACTGTCGGGGTTAGACAAAATTGGTCTCCTGTACTCAGTGATTTTCTTTGAAATTGGTCCAGCCGTTTATATTTTATTAGGAGGGAGGGGTGGGGCACACACACACACACACACACACACACGCACACGGACAGAAGGTGATCTCATAAGCCTATTTTTCATAGTGTATGATTAAAAATGTATACAAATTAGATTTCAATGCAATATCCTGTAGAAAAGTATATTTCCTTGTAGTTTGGCACCCTCACAATACAGTACATTAAAGTTCGTTTTCCTTTAGGTAATAACACAGAAAATGAACCTAAAGTGAATTGTTCTGTTGGACGGTACATTCACACACGGCTGGGAGGCGTGACTAATCGTAAGGAAAATAATGGAAACGAAGATCATTGTCAGATACGTGGTATTGCAAGTTCAGCGACGATAAGCTATTGCCAGATTTTCTGGGGTAAAGACTGTCTTATTAATTCAATCAAAATCCAAATTAATGGTAAGGAATGCCTTGTTTTTAATAGAAATCACCCACCACTGTCTTATATAACACGACTGTGTTATATAAATGTACACACTACTCTCTCCAATATTGCCTCCAATATGTCGAATACTAGCAACTCCGCAATATTAGCATGTTGACATCGCCATGAGTATTGCTAGTCTCCTTAGTTTCAACACTTAAACAGTTAGTAATTAACAAATGTCAGCCTTAGCCTCTGGATGCAAGCGTCTCAGCCAATTTTCTGTGTGTGTTCAGCTGAACCTGTAAACTACTGCTGTCCCTTTCACCTTAAACCATTTTCCACGTTTAAACACTAGTACGCGCTATTTTAAATTAGCAGAAGACTATTAACCAAGCTTTAATGGTATTGAAGAATAATAGTCCGTAACAATATAAGTAGAGCCTCCGTGGCTTAGGCGGCAGCACGCCGACCACTCACCGCAGGGTCCGTGGTTCAAATCCCGGTCACTCCATGTGAGATTTGTGCTGGACAAAGCGGAGGCAGACAGCTTTTTCTCCGGGTACTTCCGTTTTCCCTGTCACAATTTCATTCCAGCAACACTCTCCACTATCGTTTCATTTCATCTGTCATTCATTTAATCATTGCCCCAGGGGAGTGCGACAGGCTTCGGCAGCCGGCACAGCTCATATCCTCGCCGCTAGATGGGGGCTTCATTCATCCCATTCCCTGACCTGGTCGGTCGACTGGAAGCAGGCTGTGTATTTTCATTTTCAACAATACAAGTATATAAATCTTATTCACATGTAATTTATTTCAGGTGACTTTTTCACGTATTACAGTAATTGCAATGATGTTAGTGTTGACCGTCTGAAAGCTGCAATATTGATTGTTAATAAGGCAACACTGAAAATGGCTTCAAAGCTAGCCTATATTTTCTCTTACTCCTCCATCCCATTTTCTCTATCGACATTAATATCCACATTTTCTGGTAATACTTGACACTACGTCAGTCAGATCCCATGAAATTGTGTCTACCTCATTCTGAACTCACGGAGAGTGAAAATGCAATACCTTGTTCTGACCAGTATTCAAAAAATCACAGGATCACCATGTTTACCTATAAACTTTTCCCTTGCTCCTACAAAATCCATGCCATAGAAATAAAGGAAGAAAGAAAGAAGAAATATATATTGACTGAAGCGCTTTTGCTTACTGACTTGGCTAGTTACAGTATAAGCCGACTTTTACTTCCCTAATGTAAACCAAATCAGCGACCCAGACCAACTTCATTTAGGAGAAAATTCTTCAGTGCGATTTCTGCCTGCTACTTCATAAATCAACCTTAAACTAAGTGGCGTAAAGGGTTAAGGCTTGGTCTCTAAACCACAAAATTTGAGTTCGATCTTGGTTTAGTCTCATGGCACACAAAGGTGTTTAAATGCGACAACCTCGTATCGGTAGATAAACCAGCATATTAAAGAGCACATAAAGGGCAAAATGCCAGTAAACCGGTGTCTCTAAGGCGAAATCAGTTCAAGGGGAAGTTAAACCAAGAGGATTTATTCTTATTAAATGGACAGAAGGTGATATGGAAGATATGTCACATAACATATTGTACTGGTTCAAATGCTAGCGAATGATAATAATCGCAATTGTAGCAAAGGTTTCTTCTAGTATTTTCCATGAAGTCTCCTCTGGCAGCGAGTGCTGCGAGTCACACACTGGCATAAAGCACAATCCCTCAAATCCATTTCTGTCTCCAATGATCCATGACTACTGAGCATTGCCAACACGATGACAATTTCAAGCACGTTACATTTGGAATGGTATTTTCTTTCATCCTTTGAAGTCTTTCTCTGCAGTCAGCGGCCAGCTCTTCTCACCGATGAATATCCGCCAGTATCCAATTGTTTCTGAGGCTCTTTGATTTACAAAAAATCTAACAGATATGGTGCAGGTAAAATGAACGCTTCAGAGAACATCGTAACATATTGTGGCGCCAATTTAGCCAGAAACGCTAGCCACGCAGAATTTTAATTCTACTTCTGATATATGTGAGCTCAATGTCCTCTTCATGTCACGAAATGCGTGGTCTGTTTGACCAACATAGTGGACATTCCACTTCACCGTATTCATTTAACTTGCTCTGTAAGATGTCACGTCAGCCAAAATAAAGTTGATTTTCTTGATTGGAAAATAGTATTAACGGGCGTCGAGGAGCCCTATGTTAATGTTAAAATGGCGATATAAATGCCTCTTTTTCTCAGAAAATGTTGGGTACTGAGATCTATCTTTTTAGCCAGATCACCTGTAGTCCTTGTATGTGTATGTGTGTGTATATCTGTGTGTTTCCCCTCCCCCCTCCCTAATAAAATCTAAACGGCTCGAGCAATCTTAATGAAACTCGGTAAAAACTTTGTACTCTTTTGTCCGACACTATCCGTGCCCTTCGAATTTATTACGTTTTACCAATCAAACATGGCGGCTGTGTGAAATATTTCACCGGCATTCTATATCCCCGAAACTACTACCGATATCACCCTGAAATTTTGTACGGAGATAAACGGCACTACTATAAGTTCACCTATGTGACTTTCAAAAACTTGCTAAAGTACAAAACGAACATGGCGCCTAGTTGAAGCATTTAAATAGATCCTTCTCGCGATTTAACCATCCGAGCGCAGTGAAACTTGGTAGAGCAAATGTTTATACATAATGCAATGCAATGATATACAATTAAGTTAAATTGTTTATATAACCTTCAGTTGGCAGCTGTGCAAAATTGTATAATTAAGTTTTTATTTCTTGTGTCCTAATCATGCGATCGAAGTCAAAGTTTGAATAATCACCCTACGCAATAATCGTCATGTAATAGCACATAACTCCATGGCCTACATATATAACAAGTAGTCCCGTGAAGAACTACAGAGCCTATTTTCATATGACCCACTTACGATAATTGCCTTTACCAACATACAAAAGTTTAGTTTGATTGCTGTAATACAGCAGATTCGTAGATATTGAGAACCGTCTAAATATTTCGGATGGTCACCATGCTGGATTTGTATATGTTTAGGTCTTAGAGATGTATACTATTACATGAAGATTATTGTGTAGGTGTAATATACAAACTTCAATCGAATGATTAGGGCACAAGAAATAAAAACGAGATTTTAAAATTTCGCACAGCTACCATCTTGTGATTATGAAAACAATTAAAATTAATTAGATGCCAGTGGATTGAAATTTCTATAAGCATATACCGTACCAAATTTTACCACGCTTGGAAGGTTAAATCGCGAGAAACGTCCAATTAAATATTTGAATTTCGTGTCGCCGCCATGTTAGATTGGTGCTCACCAAGTTATTGAAAGTCCCGTAGGTGAGCTTATATTCATAGCCTCTGTCAACATACAAAGAAATGTGGTAAACTTGTCTTCATCAGGTTACAAAGAAATATAACCAGTGCGAAGTTATGGAGTGTTCCCCTAGTGTACATGAAGTAACGGTCAACTAGCTACGTCCAATGGTGTCATAAAGTCAGTTACATGAACCACATATGTTTTCCGTATCAGCCCTGAAGAAATATAAACGGTGTGAATTTACTGAATGTTTCCCTAGTATCCATACTGTTACATTCACCATGCTGATGGTAAATAAAGCATCATTACGTCAGTCATCCCCGATATTTGGTTAAGAATTACGGGAACCAAACCTGATCTCCGTATTTCCCTTGTGCCAACGAACTGAACCAATAGTTCCCGAGGGTGAATTCACAGAACTGTTAGTCACAATTGACATTGTGGTGAGACATGCTACTTCACCACCGTTTGCATTTAACTTGCTCTGTAAGGTGACACAACGTCAGCCAAACTCAATATTTGCTCGGCATTTACATGAACCAGCCTGCGCTCTCTACCTTCCTTGTCCGTAGCAAAAGAACCAATCCCCTCACAGATTTAATTAAATGAATTCTTAGGTGCAATTAACATTATGGTGAGGTCGGCAACATAGGGTGCTGAATAAATACCTAAACTTAATTTGCACTCGAAAGTCAGGTTTATCCACCTTCTGTTGTCTTGGGGGTACGTATTGAAACTCAACATGCAAAGATCTTAGGTTCGATTCCCGAGTCTTCTTTGTGATGCAAACCTTAGAAGACAATTGATATTGGAACTTTAGTCGGTCGAAACAATATAGTTCCAATAACTGGAATATGCCAAAAAATAACCTGAAAAATATCATGTGATTAAGGTATATAAGATATTTGTTGTCTAATATAAAATAAGGAGAAAACTACAATATTAATTGTCAATAAAGCGATACTGAAAAACGGTTTCAAAGCTATTTATGATGTGTCTGATGATGATCGCTTGGCAATCGAAACTGATCATCCAAGTGTATGTATTAATTTCATGGAATTCTACAGGATTAGGGAGCCACCAAATTGCAATTGGCTACGATCGTGTTGGCCACCTGAAATACATTAAATTTCAAATACTAACGCAACACTTAAAAAGGGCTTCCAACACGATAAAGCTATCTATAACCTTAGAAGAGATGAGTTTGATTCCGACCTTAGCTGACCTAACAGTAGTTTTCCGTAGTTTCTCACCTCTACTCCGATCAAATGTTGGGATAACTCCTAAGACCACTGACGCCTCCTTCCTAATCCTAGTCTGAATTACAATACGCACACCACAACAACCATTACAGTGACATGGGATATCACACAGATTCCATACACACACAGGTACACGGGCTACAAGACTTTGATGTCGCAAGACCCCAAAATGAATCATCATCAACAGCAACAACAGCAACAACAAGTCAGTTGAAATCTGCACGTCATTTGTTTCCTCAATTTGGGTATTACAGTAATTCTATATGCTATTATTTCCAGAGTTCCTTCAGCCAAGGAAAACACTGTGATGTTTTTATAAATTAGCCCTTTGCATTCTGTTTACAAAGCGAACGCAATTAATCAGTCAGTTTCAAGAGTAATAATGACCGTAGATGAACTTTCAACTTCAAAAATTCGCTTATAATCTAGTGTCCACAACCACCTGTAAGTTCTGAATGTATTCCCGATCAACCTTGCAAAGTTAACGCACGATAACTAATGCAGCAGTATTATGAGTTCCGTCGCTTTCACTGGTTATCTTCCTCCAAATTACCTCTTGTCCATTGTTTATATCAGTTCAGTGATTACGGAAACTAATACCAATCTGGTGATCAGTGGTGTGAAATGGAGCACAGACAGTGGCCTCCCTGATTGTGGTTTCTCCTGGGAATGTGCACACTTTCGCTAGGTAAACGCCGGGATGGTGACTTACCTTAAACTCCGGAACACATAGTCCAATCCTAGTAATTACAGTTGCACACACTACTACAGTCGCCACAAAACACAGGTTATCAGACCAATCCGACACAAACATAGGTACATGGGGCTGATGATGGAAAGTCTAAAGCCCCCAAAATAGATTAAAAACAACGAAGCTCTTACCTCACTTCTATCACTGATATGACTTTCATTCTGATGTTGCAGAGAATCTTCATCACCTCCCCTAGTGGCTTCAGTAATTCTTGTCAGACAGGTCTGCAATAATCAGCTTTGATTTTAGTGTCTTCCTCACCCGGGTAGCATATCCTATGTCCGGGGTGAAACTTATTGTCATGAACTCTTGTAATTTTAATCTAGAGGTAAATAATTTTCAGCCTTAGCCTTAATAATGTATAGATGGCGCGCATTGCAACAGTGAAAAACGAATTCATCTAATTAATGCTCCGATCCCTATGAAAACTGGCACCATCAATGAGAATTACGAGGAGAAGGTGTGAGTCGTATCAAGGTTAGTTGTGCTACTGCCACTATACTAAACAGATAAGTTCTTTCTGTTTATTTCGCGATCAAGGGTATATATAATAATTATAATAATATTATTAATAATAATAATAATAATAATAATTACCCCTGGTACTACAGCCCATGGAGGGCCTAAGCCTACCAAGCGACCGCTGCCCTGCCATTTTGGCCTGCAGATATTGGGGTGACGCGTGGTCAGCGCATCGGATCCCCTCGGCCGTTAATCTTTGTTTTCATGACGCGGCGCTGCCTCACTGTCAGGCAGCTTCTCAATTGTCCTCACGAGGCTGAGTGTACCCCGTTCCAGCCCTCACGTCAGTTTCTAAAATCCCTGACAGAGCCGGGAATCGAACCAGGGGCCTCCGGGTGAGAGGCAGACGCGCTACCCCAACACCACGGGACCGTTGATCAAGTATATAGGCTACTGTGTTATTACTAACCTTGATTAACTATATCAACTGTATTGACACTACTGATTGCTTAGGTCGCGTGCGTGCAAATTTCAAGAAATATATTCGTATAGGCCTATCTCGTGTATTATTGAACCGATCACAGTAAAACTCAGTACAATGAACCTCAAATATATAGGTAGAATAAAGATACCGGTATTTAGTAATGTAGTTAATTTGTGTAAATTATTGATGGCGTGGTCATGACACTGGAATTTGAACCTTGAGTTTCCGAACGCTAGCAATTCACTTCAAACGTGGAGTGTGCCTGAGACTGCTCGACAGCGCTGGTGAGTACATAATTTCAGAACTTACATATTGTGCCTATGATCTTAGTGCTCACGAAAGTTATGACACAAAGGGCATGTTGGCGCAGCAGTCAAGCTGTTTGCCTGTCAAGCTGTTTGCCTCTCACCAAGGTGGCCCGGGTTCGATTCCTGGTCAATACAATGTCATGTGGAACGGATTTTACGTAAAAATGAGGTCCCGTGGCTCATGATCGCGAGATGAAAATAATACACAACTACAAGCTTTCTTGTTTCCTTTTACGACAATATGTGCCTCATACCAAGGAATTGTCAAATTTTAATTGTGTGTGACGTTCTCTTTGTTAAAAAGTGTGCTATGTAATTTCCCAGACCCTAATGGATGCTGTGACAAACGCAGGAGCAGAAATGAACTGGCCAACCTACCGCACGTAAACTCCAGGCCAGGTTGCCTGGAACTCAGGACTTCAGTCAGGTTGTGTACATAACTCGGCACTCGGAAGATAATTTTTGAACTAAACACCACAAAGCTGCACAGAGTGTAAGGCGTGGATTTGGGGCACACTGGTAACAACAAACCGATTCATATGAAACTAAAATCAAAAGCGTCTCAGGCGTTGTTTTCATTTCGTATTATACCAGGAAAATACTCTTTTAAACCTGTTATGTCCCTCGGCCATTAATATCAGCATTCCTGATTACGGCCGCCGCAACTCGGATTACAGAGCTACTCAATTGTCCTCACAAGGCACAGGGTGGACCCATTTCAGCCCTTACGTCATTACCTTAGAGCCGGGAATCGAACCTGGGGCCTCGTATGTAGGAGGTGTGTGCTACCCCTACACCACGGGGACAACCCAAGGAAAAATATCAGTCCCCCGATGTTTTCATTGCAATGTTCGGTACCTGGAGTGTCGGCTAAGTGTCTCTCATATATGGATGACTAAACAACAGGATATGTAGACGAAAACAGTTTTCTAATTATTTGAGAAATGTAGGGGCAAGTTTTATATTGCCCTTCTTTGCATATTTTTGATTCATTTGCCTAGTTTAAGGCTGCCAGCATTTAGCCAGATGTGCGATCTTCTGTAATGAATATTTGATAAAATGAAATATTAAGAAAATGAATCATCACTATTCAGTATGCCAGACATGTAACGTTGTATAAGGTAGAGAGTAAGGGAATATGTCATCACTAGGTTTATTTATTAATTCAATAATTTGCCAGGTGAGTGCATATATTTTTCTAGATAATTTCCGACTTATTTTTGTAAATTTAACAATTATTGTATAAAAGTATAATTATACTCCAAGGAATGTCAATATACGTGCCTATATGCTATAAGTTGAGGTTAGATTCTTCCTGCTCTGAACTCATCACGACAATTGTATCCCTGAATCAGAGAGGAAATCCTGAGGCTTACAATGGGAGAAAACAAGCAAACCTTCTGATAGGGCAGATAAGAAAGGTTTTTCTCTACATACTTGTTTTTGATATCCAAATAAGTGCATTAACCAACTTTATGTTCGACGATGTCGAAATGTAAACATTATGTGTCGGAAAACTGTATCATAATGAGGCTCATTATAACACTATTTTTCATTATGAAACAGTTTCTCCCACCAATCAGAGCTCAAAAAAACAGTTGTGTGGCCAATTAGATAAGAATACCTTCGCGCATGCGCTCAAAATCCAACATATTTCTGTGTTGTCAAGCAAAGTGAATGGTCTCTGCTCCCGGAGTGCCTTGACCACGCATGCGCTCTGTTCAGTCAGCAAAGCCTTGTTCACTAATAACTGAATTAACTGAATCCCACAGATATTTATGAATATTTATGTTAAAACATATAATAAAGTTATAATTATCGTCGAACGTAAACAGTCGTATGCAACTCGCCTATAATGGTAATTAAGACACTCGTATGGAAATTATAAAACTCGCATACGCTCGTTTTATAAAGACACTCGTGTCTTAATTATAGCCATTATAGGCTCGTTGCATAATGTACTATTATCAAAGCGAGTTAAAAAGGGTGGAACGTTGATAGTGGCAATATGGCTGTAGCGACGCCATGCAACTAAACCTAATGATATCGCTGATAGTGCACGGTAGTTACATACATACATTACCTCTGGGCAAATGGACTCACCCGTCCCACACCATGCGCCTGCGCACTGGCGAGAGGAACAGAGCCTCGTGTTTGCTGGTTGTATAATGTAGTGTTGTAACGATGTATCCAAAACAGGAACAACGGTGTTGGATAAAGATTGAATGTGCCAGAGGTCGTACAGTTCGACAGTGTCATCAAGGTCCTCAAGAGGCTTGCGGGGACGCTGCATTGCCTTACAGAACAGTGGCATGGTGGGTAATAGCCTTCAATGAGGGTCGCCAAACTGTGGAGAAATGCGTCTGCCTGGTCAACCTACTGTCAGTGAAGAGGAAGTGCAAGCTATTGCTGCGTTACTAGACAGTGATCGACGCCATACGAGCCATGAGTTGTAATTTGTTCAGTCGATGAGGCTGGGAATCACTGTACGACCCACCATACTCCCCGGACGTAAGCCCTTGTGACTTTGACTTGATTCCTAAGATGAAGGAACCCCTTTGTGGCATTCATGTCAGAACTGTCTGGACTTTAGTCAGGCAGATTACTCTTCCATTCGGACTGGCAACACAACAGGCGCTGCTAAAGGTTTCTACGTCTTCTATATCGCTGGCAACGGGTTGTACACCATGCTGGTGACTACTTTAAAGGACATTGAAACTTGGTAACATGTATCTCTAGTGTATCAATTGTAAATAAATAGTTGTCACTTTTGATGTTCCAACCCTCATGCTTACACAATATTTGATGTTTGGGAGATGGAGAAGGGGAAGTGGGAGATTACAAGATGTACTTGTAAGGTGTAAAACGAGACAGGATAAAGTGGGGAGTTGGGCTGAATGTCAGAAGAATCTTAGATCGTAACATTGTTTATTTGAGGTACGTAAATAAACGATTAATTAATTAATGTGGATAAATATGGAGATGTCAGGAAATCGGATCAAGGTTATTCGATTGTACGCTCCATGTGAATGGGTGGATCAGGACGAAGTAGACCAATTTTATGAGGCACTGAGTGATGTGATAGTGAAAGTTAACAATAAGAATAGTGTAGTATGGATGAAGGATTTCAATGCCAGGTTAGGAAAGAGGACTGAGGAGTATGATAAGGTAATGGGCAAGTGGGGTGAGGATAGGGAAGCGAACAACAATGGGAGATGTTTATTGGAATTCAGTGCTGGCATGAAGTTAACTGCTGCGAACTTATTCTCGAAACATCAGGAGATTCAGAGATAACATGGGAGGTTAGAGGAACCAGGTGAATAACAGACTATATCATTACCGACTTTGAATTTACTGTAATAAATTGAAAAGGAACTGTAAGGTACTCCGGCCTTTTTGATGAAACAGACCAAAAACTGATATGCTGTGAATTAAGTAGTGTTAGACCTTAAGTGCAGAAAGTGGGGCTGTTTGCATACGGATTAGGATTGAAATCTCCAGGATAAGCAACATAGGCAGAAACACATGGAAATGATCGAATAGAAATTCCAAAGAGTAGATGGAAAAAAATTGCAGGACATTGAAACAGAGTGGTCAGGGTACAGTGATACACTGATACAAGAAGCAAGGTCATACCTTAGGACAACAGTGTGTAAATACAGAAAAAATGCGCACATCCTGGTGGGACGACATAGCGAAGTCTTTTTGTAAAAGTAAGGAGAAGGCTTACAAAAAAAATGGCTCCAAACAAGGAATCCGGCATATGGAAAGCTATATACCCACTCGTCTACCATAAGAACATTTTACCACTAGACATTAGGATTGAACTCATCCAGACATTAATACTACCAATTCTAGACTACAGTGACATCATTCTCCTTCACGCGACTCAACAATACAAACGTCAAACCAAGTTTCTGCAAACAGACCAGGGCAAAGAATTTTATCATTTTAAATGATCTTGTCGACTTTGTCGTTACTCTGGGGTCTGGCGCTACGTTACGGTGACGGGACGAAATGTACCGAGAATACACTGAGGTGTGTGAGGTCATAGTACTGCTTGAGCTTCCTCCATTTCCCGCGCGCTCCGGTGAGCATGGCATCATCCAGCCAGCTACCTCCTTTGACCTTGGTTTGCACTTGCTAGCGGACTTTGAGTTCACGCAGCATTTGTAACATTTGTAGCATTTAAAATGATATAATGTCTAGTCTTTCAGACTGACTATCAGTCCTTTTTAACAAGGATTTCTCTAGCCTTCTCCCATCTTTAAATATTCACCATTACACCACGTGTAGCAATCTAAAGGCTAGTGTAGTGAAACGTTTTCATCGCACGCTTAAGGCTAATATGTGGAATGAGTTCACGGCTCGGGTATTCTATCGCAGGATAGACTTAATACCAGAGCTAGTGTCACGTTACAATAATACCAAACATACAACCATTGGCACAATGCCACGACTTGTGTCAAAAAATATTCCACGGCTGGATAAACTCTTTAATCCCATCAAATCTGCCGATCCTAGACGCCACCGACTTAAAATAGGCGACCACGTCCTCATCAGCAGGTTCAAGATGGTTTTCGACAAGGAATACACGCCTAATTGGAGTACTGAGATTTTTCGGATTCGTCAAGTAAAACTGGACCATCCAGTTACGTATCTACTTTAAGACCTCAACGAGAAGCCCATAAAGGACGGTTTTATCCCAAGAACTTCAAAAGACGCAGTTTCCAAAACATTAACTAGTGGAGAAAGTCTTAAAATCTTCTAAAAACAAATTGTATGTCAAAAGGTTTGGATTTAGCCCCACCTTTAATTCATTAATCTGATTTAGTGTAAACTGTTCGTCTTTTATTAACCAACACCCTTAACCCATAATCTCAATATTAAAAAGGGATCGGTCTCGGCCTAGTAGGGTTCTCAGGCCCAAAAACGAGTTAAAATGGTCTGTAATAATTATTTCCTCTCTGTCCGAAACGTCACTCATAGTAAACAACACTTTGCCAGTCTGTAAACTAACACCCCTTGCTCAGTGTGCTAAATTCCTATCTAGCCAATTTGAATAAGGCCTAACAAGACCACATGGATTATCAACAGGTTCCCACGACTGTACAAGCCCCACAACCAATGGAAACACCTGCGTGATTTCATATCTCACAAAATATTGCATTTTCTCACGTACACACTTTACAGGAATAAACTCGTAAGACTTGACCACTGCTACACAGCAGAGAGCCAAGCAATCATGTCACGTGTGTTCTCACGCCACCAGACATATAGCTTGACGCATTCATTTCCATAAGAGTTATCACCGTTGGCTGTCACATCTGCTCTCCAACAACCTGTCTCTGGGGGCTCGCTCTTGCTTGCAGGTCAGACATTATATAATTGTTCAATTCATTAAAACACTATTCTCTACAAAAAAGTTACCAGTAAATAAAGAAACAATAAGCTACATCTTGGCTATCCGCAACGTCTGCCATAAATAAAATCCTACTTAATAATAATTTTAATAATGATAATAATGTGACTTTGGTCCTTTGGTCAAATCTAGAATACATAATCCATAAATAATCATTTACAAAAACCGCCAGAGTCTCACTGCTAGTCACGTGTCCAGGGCAATGTACAGTCACGTACAAATAAAATGGGTCCCTCGCATGTCGTTAAGCCCTTTGGGCAAAATTTTTACAAATATCCAGGGTAAAGAGGGATTCATGCCGTTTAAAATGAGCCGTCACATAATTTTCTCCGATAATTGGTTCGGGAAATATCGGGAAAGACATCGATAACCTAGTTGTTACGTTTTTTTTATGAAAATCAGGAAAAAAAAAGTGGTTCACGATAAAGATGAGCAAAAAGCCCAATAAAACGAGCCGTCACACAACTCTGTACGTTTGAGGGTTGACGAGATATCGGCTAAAGTCGGGCAGCAACATGCAGTCGCGGTGCATGCATTAACGCTCACGGCTACGGGTGAGATAGAATTCTTGTTGCTACACTACTCTTTATTGTTCAAGGTATATAGGACTTGTTCTGGGGGATAAAACCTTTCGCATAAGCCAACATACAACTTTCTACGATTAACAGTTTTAAAAATATAGCCTACTTTCCAAATAAAACTTAGGTAAACGCACCAGTAGTGGACACTTTAAGAAAAAAGAAACAATTAAATGTTTACTGTGCTCTTATTTGTATGTAACATTACTAAAGAAATAAGTATTCTTATAGACAGAACCATCCTTTATTCATTTCTTGCTTTGAAAACACAACTGCACAATGGGATATATTTTAAAATGAAATGTTTTCTTAAGGCTGAAAATGTATCAATGGTGGACACCAAAAAGAAATAGATATTTAGTAATGGACATGTTTCTGCGCTAGTAGTGGACAAGGGATACCCAAGTGAATACATTCATTAGGGAATCCTTTTTATTACACAAAACTCACATAACTTACATTCTAATGTTTACATATGACAAATAAATGAATAAATACTTGAAGTGTTACTATAAAATACACATATAATGCGTAGATAAGATAATTCAAGGAGCTAACTTACCAGTAAGTTACGTTATTCTGATAGAATACAAACATGAAACATTCCGAACAAGTAAGTTGCAGTTTAAGGAAGCATTGTTACTTCTGGTTCTATTATTACATATCAATCTATTTCAATGCTCACCGGAAAATGGCAGCGATCATCGCGCCCAAACACTAGAGGTTAGGAAGCCTCGAGTCTATTTGAGAGGGATTAATGTTTCGCACATCTTTGTCATTTTTACCGAATACACTTTTCATTCTATTTAGGGGATTGAACACGAGCACTTCTGCCAGATCGTCATTGATTATATTCCTAATTTTGCACACACATTTGTATTTTCTTTTCTTACCAGTGAAGGTAGCAACTACAAAATCGTTCTCCTGCAAGGGTTTTGTTTCCTTATCCCACTCAATTTCAACGGTATTCTGACTTTGATTTTCGTATCTACCCTCCTTGACTGCATTAGATGTTTCTTCAAATTCTTTTTCTCCTTCTTCCTCTTTATCTGTCAATTCTTTAAGTTTTGGACTTGGTACACTAGGCTCATTTGAAGATGGTTCAGCATTTTCCTTCAACGGCAAAATTCCTTCTTCGTCTTCCGTAGTGTCCTCTATATCAAGACTAACATCGTTTGTACTACTACCGCCCGATGGTACCCAAGAACCTTCATCATCGGATGATGTCTCTTCTTTCCTTATAGTTTTCTTCTTTCGTTGCCTTGTAGTCTTATTCTTAAGATTAATAGCTTTTTCTTCAGCTTTTCTTTTCTTTTCAGCAGCCTGTTGTTCTTTTCTTCTTAGCCTTAAAATAGCTCTCTCTCTTTTCAGTTCTTCTTGCGCTATTTTCTGCTTTTCTTTATTTTCATAATACTCCTGCCAAGCTTTCGATGTGACCACGGAAGGTATGCTCTCCTTTCTGTACTTTCTGGTAGTGGTCTTCCTGGGTTCTGGCCAGAAAAAGGACCTTTTAAAAGGACTAGGTATTTCTCCAGAGCTTTGATTATTGTTGCGGCTATTGTCGATATTAGTGTCAACAAAGTTATTGCTGGTGTTTGAATTACCGGGTCCTTCATTCTGACAGTGCTGGTTATTATCAATACAGGAATTGCTGATAGCACTGGAGTTGCTCACATCATGATTGTTATCTTGGTGGTGGGTAACTTGAGCATCTCCAACTGTGGAATCATCTCCTACTGATTCATCATAACCGACGGATTTGTTGTTTTCAGTTGTTATCTTATCCACGGTATCTGATTTCATCTGGAGTCATACATTGAAAAGAGACATGTCTGTAGGCACAACATCTTCAGAAGACACTGCAACCTCAAATAACGCCAATTTTTCAGGTCCCATGTATTTACATAACATTTCGAAACCTATCCTTACATCATTTATCGTGGGAGTCTTTTCCAACTTCTTGTTGCCTATTGAGTTTACTTTCTTCCTTACAATACTGGGTGCAGTAGGATCCCACGGCACCAAACCACATTTGCGAAATCCATTTTGGATTATGGAAGGACTTACCTTCTCCTCTAACACCTCCTTAAGCAACGGGCAAAAATCTTTCTTTTTTAAAACAGGTGTTTCTATGTTTTTGAGCCGCCACTCGTGAACTTTTGTCTTCCAATTCTCTTTAAGGGATCTGAATACCGCGACATCCATTGGTTGTATCAAATGAGTCGCATTTGCATGGAGTGCAACCAAAATAATTCCATTTTCCTCGCAGAATCTGCTCGTATGGAGAGTTAAATGTGACGAGTGTCCATCAATGAACAGGATGACTGGTCGGGGAATGTCGTTTCTGGATAGCCAAGGATGAAATACGTTGCATATGAATTCATAGAACAAGGGCCCTGTCATCCATCCAGATTCTGATTTCCCCAGGCCCCAGTCAGCAGGTACACTGTTTACCAACTCCTGCGGGATCCTTTCGTATTTGAAAACTACTAACGGCGATGCCAGCTGCCCCTCAGCATTGGCCGTTATGAGTACAGTCAGGCATTCCTTTTCGTCTGGATTAATGTGCTGATATATGTTTTTATCGCCTTTTATAGCCAGCACCTTATTGCCTTTTGGATTTAGGAAAAAAGCAGATTCATCGGCGTTAAAAACCCTGTTAGGACTAGATAGAATCTCATCTAATCCATGATTTTTAAGATAAGTGTAAACCTCACTAAATCACTTAAGGAGTTGTTCCTGTGTGACACCGGACCTACTTGCAGTTAGATTCTGCGCTACTCTTGTAGCGACAGAGGGGTTTCTTTTCTGGAAACTTTCAAACCAAGTTCGACCTGGGCGGTCATTTTTAAAGTTATTAGGTCTCCCTAAATCTTTTATTAATTTTTGCACACTGTCTAGTAGGTCATCTCTGTTCACTGGAAACCCTGCCTCTGCTGTGGATGCTACCCATAGCACTAAGAGGCCTTCTTCTTCTTGTGATAACGTTGGACAAGGTC
Source organism: Meconema thalassinum (assembly GCA_946902985.2). Taxonomy (NCBI): domain Eukaryota; kingdom Metazoa; phylum Arthropoda; class Insecta; order Orthoptera; family Tettigoniidae; genus Meconema; species Meconema thalassinum. The sequence continues at coordinate 1,097,307,791 of OX336389.2, read as the reverse complement.
CCATCTTCTTGAATTTGTAAGTCTCGTCTTTCACGTATCTCCTCAGTGTTGTTCGTGGAACTCCATGATTCTTGGCAGCTGTGTTGAGCGGAATCCCATGACGGACATCATTTACTGCCCCTTTGATTCTATCTTCTTCATAAGACCACCATTTTCGCTTTTGTGATGCCATGTTTCTCGATCTAGATAATACAGAAAGTTATTTAAGACCTACGTTTATTAATGGTAACTTAATAAAGCGGATAAAAACATCATTTAACTTATACAAAATATAGTTCCATTGAACTGTAGAGTGAATGTCCATTTATCATTCGTTGTCCACTATCCAAACGCCTCATTTCAATACTTGGACACTCGATGTTTAGTAGTGGACACCCCCTGTCCACGACTAGACCTGGTAACCAAAAAACGCCAGGAACAGCACAGTCTGCCATTAACTAATAGGGGATTTGATTTTTCATTTTACACTCGGTAAACACAATAAGTTCATTTTCACTAGTAGTGGCCACCTCTTGTCCACTACTAAACATATGCCGTTATTGTGTTTCAGTAGTGGACACCTCATTTAATGGGCTTGGTAAACATATAAACATTAAATTAATGTCTTGAAATGCATCACCCAAGCCTATCCTGATAGTATTTCATCAAAACAACTTAGTATAACCAACTGATAATAGAGTAATTGTGATTCATACTTACCAACTTCCTTAAGGAAATGTGGAGCGGAGTCACACGCATTAACAGTTCAACTGGGACACCATTACTAAAAAGCGCGGGAAAGCCTCCCATGGTGCACTGGGAATGGATTAGTGCTGGGTACCGCCACTAGGAGGTTCTGTCTACTAAATGAACTTCGCGTTCAGGCAGTGGAGCAGTCTGTAGGCTTATTGTTCGTATTTTAAGACCAAAATGTCCACTACTAATGCAGTGTCCACTACCGGTGCGTTTACCTTTCTGTTTAAAAAAATGTAAAAATATACTGTTTTGTTGTAGAGATAAAGATCATAGAGACATTTCGCTTGAACAAACATACAACTTTCGACGATTTATAGTTTAAAAATATAGCCTAGCCTACTTTGAATATTAAAAAGTCGCAAAAATCTAAAAATAAGTAATCCACGGTAAACAAAAGAAAAATACTCATTAAAACGAGCTGTCGCACAAGTCTATAGGATTATGGGTTCGAGAAATATTAATATATGTCAAGCGGTAAGGTTTTGTCACGTTCAAATAAAATGGCAACAGCCCAAGTAGTTAGGCCATTTGGACAAATTTGTAAAAATAAGTTATCTACAGTAAAAAAAAAGGCTTCGTCGCGAGTGAAACGAGTTCTTACACATCTTTCTAGCATTAAGGCTTCGGGGAATATCAGTAAAAAGAAAGTTGATAACCTACTTGTTTTTGATTATTTGGGTAAATAAGGTATCCATAGGAAAGGGGACTTCATCCCGAGTAAAATGAGCTATGGCACGTCTTTCTAACATTACACGTTCGTGAGATATTGGGAATATGATATACGTGAGTAAATATACGCGTGCAAATAAAATGGGTACGTTTAGACCCACCTTGCTACACTACTTCTTACCGATATCAGAAATTCTATAACAGTAAAGAAACTTAAGGCCGCATGCTTAGATTACCTGATGATTTCTGCTGATTGCCCCGTGTGAATGGTTACGGAGGCCAGGACTTATGACTGAACTAGGATTATATTAAGATATTATAGAAAGGTCTGTGTCATTGTTATTATTATTTGTATTACTATTATTACTGTTATTATTATTATTATTATTATTATTATTATCATTAGTATTCTTCTTATTATTATTATTATTAGTAGTAGTATTATCCATATGCTCTCTTATTTTCTCCTTATTTATCATCATAAATATTTTTTGTATTTCAAAAATTGTCTCATATGTATTGGTACCATATTGCGTGGTTAGGTGTAAGAAAGATGTGATCATGTCATTTAATAATTCAAGTAAGTTTTATGGTGGTTCTAAGAATATATGTACGCTTGAGGAAGTATTAACGACTAAAGGAGTCGATATTTGTAGTGAGGTTAGTGGTGAGATTGTTGGGGTATCTCTAGAGAGGGAACCTTGTTTTTTACATTTTTAGGCAGTATGATGACGAAGGGTTATCTAGAGGATACCTTGCGTGAGGCCGCTTTACAGAGTGAGTTAGAGGCTGATCAAGTGGATCAATGGATCAAGGTGTGGTATTAGAATTAGTATTTATTTGAGAACCGTATTGAATTAGCTAATTGCTACGAACATTCATTAAATGTACATGATCGCAGTATTTTGTAGTTCATCGCTACCCCGTGCCTTACTAATTCCAGGAAGCTGTGAGTAGGCAGATTGAAAGCATGTTGCAGGATAAAATTATAGAACCCTAGATTAGCCCAGATTTTATAAATTCGTTAAGGGTAGTTCCCAAGTCAGAAAGGAAAGTAAGGCTATGTTTTGATGTCAGTAATTTCATTAGCCAGATTTTTGTGAACAGTTAATATTTAAGTAGATAGGATGGTTAATAAAAGGATTTAAAGGTAAGTGATTTTTTTGTTGAGGAGAAATTAAGTATATTGGTCATACGGATTCCACGAAAGAAGTGTAATTTTGAGAAATAAAGTGAGTGAATATGGATTCCGCGAAAGAAAGGTAATTTTGAGAAATAAGGTGAGTAAATATGGATACCGCGAAAGAAGGGTAGGTTTGAAAAAAAGGTGAGTTAATACCGATTCCGTGAAAGTTAGGTAATTTTGAGAAATAAGGTGAGTAAATGTGGATTCCGCGAAAGAAAGGTAATTTTGAGATAAAAGGTGAGTTAATGCGGATTCTGCGAAAGAAAGGTAATTTTCAGAAATAAGGTGAGTAAATATGGATTCCGCGAAAGAAATGTAATTTTGAGAAATAAGGTGTGTAAATATGGATTCCGCGAAAGAAAGGTAAGTTTGGAAAAAAAAGGTGAGCTAATACCGATTCCGCGAAAGAAAGGTAATTTTGAGAAATAAGGTGAGTAAAAATGGATTCCACGAAAGAAATGTAATTGTGTGTAGAAAGGAGTTTAATTTTGAGAAATAAGGTGAGTAACTACGGGTGATGTAGATGTGTAATCTCGAGTCGAACGGGGTATAATTTTGAGAAATAAGGGGAGTAACTACGGGTAAAAAGGTGTGTAACTAGAAGATGCAGGAAAACGATTATACGGTACCTACAATGTGAGATCCTTAAGGAAATATGTATCATGAGTAATAAGAAGTGTAACTGATGGTAATTAAGGAAAGTCGCTTAATATTAAGTGGATGATTGTGGTCTGAACGAGCAGGTAATGGCGAGGAGTTGCACCAACCTATGATATTGTGTGTCTTGAAGAGCACAGTGGAAATTTAAAGAATATTTTGTCGGCTATAGGCTTGCGTATTTTAGTGTGATATATATAATTATATACTCTATATGTTGGGTAAATTAGCGCACTGCATTTGCACTGAACGATGTTGCCTTAGGTAATATAAGCTTCTAAAGTTTCTTTTTTTCTATAATATGCCTGTGTCACTAGATACTTATAATTCCTGAGAGACTTGAGTAGATCTGGTTATTCGCATCACATACCAAGTGTTGTAAAGTGATTAAGTGAACTGATCAGTTGGCAGTCCCACAAACTGGCCATAATGTATTCAGTTCGACACCAGGCTGAGATTGAATTCTACGTCCTCAAGATATAGAAAGCAAAGGGGTAAGTCACCCATATATACATAAGTGCAACGATGACTTACGGTATGTCAAAACAAAAATATAAATGTGAAGGGCATTTTGATGTATATTATTTACAGGTCGCTTTAAATATGTAAAGAAGAAAGAAAGAGACATTATAAACAGTGAAAGACAGGAATGAGGAAAGTTAAAATAAATTTATAAATAATGTAAAACTTGAAGGGTATAATTTGTTTATGTTTGTAATTTCTTTGAAGGGTATAATATTTCATATTTGTACAAGTGTTGAAGAGAAGTATGGTGATATGATTGTTGACATATTCCATAATTCTCTGGGGCGAAATGTAACGGTCCCAATTTGTGACCAGAATGAAGTAATCCTATATATTTTATTATTATTATCATCAATATTTTTAATTTCATATACTACCTTTTATTAGTTATCTATGTTAATTAATAGGTTTATATCTATTATTATGCGATAATGTAGAATATTGTGGGAATTGAAAGGACTTGAAGCTTTACACTTTATATTTGAAATAACTTAGGGGTGTGACTGATTTATTTTCCTAAGGAATCTATGAACAAGAGAAGAAGGGGAGTATTTCGCTGAAGGTTATCCCATCCACTGCTTCTTGGAAATGGTCATGAATAGAGACTTATGTCTTTCACTTCAAGAAATCTACCAGTAAACAAATCTTACTAGGAAGGGATTCTATGGAGACTCGCTATTTACAATACTGGACTTGTGAACGAGGAGAGTAGGGGAGCCGAGCAGTCCTTTGGAACATTATAAATACGACAGGTAGGCTGGACCTCCCGAAAAACGTTATAATGGAGACTTGTCACTATTGATATTTGAAAGGCGTGCAAAATTGCCTAGCGACTGCAGAAGTGGGGTTGGACACGTTCTGTACCTGGGAACCATATATATATGACGGGCGCCCAGCTGATAATTATTATTATTGAATCGCTGGCAGGAGACTGAATGGAGCTGGACGTACAGGCAGGAGGGTTGATCTTGCAGCGAAATGTGATAGGGAATTAACATTCATCTGTAACGCAGTGCTAATTTATACAGTTGACTATTTAAGTATGTGAATATGATAAGACAATCTGTCTCATCAAACTGTGTCATGGTTCTGTATGAGGCCATTGTCACAGGGATGATTTATGGAATTTATTCCGTCATCCACATATAAATTGTCAATTCATTACGTTGAGGAAAATCGGGGTCATCATGAACTCTCTACGCAACAACACATCAACATTGATCTTCAATGCGGTGATCGATATAAACAGTTTTACTCCAGTCAAATCAGGAAGCTATCATGCTTATTAAATTCAAGATATTTTATTCAATTAACTCAGTATACTCCAATTTTCAATCAAGTCCCATAATAAATGTAAATTCAGTATATTTTCTAATTTAAATTTATTATTATTATTATTATTATTATAATCTTTTGTGTTTTATTCTTTTTTGCACGTAGTGTTTTATATATTAAATTCATTTTTAAATTCAAATGTTTGACTGGTTTCCTTTAGTATCCAGAAATTATTATAAGGCCACATCACACTCCTAAAATAATTATCGTAAGGTTAGATTACGTAAAGATTCACTACGACTGGAGAAAGGAATTTCGTTGCTCTACCTCTGTTTAATCAAGATTTATTATTTTATTTTGATCATGATATATGAATGATCTGGCGCCCTGGCTACATATTATACTACACATTATGTACTTTTTTAGTGATGCTGATAACAATACAGATACATTATTAAATTATTACACAATTAAATGTTTCATTTTGTTCACCCAAAAGTGGGCGACTATTTCATTATTAACCATTGCTAATAACGCCCCAACAGTGGAGCGCTTTTCTTATTACATTATTCAGTATCATAAAACCCATTACAAATTACGCCCAAATAGTGGAGCGAGATAATTCAAAGTAAAGTAACCAATTACAAATAACGCCCAACAGTCGAGCGCTTTGCATATTAACTTTATCAAGTTCATATTAAACAATTCCAAATGGCGCCCAACGTGGGGGTCGAAAACCTAACGATATTTACGGAAGGAGTGATTAAAAATTCAGTGCAAATTTTCAGTGATTTTGGGGGAAAGTGAAGTGAATTAGTGTATTGTCAGTGATTGATTTTCGGGGAAAGTGAAGTGAATTTTGGAACGGTAAATTTTATACGGTGTACTTCGAGATGGCGGATGAGGAACAAAGGCAGCTGAGGAGTAGGGGTAAAGGCGAGAAAACTAATTATACGAAAGTTGATAGTGGTACTGAGGCTGAGAGTGTAGAGCTTTACACCAAGATGCCGGAGGTAAATCTTGAGAATAAATCCGAGGTTAACCCTGAGACGAATATAGGGGTACATCTTGAAATAAATCCTGAGACTAGTGGAGGGCAGGGGAAACAAACGCCTTTGGATATTTCTGGAAATAAATTAGACGCCATCATAGGAATGTTTCTGGAGATGAAACAGGACAATGATAAGAATAATCAGGAGATGAGTAGGGAGATAAGTAATTCGATATACAAGAAGCTAGAAGATAACAATAAGAAGAATCAGGAGATGAGTAGGGAGATAAGTAAGGCGATAGACAAGAAGCTAGAAGATAGCAATAAGAATAATCAGGAGATGAGTAGGGATATAAGTAAGGCGATAGACAAGAAGCTAGAAGATAGCAATAAGAATAGTCAGGAGATGAGAGAGGAGATGAATTGGCAAAATCAGGAGATGAATAGGGAGATGAGAGGGGAAATAAAGAGGCAAAATCAGGAGATGAGCAGGGTGATGAGAGAGGAAATAAGTAGGCAAAATCAAGAGTTAAGTAGGGAGATATGAGAGTCGATATGTAAAAATAGTAAAGAAATTAATCAAAAGCTAGATAAGGTGGAAAAGGTGAATGAGGAGTTAAATAAAAGGTATGAGAGGATTAAGGCGAATATATCAGAATTCAAAGAAATAATAAGGAAGGAGTTGCGAAGTGAGTTAATGAAAACCATAGCTGAAGTTAAGATAGAAGTAGGGGAAAAGCTTGAAGTTATATGCAAGAAAGTAGAAGAGATAAATCAAGAGGTAAGGGAAAGAGTAGAAGAAGTGAAGGTAGAGATTATGCAACGTAGTGAGAAAGAGGAGAAACAGAAGATATTAAGAAATGAATTAATAGAAAAAGACATAGTTATTGAACAAGAAAATCAGAAGACTGAGATAAGGAATCTGAAGAATAGAAAAAAGCACAAGCAAAGCACGATGTTAGAGGAAATGGTGGAGAGAGATAGTGGGGAAATGAAGGGAAGGGATGCAAGAAGAACTTTTAGAAGTAAAATGAAAGAGAAAACTATTAAGTTGATGGAGGAAAGGGAAAATGGGATGAAAGAGAGAGAGAGAAAGATTATGATGTGCAGTGGCGTGCCATAGAAGGTAGAAGAGGGGAAGTGATAGGCGGAGAGTCGAAATACAGTGTTACATTTAATAAATATAATCCGGAGGATGACGAAACTATTTTTATGAGGAAAGAGGAAAGTGTAACTATAAATAAATATTGAAGCGAAGAAGAAGGTGATAAGAACTTAAAAATGCCAGATAGAGTAGATATGTAAGTTGGTATTCCTATTTTGAGCGAACCGTATGACCTAATCCGTGATTATTTATTAAGAGAATTTGTAGAGGTATCTAAGGAACCTACGGTTATTAATTTTTACTCAGTCGAAAAATCACATGTGCTAGGGGCGTATATTGATACATTTTTATGATCATGGCTGTCAGGTTTCTTGCATCAGTGCAGCATTTTATAATAATAGGAAGGAACATGGAGGAAATTCAAATTAGAATTACTTTTGTGTTAACTGCGGTGGGAAAGAAATCTCACATAATTTCTAAACAAGTGGGTGTAGAAATTTTAAAGGAAGGTAAGATTGGAACGCAGGTATGCTTATTGATTCCAAATCTAGTATATTCATTAATTATGGGTTCTGAGTGGATGTCGCAACATTCTGTCCAGCTATGCTATAAGGAGGGTAATGTTAAATTCAGATGGATGGATGGATGGATGGATGGATGGATGGATGGATGGGTAAAGATGTGGTCATGTCATTTAATAATTCAAGTAAGTTTTATGGTGGTTCTAAGAATATATGTACGCTTGAGGAAGTATTAACGAATAAAGGAGTCGATAATTGTAGTGAGGTTAGTGGTGAGATTGTTGGGGTATCTCTTGAGAGGGAACATTGTTTTCTACATTTTTAGGCAGTATTATGACGAAGGATTATCTAGAGGATACGTTGCGTTAGGCTGCTTTACAGAGTGAGTTAGAGACTGATCGAGTGGATCAATGGATGAAGGTGTGGTAAGAGAATTAGAATTTATTTGAGAACCGTATTGGATTAGCTAATTGCTACGAACATTCGTTAAAATAATGTACATGATCGCAGTATTTTGTAGGTCATCGCTATCCCTTTCCTTACTAATTCCAGGAAGCTGTGAGTACGAAGATTGAAAGCATGTTGCAGGATACAATTATAGAACCCTAGATTACCCCAGATTAAATAAATTCGTTAAGGGTAGTTCCAAAGTCAGAAAGGAAAGTAAGGCTGGTGCATTCTTGGAATACACGGTACCTGAGATTATAATTTTCAATGGTTTTGCATGTTTCTTCCTTCCTCTTTGTCAAACACCAACAGTGGTCTATTTTCTCTTAGGTGTTCAGGTCGCTTATATTTTGTATGAGTCTGTTCCAGATATATATTCTATGACCCACCTAGCGTCACATAGCAGCGAATATCGGAAGCTCCTCAATTCTTCCTGGTGCAAGAGGAATTCCATCTCCATTTGGCCACCAGATCCTGTTACCATCGCCAGCTATTTTCTCCTTGAGCAAGAGGACTACGTCTACTTCTTTACTCACCATGCTGCGCTAGTATCATCTGTTGTCAACTCTTTGAAGACCAGCTCAGCAAGAGATCATTTTTTTGTTGTAATATTGGCAATGCTTATATGTTCTCCTTTTGGCTCCTACCCCCCACTCTTTTCTCCTTCCTTGGTCTCTCCGTGCTCCGTTGAGCAGGTCTCACTTCTCAGTCAGCAGTTGACTCGATCAGTTAAAGCTCCACTCGAGCTAGCCTCCTCAAACCAAGAGGCACACACTCTTCTACGCCATGTTGGCTAGGTAGCCGTCATACGGAACTTCGCCTTCAACATGAAATCAAGATAAGTACCATTTTAAAAGTTTTAACCTCATCTTCATGGTTTTAACTTCCAAGTGCTTTTAATGAGATTTTATAGACAGTGTGAAATTATTACTTTGGGGCAAAAATCATTCTTCGTGGGATTTGCCATGTTGAGCTTTTGCTTGTATAAGCCAACCTTACTAAAAAAGAGCTTTTCTTAAGCTATTCAAATGAGAAATCCTCTCGCTACGTGGGATATTATCTAATACCCGCTGTCTATAATTATAAAGCTAGTTCCTCCGCTGGATTAACTTTGACTCCATTCTTCTATAAAGATCGTTCTGGAACTTTCCAGATCTGGTACTCTATCATCGAGGCTTGCCGTCAGGTATTTTTTCACTCACTTGTGAAAATACTAGTTAAAATGAAGAATCTTCCTTAAATTACTGCAATAGCGAACTTTCTTCCCCCGTTGGAACATTCTATGGCGCATTTAATTGTAAATCACAACTTTTTCAAGAAATAGTCTCTCACCTATATAGTGCAATCAGTTATTTCCATAATTGCAATAACTTTCTTTCTCATAAACTTCAGTGTTTCTATAGTGAACTTTGCATCCATCTTTATAGACTACAGTGATAACCAGTGCTTGCTCCACGTTTCTACCGCGTCGCGCTCGTCCGTTTACATTAAATACGGCCATGAACATTGATCCTATATCCCAATGATCTTTCCTCAACCTTCTACTAACAACCATTATTAATAAAATTGTAACATTCTACAAGGCGTCACTCACGAAGTGCCCTTCCAACTTTGCTAGTTTAACATTAATTAAATTCTGCATAATTGCTTGTGTGATACAAGTTTTAAATCACATTGTTCCTTTCCTATAATCAGGGAAAACATTTCTTTAAACTCTTGAGCGAGTCATGTTCAGGTTTCACGAAATGGAAACTGTCCCATTTGGCGAGTGATTCCTGCTCAAACTTGGGAAGTCTAGAACTTTCCTTTTCACTTTCTTCAGGTTTCACAGTAAGTGACCTGCCCTCTTTGTATTATTCTCATATATTAATTCTGTATAAATATAAGAAGTTGTAGGAACTTCTATCTTATTTTTCATGTTGTTATTATTGTTATTTTCAAAGTTGTCACTTTCTCTAGATCATTCTCTCAAGAATTTCTTATGGTGCACTCTTTGTACTCCAATTCACGTTCAAGCTTTAATTATTTCATTGCTCATTTGTTCAAATCTTATAAAGATTTTAGAAACATGTAAGGTTTGAAACCTTGTAAATTGTCAATTGCCTGGAGCAACCGTTTAATGTTGAGAGGTCTGCGACCCTATTTGTTAAAAAGTTCAAATGAACTATGTTTGTCAAAATTATATTGCACAATTGTTAATTTCCTCAAACTTCTTCTAATTGTAAAATAAATGAATCTTTTCCCTTCGCTTTTTCATTTGCGAATACAAAGTTTAGGCAAAATCCTATCTTCCCTGACTCTCCTCACTTAATGACATTAAAATCATTAATAGGGCTTTTCCCCTTTGTTGCATTTGAGCAAGAACTCTTAATTTTCACCTCACTAAAGTTCTTTTTAGCTTTAATAGCTAATTCTAATTGGCCAGTAAGGCAAGTAAAGCTCGCTAAGCCAGCTACCTGCTTGTGGAGATCCTCTCCGAAAACTTATGGTCAGTTTTCTAAAAGATAAGTGTTTCCTTTTGTCTAAACTTTTAGCCGGCTCCTCGCTGAGTAAAAGCTTAGCCATTTTCCAATGCAACCATTGGTTCATTTACCAAGATTACTCCATAAGGCATAATCCTTTATCATTTTCCTTCTTAGAGACACTTGGTCGCCCTTACAGGAACTCCATAATTTTGGAAATTGAAAATACCAAAACTGAGTTAAATCATTGGCATTCTTCGAATTACTTTGTAAAACCTAATTTCTTTGAGAAGACATACAGTAAATTTGTTCCTCTCAGTCTTGCCAGACCATCACTCTTCCCCATAGTAGTTTTATATATGCTTGAGAGGGATTATACGAAAGCCACTCTGTTGCAAACCGCCCAAGTTCTATCTGTGTTTCTCGTCAGCTTAGACCAAGTCCTTACTCATTTTAGGTATCCGAAAGCGGATTTTCGGTGGCAACCACCTTTAAGTGTGTTTAAAGCTAAACTTATTAATTTTGTGGGACTCTCCTCCTATTTTTCTATCCTTCTTTTCCAATCCCAAATCTACTTCCTTCTCTCAATCATCTTCCCTTGGTGGGTGGGTTATTCCTCAGGTAATAATCTACCCAAATATTTGGTACCAGAAACCCGGGAGAGTCCATTTTCTATTTCTATTCTTTGTCAAGTGTCATTTAACAATACTTGGCAAATTATTAATATCTGCTTTGAATTTTTCAGCTATAATTACATCATGCAAAGCCTGTGAACGGGAAAGAGACCGCTCCTGTCTCCTTTGGTGTCTCCCGTTCTTTTTACTCATTGCTGCTGCCAGCTTGACAGCATCTCCAAGGTTCTACAGTTTCGTGAGTTGTATTTCAATTTATTCTCTTTGTCATGGCCCCTACTGAAAAAGATGAAACTCTCATTGCCAGACGTTCTTCCTATAAAGGGCAACTCACTAGATTCAGAAATTTCATCAGCAAATTAAATCCCGCCGAGTGTGATTTAGATATCTTGACACATCGCCTTAAGTTGTACGAACGGTCTTATGATTATTATGATCAAATTCAAACCGAGATTGAATCCGCTTGCCCAGAACTTCAATCGGATCGGGACGAGGTCGAACCCTTGTACTTTGAAGGGATTGCAAAGGCCCACCAATTGATTCGCAATATCTCAGAACCGGACACTAAGGTCATCAATCCGGCCCAGTTCGCACCCGCTTCAGTTCACAAGAACAAACCGAAACCGTTACTTCCCAAGATAAGCCTACCGCACTTCTCAGGCAAGGAAGGTGAATGGTATTCTTTTTACGAACTTTACTGCTCCCTAATTCATGAAAATATCGAGATCCCAGACATACATAAATTTTAATTCCTCCGTACTTCTTTGGAATGTGAGGCCTTAGCCTTAGTGGAGTCACTGCATTTAAGCGCAGACAACTACCACATCGCCTTTAATCTCCTTAAAGAGAGATATGGCAATTTACGCTTGAGTGTAGCTCGCCACATACGTTGTCTCTTCAACCTACCAGCCGTCAAACCTAATGACGTCACCTCTTTAAGAAACCTGTTGGACTCTATACAGTTGAATGTCAGAGCATTATACCAACTCAAGCAGCCTGTCCAAACATGGGACACCATACTCATTCATCTGGCTACATCAAGATTCGATTTTTCAACTTTAAAGGCCTGGGAGATCGAACTCGCTCGCAAGGAAGAATTTTCCTTCGAACACTTAATCTCGTTTCTTAACAGCCGATGCCAAGTCCTAACAGCACTCGCATTTCAGTGCGAAAAGGTCGAAACGAATCCTCAGTGTCAAATTTTTGAAAAACCTTGCTTCTTCAAAGGGACATCAGCTCCCATCTGTCGAGAACAAGCAAACCCGTTCTTCTTTCAATCATGCAAGAGAAGATATCAGGCCGCTTAACAAATCGTTAAAATGCACGCTCTGTAAAAAGCTTCACACATTGTATTTGTGCAAATCCTTTAAAGAATTGTCTGTTGAAGATCGAAGGAAGTTTGTCTTAAATAGCAAACATTGTTTCAATTGCTTGTCACCTAAGCATTCTTCTTCGAACTGTACGTCATCAAATCTCTGTTTCCATTGTAAAAAACCGCATCATTCTTTATTGCACGTTCACGATAAATCGAGGTCATCAGCACCCGCCTCTTCAAGCTCCATGCAGAGCAGCTCCGAACAAACTAATGCTTCTTCCTGCATTTCCAACGCCGAAACTTTTCATAGTGCGCAAACCCTTTTGACCACTGTACAATTCGAAATCCAAGATAAATTTGGAAATTGGTTTAGAACCCGTGGTCTTCTCGATTCCGCTTCAACTCATAACTTTGTTTCGCAATCTTTGATTAAAAAACTAGGTCTTTCGTCATCGCCTACTTCTATCAATGTGACCGGCATTGACAATTTGAAAACTCAAGTCTTGCAGTCTTCAAAATTGAAAATCAGAGACGTTTGCCAAAGAAACACCAATCTTAATTTAAACTGTCTCAGTCTTACCAGTATTGGCAAGGACACTCCAAGTCACTCTATTAATACCTCCTGTTTAAACATTCCCTCGCACTTAAGGTTAGCCGATCCTCAGTTTAATGCTCAAGGTCCCATTGATGTACTTTTCAGTGCCAATGTTTTTTGGAAGTGCATTCGCAAACAAACACGCAAGTTATCTTCAACCGTGGTCGCCAGAGACACCGATTTTGGTTGGGTTATTACTGGTGAAATCAAACATACCAGTGTTCAAACCAAAGCGCAATGTAATTTCGTTACAGCTGACATAAATCACATTTCGGAAAAAGAGAACGCTCATGTTTCAGATCTCAATATTTTTGAAAAACACTTGCCGAAACGATGTCTTATCGTGAACAACTGCGCTACCTCTGTAAGTTGTTTAAATGGTTTTTCCTTCTTACCGCACAAAATGGCAATTCAAGTTCGCCTTGCTTTGTGTTATTTCGTTTACCTTCTTATGTCATTTTTTATAGCAGGTAATTGCTTAAACTTTTTCTCGAAAACTATCTTCCCCTTGTGTAAAACCATGGTTATCAGTCACCATCACTTCGCTGTAAGCTATGTTTCACTTCTTTCGTTATTTAGAAGGATGGCCACGGTCGGCTCCTCCCTCCTTCCTCACAATTGGAAGCCGCTTTTGAAACCGCTTGAAAATCTGAATTCTATAGCATCTAGAATAACTATTCTTATGCATAACCTTCTTCTCAATGTCCCAGCTTGTCTTCTTTGCTCGGAAGAATTAAGCTTTTTCCTGTCGAAAATTGTCGGATTCCGTGATCCTCTCAATCATGCGAAATTGATTTCCTACTTTATTTCATATGGCTTTAAATTGTTTGTTCACGTCCAAGTTACGATTGACTGCATGTCGTCCAACCAGAATATCTGCTTTAAGTTACAGCTGATTCAACTAGAGTTGTTTGTGTACTTTGAACTGCTTGTTTTTCAAACTTGTTTGTATACAAGCCCGATTAATGTCAAGTCACTGTTTATTTCCTGTACGCTTGACAAAGTTCAAAGCATGTTTCTCTTATCTCAACTCTGGCCGACTGCCAACGATCGTCTTGTGAGTCGCTCCTGCAAGTACAGAAGCCGTTCACCTACTTCCCAAAATAAACTTGTTCCGGTTAAGGACTCTTTCAGCTATTTATATGCCTTATCTCGTTGTACTATGTGTGTCAAGGCCGCACTTGCTTTTGTATTCCACTTACTCATGCTCGTATTCTATAACTGCTTCGATCCTTGTTTCAAAACTTCGTTGCGTATTTCTCACGCGCTCATGTATTTCACTTTGCTTACATATTTTGCGATCTTAATGTTCATTGATGAACAAACTGGTTTTTTCTCGTCGTCACATTCGATGTGTTTTTGTATTCATACTTGTCATGTCACGTTTCTCGCTGACTTAAGTATTTTTCTGAGTAACCCCTTTGATACTCATTATAACTTGAGGTTATTGTTTATGGCTACTCGTTTGTTACCTATGGCGTTCTTGCTTTCTACTCGCATAGATCCTTTGTTTATTTGGTATATTCTTGTCCTGAATAGATGTACTTGTTTCTATACGCTTTGTTTAAACTTGTTAATTCTCCTTTTGCATTGTATCGCAATCTTTACTAGTGCTTTATTTCCCTCAGCTTCTAGTTATTTTGTGATTGAAGGTGTTGTTAACTCTCGCCCCTCAACTCCGCTTTCCAATGACCCTGATGACCTCCTTCCACTTACACCTGGTCGCTTCCTTACACGCACTTCTCTCTCTGCCCCTCCTCCCCTTCCTAATTCTTTCAGGGATTTTGATTTACCTATTGTTTGGTGTAAACTTGTAGCCCTCCGCAATTCCTTTTGGAAGAGGTGGAACTTGGAATATTTAACTTCCTTGCAAGGGAGGCAGAAGTGGTTTCTTTCCAGTCCCGACATTGAAGTGGGAGACTTGGTCTTAGTTAGGGATGTTTCACCCCCCCTAGTCTGGCCTTTTGGAAGAGTGACCGAGTGTTACCCTGGAAGAGATGGGAGAGTCAGGGTGCTCAGAGTTTTGACCACTAATGGTCAGATCACAAGACTACTTCTCCGCAATTGCTTATTACCTTTAAATGTGTACTTGTTTTTCTTGTTCGCTGTTGGTGTCTTCCCCTCCCAGTATGGTGCATTCTTGGAATACACGGTACCTGAGATTATAATTTTCAATGCTTTTGCATGTTTCTTCCTTCCTCTTTGTCAAACACCAACAGTGATCTATTTTCTCTTAGGTGTTCAGGTCGCTTATATTTTGTATGAGTCTGTTCCAGATATATATTCTATGACCCACCTAGCGTCACATAGCAGCGAATATCTGAAGCTCCTCAATTCTTCCTGGTGCAAGAGGAATTCCTTCTCCATTTGGCCACCAGATCCTGTTACCATCGCCAGCTATTTTCTCCTTGAGCAAGAGGACTACGTCTACTTCTTTACTCACCATGCTGCGCTAGTATCATCTGTTGTCAACTCTTTGAAGACCAGCTCAGCAAGAGATCATTTTTTGTTGTAATATTGGCAATGCTTATATGTTCTCCTTTTGTCTCCTACCCCGCACTCTTTTCTCCTTCCTTGGTCTCTCCGTGCTCCGTTGAGCAGGTCTCACTTCTCAGTCAGCAGTTGACTCGATCAGTTAAAGCTCCACTCGAGCTAGCCTCCTCAAACCAAGAGGCACACACTCTTCTACGCCATGTTGGCTAGGTAGCCGTCATACGGTACTTCGCCTTCAACATGAAATCAAGATAAGTACCATTTTAAAAGTTTTAACCTCATCTTCATGGTTTTAACTTCCAAGTGCTTTTAATGAGATTTTATAGACAGTGTGAAATTATTACTTTGGGGCAAAAATCATTCTTCGTGGGATTTGCCATGTTGAGCTTTTGCTTGTATAAGCCAACCTTACTAAAAAAAGAGCTTTTCTTAAGCTATTCAAATGAGAAATCCTCTCGCTACGTGGGATATTATCTAATACCCGCTGTCTATAATTATAAAGCTAGTTCCTCCGCTGGATTAACTTTGACTCCATTCTTCTATAAAGATCGTTCTGGAACTTTCCAGATCTGGTACTCTATCTGCGAGGCTTGCCGTCAGGTATTTTTTCACTCACTTGTGAAAATACTAGTTAAAATGAAGAATCTTCCTTAAATTACTGCAATAGCGAACTTTCTTCCCCCGTTGGAACATTCTATGGCGCATTTAATTGTAAATCACAACTTTTTCAAGAAATAGACTCTCACCTATATAGTGCAATCAGTTATTTCCATAATTGCAATAACTTTCTTTCTCATAAACTTCAGTGTTTCTATAGTGAACTTTGCATCCATCTTTATAGACTACAGTGATAACCAGTGCTTGCTCCACGTTTCTACCGCGTCGCGCTCGTCCGTTTACATTAAATACGGCCATGAACATTGATCCTATATCCCAATGATCTTTCCTCAACCTTCTACTAACAACCATTATTAATAAAATTGTAACTTTCTACAAGGCGTCACTCACGAAGTGCCCTTCCAACTTTGCTAGTTTAACATTAATTAAATTCTGCATATTTGCTTGTGTGATACAAGTTTTAAATCACATTGTTCCTTTCCTATAATCAGGGAAAACATTTCTTTAAACTCTTGAGCGAGTCATGTTCAGGTTTCACGAAATGGAAACTGTCCCATTTGGCGAGTGATTCCTGCTCAAACTTGGGAAGTCTAGAACTTTCCTTTTCACTTTCTTCAGGTTTCACAGTAAGTGACCTGCCCTCTTTGTATTATTCTCATATATTAATTCTGTATAAATATAAGAAGTTGTAGGAACTTCTATCTTATTTTTCATGTTGTTATTATTGTTATTTTCAAAGTTGTCACTTTCTCTAGATCATTCTCTCAAGAATTTCTTAAGGTGCACTCTTTGTACTCCAATTCACGTTCAAGCTTTAATTATTTCATTGCTCATTTGTTCAAATCTTATAAAGATTTTAGAAACATGTAAGGTTTGAAACCTTGTAAATTGTCAATTGCCTGGAGCAACCGTTTAATGTTGAGAGGTCTGCGACCCTATTTGTTAAAAAGTTCAAATGAACTATGTTTGTCAAAATTATATTGCACAATTGTTAATTTCCTCAAACTTCTTCTAATTGTAAAATAAATGAATCTTTTCCCTTCGCTTTTTCATTTGCGAATACAAAGTTTAGGCAAAATCCTATCTTCCCTGACTCTCCTCACTTAATGACATTAAAATCATTAATAGGGCTTTTCCCCTTTGTTGCATTTGAGCAAGAACTCTTAATTTTCACCTCACTAAAGTTCTTTTTAGCTTTAATAGCTAATTCTAATTGGCCAGTAAGGCAAGTAAAGCTCGCTAAGCCAGCTACCTGCTTGTGGAGATCCTCTCCGAAAACTTATGGTCAGTTTTCTAAAAGATAAGTGTTTCTTTTTGTCTAAACTTTTAGCCGGCTCCTCGCTGAGTAAAAGCTTAGCCATTTTCCAATGCAACCATTGGTTCATTTACCAAGATTACTCCATAAGGCATAATCCTTTATCATTTTCCTTCTTAGAGACACTTGGTCGCCCTTACAGGAACTCCATAATTTTGGAAATTGAAAATACCAAAACTGAGTTAAATCATTGGCATTCTTCGAATTACTTTGTAAAACCTAATTTCTTTGAGAAGACGTACAGTAAATTTGTTCCTCTCAGTCTTGCCAGACCATCACTCTACCCCATAGTAGTTTTATATATGCTTGAGAGGGATTATACGAAAGCCACTCTGTTGCAAATCGCCCAAGTTCTATCTGTGTTTCTCGTCAGCTTAGACCAAGTCCTTACTCATTTTAGGTATCCGAAAGCGGATTTTCGGTGGCAACCACCTTTAAGTGTGTTTAAAGCTAAACTTATTAATTTTGTGGGACTCTCCTCCTATTTTTCTATCCTTCTTTTCCAATCCCAAATCTACTTCCTTCTCTCAATCATCTTCCCTTGGTGGGTGGGTTATTCCTCAGGTAATAAACTACCCAAAGGCTATGTTTTGATGTCAGTAATTTCTTTAGCCAGATTTTTGTGAACAGTTAATATTTCAGTAGATAGGATGGTTAATAAAAGGATTTAAAGGTAAGTGATTTTTTTGTTGAGGAGAAATTAAGTTAATTGGTCATAAGGATTCCGCGAATGAAGTGTAATTTTGAGAAATAAAGTGAGTGAATATGGATTCCGCGAAAGAAAGGTAATTTTGAGAAATAAGGTGAGTAAATATGGATTCCGCGAAAGAAAGGTAAGTTTGAAAAAAAGGTGAACTAATACCGATTCAGCGAAAGAAAGGTAATTTTGAGAAATAAGGTGAGTAAATATGGATTCCGCGAAAGAAAGGTAATTTTGAGATAAAAGGTGAGTTAATACGGATTCTGCGAAAGAAAGGTAATTTTCAGAAATAAGGTGAGTAAATATGGATTCCGCGAAAGGACGGTAATTTTGAAAGAAAAAAAGGTGAGTAAATATGGATTCCGCGAAAGAAATGTAATTGTGTGTAGAAAGGAGTATAATTTTGAGAAATAAGGTGAGTAACTACGGGTGATATAGATGTGTAATCTTGAGTAGAACAGGGTATAATTTTGAGAAATAAGGGGGCTAACTACGCGTAAAAAGCTGAGTAACTAGACGATGCAGGAAAACGATTATACGGTACCTACTGAACCCTTCTAAAGAAGCGTATCGAGACTCCATTTCGGGTAATGTTTCGGTCCATGATAGCCGTGCAGTGAAATTTTGCTTCTCATAGATTACAAGGATACATAGGGCAAATACAATAATTAAAGAAAGGAGGAAAAGCAGTATACTAAATAACAAATTTAATAACCAAAGACAATAACAATCTACAACAAAATCTTGAATTCACTCCCACACTTCTAAATAGATCACAACTGCAAACCCAGAGTTGTGTCTGCAACAAACAAGTGGCACTTAAATATCCACAGATTACCATTTAAAAATAAATATCTCAGGAGAGATTATCAATAACAACACGTTTCAAACACTACGTCTACTTCAAATCTATACTTGTGTACGCGTGACGATGTTTTGACTATATGAAGGAAATAAATCCGGTTACGTGATCCGTTACCATCTGGTTTCCCGTCAAGCAACGAGTCCGAAACACTGCGTAAATTAGATTAGCATAGGGAACACCCAACAAGACACTTAAGAATTATCCCACACCCGCTACCCTTATATAATACAAAATAGATCTCCGAACGAGATCTTGACAACGTGCCAAAACACGTCTAATTGCCCAAACGGGTCTTGGTAAATCAACACAAGCGTACGTGACTACAACAGAATACACGGGGACATGACCGAACGTCCTTCTTATATTTACATTGACCACGACAATCCAAAATGGATTATATCAACAACAAGAAACATCACTATGCCCAATGGCATCTAATTAACACACAGACAAATATCATTCAACTTAATGCAAGAAAATTATGGTCGAAGTATGGCGTGCTACCCTTTAAATCAAGATATAGAATACAGGCTCATCTCACTTTAAGAGAAGAGGACACGGTACCCCGGCCTCAAACCTAATTAGTGTTATCTTAAATCTGTCCGTCCCTCTTGAAGCCAAATGTCTTTTACCCGGTGCGTTGCATAATAAGATCGGAAGCTTGCTCACGGCAGCTCTCGAACCTGGAAGTACCTTGTATTTCCTGAAACACATGTGTGTATCAAATACCTATTTTTGTCCCATTAATTCTCTCAGGAATTAGAACACGACGACTAGGTCAGTAGCCTCCTCGGAGTTCATACCGCCGTTAATTATAAATTGCTGCAGACAGAAATCGTGGGCTGATTAGCACGATGTTCCCCGCGCATGTAGACACGCATCATCACACATAACCAAATAACGCACACCTGGGTAATGACTTCACCTCACAACTCTCCACCTGAAATACGTCCAGATTTAGGATTCCACGGAAAGACTTAAATTGCTTTCCCAAAGGTCAAATAAAATCATTACTTCATTAGTTTTACATATTACAAAGAGAACTATGGTTCCCTGCAAATAAAATTGCTCTAGGCAAGTCACAATAAAAACGCCTATTTATCAAACATAAGGTTAAATGTTACCCCCGAAATTCTAAGTTTATCGTTAATGTTAAAACTACAACAGTGCCATTTATCGCTCAAACCATAAATTCCGCTCAAGCGATATGAACAATACACTGTACACGCATTGTACATTTACAAGTTACATTACAATCAATTAAATCAGAACAATAAAATAGTCACGCACGACATTACAATCGAGTGTCGGTACACAGAAGAAAAATCAAACTACAATAAAAAATATACAAGAACATTATTTACATTTCCCCAGCTTATCTAACTACGACTAAAATTGAATAATCAATATGTTGTACTTATTCCTTCGCCAAAACACCTCAGCTCACGTCGCCACACATAACCCAGCAGTTATTTAGCCGGACTCGGACAGAGTCGCTGGTGTGTCCATGGTCATCCTTCCAACTGTTGGCCTCGTTCCAGACATCTTGGTTTTCTTAGGATCGGAATGTTCAGTTATTTCACAGTACAACAATTGACTACTAAAATTGCCAAATGAGCTGATAATATCCACTCAATGTCCTGAGCAATTTATTTGAAGAAGACTTACCCTAAATATTTATAAGCCTGATAGCTTCTACCATTCACACGCAAATTATACACATTTAAATACTTGAAGAACTCGTCGGAGTTTAGTAGTTAATATTTCGTCTACACAAGTGTCACCTCGGACACATCAAAATAAAGTATAGTGTCACTCGCGACACCTCAGAATAAAGACAAGTGTCCCTCACAACACCTCAAAACAAAGTCAGTTCCACCACCAGCTTGGCTACATTTATACAGAACACAGAAAATTGACAGTAGTGGGGACGAATTTTAAAAATAATTCGGAGTTTTTAAGTTACCGACTTGCGACTAATTTCATTGAGCATCTTTTATTGCACAGGTTAAGAATGTGATCGGCGGAGACATAAATGATCATGGGTTTTATTAATATTCA
Source organism: Meconema thalassinum (assembly GCA_946902985.2). Taxonomy (NCBI): domain Eukaryota; kingdom Metazoa; phylum Arthropoda; class Insecta; order Orthoptera; family Tettigoniidae; genus Meconema; species Meconema thalassinum. Next base: position 1,097,286,624 of record OX336389.2, on the reverse strand, counting down.
TTTTTGCGCCAAATCAAAGGTAAGCTAGCTTTTCGCGGGCCTGAAGCTGGCCTTGCTTCATTCGTTGATTCAATTTCATCTCGGAGAGTTCGACCTAGAGACTCCTCCCCAATTATGACGTACAAGCATCTTCTTCCTGTCAGATCCTGGTTCTACTACTCCTGCTCGCGTAAATCGGTAGCAAACGTCTCATGGCCTACTAATTGAAGCCACCCATAATGGACGTTGACCTCATCAGTTCCAGGAATTATGGCACACGTTTCCTTGTCTCAAAAGCTTGGTTTAAATATACTTGGCTCAACGTCTAACTCCCAATAGTTGCAACATTTTCCTCAACTCGAATCCACTGCTGCTTGTATGAATACCCTCTTTCAAATATAATAAAATACTTCAAATTTACTTTTCACAACAATGTCAGTCTTTTTTACAGTTCCCAGGGTTCCCTTATTCTTCAACTCCCGTCTTCTTCTTCAGCTCCTGTCTTCTTCTCCCATCTTCTTCTTTGCTTCCGTCTTCTTCTCCCATCTTCTTCTCCGGTTCCCGTACGATAACTTCACCATATTTCGAGACCCTTATTTACTCCGGTCTGCGAATATCTCCTGCTGTTTTTCTGTTTCTGCTTGCCGGCGAATCTCTTCTCTTCTCCATGCAGATCCTCCAGATACCTTTGTGTTGCTATGTGCATGGCCTGCAAGGTTGGATTTGTTCCAATTTCCGTGTTGTAGGTGTCGGGATTTTTGCGGTTCTTCATCGGTCGTTCCCATTTTTCGCGTTCTGACTCATCGCCAGCGTTATGCTCCTGTACGTATTTATGAGGTTCCTCGTATCGTTCATCCCAATGTCTCCTGTAATCCCTAGGATCGCCTTGTCCGTTACTCCTTTGTTCTCTAGGATCGCCATGCCCATTGTTCCTCCTGTCCTTCCAGTTTTAATTTCCCGCGGGTTATTATTATTATTCCGCTGGTATAGTGAATCATGCCTTTGGTTACCCCTCCAATTGGAATATCTGCGCTGGTCTCCCCTCTGTTGTGAGTAATTATTCCTGTAGTTATTTTTATTATTATTGTTGTACTGGTAATTACGATCCTCGTAGCGATCCCTATTATCGAAAACCTCTTGCCTTCTCGGTGTTACTTGTGTGTTCGTGGCTTGTGACCTTGTATTTGTTGGACTAGCCTTTACGATTTCTGCCGTGTTCACATGTTCTACTTGCCTCTGTCTGTATTGTTGGGTTACCATAGACGTTTCATCTAAGTGCCTTAAGATTTCTTCTGCCTGTATCGCGGTTTTAATGTTTGCTGCTACGAGAAACTTTTGAACATTCATCGGAAGCTGTTTCCCGATCGTGAGAACTAGATTTTCCTCACTAGGCGGTTCATCTAAATCTTTCAGTCCTAACATTTGTTGGACAAAAAACTCTGAATATTTCGTGGGGTTGGTACTATGGTATTTACGTGAATATAATTCCATTCTTAAGCTTTGCTGGTACGAGGGACAACAAAACTTCCTTAAAAACTCTTCCTTGAATTTGTCCATCGTTTCAAACGTGTATTTAAAACTTGGAAACCAGACAAGGTTTCCACCTTGTAAAAATCTCTCGACCATCCTGAGCTGTTTTACAGTACTAATCTGCTGATCCTGAAAATAGTCATCTAATTCCCGCAGGAAGGCTTTGGGAGTACTCCCCACCCCGTCATTGTATTTTCCAGGACGAAAATCATTGCCTCTGAGGACCTGAATGATTTGAGCTTGACTTACATTCGGCTGTGGAGTTGAGGCCTCGCCCCTATGTTTATTGAAAGCTTCCGTGTTATATTCAGTCTTTGGACGCTGGACCTGACTCATTCCCCCAGTATCGTGAGTTAATCCTAGACTGTGAATACTTTCCGGTTTTTCCGTTAGTCTCTTGGTTGTAAATAGTGTCATATTTTCTAATGACCTAAGTTCATTCTTTACGATTTTCACTTCGTGCTCTTGGAATCTCGCTTTAATATTTTCTTCGAGAGCCTGAATCCTCAGATTGTTATCCCCCAGTCTCCTAATTATCGACTCCTTCTCCCCTTTACTTTGTTCTGACATCTGTTTCCAATCTTTCCTGATTCTGTCCTTAATGGCTTGATATCTTTCTTCTGTTTGTTCATTGTTATCAATTTGTCCTAACTCAATTCGATCTAGGCGTTCTTCTATCTTTTTCTTCGTCTCCCGCATATTCTGCTTGATATGATTTTGGTCTGCCTCTAAAGTCTCCCACCTATCGGTCAACTGAAGATCCATTTCTCCATATCTATAACTAAACCCATGACGTTGCCATCTATGGATTCGATCTGTCCTTGCATACTGTTGTTCTACTTCTCCATCCCTTCTAACCTACTTTGCAATTTCTCCTGTGCGACTTTAATCTCAGCTGTATTAGTGACGCAAGCTCGTTCTTTTTGTTCAAGTTTTGCTGCCACCATCTCATCCAACTGAATTAATTTTTTGTCAAATTTCCCCTCGATGTTCTGTATTTGTGTTTTATTTGGTCATTTTGAATAACTGCCTGTTCCGCTATTTGTGTGTTTATATCGGACTTTAAGTTTATGATCTGTTCTGACATCTTATTATTAATCTCGGCTTTTACTTCGGCTAGCTGAACGCTTTACTGTCTTTCAACTCCGCTAACTGTGTACAATTACTGCCTTTTATCTCCGCCTTCATTTCATTTAATTGCACACTACTACTGTATTTTATCTCCCCCTTCATTTCATTTAATTGTACACTCAACCTCTCCTGGTTTCTTTCCATCGCAAGTTCAATCAAAGCACTTATTTATTCCACCGTCGCCATTGCAAATACACAATGCACTATTAGAGAACTAGGGTCATGCATATGGTGACATCAGCTGCACACGCTCACACGTATAGTTTGACATTTAAATGGCTTTTACAATACTCAAGTCATTTATCTTTACGTTAATAAAAAACAACAAAACATGCATCATTGAGTATTATCTATCTTTACATTCAATTTAAAACCCCTTAATTTTGGTTATTAACTTTCCTGACCTTACTGATTTTACATGAAATATATTTTAATTAACCAACTGTTAATTAAAATTTTTAAGGTATCATCTTCCTGACTTTTAATTATACTGAGTTAATTGTTTAAACAATCATAATTTAATCTAACAAGGCGCCAGAAACACATCTCAACTCAATAGCAAATATCAAATATAACTGTGTTTCAAAATTCTTTAATTTTAAATGAACTCATTGATTTTAATATTCTAGCACTTGGCGGTACAACTTCGCCACACTTTACTGAATCTACTCATTAATTAGCCACCGTTGGCGTACGTCCCACATTCAAAGCCTTGTTTACCTCTAAACTGGTATCGAATGTACACCCTATGACTCGGTTTACCATAAAAACAACTGGAAACCCCACGTTGGGCTCGACAAGTTTACTCTATGAACCCTATAAAAAAGCGTATCGAGACTCAATTTCGGATAATGTTTCGGTCCATGATAGCCGTGCAGTGAAATTTTGCTTCTCATAGATTACAAGGATACATAGGGCAAATACAATAATTAAAGAAAGGAGGTAAACCAGTATACTAAATAACAAGTTTAATAACCAAAGACAATAACAATCTAGAACAAAATCTTGAATTTACTCCCACACTTCTAAATAGATCACAACTGCAAACCCTAAGTTGTGTCTGCAACAAACAAGTGGCACTTAAATATCCACATATTACCATTTAAAAATAAATATCTCAGGAGATATTATCAATAACAAGACGTTTGAAACACTACGTCTATTTCAAATCTATACTTGTGTACACGTGACGATGTTTTGACTATATGAAGGAAATAAGTACGGTTACGTGATGCGTTACCATCTGGTTTCCCGTCAAGCAACGAGTCCGCAACTCTGCGTAAATTAGATTAGCATAGGGAACACCCAACAAGACACTTAAGAATTATCCGACACCCGCTACCCTTATATAATACAAAATAGATCTCCGAACGAGATCTTGACAACGTGCCAAAACATGTATAATTTCCCAAACGGGTCTTGGTAATTCAACACAAGCGTACGTGACTACAACAGAATACACGGGGACATGACCGAATGTCATTCTAATATTTACATTGACCACGACAATCCAAAATGGATTATATCAACAACAAGAAACATCACTATGCCCAATGGCATCTAATTAACACACAAACAAATATCAATTCAACTTAATGCATGAAAATTATGGTCTGAGTATGGCAAGCTACCCTTTAAATCAAGATATAGAATACAGGCTAATCTCACTTTAAGAGAAGAGGACACTGTACCCCGGCCTCAAACCTAATTAGTGTTATCTTAAATCTGTCCGTCCCTCTTGAAGCCAAATGTCTTTAACCCGGTGCGTTGCGTAATAAGATCGGAAGCTTGCTCACGGCAGCTCTCGAACCTGGAAGTACCTTGTATTTCCTGAAACACATGTGTGTATCAAATACCTATTTTTGTCCCAATAATTCTCTCAGGAATTAGAACACGACGACTCGGTCAGTAGCCTCCTCGGAGCTCATACCGCCGTTAATTATAAATTGCTGCAGACAGAAATCGTGGGCTGATTAGCACGATGTTCCCCGCGCATGTAGACACGCATCATCACACATAACCAAATAACGCACACCTGGGTAATGACTTCACCTCACAACTCTCCACCTGAAATACGTCCAGATTTAGGATTCCACGGAAAGACTTAAATTGCTTTCCCAAAGGTCAAATAAAATTATTACTTCATTAGTTTTACATATTACAAAGAGAACTATGGTTCCCTGCAAATAAAATTGCTCTAGGCAAGTCACAATAAAAACGCCTATTTATCAAACATAAGGTTAAATGTTACCCCCCAAATTCTAAGTTTATCGTTAATGTTAAAACTACAACAGTGCCATTTATCGCTCAAACCATAAATTCCGCTCAAGCGATATGAACAATACACTGTACACGCATTGTACATTTACAAGTTACATTACAATCAATTAAATCAGAACAATAAAATAGTCACGCACGACATTACAATCGAGTGTCGGTACACAGAAGAAAAATCAAACTACAATAAAAAATATACAAGAACATTATTTACATTTCCCCAGCTTATCTAACTACGACTAAAATTGAATAATCAATATGTTGTACTTATTCCTTCGCCAAAACACCTTAGCTCACGTCGCCACACATGACCCAGCAGTTATTTAGCCGGACTTGGACATAGTCGCTGGTGTGTCCATGGTCATCCTTCCAACTGTTGGCCTCGTTCCAGACATCTTGGTTTTCTTAGGATAGAAATGTTCAGTTATTTCACAGAACTAAAATTGACTACTAAACTTGCTAAATGAGCTGATAATATCCACTCAATGTCCTGAGCAATTTATTTGAAGAAACCTTTCCCTAAATATTTATAAGCCTTATAGATTCTACCATTCACACGCAAATTATACACATTTAAATACTTGAAGAACTCGTCAGAGTTTAGAAGTTAATATTTCGTCTACACAAGTGTCACCTCGGACACATCAAATTAAGTCTAGTGTCACTCGCGACACCTCAGAATAAAGTCAAGTCTCCCTCAGGACACCTCAAAATAAAGTCAGTTCAACCACCAGCTTGGCTACATTTATACAGAACACAGAAAATTGACAGTAGTGGGGACGAATTTTAAAAATAATTCGGAGTTTTTAAGTTACCGACTTGCGACTAATTTCATTGAGCATCTTTTATTGCACAGGTTAAGATTGTGATCGGCGGAGACATAAATGATCATGGGTTTTATTAATATTCATTTTTGCGCCAAATCAAAGGTAAGCTAGCTTTTCGCGGGCCTGAAGCTTGCCTTGCTTCATTCGGTGATTCAATTTCATCTCGGAGAGTTCGACCTAGAGACTCCTCCCCAATTATGACGTACAAGCATCTTCTTCCTGTCAGATCCTGGTTCTACTACTCCTGCTCGCGTAAATCGGTAGCAACCGTCTCATGGCCTACTAATTGAAGCCACCCATAATGGACGTTGACCTCATCAGTTCCAGGAATTATGGCACTCGTTTCCTTGTCTCAAAAGCTTGGTTTAAATATACTTGGCTCAACGTCTAACCCCCAATAGTTGCAACATTTTCCTCAACTCGAATCCACTGCTGCTTGTATGAATACCCTCTTTCAAATATAATAAAGGGGTGCAAGGAAGAAGCCTCCCCGAAGATTGTATAATTTACACTATGGAAAACCACTACAATCGGGCGCATCCTGGGCAACGTTGCATAGCAGCGGCAGATTCTTCCACTACCGGTCAACACAGAAGTAGTAATCTCCCTAAAGGGTCTTTTTTAAGACCACTTGTTATAGTCTCGATTAATATCGAGGGATTCTCGCGTGCCAAAGAGACCTTATTGGCTGATTTGTGCAACGAATGTAAATGTGACATACTCCTAATGCAAGAGACTCACCGGGGCTACAACAGCCATCGGCCCAAAATCGCAGGCATGGAGCTTGTTCTGGAAAGGCCCCACGATAAATACGGCAGTGCCATTTTTACCAAACCAAACCTAAATATCACATCAGCCTCGCTGACTGGAAAGGATGACATCGAGATTCTTTCAATATCTACACCACACTTTTGCGCTACTTCTATATACAAGCCCCCCAATGTCGACTTCACGTTTGAGGAACCTGCCAACTTCAACTACCAGGACGTAAACTTCATCATTGGCGATTACAACTGCCGAAGCACATCTTGGGGATACCCAGATTCAGATATAAATGGCGAAAAACTGGAAACCTGGGCAGAGAATCATGATCTTCAGCTAATTCATGATCCAAAGCTGCCAGCATCCTTCAACAGTGGCCGATGGAGGAGAGGCTACAACCCCGATAATATCTTCGTGTCATCCAAAGTTGCTGGGAGTTGTTTGAAGATGATGGGTAAGCCCATTCCATCTACCCAACATAGGCCCATAATTTGCACAGTGAATGCCATGGTTGTGCCAGAGGAGGTGCCTTTCAAGCGAAGGTTTAATTTTCAGAAGGCCGACTGGGAAAGATTTGCCAAAGAACTTGATACAGAAGTTGCCAAAATCCCGCCGCAACCTGAGATGTATGAGGCATTTGTCAAATGCGTCCATACAGTTTCTAGAAGGACTATCCCAAGAGGTTGTAGAACAAGCTACATACCAGGACTGACTGATAACAGCAAACAGCTGGTGAACCACTACAAAGATCTCTTTGAGGCAGACCCATTTTCTGATGATACTATCCATGTTGGCGAGGAATTGTTGCAAACTATCTCAGCACATTGTAAAGCTAAGTGGACCTCACTGGTAGAGAATCTCGACATGAAGTTAAATAGTAGGCGGGCCTGGAATCTCCTGAAAAACCTCAGCGGTGACCCAACGACATCTAGAAACTTCACCACAATAACAGCAGACCAGATTGCAACCCAATTACTCATGAACGGGAAGACTAAAGGTCGGAGCTCACGGGAGCAACTGGAACGAACCTCAGGACATGAGAACCATAACCTACGAGAACCTTTCACCTTGAATGAACTAGAATCTGCCATCTCCACGTTGAAATTGAATAAAGCTGCTGGCATCGATGACATCAGAGTAGAACAGATCAAAAAGTTCGGCCAGACCACCCTACAATGGCTGCTTACGATGATTAATGATTGTGTATCTAAGCTTTATATCCCCAGGCTCTGGAGGAAAGCCCGAGTGGTTGCACTGCTTAAGCCTGGTAAGGAGCCAAACGATCCTAAAAACTTTCGCCCAATATCCTTATTATGTCACTGTTTCAAGATCTTCGAGCGCCTTATCCTCAACCGAATTAGCGGCATCCTTGAAGATAAGTTCATTCCCCAACAAGCTGGGTTTCGATCTGGAAAGTCATGTTGCAGTCAGATACTGAACCTCACTCAACACATCGAGGATGGGTATGAACAAGGTGAGATAACTGGAGTTGCCTTTGTCGATCTAACAGCTGCTTACGACACTATCAACCACAGAAAGTTGCTGAGGAAAGTGTACCAGACCTCCAACGACTACCAACTAACATCCCTTATTGGCACTCTCCTGCAGAATAGAAGGTTCCAAGTCTTTCTCCATGGTAAAAAGAGCAGATGGCGCATACAAAAGAACGGCTTACCTCAAGGCAGTGTACTCGCTCCTGTGCTATTTAATATTTACACTAACGATCAGCCCATACCAGAACATTCTAGGCTCTTCATCTATGCTGATGATACTGCAGTGGCTGCCCAAGGAAAAACATTTGAAGAGGTGGAGGGAAAGTTGACTTCTGCACTAGATACCCTTGGATCTTACTATGAAGCCAATCATCTTAAGCCAAATCCCAACAAGACTCAAGTATGTGCATTTCACTTAAGGAATAGAGAAGCTCGGCGGGAACTGGATGTTACATGGCAAGGCAAACAACTCCAACATTGTCCAACACCCGTGTATCTAGGTGTTACTCTTGACCGAACACTGTCCTTCAAGAAACATTGCCATAAGACCAGGCTGAAAGTTAGTTCACGGAACAATATTTTGAGGAAGCTCACAGCCACCACCTGGGGGGCAAGTCCTCACGTCCTAAGAACTTCTGCTCTTGCTTTGTGCATGTCTGCTGCAGAGTACGCTTCACCTGTGTGGAGTGCATCCAGTCACACCAAGCAGATTGACATTGCCATCAACGAGACCATACGAATCTTGTCGGGATGTATGAAGCCTACTCCAGTCGACAAACTTTACCCGATTGTTGGGATAGCTCCCCCAACTATCAGAAGGGCTGTTGCTGCTGATGCAGAGAGGGCGAAGCAGATTAATGATCCCCGTCATCCACTGCATAATCATCAGGCTGTTGTCCGTCGACTGAACTCAAGAAAGAGTTTCATCGCCAGGACTCAACCACTGGAGGGAACATCGGAATCTAACCGCATCTCCAGGTGGAAGAGCAAGCTGCCGCCGGATATCCCTGTTAAGGAAGAGCTAGCCCCAGGAAATGACCTGCCTTACCCTGTTTGGAAATCACTTAATCGTCTCAGGGTGGGCGTCCCTCGTTGCAAGACCAACATGCAGAAATGGGGTATCCTTCCAGCTGATGGAGACACGTCCTGCGAGTGTGGAGCAACACAAGACCCAGCCCACCTGCTCATTTGTCCACTACTAGAACAACCCTGCACTACCCAGGACCTGATCGAGGCAAACAACAAGGCCATCGGAGTTGCTACATTCTGGAAATGATCGGACACGGAAATGAATGAATGAATATAATAAATAAAAAAATATGAATCATTACTATATCATGTGATATCATAAGGGTCCATTACCCTCTTTCCAAGGAAAATTGGATCTACAATGCAATTGGAGTCGAATTTGCAAATCCCACTTCTCAAGTTTTTCAAAACATAAATTTGTCAAGTTCATTTCCAAAACAAAATATTTGTGTCCCAACTTGTGCTGTCTGTAGTAAACATCTCTGTTCGCTAATTGCTTCTTCACGTAGACCTCGGACTTTGGACTCGGCTCTCAGCTCGTCCCCTGCTAATCACTTTAGCCATCTCCTCTCTCTCTCGTACAAGGTTGACCTACCTCGGCTCCCTCTTGTTTGTAAACAACTTCAGCTGGTGACACCTCACTACCCTCCATGTAGCCACGTATCTTTGAGTGTGATTTCTCAAAATACTTCAAATTTACTTTTTACAACAATGTCAGTCTTTTTTACAGTTCCCAGGGTTCCCTTATTCTTCAACTCCCGTCTTCTTCTTCAGCTCCTGTCTTCTTCTCCCATCTTCTTCTTTGCTTCCGTCTTCTTCTCCCATCTTCTTCTCCGGTTCAAGTACGATAACTTCACCATATTTCGAGACCCTTATTTACTCCGGTCTGCGAATATCTCCTGCTGTTTTTCTGTTTCTGCTTGCCGGCGAATCTCTTCTCTTCTCCATGCAGATCCTCCAGATACCTTTGTGTTGCTATGTGCATGGCCTGCAAGGTTGGATTTGTTCCAATTTCCGTGTTGTAGGTGTCGGGATTTTTGCGGTTCTTCATCGGTCGTTCCCATTTTTCGCGTTCTGACTCATCGCCAGCGTTATGCTCCTGTACGTATTTATGAGGTTCCTCGTATCGTTCATCCCAATGTCTCCTGTAATCCCTAGGATCGCCTTGTCCGCTACTCCTTTGTTCTCTAGGATCGCCATGCCCATTGTTCCTCCTGTCCTTCCAGTTTTAATTTCCCGCGGGTTATTATTATTATTCCGCTGGTATAGTGAATCATGCCTTTGGTTACCCCTCCAATTGGAATATCTGCGCTGGTCTCCCCTCTGTTGTGAGTAATTATTCCTGTAGTTATTTTTATTATTATTGTTGTACTGGTAATTACGATCCTCGTAGCGATCCCTATTATCGAAAACCTCCTGCCTTCTCGGTGTTACTTGTGTGTTCGTGGCTTGTGACCTTGTATTTGTTGGACTAGCCTTATGATTTCTGCCGTGTTCACATGTTCTACTTGCCTCTGTCTGTATTGTTGGGTTACCATAGACGTTTCATCTAAGTGCCTTAAGATTTCTTCTGCCTGTATCGCGGTTTTAATGTTTGCTGCTACGAGAAACTTTTGAACATTCATCGGAAGCTGTTTCCCGATCGTGAGAACTAGATTTTCCTCACTAGGCGGTTCATCTAAATCTTTCAGTCCTAACATTTGTTGGACAAAAAACTCTGAATATTTCGTGGGGTTGGTACTATGGTATTTACGTGAATATAATTCCATTCTTAAGCTTTGCTGGTACGAGGGACAACAAAACTTCCTTAAAAACTCTTCCTTGAATTTGTCCATCGTTTCAAACGTGTATTTAAAACTTGGAAACCAGACAAGGTTTCCACCTTGTAAAAATCTCTCGACCATCCTGAGCTGTTTTACAGTACTAATCTGCTGATCCTGAAAATAGTCATCTAATTCCCGCAGGAAGGCTTTGGGAGTACTCCCCACCCCGTCATTGTATTTTCCAGGACGAAAATCATTGCCTCTGAGGACCTGAATGATTTGAGCTTGACTTACATTCGGCTGTGGAGTTGAGGCCTCGCCCCTATGTTTATTGAAAGCTTCCGTGTTATATTCAGTCTTTGGACGCTGGACCTGACTCATTCCCCCAGTATCGTGAGTTAATCCTAGACTGTGAATACTTTCCGGTTTTTCCGTTAGTCTCTTGGTTGTAAATAGTGTCATATTTTCTAATGACCTAAGTTCATTCTTTACGATTTTCACTTCGTGCTCTTGGAATCTCGCTTTAATATTTTCTTCGAGAGCCTGAATCCTCAGATTGTTATCCCCCAGTCTCCTAATTATCGACTCCTTCTCCCCTTTACTTTGTTCTGACATCTGTTTCCAATCTTTCCTGATTCTGTCCTTAATGGCTTGATATCTTTCTTCTGTTTGTTCATTGTTATCAATTTGTCCTAACTCAATTCGATCTAGGCGTTCTTCTATCTTTTTCTTCGTCTCCCGCATATTCTGCTTGATATGATTTTGGTCTGCCTCTAAAGTCTCCCACCTATCGGTCAACTGAAGATCCATTTCTCCATATCTATAACTAAACCCATGACGTTGCCATCTATGGATTCGATCTGTCCTTGCATACTGTTGTTCTACTTCTCCATTCCTTCTAACCTACTTTGCAATTTCTCCTGTGCGACTTTAATCTCAGCTGTATTAGTGACGCAAGCTCGTTCTTTTTGTTCAAGTTTTGCTGCCACCATCTCATCCAACTGAATTAATTTTTTGTCAAATTTCCCCTCGATGTTCTGTATTTGTGTTTTTATTTGGTCATTTTGAATAACTGCCTGTTCCGCTATTTGTGTGTTTATATCGGATTTTAAGTTTATGATCTGTTCTGACATCTTATTATTAATCTCGGCTTTTACTTCGGCTAGGGCCGATAACCTAGATGTTAGGCCCCTTAAAACAACAATTATCATCATCATCATCTTACTTCGGCTAGCTGAACGCTTTACTGTCTTTCAACTCCGCTAACTGTGTACAACTACTGTCTTTTATCTCCGCCTTCATTTCATTTAATTGCACACTACTACTGTATTTTATCTCCCCCTTCATTTCATTTAATTGTACACTCAACCTCTCCTGGTTTCTTTCCATCGCAAGTTCAATCAAAGCACTTATTTATTCCACCGTCGCCATTGCAAATACACAATGCACTATTAGAGAACTAGGGTCATGCATATGGTGACATCAGCTGCACACGCTCACACGTATAGTTTGACATTTAAATGGTTTTTACAATACTCAAGTCATTTAACTTTACGTTAATAAAAAACAACAAAACATGCATCATTGAGTAATATCTATCTTTACATTCAATTTAAAACCCCTTAATTTTGGTTATTAACTTTCCTGACCTTACTGATTTTACATGAAATATATTTTAATTAACCAACTGTTAATTAAAATTTTTAAGGTATCATCTTCCTGACTTTTAATTATACTGAGTTAATTGTATAAACAATCATAATTTAATCTAACAAGGCGCCAGAAACACATCTCAACTCAATAGCAAATATCAAATATAACTGTGTTTCAAAATTCTTTAATTTTAAATGAACTCATTGATTTTAATATTCTAGCACTTGGCGGTACAACTTCGCCACACATTACTGAATCTACTCATTAATTAGCCACCGTTGGCGTACGTCCCACATTCAAAGCCTTGTTTACCTCTAAACTGGTATCGAATGTACACCCTATGACTCGGTTTACCATAAAAACAACTGAAAACCCCACGTTGGGCTCGACAAGTTTACTCTATGAACCCTATAAAAAAGCGTATCGAGACTCAATTTCGGATAATGTTTCGGTCCATGATAGCCGTGCAGTGAAATTTTGCTTCTCATAGATTACAAGGATACATAGGGCAAATACAATAATTAAAGAAAGGAGGTAAACCAGTATACTAAATAACAAGTTTAATAACCAAAGACAATAACAATCTAGAACAAAATCTTGAATTTACTCCCACACTTCTAAATAGATCACAACTGCAAACCCTAAGTTGTGTCTGCAACAAACAAGTGGCACTTAAATATCCACAGATTACCATTTAAAAATAAATATCTCAGGAGAGATTATAAATAACAAGACGTTTGAAACACTACGTCTATTTCAAATCTATACTTGTGTACACGTGACGATGTTTTGACTATATGAAGGAAATAAGTACGGTTACGTGATGCGTTACCATCTGGTTTCCCGTCAAGCAACGAGTCCGCAACTCTGCGTAAATTAGATTAGCATAGGGAACACCCAACAAGACACTTAAGAATTATCCGACACCCGCTACCCTTATATAATACAAAATAGATCTCCGAACGAGATCTTGACAACGTGCCAAAACATGTATAATTTCCCAAACGGGTCTTGGTAATTCAACACAAGCGTACGTGACTACAACAGAATACACGGGGACATGACCGAATGTCATTCTAATATTTACATTGACCACGACAATCCAAAATGGATTATATCAACAACAAGAAACATCACTATGCCCAATGGCATCTAATTAACACACAAACAAATATCAATTCAACTTAATGCATGAAAATTATGGTCTGAGTATGGCAAGCTACCCTTTAAATCAAGATATAGAATACAGGCTAATCTCACTTTAAGAGAAGAGGACACTGTACCCCGGCCTCAAACCTAATTAGTGTTATCTTAAATCTGTCCGTCCCTCTTGAAGCCAAATGTCTTTTACCCGGTGCGTTGCATAATAAGATCGGAAGCTTGCTCACGGCAGCTCTCGAACCTGGAAGTACCTTGTATTTCCTGAAACACATGTGTGTATCAAATACCTATTTTTGTCCCAATAATTCTCTTAGGAATTATAACACGACGACTCGGTCAGTAGCCTCCTCGGAGTTCATACCGCCGTTAATTATAAATTGCTGCAGACAGGAATCGTGGGCTGATTAGCACGATGTTCCCCGCGCATGTAGACACACATCATCACACATAACCAAATAACGCACACCTGGGTAATGACTTCACCTCACATCTCTCTACCTGAAATACGTCCAGATTTAGGATTCCACGGAAAGACTTAAATTGCTTTCCCAAAGATCAAATAAAATCATTACTTCATTAGTTTTACATATTACAAAGAGAACTATGGTTCCCTGCAAATAAAAATGCTCTAGGCAAGTCACAATAAAAACGCCTATTTATCAAACATAAGGTTAAATGTTACCCCCCAAATTCTAAGTTTATCGTTAATGTTAAAATTACAACAGCGCCATTTATCGCTCAAACCATAAATTCCGCTCAAGCCGTATGAACAATGCACTGTACGCGCATTGTACATTTACAAGTTACATTACAATCAATTAAATCAGAACAATAAAATAGTCACGCACGACATTACAATCGAGTGTCGGTACACAGAATAAAAATCAAACTACAATAAAAAATATACAAGAACATTATTTACATTTCCCCAGCTTATCTAACTACGACTAAAATTGAATAATCAATATGTTGTACTTATTCCTTCGCCAAAACACCTTAGCTCACGTCGCCACACATGACCCAGCAGTTATTTAGCCGGACTTGGACATAGTCGCTGGTGTGTCCATGGTCATCCTTCCAACTGTTGGCCTCGTTCCAGACATCTTGGTTTTCTTAGGATAGAAATGTTCAGTTATTTCACAGAACTAAAATTGACTACTAAACTTGCTAAATGAGCTGATAATATCCACTCAATGTCCTGAGCAATTTATTTGAAGAAACCTTTCCCTAAATATTTATAAGCCTTATAGATTCTACCATTCACACGCAAATTATACACATTTAAATACTTGAAGAACTCGTCAGAGTTTAGAAGTTAATATTTCGTCTACACAAGTGTCACCTCGGACACATCAAATTAAGTCTAGTGTCACTCGCGACACCTCAGAATAAAGTCAAGTCTCCCTCAGGACACCTCAAAATAAAGTCAGTTCAACCACCAGCTTGGCTACATTTATACAGAACACAGCAAATTGACAGTAGTGGGGACGAATTTTAAAAATAATTCGGAGTTTTTATGTTACGGACTTGCGACTAATTTCATTGAGTTTCTCTTATTGCACAGGTTAAGAATCTGATCGGCGGAGACATAAATGATCATGGGTTTTATTAATATTCATTTTTGCGCCAAATCAAAGGTACGCTAGTTTTTCGCGGGCCTGAAGCTTGCCTTGCTTCATTCGTTGATTCAAATTCATCTCGGAGAGTTTGACCTACAGACTCCTCCCCAATTATGACGTACAAGCATCTTCTTCCTGTCAGATCCTGGTTCTCCTACTCCTGCTCGCGTAAATCGGTAGTAACCATCTCATGGCCTACTAATTGAAGCCACGCATAATGGACGTTGACCTCATCAGTTCCAGGAATTATGGCACACTTTTCCTTGTCTCAAATGCTTGGTTTATATTTTGATGTATATTATTTACAGGTCGCTTTAAATATGCAAAGAAGAAAGAAAGAAAGAAAGAAAGAAAGAAAGAAAGAAAGAAAGAGACATTATAAAGAGTGAAAGACTGGAATGATAAAAGTTGAAGTAAATTTATAAATAATGTAAAACTTGAACGGTATAATTTGTTAATGTTTGTAATTTCTTTGAAGTGTATAATATTTCGTATTTGTACAAGTGTTGAAGAGAAGTATGTTGATAGGAATGTTGACATATACCACAACTCTCTGGGGCGAAATGTAACGGTCCCAATTTGTGACCAGAATGAAGATCCTATATATTTTATTATTATTATTATCATCATCAATATTTTTTAATTTCATATTCTACCTTTTATTAGTTATCTATGTTAATTAATATGTTTATATCTATTATTATGCGATAATGTGGAATATTGTGGGAATTGAAAGGACTTGGATCTTTACACCTTATATTTGAAATAACTTAGGGGTGTGACTGTGTAATTTTTCTAAGGAATCTATGAACAAGAGAAGAAGAGTGGTATTTCGCAAAAGGTTATCCCATCAACTGCTTCTTGGAAATGGACATGAATAGACACTAATGTCTTTCACTTCAAGAATTCTACCAGTAAACAAATCTTACTAGGAAGGGACTCTATGGAGACCCGCCATTAACAATACTGGACTTGTGAACGAGGAGAGTAGGGGAGCCGAGCAGTCCTTTGGAACATTATAAATACGACAGGTAGGCTGGACCTCCCGAAACACGTTACAATGGAGACTTGTCATTATTGATATTTGAAAGGCGTGCAAAATTGGATACCTATCAGTAGAAAGGTGCTAAGTGCCATTTTTTGAAAAAAGCCGGTTTTTTCTCGAATGGTGCTATTTGCGTTGTAGCATTACATATCAAAAGGGCTAACACCTCAGTGGTTTCGAAGGACCTTCCAAGAACATCACAAGATGGCACTAGTGGTAAGTCCTGCAGCTCTTTCAGAAGAAAGGTGCAGTGAGTCAATCATTTGTTCTCATTTCCCTCCAAGATGTGCATCGTTGACAGAATTGTTCAATGAACTTAGAATACTCAATTATTAGCAGTTCGTACTGGTGGGAACCTGTGTACGGATAGCACAGTTTGTTTCCTGTTGGAAACGCGACTTTGCCGTGCATTAGTCTCGCAAAATCTCGACAACTACTGCTCCGATTTCATGAAAATTTTACAATTTGTTCTCATCATGGTAGACAGTGTTTAGATAGTGGTTTGAGCAAAATCGAATTGACAGTATTTTTAAATTAATTTACATTAAAAAGCCATGCCAATATTGAATCTAATAACTTGACTGACATATGGTGACACAGTGCATCCACTTCAAAATCTTCTATGAGCAAAGATAACATCCCGTACCTTACCCTTTGATCAATACGTGCAATAAAATAATACTTAACGAAACAGAATCTTACTGTATAATCCAATTACAGCATATTAAAGTATGTTATAATAATATTACATTTCACGTTAATGTGTTTCGACCAACATATCTAATGTGAGAATGTACTACTAACGGAAAGGATGTCAATATTGTCAAGTTCTCAAGGTAGGTTCGATAGATTTGAGTTACTATGGAAACAATTCGGTGTCGTTTTACAGTGTACATTACATTACTAAACTTCTGTGTCGTTTTTGTGTCCATTACAATGCCAAGGAGAGGAAGAGCTGACAGAGGTCGTCGAAGCCAGTTAAATGTGCGGCCAGCTACTTCACGTGCAAACCGCACTGATGACCAAAGAGCGACGGATATTGAAAATAGTCGTATGGGCATGTCTGACTTACGTTCGAGAGCGACTGAAAATGAACAAACAGCGAATAGATTCAGAATGCAATGAGTTCGTGAATATCGAACACAACGCCAGCGAGCACGACACAATGGACATGACTGACTGCGCCGACGCGATGTTCCTATGAACCTGGAACATCAGTTGACCGAATCAAAGGAGGAGCTCATTCAGCTTGTTTTTCCGAACGTAGCGCAGAACTTCAAAAACCATAATCGGCTGAGCGAACGAGCCATATTGGCAGCGAAAAATAAAGATCCCAACGAGTCCATTCAAAATTTCATTCCGGGACAGTTGTTTTCCTTCAAATCGGTTGACACAGTTATCAACCAAGATGAGGTAGTCAGCCATCTCACAGAATTTTTGAATTCGCTGGAATTGCCTGGATTACCACCTCACAATTTGCAATTGAAAATAGGCTCAGCCATCATCATGTTGCGTAACATCAATCAACTTCGACTATGTAATGGAACACGACTGGCTGTGGAAAAGCAAATGAATAACGTCATCGATGGAGAAGTTGTTTTGATTCCGCGCATCCCAATGATTCCTCCGAACGTGCTATTCGATTTTAAACTGTCGCAATTTCCCATGCTTCTGGCCTTCGCAATGACCATCAACAAATCACAAGGTGAGTCGTTGGAAGTTTGTGGAATTAACTTGGAGTTTCAGTGTTTCGTGCATGGACAACCGTATGTTACGTGTTTGCGTGTCGGAAACCCGTCATCTTTGTTTAATTAGCACGTAGCACATTCGTAAAACTAGTGGACTTTGCACCTTTCACAACATCTAACCTTTCATTCAAACAGAATTCCACAATTTTCATATTATGAACCTATATCTGCCACTGGATAGCAAGGAATACTGTATCTGTATGTAATTCAAATTAGAAGAATAAATACTCACAAATAAACTGACTAAACACATTTTACTATAATACTCAATGTTCATAAAAATGGCACTTAGCACCTTTCTACTGATAGGTATCCAATTGCCTAGCGACTGCAGAAGTGGCGATGGACAGTTGCTGTACCTGGGAACCACATATATATATGACGGGCGCCCAGCTGATAATTATTATTTTTGAATGGCTGGCAGGAGACTGAATGGAGCTGGACGTACAGGCAAGAGGGTAGATCTTGCAGCGAAATGTGATAGAAATTAACATTCATCTGTAACGCAGTGCTAAATTATACAGTTGACTATTTAAGTATGTGAATATGATAAGACAATCAGTCTCATCAAACTGTGTCATGGTTCTGTATGAGGCCATTGTCACAGGGATGATTTATAGAATTTATGCCATCATCCACATATAAGTTGTCAATTCATTACGCTAAGGAAGATCAGGGTCATCATGAACTCTCTACGCAACAACCCATCAAAATTGATCTTCAATGCGGTGAGCGACATAAACAGTTATAATCCAGTCAAATCAGGAAGCTATCATGCTTATTAAATTCAAGATATTTTATTCAATTAACTCAGTATAATCCAATTTTCAATCAAGTCCCATAATACATGTAAATTCAGTAGATTCTCTAATTTAAATTTATTATTATTATTATTATTATTATTATTATTATTATCTTTGGTATTTTATTCTTTTTGCACTTGTTGTTTTTATATATTAAATTCATTTTTAAATTCAAATGTTTGACTGGTTTCCTTTAGTAGCTAGAAATTACTATAAGGCCACATCACACTCCTAAAATAATTATCGTAAGGGTAGATTACGTAAAGTTTCACTACGACTGAAGAAAGGAATTTCGTTGCTCTACCTCTGTTTAATCGACGTTTATTATTTTATTTTGATCATGATATACGAATGATCTGGCGCCCTGGCTGCATATTATACTACACATTATGTACTTTTTAGTGATGCTGACAACAATACAGATACATTATTAAATTAATACACAATTAAATGTTTCATTTTGTTCACCCAAAAGTGGGCGACTATTTAATTATTAACCATTGTTAATAACGGCCCAACAGTGGAGCGCTTTTCTTATTACATTATTCAGTATCATAAAACCCATTACAAATTACGCCCAAATAGTGGAGCGAGATAATTCAAAGTAAATTAACCCATTACAAGTAACGCCCAACAGTGGAGCGCTTTGCATATTAACATTATCAAGTTCATATGAAACCATTACGTAGTGAGAAAGCAGGGCTGAAATGGCTGCATAGGATATTGGAATTGGCATGTGTATAGGAAAAGTACCCCTTGACTGGGTAAAAGCAGTAATTGCCCCAATTTATAAGCAAGGTAACAAAATATACTGCAATAATTATACAGGCATTTCTTTGATAAGTGAACTCAGGTATTGTAGAAAGGAGAGTTCGATCATTGGCCGAGAGTAAGATGTGGCTTTAGACCACAACGAGGATGTCAGGATCACATTTTTAGTATGCGCCAAGTTATTCGGAAATGCTACGAGAGAAATAGGCAGTTTTGTTTGTGTTTTGTAGATCTGGAGAAGGCGTACGATAGATTACCCAGGTAGAGGAAGCTGAGTAATCTGAGGGATTATGGTATCGAGGGAAAGCTGCTACAATAAATGTAAATTATTTATGATGATAATAAGGCTGAAGTGAGAATTGATGGTAGGATGCGTTCTTGGTTCAAAGTTTTTACAGGAGTGAGGCAAAGTTGTAACCTCTCACCACTGCTGTTTATTTAATACTGTAATAGCAGTTATGAATGCAAGGTGATAGGCTACTTTTAACCGATGTTTTTATAATATTTCCTTGTATATGACATTAGTCGTTTTCCCTCCAGCAGTGAACATGAAAATATTTCGGTTTGATGTAACACGACATAGAGCCGTCGATGAGACGAACATTCTCCACTGAGATCAACTCCAGTCAAGCTAAGTGTTTGACCCTGTGCTTTGTTTACACTCATGCCAAAGCAGACTCTTAC
Source organism: Meconema thalassinum (assembly GCA_946902985.2). NCBI lineage: Eukaryota > Metazoa > Arthropoda > Insecta > Orthoptera > Tettigoniidae > Meconema > Meconema thalassinum. Next base: position 1,097,266,349 of record OX336389.2, on the reverse strand, counting down.
TGGGAATGGTACACGTTTGAAATGATAAGGCAGATCTCAAGGAATCATAGGGATTCTGGGTACTAAGACCGTTTCTCCTGTACCACAGCTAGTTAAGAGAGTTGCCTCAATGAAACAGTTTTTCAGGTTTTCACTACAAATCGCGTCCCATTGCATATCTTTGGTGGGTGTAAATTGCGTAGCAATACAATAGGCAATCCCACTTTTAAAATAAGCTTTTGTGGTGGCAAGCGAGAAGGAAGTAAAGAATTTAGAACTTCTGTAGGGTAATGAACAGCTCCTTCACTATCGACTACTGCGTCTACTGAGTAATATACTTGAGCCTGTGCAGTGAATTTGGAGAACACCAAGTCATTAATTTTCACAACTTGTTCGTTTGTCGGCGATAGTATTGCTCTTGCTTTAAACCATGAATGAGACTTGTTAGATAGGTCATGGATTTGAGGATAAATGCTATCAATCCATTTTTGAATGCTGCTTACTAAAACACAGAAATCGTTAATGAGGGTGATTTTCCCGTCAATTACCGGTAAACCTTCATTTTCGACTCTAAGTAACAAATTAGCAAACATACTATTATCTTCTGAAGATAAGAGTAGTCTCATGTTAGTTTTGAGTGCCAATTTTGGTATATCCGGCCAGATGTAAGATCTTTTTAATGAAGCATTCACTTCGTCGGCTCTCGTTCCTCTGGTAACAACTGGTAAGGTTTCACGAAAGTCTCCGGCGAACAAAACTGTGCAGCCACCTATAGGTGTGTTCCGATTCCTTAGATCACACAAGGTCCTGTCTATAGCTTCAACGGAAGTTTTGTGTGACATTGTAGCCTCATCTCATACAACTAAAGAACAATTTTGGATTAAAAGGCAGTGTTATTTTGTTTTAAAATATCACATACGCTTCCATCATTACTGCTGTCTTTCAAAGGAAATCTAAATGTTAGATGTGCTGTTCTTCCCCCTTCCAAAAGAGTGGCTGAAATTCCAGATGATGCGACGGCAAGAGCAATATTACCACCTGAGCTCACTATGGCGAGCAACAAATTAATCAAGAACGTTTTGCCTGTGCCTCCAGGGGCATCGAGAAACAATATCTTACCTTCCTTCTTAGTGATGCTAGATATGATGGTGGCATAAGCTTGTTTCTGATCGTGGTTCAGCCGGTGTTCTTCTTGAGCAATGGTTTAAAGGAGCCGAGGACGAAGTCTTTCTTTCTCTTGTGACAATTGAGAAATTATTTGTTGCTCGGTTTCATTGTTACGTGATAAGCGCTTTTTTCGATGTCAATGAACTATGACCTATATCCGTTTTACATCTCGGCATGATGGCTTAAAATCATGGACTATTCACTAATTATAGCGAATTCTTGTCAGACGTAATTTAAGAATGGCGAGGTGCATGAAACACAAATCCCCCTTCAGTCCAATCTTAACTCGACTATGTATTTTGCGGAACGAAAAGTTCACAGGCGAAATGAAGAAAATCCGAGTTGCACTTCCAGGGAAACTCCAAACACAACCACCCCTCTCTTAAGTCTTAACTCATCACTACTCGACGGTTTGCTGCTGGCTTTATCTGGGGTAATAGGTTCGCCCGCTAGTTAGGCTGTAACAGGGGTGTTAGACTCGCCATTAGTGTTCTCGTAACCTGTCACCTCAGTATTTGAATGGACTTGGTTGGAAGAAATTAAAACGTAGAAACACTTATAGTGGGCGATGTATTGAAGATAGACATATGCTCTCACGGATTTTTTGTAGAACTTATCATGCTGAACAATTCTTACACACATAGTATTTAAATATATTTAACGGTTTGCCCAGCGTATGCATACAAAGCGCTCGGACGCCAGGTTTTTTTCGACTTTTTCACTGAAATCGTTACTGCTCGGCTTCCTTTGTTCATAAATAAATTATTATTTTCTACAGAAATCATCCCCTAGATATCCTTTACATAATGGTGAAAACCGCATCAAAATCCATCCAGAGTTTCTCTATATTACCCTTGACATCCAAGAATCGGGGACTTTGCTTTATACTAAGTAGATATATGGACCATTTGCTGAAGGACATAAACTGGCTGGGTAGGATTCGATTATCTGGGAACCAGGTAGGTAGTCTGCCCTATTCTGATGACCTGATGGTAATGACACACTCCGTTGAAAGCTTGCAAGCCATCAAGTTAGAACTTGAAAATAAATGTAGGTAGAATAGCATGTAGAACAGCATTTCAATGATGAAGGCTATGTCCGTAGGGATGAAATGCAAGAAAATAGAATGCCAGGTGGGAGGAACTAAATTGGAGCAAGTGCACCATTTTAGGTACTTGGGCTGTGCATTCTTTCAGGATGGTAGAACAGTATAATGAAAGAGATAGAGTTGCGGCGCAGAAAAGCCAATGCAGTGAGTTCACAGTTTTGATCTACAGTAATCTACAAGGAAGAAGTTAGTGTATCGAAGAAACTCTTTCTACAACGTTCAATATTTAGATTTACCTTGCAGTATGGAAGTGAGTGCTGGGTATATTCAGGATAATTCATGGATAAACTGGAGGTAACTTTTATGAGGGCAGCATGATTGATTACTGGGATAAATAAGTAGTAGCAATGGCAGGAGGATACTCGTAATGATGTGATATAAGCTGACATAGAAATTAACGCGTTAGATGAATCTGTTCAAATTTGCTCACTCAAATGGTGGGGCCATTTGATGAGAATGGGGGTGGAGAGATGACATAAGGGGTTAAGGAGTTTGGCAATAGAGGATAAGAGTAGCAGACGAGGACCTAGGAGGTGATAGTTAGATTCAGTTTTCAACTACTGTATTTAAAGGTGAGAGGCATAGAAGTAGAGAAGGCTGACGTCCTACCTGTTAATAGGACAACATGCAGGCAGCCTGTTCGCAAGCAGAGGCTTGCAGACTAGACTGGACGCAGAAAGGCAAAACAGTCTCAAATAAAAATGTATGTATGAATTTATTTTGACATACAAACCTTTTGGTTCAATAATATAATTTCCTTTTACCTGTTTCTATGAAAAGGTTTTCTTGTAGGGTTTATATAACATGGCGACTTATAAAATGAAGTTTTAATGTTAATAATATGTAGATAATGAAGCTAAGGAACATAATATTTATTTTGATTATGTTAGTGAATACTTGAAGCATTGTAGTCTATATGCTAATTTGACTACATGTTTTAACAATAATTTTATGAATGCAGCCAATGTCCACTTATTTTATTTTCAGGACGGGTCAGGGAAGGGGTTTTGGAAGGAAATCAGCCGTGGACATATTTAAAGGAACCATCCCAGCAATTGCCATGTGGCAAAAATGGGAAACCACGGAATCCATTTGCAGGACGGCCGAGGTGGGGTTTGAACCCACCCTCTCCCAATGCCAGCGATGCACGATGAAGTGCGGCTGGTACTACCTCCCTCTTTTACCAAGAATACATATCTGAACATCCGGGTGCTAATGATGTATTTGCCAACGAACTTCTATGGAGCAGCAAACTTGTATCATGGTGCAGTGGATAGTAAGATAATTTGTCTGTTCAATGTAGAGGTCATTTGTCACCGCGAAGATGCTATGATGCGAGACTAATCACTTCCTGTGCGGGGTAGACTGTATTCTCTACACTATTGGCCACCTTGTGGTACTGAAGCGAAAAGCAATAACCTCATTAGTACGAGAGGACACCGACTTACGCTCTGCTGCTAACATCCCTCAATGCTGACTGGAGATTCCATGAAGCGGAATAGTGAATCCCAATAAGCTCACCCACTGCTTGCCCAAGTGAAGAGAAATAGCTACGAGTTCCAATTCGCCAAGACCTAAGTACACATTCAGTCACTGTGAATTACAGAACTCAAAATGAGCTTGTCATATTATGAATTCACGCCTTTGAAGTCACGGTGACATTCACAAAGTAATTCCAATCCAAAATTAGGTCTGAACATTGTCCACTGGGAGTTACCTTCTACGTGATTGTCAGTCTCATATCTCTTGTGCAAGGGATGGCATATACAGAGGACCAAGGTGAATATGGTTAGACTAGAGTACCGATACCTTCGAATAATCGTATTCAAATTGCCGCGAGTGTTTGTGCAATAAAAATCCACAGTCTGCTTCCAGTCGACCGACCGGGTCAAGGAACGGAATGAATGAAGCCTCCATCTAGCGGCGAGGATATCAACTGTGCCAGCTGCCTAAGCCTGTCGCACTCCCCTGGGGAAATGTTTAAATGAATGACAGATGAAATGAAATGACAGTGGAGAGTGTTGCTGGAATGAAATTTGTGACAGGGTAAACCGGAGTACCCGGAGAAAACCTGTCTTTCTCCACTTTGTCCAGCACAAATCTCACATGGAGTGACCGGGATTTGAACCACGGACCCAGCGGCGAGAGGCCGGTGTGCTGCCACCTAAGCCACGGAGGCTTCCTCGAGTGTGTGTAATGTTCTTAATTCATTTTAGGGGCTTGGGATATCTAATCACCAGCCCCGAATACTTTGCTGTGTGTACGAAGAACCTGTCTGATAACCGATATTTCTATGGTGACTGTGGTAGTGTGTGTAGCTGTATTAGGGACAGGAATGGGGTAGGTGCCCCAAAACTATCCTGGTATTTTCCTGGAGGTAATGTGGAAACACCACACACGGGTTCATTAAACGTGAGGTGCAAGTGTGCAAAAGATCAGGGATAAGTAACCAGTTAAAGAACTACAATGGACTAGAATTACATGCGAGTCAACGAGCTGGGAAGAGGAGTGCTCAATACTTTCATCACGTCATCGTCCCACGGCTATAAATTTGCACAGGATTTATTTTTCACATTTTTTCAATCATTTCTACAGTTCTTTACACGATTCTTTTGGCTATTTGTTTTCTTTTTTCTTTATTTTATTGTCAATTTTCCTCTCCTGAAGTCGGTACAAACTCCCAGTCCACAAACCAGGGGCCATTGGCCACATTAGATTAAAATCCCCAAGGCCTGGCCCAGCCGGGGACTAAATCCGGGACCCTACGGTCGAAAGTGGGACGTGCTAACTATTAGCCATGGGGCCAGACATGATCTTCAGACAACTGCCGGGGTATTGTTTAAGTCAGACAGTGTGAAATCGGCTGTATGACGAAGAACTGCTGTCAAGGAGTCCTCTACCAAAGCTCTCCTTAAACCAGAGGTTCCCAAACTTTTTTAACCCACGGCTCCCTTTCAGTACAAACATGGCTTGGCGGCGCACCTAGTATAATTTACCCATTTTGCATTGCATTACATTTTAAATTTCTCTTTTGAATAGTTAATTGTTAATATATTTTTACATAAAATTGTAAATAAAATTGTTACTATTTTTATAACAACACACAATTCAGGATTTTAAACATTTCTCTCAGATTGGTCAGTTGCTGACAAAGTTTACCAGGTTTACCTTGTTCTTACAGAGGTCAAGAAATAACATTTATCATACAAGAGTTGTAATAATACATGATTTATTGCAAAAAATCAACTTGAAACACACATTAGAAAAACACAATTCTCAAAAACACAAACTAAAAAATTCTAAAACAAAAATGAACATAAATTAAGTGCCAACTTGAAAAAAATTATTCATAAATTAACAAAGTCCATAATTTTCTGTTTCAATGGGGGAGATGCGCTTGTTTGTCTTTTATAAGTTCATTGTACCTGGAAGTAAATTTTGATAGAGCAACCCGAATTTCTTTTTCAATTTTAAGCTTTGCTCTATACTTGGATTTCATCACTGCAACAGCAGAAAAACCACACTCGCAAAGGTAAGAACTGGCAAACGGAATAACAGCACGCAAAGCCTTCTTGCTCAACACTGGAAATTCGTTTTCAATACCACTCCAAAACTCAAACAGGGATTGGGACCGAAATTGTTATTTCAATGACAAGTCTGTTGAAATGTCAACCCCCGTGGCTCATGATCTCGCGATTAACGGTCACGTTAAACTACAAGCTTGCTTTGAAATGTCAACCAGCTGTTCTGCTTCTTCATTACTGAAGTGTTGAGGTATTTCAGTTTGAAAAGGGTCGTTTACCCACTGCTGCGCTTTGATTTCATCTTTTGGCAGGTAGTCTTCAAAATAACTCTGTAATTGAGACAAGTGCTGAGTCAACATTTTTTTCATTTCTTCTTTCAGAGTAAAATCGTTTTCCTGTAGAAACTGGTTCAAAGATGAAAACATCGAACAATCTCCATTCTTCAAACTTTTTTCCCAAAGCATAAGTTTCTTCTTGAATGCTTCAACTTTACTAGTCATTTGAAAAATATCTGTATTGTTCCCCAGCAAAGACTTGTTAAGAATGTTCAAACGTTCAAAAATGTCTGTCAGGAATGCCAGTTTAAGGAGAAAATTTTCATCAATAAAAATATCAGCAAGAACATTATTTTCCTCACTCAGAAACATGTGGGTTTCTTGTCTTAGTTCAAACACTCTTAGCAGAGAATTGTCCAGAGTTAGCCATCGCGCACTGCTATAGTACAAAAGCGATGAGTGTTGAGCGCCTGTGTCATCAGTCATCACATAGTTTAGAAAAAAAACGGGCCTTCATTGGTCTTGTTTTGATTAAGTTTATTACTTGTATCACGGTTTTTAAACCTAAACTTAACTCTGAACTGAACTTTTCTGCTGCCAGTGCTTCTCGGTGTATAATACAGTGTGTCCAAACAGCATTTGGGGCTTTTGCTCGAATGCGAGATTGCAGTCCTTTGTAGTGGCCTGAGATTGACCGGCCTCCGTCAGTACACACCCCAACACAGTTTTCCCAGTTAATATCATTCTCTGCCATAAAACCGTCAACAATATCAAACAATTCTTTACCAGAGGTGCCTCCTTCAATTTCTTTACAAAGCAACAAGTCTTCTATCAACTGTTTTTCATTCACATACCTAACGTAGCAAATTAAATGAGCGTCCTTGTGACTGTCAGTAGCTTCATCTAATTGAATTCCCAACTCTTTACCTCTCAAACTATTTATAAGTTGGTTGCTAATATCCTGTCATCAATCCTCTTGCTTATTGTATTGTTTGACAGAGGAATTTTAAAAAGCTGTTTCCCTGCTTCCTCACCGATCATTATCTTGGCCATGTCAACAGCAGCAGGTAAAATCAGCTCTTCCGCAATTGTGTGAGGTTTTATGCATTTTGCAATGCGATATGCCACTTTGTATGAAGCTAAAATAGCATCGCTGTTGGCTTTGGAATGTTTAGAAAAAGAAGCCTTTTGTTTTACTGCATCGGTTTGCTTTCTTTGAAAAAACTCTCTTGGTTTCCCAATCATGTTTGGGTGGACAGTTTCTAAATGTCGTTTTAGTTTGCTAGGCAGCATAGATTCAACAGATAAAACCTTCATGCAAACAACACATTGCGGGCGCTCTTCATGATTAATTTCAATACAAGAAAAACCAAAATCTAAATACTTATCGTCATATTTTCTGTATTTTGGTTTACGGCTTCCCTCAGCTGCCTCAGCAGTATCGGCATCGCTCTTCGCAGAAGTTGATGCGGACGCACTACTTTGCTTACTTCCTTGTTCAGTTTTATTTGACGATAAGAATCTTTTCATTTTAACGAAAAATTTAATAACTAACTATTGAAAAAACAGAACAAAACAACAGCTTCACTACTTTGATTATTTACTTCACTTGTGCGTGACGCGCAGAACACCTGAACACTGCCAATAACAACTGACAACTGAAAACAAAACAATAGCAGAAACTGGAACGCAAGCAATGGACTGTCTGCCGAGGACGTACGACGATTTCCGAAAATACACGAATGTAGTTCCGTTGCCTAGCAACGAGTTCCAAGAATAGAATGACGTGCTGCGCTGAATGTAGAGTAGAGTGCTAGACTAGATAACGTACACGGACGCGTACACATAGAGGCCGGGCAACGTTCATGGCGCTTTCCCCAAACGCAAAAGCTTACAACGACAAAAACGTACCGAGACGCAAAGTTTTGTAGTAGGCCTTTTTGGTAGACAACGGCGGCGCACCTGGCACTAGCTCGCGGCGCACCGGGGCGCCGCGGCGCACATTTTGGGAACCGCTGCCTTAAACCGAACAACAAAGGGGCTCAAGTACTGCGAGCAACAATGACAGCACACAACTTGTTCGAACGAGGTCACGATTGGCGGGTGATAGCACCAATCTAAACTGGACAGCCTGAAATACCCCTCATACTGTCTCATCCCCTCTTATTTTATCCCTTATGCTGACGCTGTTTATTCTCCTGGAGTACAAATTGGATGGAGTTATTCGCGGCGCTTGCGAGTTTAGTAACATCTTATTCACCAAGGTTGGACAGTCTAAAGCACACGGAGAAAATAAAAGTGACAATTTTAGGGCCCTTACTCATGCATCAAGGTTCAGTTATTACAAACAGAGGGGGAGCCTCTCAAGATGAAACGTCCAAGTGGAGGGAATGAACTGTTGAAGTGCAGTAAAGATACACAATATTAAGTAATTCACTACCATTAGACTCTATGGCCAATCTCCATAATAAACCCAAGCTTTTGGTTTAACAGGCATAGTTAATTATTATCGTGTTGCAAGCCATTTTTCAGTGTTGCCTTAGTAATCGAAATTTAATGTTTTTCAGTCGGTCAACACGATTAATCCCAATTGTAATGGGTGGTTCCTTAATCCTGATTTTTTCCTCTTACATGAAATTATTACATTAATTTATTAATTAATTTATTAATTTAATGTAATTTTCTTTTCAGGAGTAAGGGAACCACCCATTACAATTAGATACATTCGTGTTCACCGACTGAAATACATGACATATCGGCGCCAAACTTTTCGTGGCAAGAAAGTTTCTATTGGAGGTTTTTTCATGATGATATTATAGGTGGTACATGCCTTTTCACTAGTGCGCCATTACAGATGCCAGTAAATCTACTGTCACATGCCTCTTGCAATGAAGCCCGTGAAATATCAACTGACCATGCCGGGATTCAATCCTACTCTCTTGGCCACAGCAGGCGAGAATATTACCGCTGGTAAAAACATAGTGATGTTATGGGTTTTTCGCACTTATCATTTCACAGCTGTGGTTGTTAAAGACCCCGTTGAGCCAGAATTGTGCCCTGAAGGGGATCTTTAACGTGCCAGTAAATCTACTGACATGGCTCATTCGTATTTAGGCATATTCAAATGCCAATTGACTACGCAGGGATAAGATCCAGAAATTTAGGGTAGAAATAATTGTATTATAAATAATAATGTTGGGAGTTTTACGTCCCTTTTAATCCTTTTGTTGTTTCTTATTATTATCCAAGAAGTAAGGCAGCAACGTGGAGGAATTCCAGTTGAAAGGAAGATAGACCGACCCAGTGGATACATATTAATGATGTGTAACATCTTTCCACTCGGTTGCTGGATTTTTTTGTGGGAGTGATTTTGAAAAATGGGACGGAAGTGGATCGTACGGAAGTGTGTAAGACGCACTGCCTGCTGGATTGCATTGTTCAACCATAGCCAACTGGATGCGAGCTGCGCAGTGTTATTGATACATGAAAATAAGTCACCATCTTGTGCTAATCATTTCCGTGGTCGAAATAGCCGTGGTGTTAGTGTCTTTGACTGTGAATCTAGAGATCTCTGGTTCAAATCCCGGACGGGATAGATGTTTTTGCTACCATATTATCGTTTTAAACGATATTTATCATATCAATATGACTCATTTTAACAGACTCCATATGAAATTACGTGTTGGTCTGTGAATCAAGAGGTCCGGGATCTGGGCAAGCCTTTCATGTTCTACTGCTGTGCACATTGCATTTATTCGTAAGTTGGCCTATTTATATGGAATTTAAGGTTATGAGCGGTGTCGCGTCCATTAATTTAGTTTAGGCTAGTGCTGGTGGAAGCTACAAAACCTCTAATAAAATGAGTTCCGTATTTTAAACTACAATATCTTTAAAACACTTCCTTTTATAATAGATTAAAATTTGTGCCAATAATATTATAAAATACCGGTGTATCAACAATTTCATGTGAGGTTTCTTCTATATCAGATGTTACTCATCATATGCGACTACTGTAAGGCTCGTAAAGTTTTTTGTTTTAAGAATCCTGGTAAGGAAACATCAACTATTTAGGAAAGCATTAGGTATGGTAATTTTACAGTGAATGGCTATGGATTTCTTCGCACTACTGTCTTTTTAGTTCTCTTATGCATATTAAGATTCCCTCCTTTGATAGTCCATCTCGTGGTGTAATGATTAGCATTCTTGATTGTCACCTGAGAGGTCCGAGTTTGATTTCCGGCTCTGCAAAGAAATTGAATTATGGTCTGAGCACTAGAACGGGATAATCAGCCTCGTGGCGCAGAACTGAGAGAGGTGGATTCATTTCCACCTCAGCCAACCTAGAAGTAGTCATCTGTGATATGCACTTCTTCTACAATTAAATTCTGGGTTGGCTTCCAAGGTATGTCCATGGCCACCCCCTTCCAAATCCTACCTTCAAATAGTAATAATAATATGTAACTACTATAGTCATCACAATGACTCTGGTTATCAGACAGATTCCATACATACCCTAGTATGCGGGGCAATGTGAACACGTTGTTACAAGCCGCTAAATGAATGATAAACACATCTTCTGTTGAATGGGTTTTAACTGGTCAGCATATTAGAATATATTTACTGACGTCTCTAAAGTACAGTGATATGAGGGTGCTCGACAATCTATACTATCTATACTAATATAATAAAGCTGAAGAGTTTGTGTGTTTTTGTGTTTATGTGTTTAAACGCGCTAATCTCTGGAACTACCAGTCCGATTCGAAAAAAATCTTTTTTTATATGATAGCCTGATTCAAGGGGAATAGTTTAGGCTATGTAGCATTAGGCTACACCTCTCAGCTAACCTTCAAGATTGATTTTTGTTCAGTAAGTCAGTAGAACAAGTGCTCCCGAACAGCTCTATCCGCATGCTCTGACGTTATGGCAAGTGATACGTACACCGTTTCACCTATCTGAACCAAAGTTTGTATACTTACCCTTTGGAACCCTGCGAATAACTCTGATTACATGAAATTTCAGACAGACCACTCCATTCCTTGCATTTAGGCCCTTCGGCACAAATCTACACCGTTTCACCGATCAGAACCAAAATTTGTATACTTACCCTTTCAAACCCTGCGAGTAAGACAATCTGCATGAAATTTCGGACAGACCGCTCCATCCCCTGCATTTAGGCCCTTTGGCACAAATCTAGACCATTACACCGATCTGAACCAAAATTTGTATACGTACCCTTTGTAACCCTGCGAGTAACACTGGCCACTTAAAATTTCGGACAGATCACTCCATTCCCTGCATTTAGGCCCTTTGGCACAAATCAATACCGTTTCACCGATCTGAACCAAAATTTGTATACTTACCCTTTGGAACCCTGCGAGTAACACTGCATACGTGAAATTTATGACAGACCAGTCCATTCCCTGCATTTAGGCCCTTTGGCACAAATTTACACCCTTTCACCAATCTGAAACAAAAGTTGTATACTTACCCTTTGGAACCCTGCGAGTAACACTGTTTACATGCAATTTTGGACAGACCACTCCATTCCTTACAATTAGGCCCTTTGGCACACATCTACACCGTTTCACCGACCTGAACGGCAATTTGTATACTTACCCTTTCGAACCCTGCGAGTAACACTGTCTGCATGAAATTTTGGACAGACCCGTCCATTCCCTGCATTTAGGCCCTTCATCACAAATCCACACCGTTTCTCTTAATTGCACCAAATTTCACATACACTTTGAAACCCTGCTGATAACACTGTTCACTTGATATTTTGGACAACGCTCCCCATTCCCTACATTAAGAATAACAGACAAAATGAACTTGAAAACCACGTATTAAGGCCCTAGAACCATTCATGTCCGTAGTAGTGTAACTGTAAGAGTATTTGAATAAGTCTGTTGTTGACGGACAGTTCGGGCTGCATCACGTCACCCCTACCAGTGTTCTGGTGCAAAATTGCGAAAATAGTTAAATCTTGCGCTGCTTATAAATTGCAGTCACGGGGAGTAATTAGTGCAAAAAGATTTCTTAGGCCCATTTATACAGTTATCATCATGAAAATAGTATGCCTCTGTATAAGTGCAATGGTGTTGGTGAAGTACATTGAGGTTATCAGCTGCAATACGCGTTGGTGGCGATAATTGATACTACTGCTACCTCAATAGTTCGGGACAGCCGAAGTTTTCCAAAGAGTTCTGATTATTTTCCTTCTGCGCTATGCGACAAAAGACTACTCCATTGGTCTCTACATTTTTAACAGCCAATGAGATATAGGCCCTAGACAGTGTCTTTTGTTTCACGTACTGCTCTTTCTTTCTTTTTTTTGTAAATTTGTTTGTAAATTACATGTGTCAGTGCTGTAGTTAGTAAATAGCTGTTTCCCTGTTCATAATTATCAGTACGGGATATTGACCTGAATGTTACGTCCATTATACTGTACTACTTATCACCCCCACTACAACCACCACCACCACCACCACAAAAAGATATATTTTTAAAATATTGGTTTCTGTTAGTTTAAGTATCATGTGCCAGTTCTGTAGTAGTATTCATTATCATCCATAAAACAAATAAATCCACCGGGCGAGGCCGGGCACTACTGCTAGTTTATACATAAAACAGACAGCAGTTATTAGAGCCGAAAGACATGAGAGAGAAGCTGGTATTCAGAGAGGTGTAAGGCAAGACTGCAACTTATCACCCATACTTTTCAATCTATACATTGAACAAGCAATAAAGGAAATTGGAGAAAAATTCAAAGTAGGGGTAAAGATTTAATGAGAATTCATTTCAACTCTGAGATTTGCTGATGACATCGTCATCTTAGCCGACACACCTCAAGATGAATGAGTTTTTAAATGGTAAGGATTCTGTCTTAGGAATTCATGATGAAAATTTATTGACGTAAAACAAAAATATTGGAATGCAGTCGAAGGAAATCAGAAACCCCTATGGACGTCGAGATGGAAGTAGAAAAGTTAAAGGAAGTAAAATATTTCTCTTACTTTGGAAGCAAGATAACCAGTGATGGACAAAGCAGAGAGGATATAAAAAGCAGGTTAGAATAGTCTAGTAAAGCATTTCTACCGAAAAGAAATTTGTTGATATCAAATATAGGTTTAGGTATTAGAAAGTCATTTTTGAAAGCCTTTGTTTGCATCGTGGCACTCAATGGAAGTGACTGTTGGTGCAGCAGAAAGGAGGGGATTAGATTCGTTTGAAATTTGGTGTTCTAGGAGAATGATGAAGATCAGATGGGTATATTTAGTAACAAATGAAGAAATATTAAGACGAGTGGGAGAGCAGAGATGTTTCTGGCGACTACTAATGAAGAGAAGAGATAGGTTGGTAGGACACATTCCCAGGAATAGCAACGTTAGTTATGGAAGGAAGAGTCGAGGATAAGAACTGTACGAGTAGATGAAGGTTAGAATATGTTAAACAGATTACCTCGGATGTAGGGGGTGAAAGCATCGAGGGCTGCATCAAACCAGTCAAAAGACTGAAGGCTCAAACCACTAAAAGCTTAAATAATAAAATAGGCCGCAAGACTTATAACATTATTATCATAAATATCAATATATTTGCTGGGAACGCAGTTTAATACTTCCTTCTACATCTTTATACATACAAATGAATGTTTCTTGATAATTTGTCTGTTTGTCCTGCCTGCGTTTATATACCATACATTCGATTGCAAAGAAACTTTGGTGCGTTGTTGGGCACATTCCCTCGAATGTTTCTGAATTAGTAAATCCATTTTACAATTAGTGAAGCACGAGCAGTTTTAAAAAATGAGTTTGCTTATTTGTTTAGCGTATGGCTTTTAGTGCCGGGAGTGTCGGAGGACATGTTCGGCTCGCCAGGAGCTGAAGCTGCTTTAAGCGGACACCCAAGGGGTGAGCTACAAGTTCCGTTCAATTCCAATTAGTTCGAACTTTCGCTACCAGATATCACTGACACCTAGTGATGAACATTGGAACTTGGATAGAGCGTTACAACGAAATGTAACCTAGAAATTTAGCTTCCCATAACTTAAGTTAGTGGAAGGATCTTTTAAAAGCCATAAATCTCTGATATGGGACCGCCAGCTTTACTTCCCCTCCAAAGGAAGGCATACTGAAGGATTTTAACGCTCTTAAAAAATCCGACGACTTCGGTCGGGTTTGAACCCGCTATCTTGGGCACAGCAGTTCAGCATGCTACCAACTACGCCACCGAAGCGACTCACGCGACTTCATTCAACAAATGAACTGTGGTTAGTTGTCTTGTGAGCGCTGCGAAGGTTTCTAAATTGGTAAAACATCTTACAGTAGATAGCCCGCGAGGTGTTTCCTTAAAGGAACTTTGCTCTGCCGTTTTATACTCCCACGAAGGATTCTGGATTGGTAAACCCACTTCACAATAGGTGGCTCATGAGTCGTTTCAACAATTGAGTGTATTCCATACTGTTCAGCGGCGGTTGGTGTGTTTTCTTTGAGTGCATCCCATTTGCGGTGACCGTCAACAACAATCCATACAAGCGTATGGACTAAATTTGGAAAATTCATGTGGCCTGCTTACGCGTCAGAAAGTCTTCTGATTTAGACACCAGGCGGAAAAACAAAATACACTGTGTAGATCTATCCAAAATCCCTTCAATAAACAAAATTGCAAAACAAACACTTTCGAAATTTCATGCTATTCAGACGGTCCACACGATTGTTCCTAATTGTGTAGATGTTTCCGAAATCCTGAAAATAATTTATATGAGATTAATAAATCGTGTTGACCAAACGAAAAACATTATATTTCGATTACTAAGGCAACACTGAAGAAAGGCTTCCAACACGATAACAAAAATGTCTGTCTTTGATTAGCATTGCAACTCATGCCGGGTACTGCTAGAAGTTTATGAAAACCATGAAAATGAAAATCGGGTAGATTCCCCCTACGTGGCTCTTTTATGCAGAATGTCAACCTTGAGAATTATGTATTTTTAGCCTACTTTTCACATTTTGCAAAAATGAGGAAAAAGTAGACTTATGAGATCGGAAAAATGTCTGTCTGTCTGTCTGTCCTTCTGTCTGTCTGACTGTCCTTCTGTCCGTCTGTCTGGCTGTCTGGCTGTGTGTGTCCCCCCCCCTATCAACTCCTAAATGGCTGAAGCAAACGAAACAAAATTTGGTACGAGTTAAGACTTATACCTGAATATCTCACGGCCATATTTGAAAATGATATCAGTGCTACCTGGGAAGTTTATTGGCTGAGGAATAACCCACCCACCAAGGGAAGATGATTAAGAGAAGGAAGTAGATTTTGGATTGGAGAAAAAGGATAGAAAAATAGGAGGAGAGTCCCACAAAAGTTATGAATTTGACTTTCAATTCATTTAGAAGCGGTTGCCACCGCAAATCCGTGCTCGGATACCTAAAGTGGGTACGAGCTTGGTCGAAGCTGACGGGAACCGCAGCTAAGACTTGGGCAGTTTGCCAGAGAAAGGCTTTAGTGTATTTCCTCCCAAGCACGAATAAAAGTACTATAGGGAAGAGTGATGGTCTGGCCAGACAAATAGTAAAAGCTTTATTGAGTATGAATGAGGGCATAAACCTAGGAAGAGCTAGGAAAGCCAGGATCTTGCCTAACTGTAGTATCAGAGAAATGACGAATCCAAAAACAAATATTTAATTTATTTGACAATTCCAAGAAGTTTGAGGAAATTAACAAACGTGTAATATAATTTTGACAAACATAGTTCATTTGAACTTTTTAACACATGGGGTCGCAGACCTCCTAACATTTGGAAATTGCTCCAGGCAATTGACAATTTATGGGGTTTTAAACCTTACATGTTTCTAAAATCTTTATAAAATTCAAACAAATAAACAATGAAGCAATTAAAGTTTGAACGTGAATTGGAGTACAAAGAGTGTACCTTAAGAAATTCTTGAGAGAATGTTCTAGAGAAAGTGACAACTTAGAAAATAACAATAATAAAAACATGAAAAATAAGATAGAAGTTCCTACAACTTCTTATATTTATACAGAATTATTATATGAGAATTATACAAAACAGGGCAGGTCACTTACTGTGAAACCTGAAGAAAGTTAAAAAGGAAGGTTCCAGACTTCCCAAGTTTGAGCAGGAATCACTCGCCAAATGGGACAGTTTCCATTTCGTGAAACCTGAACATGACTCGCTCAAAAATTTAATGAAATGTTTTCCCTGATTATAGGAAAGGAACAATGTGATTTAAAACTTGTATCACACAAGCAATTATGCAGAATTTAATTAATGTTAAACTAGCAAAGTTGGAAGGGCACTTCGTGAGTGACACCTTATAGAAAGTTACAATTTTATTAATAATGGTGGTTAGTAGAAGGTTGAGGAAAGATCATTGGGATATAGGATCAATGTTCATGGCCGTATTTAATGTAAACGGACGAGCGCGACGCGGTAGAAACGTGGAGCAAGCACTGATTATCACTATAGTCTGTAAAGATTGATGCAAAGTTCACTGTAGAAACTCGAAAGTTCATGAGAAAAAAGTTATTGCAATTATGGAAATAACTGATTGCACTATATAGGTGAGAGTCTATTTCTTGAAAAAGTTGTGATTTACAATTAAATGCGCCATAGAATGTTCCAACGGGGGAAGAAAGTTCGCTATTGCAGTAATTTAAGGAAGATTCCTCATTTTAACTAGTATTTTCACAAGTGTGTGAAAAATACTTGACGGCAAGACTCGCAGATAGAGTACAAGATCTCGAAGGTTCCAGAACGACCTCAGCAGAAAAATGGGGTTGAGAAAATCCAACGGAGGAACTAGCTTTATAATTATAGACAGCGGGTATTAGATAATATCCCACGTAGCGAGAGGATTTCTCATTTAAATAGCTTAAGCAAAGCTCTTTTTTAGTAAAGTTGGCTTATACAAGCAAAAGCTCAACATGGCAAATCCCACGAAGAATGATTTTTGCCCCAAAGTAAATAATTTCACACTGTCTATAAATTATAATTAAAAGCACGTGGAAGTTAAAACCATGAAGATGAGGTTAAAACTTTTAAAATGGTACTTATCTTGATTTCATGTTGAAGTCGAAGTTTCCGTTGATGACTACTTAGCCAACATGGCGTAGAAGAGGGTGTGCCTCTTGGTTTGAGGAGGCTAGCTCGAGCGGAGCTTTGACTGACCGAGTCAACTGCAGACTGAGAAGTGAGAGCTGCTCAACGGAGCACGGAGGGACCAAGAAAAGGGGGAAAGAGGTGGGGGGTAGGAGACAAAAGGAGAACATATAAACATTGCCAACTTTAAAACAAAAAATTAATCTCTTGCTGAGCTGATCTTCTAAGAGTTGATAACAGATGATACTAGCGCAGCATGGTGAGTAAAGAAGTAGACGTAGTCCTCTTGCTCAAGGAGAAAATAGCTGGCGATGGTAACAGGATCTGGTGGCCAAATGGATAAGTAAGTCCTCTAGCACCAGGAAGAGTTGAGGAGCTTCAGAGATTCGCTGCGAGGTGACGCTAGGTGGGTCAAAGAAGTTATATATCTAGAACAGACTTATGAAGACATAAGAGATTTGCCTATCAAGGAGAAAACAAAAGATCACTGTTGGTGTTTGACAAAGAGAAAGGAAGAAATGAACATGCAAGGAGCAATAAAAATTATATCTCAGGTACCGTGTATTCAAAGAATACACCACTACCAACTGCTGAAAAATCGCATTTGAAATTTGAGCTCCATGTTGGATATCTTGGAAGGTATGAATTGGAGCTATTTCAAAATTGGCACACGTATAGATAATAATATTGCAGTTTAATTTCCAGGAGGCCATACATGGCAGTGCTGCCAAAATTATTATAAGCCTGGTGATAGGTCCAAATTTTAAATGCATATAACTTCTACACTATCAATTGGATTTCAAGCAAATTTCGTATGTGCTATGTGTACAAAATCAGATATGACTGAGCGTACTCTTAAGAGCCCCCAAGCCTGCCAACTGTTAATAAATGCTCTCAATTTGTTTTAATCCAAATACCCATATATCAGAAAGTATGCAAGCCGACAGTTTTAAACTATGCACACGTATAGTACCTGACATTCTATATTAATTTGGAGTAACTTATATACGTCAGTGCTACCAAAATGATTCTAAGCCTGCTGAGAGGTCCAACTTTAAATTCATGTAACTTCTATACTAACTAATGGATTTCATTCAAAATTGGCACAACAATAGATCATATTATTTCAGATTATTTCTGACCAATACATGCATGGCATTGTTGCCAACATGATTTTACGCGCGCTGTTAGATCCAATGTTTAACTGTATGTAACGTCCATGCTATGCATTGGACTTCAAACAAATTTTGTATTCTGTACCGTAAGAAATGGATCTAAGAATCTATTCAGTCACCAGGGCTGCCAACTGTAGTGCTTTATTAGGCTACATTATGCCAGGTATACAGTATTTCGAACTAATTAGAAATTTCGATATTACCAACTTAATTTCGTCATTAATCATTGGCATGAATCTTAAATTTTCAGAAAAGTAGGCTCTTCAGTTCGTCACGGAACTTATTGTTTATTTATTGATTGATTTATGTATTTATTTTTATATTTTTATTTTCTAATTATATTTATATTTTTATTTATTTATTTCCTATCCCTGTCTGTAAATAAATTGAGTGTAGGTAATGTGAAAGCTCTTTTTAAAAGGCCACGGTCAACCCCTCCCCAATCTTATCCTCAAATACATTATATACACTACTACAGTCATAACAATGACACAGGTTGTCAACCAGTCATATTTAGTCATATTGACTATGAAGCCAGCCACAGCTTGTATTAGACTCATGCTGTAGAGATAACTGTTTTCTTTGATGCAATTTGTTGACACGATACAGAATGAATTATGATGTTGTTGTTAATTAAATTTTCGGAGCTTGGGACATCTTGGACATCATCCCCGTGTAGTGGGGTGTGTTTTAAACTTGTCTGATAGCCTGTATTTATTTGATGATTGTATTTGTGTCTGTAAATGTACCAGGGACAGGGCTGAGATAGATGTTTTGAGACATGACGTAAGGTACTATCCCCGCATTTGCCTGGGGGTAGTGTTAAAAAAAACTGGGAAGATGAAATATTAATAAGATAAAATAGCCATAGAATTAAATGCAACACAAACACTGACGCTCTAGGCCACACTTGAACCAGCAGTAGCAGCAGCTCTGCTCTAGAACCCAACACACTAGAACTGAGTTACGCCTCTCCACGTGAAAGCAATCTCGACATAACTTAGTGCAGAGTATGATTGTTTTACTTGAGTCAAAGAAGGAAATGTGATTCCCAAGCTCAATTACTAAGAAAATGAAAATCCACAGCCTGCTTCCAGTCGACCGACCGGGTCAGGGAATGGAATGAATGAAGCCCCCATCTAGCGGCGAGGATATGAACTGTGCCGGCTGCCGAGACCTGTCGCACTCCCCTGGGGCAATGATTAAATGAATGACAGATGAAATGAAATGATAGTGGAGAGTGTTGCTGGAATGAAATTGTGACAGGGAACACTGGAGTACCCGGAGAAAAACTGTCTGCCTCCGTTTTGTCCAGCACAAATCTCACATGGAGTGACCGGGATTTAAACCACGGAGCCAGCGGTGAGAGACCGGCGTGCTGCCGCCTAAGCCATGGAGGCTTCCTCAATTACTATGGTTACTAGAAATCGTCATGGACTGGAATCGAACCGCTTTATACGTTCGAAAACACACCAAATTTTTAACAGAACGTTATTTGGTATGCTTTTCGCTAAACTAGGTTATTATTTGAACCTTTGATTGTTTAAATAATGTGTTATATCCAATGAGCCACTACAAATATCCTGTAACACACAGAGGTAAGCAATGTGAAGACTGTACTTCTCAGCACCCTGTCCCTAATATTCATTACTTTCCACGTCTCACCATGTCCGTACGTGTTTACACCATTTCTCCTCTTCTCCTGAGACACGTTACTAGAATTCACTAGCTAATTTGCGGTCTGTGTGTTTTCTCCAGCACTGGTTTAAGCGGAAAACACTCCACTTAAAGAAGAAGGAAGAAGTAGACAAGGAAACGATTGAGGCTGCATCCCTCTTCTCTTCGCTTCTCTCCTTTCCTCTTTACCACCCCCTTCCACACCACTTCCTTCCCACGGGACCAAGAGATAGTGGCTGGTCGACCGGGATATATTTCCTAACTGCTTTGCCAGAAATACTTCCGATTTTGAGAGTGAGTACATGTTAAATGATTATTAGCACTCTTATCATTAATTGCTTCTCTTCGCCCCCATTGTGTCGGTTACTAATTGCTGCGAGGTCAATCCATTTAACATCTGTTACGGAAAGTGTTCGGCGTAAATGACTAAAATTTTCTATTTTTTGTGATCTCAACTGGCAATATATTTTCCCCTGAAACAAGAAAGTAGGCAATCATCAATATTTGTACTCTAACAGCATTACCGAACGTCGAAGTTTAATGTTTTTCAGTCGGTCAACACGATTGTACCAAATTGTAATGGGAGGTTCCCTAATCCTGAAAAATTAAAATACATGAGATTAATAAATACACTTGGATGCCCAGTTTCGATCGTCAAGCGATCATCAACAAAACCTTTATACTTAGGCAACTAAATCTATGTTTGTAAGTATGGGTAATGATATTGACAATACCAGGTGAATCAGATGCCGCTAATAATATTGTTTTATGCAGCCCAAATAACGCGTCTCTTCACGAAGGTCGATATTTCCCTGCCTGCATCCCGTATGGTACTACCCTACCATGGAATTGTTACCGCTAGACGTGGAGCGCGGCTTTTCTGTATACATTACGGCATGTCGCCTCGTTATGGCTGCAGCGAGCGGCTGCGGGGCAAAAAGGGAACGCATGTACAGTCATATAATGCGAATACACCGCACAGCGCACGACCCAGCACGAATCATGCACACAAATGACATGCGATGAGATTTCGCTGGCGGCGACTGCACGTCTATCGCAGGCGTGTGGCTGGGTGGAGCGCATTAGTTCCGATTTCCGCCACTGGTAACAACTCGCTTGTAGGGCAGTACTGATGCACTGCAAGCTTATCCCGAAAACTATACTGAACACTATAGTTTCTCCCTCGTAGGCTATTAGTTTGTAATAGTAATAGGGTTCAGTGTCGTTTGCAGGATATGCTTGCTGTACATTAGTACCATACGGGATGCAAGCATAGAAATATCGACCTTCCTGACAACAACGCTAGTTGGGATGCATAAAACAATATTATTAGGGGCAGCTGATTTACTGGTATATACACTTATTTGGTTGCAGTAATGATAAAACTAGCAAAACTAGTCTAGATATGGGATATCTTTGGTTGAGATATTGATAGTGGCTATTGAACTTTAGGTTTGTTTGTTGTTAGTGTGATTATGTGAAACCTGAAGGTCAATCACCACTATCAGTATCTCAATAAACAAAACCACATATCTTGACTAATTGTGCTAGATTAATCACTACTGAAACTACCCTAAATAAGTGCATATAATTGTAAATATCATAACCCATATTTATGAACATACAGTAGATTTAATAGCCTAAGTGTACAGGATCTGATGATGATCTCTTGACGATCGAAACTGGTCGTCCAAGTGTATTGCTTAATCTCATGTAATTTTTCTTTCAGGTTTAGGGGACCACCCATTACAATTGGGAACAATCGTGTAGACCGACTGAGAAATATTAAATTTCGATTACTTTTGCAACTCTGAAAAATGGCTTCAAACACGATAATTACCGAACGTGTTAACCCCATTCAGCATGGTTAGCCGCCGCCCCGGAGGTCCTGGGATCAATTCCCGGCTCTGCAACGAAATTTGAAAAGTGGTATGAGGACTGGAACGGGGTCTACTCAGCCTCGGGTGGTCCAAATGAGTAGAGGGGGTTCGATTCCCACCTCAGCCATCCTCGAAGTGATTTTCCGTGGTTTCCCACTTCGTCTTCGGGCATATACCGGGATGGTACCTTCTTCAAGGCCACGGCCGCCTCCTTCCCTCTTCCTTGCCTATCCATCCTGACCATCCATTACCTTCCCTCATGAGGCCCCTGTTCGCTTTGCAGGTGAGGCCGCCTGGGCGAAGTGCCAATCACACCTCACCAGTTGTATCCACTCCGATTAGATGTTCCCAGCTCTAGGACACTGCCCATAGAGGCGGTGGTGGTGAGTTCCCTCGCTGAGTCCTTGGGTTCCACCAACCTGGAGGGTAAACGACTAAGGAAAGAAGAACAAGAAAGAAGAAGTTAACCCCATACGATGTTGTTCTTGTTATTGTTGTTAATAATGTCATTGACACTTTCATTTTAGGGACATGGATATCTCGGCTACCAACCTTATGTACTTAATGAGTATGAGAACATGTGTTTCTGAGATGACTGTCACAAAGTGTAACTGTAATTCTAAGGATCCGAATAGATGCCCCGGGACTTGAATTAAGGTACCATCCCGAGATTTGCTTGGAGAAGCGTGTGGTAATAACTGGGGAATAAACAAACGCAGGATTGCCACTATCAGCGTCAGATTCGAAATTTCAATATTTGTGCATTCAGCTGCAGTAGTTTTTTCATGGCCAAAAATTTTAAATCTCACATCAAAATTGACATTCAAGTTGGATGTTTATGGCGCATTTTATTAATGATTCGAGAGCTGAAGTATGAGTTCTTGTCTTACCACGAGATGGCATATTGATTCAGTATGGCTGCCTATGGCACGCGATTTAAAAACATGTTTAAAGTTCTTGATGTAACTTAGTTCTTAAACTAGCCACCTTTTTCCATGTTGATGTTATAATGCTGTGTTTGCTTTGTTAATGATACACTCCTCTCTTATGGTTTATCCTACGTCATGTAATCGCTTTATGATAAATTATCCGTTTCACATGTATAGTTTTACAAATAAAATGCCCTAGTACATTGAAATTGGATTTTAATAGGTATGATTAGAACTCTAACTCATAATTTTAGAATTTTTAGTTTCAGAGTTATAGTTTACTCGTGTTAAATTTAATCAATAATTATATATCCTAAGGTAAATTGTCATTTTAAGTGTTTATGATCTATTTGAACCTGTGTCTTTGGTAGATATGGTTTAAGGGTTGAAACATATAGCCCGTATTGTACGACTCAAAGTTTCAGAACTATCGATTTTTCAATTTAGGTGTAGTTAGTAGTGTATTTGTAACAGTTCTACAGCCACATCCACATCCTCCACACAAGATGGTGGCGGTGCGATATCTGTCGAACTTATGGTTGGATTTTAACAAATGAGGTGTCATTGAACTCGGGCTGACACCCCCTTTCCAATGGACAACATATTTCCACCCCAAAAATAAAACCTACCCCTACTAGAGGGTGAAATTGTATTTTTTTAGAGAATCTCTCTTTCCAATTGTAACATGTGAGAATTTGAATGCCGATATGGAATGGAACGTTGTTCTACATAAAGTGCATGTGTTCGGTGGGTAGCCAATATGAATTAACATGCTTGTTTTTTGTTTTTACGCAAGCCCACTCATAGCTTTTGTAAGAGGGCGGGCTTTTTAAAAGATGGTGGCTGTAGTGTAACCTAACCTAAATCAACCTAACGGGTCCTTGTGGACGAGTCCTTGTGGACAAGTCCTTGTGGACAGGTCCTTGTGGACGAGTCCTTGTGGACAAGTCTGTGTGGACAGGTCCTTGTGGACAAGTCCTTGTGGACGAGTCCTTGGCCCTTTGGACTGATCCCTTTGGACGGGTCCCTTTGGCCTGGTTCCTATGGACTAGCCCATGAATTTATTTAAATTATGTCAAAGGGCCTAACTACATTTGTGTGTGTGTGTTGAACTGACGTTGTTCACTAATCCCCCACTACTATAATGGGATAACGATATGAAAGGAAAGTGACGAAATACATGTGAACATACAAGGGATCTAACTTGGTGGATGAATGTGTTCTAACAAGTCATTTGTAGTTGAAAGAGAATAATACATGTTCTTAAGATGTTAAAACTGAGGAGATGGCACGTGCAGTAAGACGTCTTGTTACTTCCTGTGTCATATTACAGACATGACAGAGAGCGCGCAGATCTGTTGCTATGACTAACACTGCAGTAATTTGAAACCGCAAGTGTTCATTAAGACAATGGATGATGATCATGCAAAGTTAGCAGTTATTGGATATTACACAGGTGTTCCTTCCGGTGTCATGTTGCTGACATACCAGAGAGCACACACTGCTGTTTCTATGACTGACGCTGCAGTAATTTGAAACCCCATATGTTGATTAAGACAATGGGTGATGATCATGTAAAGACAGCAGTCATTGAATACCACACAGGTGTTCCTAGTGTACTTTGGACTCTCAACTGTATTGGGAAAGGAATTGCAATGATCTGCAAAAAACTGCTGACACGAGCGATGAGAGTTTATATAAGAGGGGTGTCATATATCTCCCTACTGTCAGTCTTTATTACTCGCTTTGAGTGAACAGTGCTCTATTACTGCTCAAGAGTTGTAAAAAAGCCGTTTTGGTAGAAAATCATTAAATTATTTTGCAAGGTAAGTACTTATTATTAATGGATTGTAGTCTTTTATTACTAATTGATGATGAAGTTATTGATTGGAATGTATTTATTGATTGATTGATTGATTGATTGATTTGTTTGCAGATAATTGGGTACCTGTAGGTTACCAGATTCCTACAATCTGTTCATTCAGTGACAGCAGTTGATCAATTATAAAAAGGTAAGTGCCCCCCTCTAATAACTTTTAAACAGTTAGAGTGATATTTTCCAATGTTCACCACTACATGTCAGTGAAAATGGTATATTTGGCAGTCAAAAGTTGAAACTACTTGACCATGGTGTGTAAAGCTAATTTTGTAGGTTAGATTTTGATTACCGCTCTATTAAGTCTGAATTTTCATTGCTAGGTGTCAGTGTCAGAGGGAATATTTAAAGACTTAACCTCAGTTCACTTAACATAACCTAACTTTACCTAACTTAACCTTATCATGTGACATGTTTTACAATTTTAAACTTGTTTTAAGACTGGCTATGACGTCACACTTAGCTCACTTAACTGGCGATCGCTGGTTTCTATCACGTGACATGTTCTACAAGTTTAGACTTGTTTTAAGACTGGCTATGACGTCACACTTAGCTCACTTAACTAACGATCGCTGGTTTCAATCACGTGACATGTTCTACAAGTTTAGACTTGTTTTAAGACTGGCTATGACGCCACACTTAGCTCACTTAACTGGCGACCGCTGGTTTCTACCACTCTATCAAGTTCTAATGTTCACTGCTAGGTGTCACTGACAGTGGTATATAGTAACCCTCAGTTAGAACTACATAAAGTTAGACTGGCTAGGAGTTCACAGATCGATTTAAATACCCTGCTATAACCATTGACTGGAATATAATTAAACTATTTATATTGTACTTTTTGTTTTATCTTTTATTAATATTGATGATTTCTTTCTTTTATAGATAACTTGGAAAGTAATCATCATGTTCATGTGTGGTGACTGTAAGAAACAGTTCTCAAGACCTGACAACCTTCAACGTCATGCAAGTACAAAACATAATCAGAAAATGTTTGTGTGCAGTCATTGTGCTACAACATTAAACAGACAAGATAGTCTTACACGACATATAAATTTAATGCATGTCAGTTCAGCACCATTTTCGTGTTCAGTTTGCGAACTTGGTTTTTCTGCTGTAAAGCGATATCAATTCCACATGGTTGAAGTGCATAGAGAACAACAGGAATTGAAATCTGTAAAACCATCAACTAGCACGGAACCTTTAAATGAATGTGATGCTCAAAAGCGTAAACGTTCTCAAGATTGTGAAAATAGTTGTGCAACAAAAAGAAAAAAGAATGGTGAACCTTCAATAACACATTGTGATGTATGTAATATTGATATACCTTCTTCAATCATTCATGGACATTTACGCAGTATTCAACATAAAAATAACGCTTGCCATGAAAGAAATTCTGGAAATATTCAACAAATTGGTAGTGCATTTAAAAGTCGAATTGCTAGTTATTGACTTCATAGTAAAGAAAAAAACTCAAAGTATTGAATCATTTTTAAAAAATGTTCAACCTACTGTGTTTGGCTTAGTAGAAAATGTTTTATTAGAGCATAAAACAATTAAAATGAATTTTGGACTTTTTGGCCTCTATGTAAAAACTGGGAGCGAAGGTGAAATTACGGATATCAAATCCTTTAATACAAAAAACATAATTGTTAGCGAATCAACTAATATTAGTGATATATATCAAAATATTTCAAGTGCTATCATTGTTAAGAGTGAAGAGTTCCAGGAAAGGGAGTCAGGCTGGGCATTGGTTGAAGTACTTTATTTAGAAACCAACATGAATAAATACAACCCCCTTCGAGCATCATCATATATTGATTTGCCAGGATGGATCAAACGAAAGAAAGCTGTTGTGAACGTTATGAATAATGATGACGCATGTTTTGCGTGGGCTGTAACCTCAGCTCTCCATCCAGCAGTGATGAATGAGAATAGAACGTCATCTTATCCTCACTATTCTTCAGTGTTAGATTTAAAAGAAATAGAATTTCCTATGGCGATAAAAGACATTCAACGTTTTGAAGAGCTGAACAATGTAAGTATTAATGTTTATGGAATTGAAAATAAGAGTATAGTTGGTCCTCTATATTATACTCAGGAAAAAAAGGATGCTCATGTAAATTTACTATACATAACCGAAGGTGAAAACGCCCATTATTGCTGGATAAAACATTTAAGTAGACTTGTCAGTAGTCAGATAACAAAATGCGATGGTAAAATGTGGTTGTGTGATGGCTGTTTGCTATATTTCAGAAAAGAGGACCAACTAACTCAACATCAAAAATGGGGATGTAATCATGTTCGTACGGTATTACCAACTCCTAAAAATAACATTCTAAAATTTAAGGATTATGAGAAACAGCTTCGAGTACCATTTGTTATATATGCTGACTTCGAGGCTTTGCTAAAGCCATTTAATACATGTTCATCAAATCCAGCCCAACCTTTCACCAACACAACTCACATTCATGAACCTTTTAGCTTTGCATATTATATTAAATGTAGTTATGATGACTCTTTAAATAAGTTTGAGCTCTATAGAGGACCTGATGCACCTAAAGTTTTTATGGAAAGGCTTGAGAAAGATGCCATCCGTATATCCTCTATTTTAAATACGATCATTCCAATGGAGCCACTAACTTCCTCAGAGCAAATGAATTTTGAAACTGAAACTAATTGTTTTATATGTGGTGAATGTTTATATTCAGAAAGGGTTCGCGATCATGACCATTTAACAGGAAAATATCGTGGTGCGGCTCACCAAGAATGTAATTTAAATTATAGAGTAAGTAAATTCATTCCGGTCATTCTACATAACGGTAGCAAATACGATAACCACTTTATCGTTAAAGAATTTGGAGCTTCAGATGTGAAAATTGATGTTATTGCAAATAATTAGGAACAATACATATCGTTCACAAAATACATCAAAACTAGCAATAAGAAAACCATTAAACTGCGATTTTTAGATTCATTCCGCTTTATGTCGAGTAGTCTTGATAAGCTGGCTAGTAATTTAAAATCAGATCAGTTTCATGAAATTCAACGTGTCTTTCCTAAAGAAGATGATTTTAATTTGATTCGTCAAAAGGGTATATACCCTTATGAATATATTAACTGTGTGGAACGTCTTGAGGAGTGTTGTTTACCACCGAAAAATGCATTTTACAGTTCCTTAAACACAAGTCATATCAGTGATCAGGAATATTTACATGCACAACGTGTATGGGTACAGTTTGATATTCAAACTTTAGGAGAATTTTCAGACATATATTTGAAGACAGATGTGATGTTATTAGCAGATGTTTTTGAAAATTTTCGGAATGTTTGTATGAAAACTTATGACCTTGATCCTTGTCAGTATTTCACAGCTCCAGGGTTAAGTTTCAGTTCAATGTTGAAAAAAACGAAAGTAAATTTAGAATTAATGACTGATATAGACATGATCAATTTTATAAAATCATCAATTCGAGGTGGATTAAGTCAATGTAGTGGACGGTACTCTAAAGCGAATAATAAATACATGCCTAGCTACAACCCTTGTGAAGAGTCGAAGTATATTGTCTACCTCGATGCAAATAACCAATATGGTTGGGCTATGAGTCAATATCTACCACTGAAAGATTTTCGCTGGCTGACACAACCTGAAATTGATGTCTTACATGTTGACCCTCTTAATGATAACGATGATAAAGGATATATTTTAGAGGTAAATTTTGAGTACCCTAAAGAGTTACATGATGATCATAATGATTTACCATTTTGTCCTGAGAATATGAAATCTCCATACATCACATCACGAACAAAAATGTTAATTGCTAATGTAAATGATAAATGTAAATATGTAATACATTATCAAAACTTGAAACAGTGTCTACAGCATGGATTGAAATTAACTAAAATTCATCGCGTATTGCAATTTCATCAGTCAGCATGGCTCAAACAGTATATTGATCTAAACAATAATTTAAGAACGCAGTCAACAAACGCGTTTGAAAAAGATTTTTATAAACTCATGAATAATAGTGTTTTTGGAAAGACTATGGAGAATGTTGATAAACGAGTTGATGTAAAGCTGATAACAAAGTGGGAAAATGATGGTAAAAGGTATGGTGCGAGCAACTTAATAAGCAAGCCTAACTTTCATAGCTGTTCAATTATTCAAGAGGATTTAGTTGTAATACAAATGAATCGTCTTAATGTAACTTACAACAAACCCATATATGTGGGTTACACCATTCTGGAATTATCAAAAACACTTATGTATGAATTTCACTATGATAATGTAAAGAAAAACTATCTTGATAATGCTAAATTACTCTACACAGACACAGATTCTTTTATTTATGAGTTTAAAACTGATGATTTTTACGAGGATATCAAAACTGAGCTAAATAGGTTTGATACAAGTGACTACCCCAAGGATAATATTTACCATTTACCTCTAGTAAACAAAAAGGTTCTTGGGAAATTTAAGGATGAATGTGCTGGTGTTATTATAGACACCTTTGTAGGCACAAAATCTAAATCATACAGCTATATGACAATTGATGATGTAGTAGTAAAAAAATTAAAAGGAGTGAAAAAGAATATTGTTAGTAAAGAGTTGGATATAAGTGATTATAAAAACTGTATAGTTAGTAACCCACCTGTATTATATAAGAAAATGTGTGTATTTAGAAGTAAAAATCATCAGCTACATACCAATTTGTTGAACAAAGTTGCTTTAAGTAATGAAGACAACAAACGATTCATTATACCCAACACATTTAATACTCTTGCTTGGGGAAACAGTCGTATTGATGACTATTACTTTACATAAGTCTAATGATCACTATATTGTAATATTTGTAGTGTGTTTTATATTGTAATATTTTTTGTAAAAACTGTAAGTAGAATGTATAATGTTAGGCTACAGTAGTTTAGTAAAAATAAGATAAGTAATGCATTTTAGTGTAAAATGTTTGCTTTTGTATATTACGAAAAAGATTTTAAAAAATTTACTGAATGTGTGAACTAAACAAGGGGAATGTAAAAAATGTAAAGTGGAAATTGAAAATATCCATGTGTGAAAAAGTGAAATGTCTATCACCATTTTAAAATTAAAAAGACATTGTAATCTGGTAAACCTTGTATTTTATTTCACAACAACAAAAATGTACAGAATGTGTAAACTAAACAAGGGAATGTAAAAAATGAAAAGTGGAAATTGTAAATATTCATGTGTGATAAATTGAAATGACTATCACCATTTTAAAAATTAAAAGATATAGTGATTTAGTGAACGTTATTTATATTTCACAAAAAAATTTACAGAATGTGTGAACTAAACAAGGGGAATGTAAAAAATTTAAAGTGGAAATTGTAAATATTCATGTGTGAAAAAAATGAAAATGAAGAAATGACTATCACCATTTTTAGAATTAAAAGACATTGTGATCTGGTAAACCTTGTTTTTATTTCACAACAACAAAAATGTACAGAATGTTTAAACTAAAAAAAGGGGAATGTAAAAAAATGTAAAGTGGAAATTGTAAATATTCATGTGTGAAAAAAATGAAATGGCTATCACCATTTTTTAAAATAAAAGACATTGTGATCTTGTAAACCTTGTTTTTATTTCACAACAAATAGAGCTTTACAAAAATAGAATACAAAGAAAATATCAATTCCTCAATCCTTTTCAATGTCCATGTCCACTCATTATTAACTTTCCTTTTATAACACTAATCACAATGACGACTGCCAACCTCTCTCCCACTGAGACATCACAGAATGTCAAAAATTGTTTAGCTTTTCAACGATACTTTATCCGCTACACGTCTTAATGCAGAATGACTGTGGTGATAAGAAAGGTGCGTGCTTGATCCAAAGGATTAATAGGTATATCACTATGCTGCAAAGGTTCTTCAAGACAAGTTCCAGGACTACACAAATAATAACCAGGTAGGTAGATTTCGAAAGTCAAGTATTGAATTACTTTGTTAATGACGCCATTGCCAGTACAGGTGTGGCATATCCTTTTCCATCGATGGTAAAAAGGTTTGATCTTCCTCCTCCTCTGTGGATGATGTTTGTTGTTGTTGCTTTTTTTCTTCATTACTCCCGTGGTATGAGGAAACAAAGTCTTTACACTGACTTTTATGACCATGATACAGTTTGACTAGCTGACAAGTAGCACACTGTCACATAGAGGGTATTTTTGCCATAGCCACTTGCGTATGGTGATCATAATCCGTACATGGTTGCAATTCACTTAACACAGGGTCTTGAGTCCATGATTTTGGTACATGTTGCCAGATTTCTTTCACTGCATTTGCTGCGACATAATAAATGAATGATTTTGGAAGAGCCAATAATTCTTCTTTAGTAAAACTGTCTAGTTTCTTTTTACACACAAAGAACTTTCCAATCGCTTTATTGGTAGCATCCCCTTTCTCCATGGTATCACGTTGATGTTTACACGTCGCTTGTAGAAATCTCACTGGTGTCATCCACAGGTAAACCTTTAGTTTTAATTTTATTTAACAACTCCCAGCGGGCATTGGTGGATAGCCAATGAAACAATTGCCACACCTGTGCCAAGGCTTTATGGGTAATATTGTCACAGGGGCAGCGATCCATGAGTGTTTGCAGCGATGGACAGCCCATGTCCATTAAATCGATACATTGACAGTAAGACGCTAAAAATGGTTGTAGCCATTGACGTTTTTCACTACCTTTCACAAATATTACATGGGCAGAAGACAAGTGGGCTTTCATGACCATGTCCAGGTGCTTATATGAAATGGTTCCTTGCTTCCAGTCTAGTTGCATATGAGTTTCAATCCACTGGGTTTGTTTACGGTCTTAATCACACAACAAATCAAACGCATAAGGTGGTTTAAACACCAAATGAGTAGCTTGTGATATCCAAAAATGGAACAATCGATGATGGCCACTTCTTTAAATATAAATTTGTTATCTCCAATTTTAAACCCTTGACAGTCGACAATCAGTGTACGCAACATGTTCACTCTTGTCTGGATCAAGTCCAACTGACCACAGACTGACAATTGTTCAGTAAGGTGTACCCATGTCATTTACTTACATTCCATTCTAGTAAAAGAAAAGAAAAACATCGAGTAGTCACTATAGAGGTTAGGATATGACAGGGGGGCATAAGAAATAATAATATAACAACAACAACCAATTTTTTTTATTTCATTATTTTATTAGCATAACAAGTTTTACATTCTTTTTTCATTCTAGGATAGAGGCGGTACCATCTCATACAACAAAAAAGTCTTTTGTGTTTATAGTGTCCATAACACTGATGATATCCCAATGTCTCTAAACTGGATGTTTTTAACTGTGAGCTGCTCACTGAAGCACTACCGGCACCATAAAGTCCACACGTATCATAACTTTTTTCATCACTCAGAGGCATGAGTGAGGGGTAACTTGAATGACAGGGTATATTACCCACCTCCATTCTGCACAGGTAGGGGCAGGCAGGTGACCAGCGCTGATGTTCCTGCATGGGTTCATCGCTCTCTTGCCATTGGTCTAAGATGATGGGACAAAACACACATTTCACTTTATCTCTTTTTTTTAATAGTAGAATCCAGCGGCTGCTAAGGCTTGAGGGTTTATAAAAGGCACCGGCCACGTCGCAAAGGTCTTGAAACGTTGTTCCTCAGATTTTAAATTCATGCATGTAACTTCTCTTGAGGCTTGAAAGCAAGACATGACTGAGTGGTTTGATGTGTGTTGACCTGCTATTTATACACTTGTCACTTGGTTGGACAGTGGATAATAGTTGACTTGTTTGTGATGAATAATCAAACAGTAGGCCGTGGTATTGGCTGGAACATTGTCATGCGTTTCAAAATCTAGTCGAATGTCAATATTGGATGGTTTGACAGACTCTTCCAAGTAGGAACAGTCAAAGACAATCAGTGGCGCCCTTGTCTTAAAAGCTTGGGGTGACAACATTGGACAATTCTCTTTTTGATAATACGACCATCTAAATTTAGAAAACAAGTCGTACAGGGGGGCAAACTTATTTTTTGAAAAATCTAAATCCAGCCCTTCATAGGGAAACACGGCACCGTTGAGGAAAATACGTACATTTCTCAATTGCAGGTGATCAAATTGCTTGACATCTTTGGTTTGTTGATACTTGCGATTCGTTTGAAAACCCACAATCATGTAGAGAGGTCTCTCTGTATAGCGGGCTGTTTTATAGACCAACTGTGTGTGTTGGTGGTGGGCAATAACGGGTACTCATGGAGTGCCCAGCTTCTAAATTCCATGGGTAGAGGTATATCTCTCTTTACCATTTTGAGTATGTCCAGTTTTTTGCTATCGTTAAGGGTCACATGAGGCACTGTCCATAGCAAGCGTTGTAGTTGAATTTTTGAATCAATGGGGGCATTGTCAACTCCCTTGAGTGCATTATTATCACTCCTGTCTCTCACCAGATAAAGCACTTGCCTTGCGTTGACCACAATGCGCTGGTGATCTTCAGCAAAGCCTAAAATCAGTTTAAGAGGTAAATATCCAGTGAAGGTGCCATCGGTGTGTACCATCCAGTCATTGGTCGAGTCAGGGCACCAACCCGCCATGCAAAGTGTTTTAGCTTCTTCCTCACTATAAGAGGGATATAGTTTCATGACACTGGAAATACCCACATTTCGAGTGCTATCCACTACGATATCGTTAATGACATAACGTACTTCAGAAAACAGGAAGGCGAAAGCATGGTTGGCTAACTTGGATGTAGTGGGTGTAGAACCATCGGCTTTGGTGAGCCGACCTTCAATCTGAATAACACTTTCATGCGGTAGAGTGTAAATATCTTGGTTGTTGATAACAAATTGAATTTCATCATTGTTATTGAGTCCAGGTGTTTGAGCTTGATAAGAATGCAGATCAATTCTTACCACTCCTGGTTGCTCCTCGATGTGGTTCGCTACCTCTAGAATTGAATTCATCGCGGGGGTTAATGTGGTAACCCAAATGCTGTAAAATCTGCTTGTTCTGAGATGTTAACGTGTGTTCACGTGGTAAACAACTAACACCATTCCTAGACGGTGCTGTTGCTTTATATACAAACTTCATAGTGGTTTTAGCACCAACTTGTAAGTCACTGGTGTGGTAGAATCTAGATCAATGAGTTGTTGCTTTCTATTGATCAGTCTTAATGTTATATTACTAATACCATCGACAGCCACAGAATGAAAAAGCACCACTGGAGGGTTTTCACGAATAATATAGCCATTGGGCGATGTTACAATAAAGTCATAAAGCGAATGCGACGGTTCTTGATTGGTGTACACTTGACTAATAATATTACACGTCACCGACACATGATGGTCCTCAATGAATTTCACTTCATGGTCTGATTCATGTTTTTTGTTGGGCTCTAACACACGTGGTTTAAATCCTAGTAATGGACCAATGGAATCGGAGTGAGTTTTAAAGTCAATTTTGAATGTAGAAAAAATACTACAGCGATGAGTGTTGGTATTTCCTACAAGTTCAAACTTGCGCGTTCCATCGAGAAATGACTTTAAACCATATTCATTGATCAATACCACATAAATGTGTTCATAAATGTCATCTATCGTGTATCCACCAGAGTTCAGGGTGAGCACAGAATCATCATAGTAAAACTTGTTGTTCATATTTTCACGTACGTTGTATATTCGATTGTACGTTTCAAGAGAAACAAGTCCTAAACCATAAGGTTTTTCACTCAATTCGATAGGTGGGTAAAAGTCTAGACTCACTTCAGGTCCACGTCCATGCAGTGTAAACGTCTTACTTTCCACCGACATACTGTTAACGTTTTTGCTTATGTTGCGTCTTATATAAAAAAAATAAACACAAACGTCCTCACTGTTGGCTGTTAAACGTTTGCTCACGTTTCACATTATAATATATCTTGATCCTGTTTCCAAAATAGGCCACTAGTTCCATGGGCGGGGGCAAATTCCCAAAACTGTCAAAGTACCATACAGTAGATCCCTCTTTGACATAAGCTAAATAATGTGTTCCAGATCCTCGGTGATCATCCAAATTGACAACAGCACATTCATGTTTCCTGGGTTGTGAGGGTAATTGGTTTCGCATAAACACACCTCGAAAATGAGAAAGCTTCAGTTGTTTAGCATAGCTTTCCACTTGCTGATGCGTCAGGGCATGTCTTGCTATGGCTAAGGATAAAGATGTTTTTTTTTATTTCGAAAAGGTGAAATTCCAAATCCTTGTTGATAAAAGGCTGGCTGTAAATTGACATTTCTAGCCCCCATAGCAATGGCCTCCATTGTTTCATTGTGTCGCTGACTTTCATTGAGTTGTTGCTTGCCCTGTTGCACGGCTTTAATGGTTTTTGCCACTGCACTGGCGCCGCCTAAAAGTGAACCTAGAGCAGCTAGACCAGCGAATAATGCAGGTAAAAATCCCGCTCGTTTGGGGACGGGGATCACTCGCCCTTGTTTTGAACCCTGTCGCTGACGTTTTGGAATAACATGTCTCTGTGCAACTCGAAGAGCTTTCCTTATGGTCAACACATTATTTTTTCTTTTTTTCTTTCGCAAGGGCTTGTCCACGAATGTCATAAGCCCAGGCTTTGCCAAGGACAGGCTCATATTTTTTGTCTTTCTCACCACATATCTTTGT
The DNA here is from genome assembly GCA_946902985.2 of Meconema thalassinum. Classification (NCBI taxonomy): domain Eukaryota; kingdom Metazoa; phylum Arthropoda; class Insecta; order Orthoptera; family Tettigoniidae; genus Meconema; species Meconema thalassinum. Next base: position 1,097,230,975 of record OX336389.2, on the reverse strand, counting down.
TTCACCATGATGATGATGACCAACAACCTTTCACAAGAAAGTTTAAGTCACAACTAACATTAGATTGTTATTTCATGGCTGTATATTCCAATTCTACATAAAGTGGGAAATCATTTATGGTTTTTCCAGCTTGCTCTTCATTCCATGTTAACAGGAGATGAAAGGATAATTCATCTCCTGCATTGACCATTTCATGGTTATGGACCAACATCCTATGACCATTTATCTCTATTTGTAAATGGTTCTCATCAGGTATGGCATATTTGATGTGAATGGTTCCATTATAGTGTAGTCGATAGTGGCTTAAACCTGAAGCAAGCACATAGGTCAAGTGCTGGTCATGAACTAGCGGTATATGGTTTCTCTCATTCACAGGTTTTACATTTGTCAGATGCACTAAAAATACAGATGGGATAAATTTATAAAGCCTTTTCATTTCATAGGTCACGTATCGCTTGGTACAGACATCATTATCTTCTTGTGGGTCTTCCACGTGAATAATGCGGTGACGATTAGCGCTATAGCCATCCACCGTAAGCTGAGGCACTTTATCATAAAACTCATACACCTTGTTATCCACATACTTTTTTGTAGTAACGTCTGTATACACTTGAGGATGTTTTACATGAGTTAACCGCTTTCCTTTAAAGTCATAATCTCCTTGTTTTGTGCGTGGCACTACTGACCTATCCACATAGTGTTTATTAGCAGGATCTGTTTCTTGTTTAGGATCATGTATGGGAACAGACCTAGCTTTGACCATTAACGCACGTCCAAAGACATCCATCGTCAACCTGTAGTACAAGTCTACTGTTTCTATGACAAGGCTCGGTGCGATGTATATAGACAGCCTGCTAGCCTCTCTAAGCCTTAGTTGAAATGAAGCTAATTAAGCAGCAAGACTCATTCCCCGTGAGGGACATGGTTTCCCATCTCTGCCCCACATCACGTGAACAACGCCATGGTTCACTGTTTCCATCTTCCATTCGCTGCATTATTGTGGGACCTTCCGACTGTGGAAAGACCAATCTTTTGCTGACACTTATTACAGCGCCCAATGGTCTGTGTTTTCAAAATATTTATATTTTCGCAAAATCTCTCTACCAACCCCTCTACGTGTTTCTGGATCAAGTCATGTCTGTATTAAAAAATGAGAATATGGGGTATTTTACATTTTCCACGCAAGAAAATATTATTTCACCGGATGAGGTAAAGCCTGATTCACTCATGATTTTCGATGATGTATCCACTGAACGACAAGGTATCATTCAAAGCTATTTCAGCATGGGTCGACACAAACATATCGATTGCTTCTATCTTGGACAAACGTATTCTAAAATGTCCAAACAGTTGATTCGTGACAATGCCAATGTCATTGTTTTATTTCGCCAGGACGAGAGGAACAGTCGTTACATTTATAATGAACATGTGAATCCGGATATGACCTTTCAAATGTTTACAGAATTGTGTGGTAAGTGCTGGAACACACAACGTCATGCCTGTTTAGTGATTGACAAACAAAGTGAACTCAACCAAGGGCGGTATCGCTTAGGGTTTGATCATTTTATTGCTATTTAAGGCACTGTATCATTCCCTCTCAAGTCATTTGTCACGACATCATGGCGTTAGCAGAGAGTCAATTGGAAAAGCATATTATTAGAGCAAAAAATACTATTCGCCAAAAGTTTCGTCAATTGAAACGATCGCGTGCGGATCATGCTTTGTTTATTCAACAACATTTAGCACCTCCGCTAAAAGCTATGTTGAAACCCTCTTTCAAGCCATCTGAAACGCTACCTACCGTTTCACAAGCCAGTCAGACGCACCACGAGGACTCTGAGGAAGAGAAAGAGGAAGATGAAGAGGAACATGAAGATTTAACTAGTGTTAGCGAAGTTGAGGATAATGAGGAACAAGTGTTTACGCCTCAAAAAAAGGCATCACCCCTTGCAGAGTTTTTAAGAAAAAGGAAATCCTTGGCCATGGTCGAAACCCCTTGCCCTTCCAGATCGTCTCCATTTTCACAACTCTTGGCCACTCCTCAACATAAAGCTCAACTGAAAAACATTTTAATAAAATATTATGGATCAACACTGGAACCCTATTTCACCAATCTATTTGTTGGAAACACAGATACCACATATGGCGTTCGCTATGAGAATGATAGTTTTAAAATTGGTGATTCATCGATTAAATTTAGTCGTACTAAAGCTGTCATTAAAAAGATCAACTATAAATTAACACCAGGACTGTTAAAGCTACTATTCTCTCGGACTCCCTCATCTCAAGATTATACGTCAGAGGACCTTAGTAAATATAAATTCATTTTATTGGATACACATGCTCACAAAACACAGTATGATCCCACTCAACAAGTGAATGCTAATATATCCCAAAAATATAAAACCATCATTGCAAAAATGTTCCCCACTAGTCAAAGTGGTCGTCGTAAAGTGTCCGCTTCAGGGGTGACATTTAAACCATTAAAACCCCTTGTGGATGTTACCTACTGGCACAATCCAAATAAACTCGTCCAGCGACTACAGCTGTTGCATGCTTCACGTCAAGCCGGCCATACTGGTCACTATTGGGAAATTCAAGAAATTGAGGAAGAACTTCGAAATGCCAAAATTATTGTTTAAGCCCTCACCCATTAAAATGGGTATTGCTCACGAGTTGCATCGTCCAGCTGGACGTCACTATCAGCGACTCAAGGTGATTTCACAGGGTGTGGATGAACTTTGGCAAGCAGACTTAGTTGAAATGATTCCCTATGCTAACGTTAACGATGGTGTACGCTATATGTTGACGGTCATTGATGTTTATTCGAAAATGGCGTTTGTTGAACCTGTGCGTCGCAAGTCTAGTCCACTAGTCACCAAAGCCTTTCAACATATTATTCAACAATCTAAACGTCAACCTCAGCTGCTACAAACCGACCAGGGAAAAGAATTTTTCAACAAGGATTTCTCCAGTTTTCTCAAATCTAAGAATATTCACCATTACACCACGTACAGCAATCTCAAAGCCAGCGTGGTCGAGCGGTTCAACCGAACATTGAAAACCCATATGTGGAAAGCGTTTACCGCTCAGGGCACTTATCGCTGGTTGGACTTGTTACCTGAGTTAGTGTCACGTTACAACGACACCAAACACAGAACCATTGGGACCAAGCCACGACTTGTAACTAAAAATATTCCACAACTGGATAAACTGTTTAACCCCATAAAAACAGCAGACCCAAAACGTCATCGCCTTAACATTGGGGACCATGTTCGTGTGAGCAAATTCAAGTCCGTCTTCGACAAGGGCTACACACCAAATTGGGGGACTGAACTATTTCGAATTCGTCAAGTCAACCTGAACAGTCCAGTCACCAATTTACTCGAGGACCTCAACCATCAACCCATAAAAGGCAGGTTTTATCTTCAAGAACTTCAAAAGACAGCGTTTCCTAAACATTCCTTGTGGAAAAAGTGTTGAAACAAAAAGGAAATAAACTATTTGTAAAATGGTTGGGATTTAGCTCAGCCTTTAATTCTTGGATTAATAAATTACATGTTGTGTGAACCTGTGTGTCTTGTATTTATTTATTTACTCATGTTGTACTTAACCTACAGTCCTATGTACAGTCCTCAGCTATACATGTATTATGAGCAATACATATTTCTTTCTCTCTTCACCTGTGTTCTCACTTACACTAACCCCCCCCCTTCACCTCCCACCACTGTCAAAACAGATTGTGACTTGTTAGCTCTTATCGTGCACGTGTACAGGGGAACACCTGTGTGTTAGATCATATTACACATGAACTCACATTTTCTCACGTATGAAGCAAAACAGGATGTGACTTGTTTCACAAGGAGGATGGTAATAAGGTCATTTCACACGTGTTCACATGTATTTCGTCACTTTCCTTTCATATCGTTATCCCATTATAGTAGTGGGGGATTAGTGAAAACGTCAGTTCAACACACACACACAAATGCAGTTAGGCCCTTTGACATAATTTAAATAAATTCATGGGCTAGTCCATAGGAACCAGGCCAAAGGGACCCGTCCAAAGGGATCAGTCCAAAGGGCCAAGGACTCGTCCACAAGGACTTGTCCACAAGGACCTGTCCACACAGACTTGTCCACAAGGACTCGTCCACAAGGACCCGTCCACAAGGACTTGTCCACAAGGACTCGTCCACAAGGACCCGTTAGGTTGATTTAGGTTAGGTTACACTACAGCCACCATCTTTTAAAAAGCCCGCCCTCTTACAAATGCTATGAGTGGGCATGCGTAAAAACAAAAAACAAGCATGTTAATTCATATTGGCTACCCACCGAACAGATGCACTTTATGTAGAACAACGTTTCATTCCTAATCGGCATTCAAACTCTCACATGTTGCAATTGGAAAGAGAGATTCTCTAAAAAAAATACAATTTCACCCTCTAGTAGGGGTAGGTTTTATTTTTGGGGTGGAAATATGTTGTCCATTGGAAAGGGGGTGTCAGCCCGAGTTCAATGACACCTCATTTGTTAAAATCCAACCATAAATTTGAGAGATATCGCACCGCCGCCATCTTGTGTGGAGGATGTGGAGGTGGAGGCTGTAGAACTGTTACAAATACACTACTGTAGTTTTTGCCAAGTTGACTGCTTTGTCAAGTTATCGAATTTTATTACAACCCAGTAACAAGTCAGTCAATTCTATTATTTTTCAATTCGTTGACCATAGGTAAGTTAAAACGTCATGCAACCCGAAAGGCGATTAGAGGGTCTTAACTTGAAGATTGTCATAATGTGACGTCATAGACTAATTCGTTGACCATAGGTATGTTAAAACGTCATGCAACCCGAAAGGCGATTAGAGGGCCTTAACTTGAAGATTGTCATAATGTGACGTCATAGACTGTCTCGAAACCAGTTTTCAATCGTCATGTAGCCTCCTGTCTTTGTCACATGATACAGCTTGTCACCCATCAGTTGCATAACCGGCTCTTACAGTCTGTTGAACTACTATCAGCCTCGTGGCGCAGTGGCTAGCATTCTTGGCTGTCAACCCCCTCTACCAAGAAATTAAGTTCTAGTCTGAGGGCTGAAAAGGGCACACTCAGCCTCATGAGGCAAAACGTAAAATAGGTAGGTTCAATTCCTACCTCAACCATCCTGAATGTGATTGTCCGTGGTTTCCCCACTTTTACTCCAGGCAAAAGACGGGATGGTTCCTAATCAAATGCTACAGCCACCTCCTTCCCAATCCTCACCTGAATTACAAATACACGCTCTATTACAGATATCAAAGTAATACAGGTTATCGGGCAAACACTACACACACCCAAGTACACGGGACTAAATGACCCTAAATGACAAGCCCCTCAAATGAAGCAACATGTTGAGCTACTAATGAATTCATATCACGTGTTTGTAAGGACTAATTGGCTAACTCCACAGTTATAACTAGAGAATATTCAGCGTGTCAATTACTTGGATGTATGAAATCGTCGTCTGTAATATCTGAGAAGTTTCCAAGAGTTTGAAAGGAAAATGGAATCATAATGCCAGAAAAAGATGAATGGAGAAAGGCGTACAGCATTTCTTGTCGTGTGATGTGATTGATAGCATTGTTATTGCATTGGTAGCACTTGTTAGGAGCCTCTCAGCGGACGGAGATCTCTCAAACAAAATAACAAGAAGTAATACAAGACAATGGCATGGCGGTATCTGTCATTTCTGACGTGTTTTACCCTGAAGGTACAATTTATGCATTTCGTTAGGTTAATGAATGTATGTATATTTACGTCCTCATCTTATTATTCCATTTTCCACAAGGACGGAATGGGATGATTTTCTGTGTGGTGGATAGATTTTACGGCCGGAAACCCTCTCTGACGCCAAACTCATTGCGGGAATTAATAAAAGATGGAATGAATGAGTATGAATGAAACTCGGAAATGATTTAGGAGGAAGTGTTTTTGGTCTATTAGAAGGTGCCATCTCGGAATGCCGACGCTGAGTGTCCATTCAATTCGTCAGCGAGTCCTTTGATAGGATGGTCCCCATGGTCATGGCCATAAAACGTGCAGCTACTCAAACGGTGTTAAAATATTGAATGCCCCAGCTGGTATGACTTCAGGGCACCTTCTACAATTCCAGAGGTGTACTACAAAACGCACTTTTACAGATTTTATTCTATTCATGTGATTCACATAATTTCAACGAGCTACTACAACCAACATTCAGTTATACTTCTTGATAAGGCCAATGAGTCATAAATCTATCCATACATTTAGGAGAAAGTGCAGTAGGTTATGTGTTCTTTAATGAACATCTTGTTTATCTATACGTGTACGTACCTATTTTGGAGCAGTTCCCATTAATACAGTTGCGTGCCACCCCCTAGTGGCACCTTTGTTAACTGGATTACGGTGGGTATAAAGCACAATACCAATTACTGCTTAAAGAAATAATTAATTTTATTGCAGCCAGAAAAATACACTACTCAACAGCAATCATTACCTTACTCCAGTTTCCTCACGACGAGAATACTTTCCCTTTCACTTGTCAACAGACCACAGTTAATCCTCTTCGCTAATGAGTCCGCTCCCGTACGCTCGCTGGAAATAGCTGCACTAGGTCTGTCACTGTACTATACACTGTTTCACAAGCACCACAATCACTTCCTCGGTGTCAAGAGAATCAGCTTCACTAGGGGTTTCGCAAGTCACCACACTTCTGTCGCTCAAGATAATCGCTCGCACTAGCTCGTAAAACACAACAACAACAACTGCTTGACAGGTCGCTCTTATATAGCAGGCCGGTGACTCAATAAATGCTTCTAGATCCATCCAGGGTTCACGGCTTCTCGAGGTTTCCATCGCTGGTCCAGTCACGAAAATTCTGGACTATCCCTTTTTCCTAGTAGCCATGTTGCATAAGGCGCACGCAATACAGGAGGAAGGGCACAGCCCAGCCCTGGGGCAGTTGTGACTCATACGGCGAGTGATGACACAAACTCACAGCCGTAACACCACCCCCTTCCTAAAAAGGCTGATCGTCCCGATCAATCATTGGTCTGTCTGTGTCCCTCCGTAGGCTGCCAGGCGATCTCGATGCACGATCTTCATCTTCGCCCTCGGGCTCCGCTGGATCCTGTAGACGACATCGTTGATCCGTTTCACGACTCGGTACGGGCCCTCCCAGGACTTCTGCAGTTTGGGTGACAGGCCTTTCTTCCGTAATGGGTTGAAGAGCCAGACCAGGTCGTCCTCGTGGAATCCTCCGGCATCCGTCTGCTGGTCGTATCGGGTCTTCATTCGGTCGGTCTCGATCCGCAGTTTCCTCCTCGCGAACGCGTGCACGTCCTCCAGTTGGTCGACCAGTTCTTGACAATACTGGCTTACCGGGATCGGATCATTCCCAGGTCGGCCGAAGGCAAGATCGACGGGTAGACGGAGCTCCCTCCCAAACATGGCCCGGGCTGGTGTGCACCCGGTGGCTTCATGCATGGCGGCGCGGTAGGCCAGGAGAAATAGTGGAAGATGCTTGTCCCAATCCCTCTGGTGCTTGCTGACAACTATTCGGAGATGGTTTTCGATGGTGCGATTGAATCGCTCTACCATCCCGTCGGACTGAGGGTGTAGCGGCGTTGTCCTTGTCTTCCGGATTCCCAGCAGCTGGCATAGGTTCTGGAACACCTGCGACTCGAAGTTCCTGCCTTGGTCGGAGTGCAGCTCCAGGGGTACTCCGTACCGGCTGACGAATTCCTTCACCAGGGTCTCTGCAATCGTCGCGGCTTCTTGGTTAGGGAGCGCATACGCCTCCGGCCATTTGGTAAAGTAGTCGCTGACGACTAATATGTAGCGGTTCCCTGCCTCGCTTAACGGGAATGGCCCAGCAACATCGATGGCCACTCTCTCCATGGGGCCGCCCACGTTGTAGGTCTTCAGTGGACCCCGTCGTCTTCGTCCTGGGCCCTTGCTGACTGCGCAATCGTGGCACCTCGCGCAGTAGTTCTCCACGTCTGTTCGGCATCCTATCCAGTAGAACCGCTCTCTCAGCTTCTCCAGGGTCTTCTTTATCCCTAGGTGTCCACCAGATGATCCTCCATGAACTTCCTTCAGAACTTCCTCCGTCATAGCCTTTGGAACGACGACTTGTTCCCGAGATGTCTTCCCGTCGGTGCTCTCCCAGGTACGGCAGATGAGGCCATCCCTTACAATCAGCGAGTCCCACTGTGCCCATTAGTACTTAAACTTTGGGCTGCAGTCACTCACAATGTTCCACCCGGATCTGGGGACACAGGCCCTCTTCCATTCGGCTATCAGTCCCAGGTCATCATCTTCTGCTTGTGCCCACGTGAAAGATTCGCGGCTCCAGTTCCCTTGAAGTTCCACAGTAGTCCGTCGGCACAGTATCCCGGTGTTCTCCTCCCTTCGGGCTCAGAAGGTGCAGTCTTCGGGGCACGGTCTTCGTGACAGGGCGTCGGCGTTAGAATGCAGTTGGCCTTTCCTGTGCTGAATCTCAAAGTTGTACTGTTGAAGCCTCTCTAACCACCGCGCGAGTTGACCCTCGGGCTGCTTGAAGTTCAGGAGCCACCGCAGGGATGCATGGTCGGTTCTGATGAGAAATTCTTGCCCGTACAGGTACTTGTGGAAGTGTTCAATGGTCTTCACGATGGCGAGCAGCTCCTTCCTGGTGACGCAGTAGTTCCTTTTTGGCTTTGACAAGGCTTTGCTGAAGTAAGCCACTACTCTCTCCTCGCCGTCCACTACTTGCGACAGGATTCCCCCTATGCCAAAGTCGCTGGCATCGGTATCGACGATGAACCTTGTTCCAGGTCTGGGGTAGGCCAGAATAGGTGCGGTGCACAGAGCCTGCTTGAGTTGTTCGAAGGCACTGTGGCATTCTGCTGTCCACGTGAAGAGTTGGTCCTTTTCAGTCAGTCGATGTAAAGGTTTGGCGATGTCGGCGAATCCTCTCACGAAGCGACGGTAATAAGTGCAGAGTCCCAGGAAGCTTCGTAGTTGGGACTTGTCCATCGGAACTGGCCACTCCCTCACAGCTGCGGTCTTCTCTGGGTCGGTGCGCACCCCTTCCTCGGAGACGATATGCTCAAGGTACTGGACCCGCTTCTGGAAGAGCTGACACTTCTTGGGGCTCAACTTCAGCTGGGCAGTCCGTAGCTTCAACAAGATCTCCTTCAGGTTGCTGTAGTGCTCCTCGAAGCTTCTCCCCAGAACGATGACGTCGTCTAGGTAGACCAGGCAGGTCTTCCAGTGTAGTCCCCTCAGAATGGACTCCATTAGTCTTTCGAAGGTCGCAGTGGCGTTGCACAGACCGAATGGCATGACGGTGAACTGCCAGAGCCCGCTGCCCACAGAGAACGCCGTTTTCTCGCGGTCCTTAGGGTGGACCTCCACCTGCCAGTAGCCACTCTTCAAATCCAAGGTGGAGAACCACCTTGACCCTGATATGGTATCCAGCGTGTCGTCGATCCGGGGTAGAGGGTAGCTGTTCTTCTTCGTGACGTCGTTCACCCGCCTGTAGTCCACGCAGAACCTGGTGGAACCGTCCTTCTTCCTCACAAGCACGACCGGAGAACTCCAAGGACTATGTGATGGCTCGATCACCCGTTGCTCCTTCATCTCTTCTACCATCCGGTCGACTTTGGCTTGCTTGGCGAGCGGGACACGTCGGAATGGGGCCCTAGTCGGTGCGCTGTCCCCAACGTCGATTCTGTGCTGGACCAAGCTTGTCCTGCCGAAGTCTTTGCTCCCCACGGAGAAGACATCCTGGAATTCACGTAGCAGGTCCTGAAGTTGGCGTGATTGTTCCTCGTCTAAATGGTCCTGGGATCCTTGGTACAGCTTCTGTAGTTCTTCTGGCAGTGTGCGTCTACTTCGGTTGTCCGTCTGCAGGTGTCTGTCTGTCGTATCTGTGATGCGGGCAATCCAGGTAACGGGCTCGCAGACTCCTAGGTTGGTGACCCGGTGAACCGTAATGTCGTAGTCGTTCAGGTTGGACAGGCGGACGTACGGTCGAGACGTCGTGTTGATGAGAGTCTTGGCAACTAGCAATCCTTTTGTCTGGATATTCTCATATTTTGGTTCGATGACAGCCACCACTCCCTCAGCAGTTCCGTCGACAATTACGGCAGCGCTGACCTCCGTCCTGGCGGGAACGATGACGTCTTCTCTCAGCCTTACTCGTCGTGCGGTGATGGACTCGTGCGCAGGTTGCAAAGCAAGTTCCTCACCTCCGAAGTGCAGAGTGTTGGTACTCAGATCCAAGATGATGTTGTTCTGGTCCAGGAAGTCCAGTCCGATGATCACTTCATTTGATACGTCAGCCACAAGCACTGGAAGCTTCACCACCCGTCGGCCAATGACGAACTCCAGTGATGCTTCGCCATGTACCGGTGCGGTCTCTCCGGTCGCGGTTATTAGCTGGAGGTTCCTTTGTGTGGGTTGAACTCTCCACTTCGGGATCACGGTGGTACTGACGATGGTCCTCGACGTTCCCGTGTCGATCAGCATGGGCCAGCTCACTCCGTTGACGACTCCGTCGACCATCAGGCTGCTATTGTCCCTCCGTAACTTCGTCACACGCACTTGGACTGCTGGGGCTTGACGACTGTCACAAGCCAACCTTTGCCCCCCAAGGCTGGCTAATACTCGTTTCGCTGGGTCGCGCGGTTTTCAGACGACTGATTTCCCGTCGGATACCCTCGGCGGCGGCGATCACCGCAGTCCTTGCTCAGGTGGCCTTTCTTACCGCAGGTCCAGCAGGTCGGTAGTCCTCTTCCGGGCCGCCTCTCCGGTTGCCTTCCGGCTGTGTCGTTGCTGGTGGTGCCGCGACTATCGAAGAAACGGCTTAGCGCCTCCATTAATTCGTCGGCCAGGGGCTTGGTCTCGTTGGTTTTTACTGGTTCGTCGACGTCCACTTGACGCACCCGCGCGTGCATTCTGGATGCCTGTTTTGCCGTCTCGAACTCAAGTGCGTGGCTCAGCGCATCTGCCAGGGTCTTATTGCGCGCGAGACGCAGCACCTGTTGAGTGTCCGAGTCCCGTAGCCCGTCGGTGAAAGTCTGCGTCACTATCTGCTCCAGAAATTCGGCCGGCGCTGTTGGGTAGGCGAGTCTTACGAGGCGTGCGATGTCCATCTCGAACTCCTGCAGGGTTTCCGCGTTCTTCTGTACCCGGGTCCGGAGCTGCATCGCATAGGCCTGCTGAAGATGGCTATCTCCATATCGGGACTCCATATGGGCGATCAGTGCAGCGTAGTCCTGGGATCCAGTCGGGATGGCTTGAAGGACGTTAAGGGCGTCGCCTCTCAGCGCTACAATGAGAGCTGTAGCCTTTTCTGTGTTGTTCCAGTTATTTATGGAACAGGCTGCCTCGAACTGACGTAAGTAGGTGCTCCACGGGACCTTTCCGTCGAAGGTTGGGGGCGTCACTCTGCTATCTCCCGTCCCTGATATTCCCGGTGTAACGGTGGGCGGGCGTTGGCGCAGCTCGGCAACTTCCTCTCGTAGAGCGTTGAATTCCTCTTTCACCCCCGTCAGTGGGCGTTGGCGCAGCTCGGCAACTTCCTTTTGTAAGGCGTTGAATTTCTCCTCAACCCCCATCAGCGGGCGTTGGCACAGCTCGGCAACTTCCATTTGTAAGGCGTTGAATTTCTCCTCCACCCCCATCAGCGGGCGTTGGCGCAGCTCGGCAACTTCCACTTGTAAGGCGTCAAACTTCTTTTCCACTGCTGCGACTTCCTCACGTAGGCCCTGTTCTAATTTCCTTTGGCTCTCCTCTAATTTCGTCAGCAGACACTCTTCCAGATTTTTCTGGCCATCCAGAAATTTGGCGGTTAGGTCCTCTGCTAACTTATTTTGGCTGTCCTTCAGGTCCTCTGCTAACTTCTTCTGGCCATCCTCCATCTTCTTCTGGCCATCCTCCATCTTCTTCTGGCCATCCTCCATCTTCTTCAGGTCCTCCGCTAACTTATTTTGACCGTCTTCCATCTTCTTCTGGCCGTCTTCTAATTTGGCAGTTAGCTCCTTGGTTAAATTCTTCTGGCCGTCCTCCATCTTGGTTTCCATGCCATTTAACTTTTCTAGCAATGCTGCCAATTTCTCCTCCATTTTAGTTGTTTGTCTTGTAAAGGGCATGCACTCACAGGAAAATTAGAGAAAATGACCTGCTCGGGTTTTGAAACCAGGACCGTCAGGTGTTGTGCTTGAGTTCGTAATCCAGCTTCTGACACCAGTTGTTGCGTGCCACCCCCTAGTGGCACCTTTGTTAACTGGATTACGCTGGGTATAAAGCACAATACCAATTACTGCTTAAAGAAATAATTATTTTTATTGCAGCCAGAAAAATACACTACTCAACAGCAATCATTACCTTACTCCAGTTTCCTCACGACGAGAATACTTTCCCTTTCACTTGTCAACAGACCACAGTTAATCCTCTTCGCTAATGAGTCCGCTCCCGTACGCTCGCTGGAAATAGCTGCACTAGGTCTGTCACTGTACTATACACTGTTTCACAAGCACCACAATCACTTCCTCGGTGTCAAGAGAATCAGCTTCACTAGGGGTTTCGCAAGTCACCACACTTCTGTCGCTCAAGATAATCGCTCGCACTAGCTCGTAAAACACAACAACAACAACTGCTTGACAGGTCGCTCTTATATAGCAGGCCGGTGACTCAATAAATGCTTCTAGATCCATCCAGGGTTCACGGCTTCTCGAGGTTTCCATCGCTGGTCCAGTCAAGAAAATTCTGGACTATCCCTTTGTCCTAGTAGCCCTGTTGCATAAGGCGCACGCAATACAGGAGGAAGGGTACAGCCCAGCCCTGGGGCTGTTGTGACTCATGCGGCGAGTGATGACACAAACTCACAGCCGTAACAATACCTTCTGAGATGCCCAACATAGAGCTCATATCTCAATTATGATATTAGAGCAGTTGGTAGAACTGACGGCATTTTCAAACATGACCGTGAGATATTCACACACATCAAATTTGGTTTCGATAGCAGCAGCCGTTTAGGAGTTTTGGGGTGGGGGAGGTACACACAATGAAGGACAGACTGACAGACAGATAGACAGACAGACAGGCAGGCACACATCTGCCCGGGTGATTTCATTAACACTACATTTTCATCATTTTTGAAAATGTGAAAAGTAGGCTAGTAGCGAAGGTTATATCCACTGGGATGAAAGACAAGAAAATAGAATGCCAATTAGGCGGAACTGTATTGGAACAGATTGACTATTGTACATAGTTGGGCTGTTTATTCTCTCAGAATGGAAGTATGGGGAGTCAAGGTGCAGAAAGGCCAATGTAGTGAGCTCTTAGTTACGATCTACAGTATTATTTTATTGTGTAACAAAGAAGTTGGTGTAGCGATTAAACTCCCCACACATCGCTCAGTATTTAGACTGGCATTGCTGTATGGATTTGAGGGCTGCGTAGATTCAGGATATCTGATACACAGCTAGAGGTAACTGATATGAACATAGCATGAATGTTTGCTGGAAGATATAGATGGAAGCAATGGCAGTAGGGTACTCGAATTGAAGAGATAAAGGGCAAGATATAAATGAACACTCTAGATGAAGCAGTTCATATGAGTCGAAAAAGATGGTGAGGTCGTGTTAAGAGAATGGGGAAGGAGAGATTACCTAAGAGGCAAATGAGCTCGGATGTAGAGGGTAAGAGAAGCAGAGGTAGACCTTGGAGGTGATGGTTCGATTCAGTGTTGAACGATTTCTAGGTGAGATGTGTAGATGCAAATGAGACCAGAGTGCTAACTGATAATAGACAATCATGAAGGTGACTTGTTCTCAATTAGAGGCTTGCTGACAAAGCTAGAAACTGAAAATCAAAAGAGTCTCATGAAAATATAATATAAAGTAAAATGGATAAAATCTCAAAGACCCAGCCATGAAGTGTACCCTGGTCCTTCGGGCCAAAGCCTAGCACGATAACCAATTTAACACGGGGTGGACTATGGCCTAGCACGAAATAAATATCTATTCAAAAATTCCTTGATTAAGAGCATATGATTCATGCATGTTCTTCTGAATACTGTACCGGAATAGATTTGTTAACAGGTGGTCTGGGCTGGACTGTATCAGTGGTCTAAAGTGTGAATTCTCATCTTCATATCGACCACTATAAGGGTTTTCTGCATGCATACTGAAGGTGAAATCTTATGTGGCACCTCATTTAAAGTCACTAGTTGCTTACCTTAATACCAATCCCTAGTGTTAGTGCCCTTGGTGTGGCACGCTTTTGGACAAACATCAGTTATACCGGAGGCTGTTTGTAACTTCTCAAAGCACAGCCTGAGGTTATATGGATCAAATCTAGACAACCAATACTCGAGGCAGCACTTAAATGAGAAATATTAGACAGGATGGGGATTGAGGTAGCTCACTGTTGCTTTCCTCCTTGATTTAATGAAGCAGAACTGATTGTATGAGCAGCGAACAGCATCCAGTAACTGTGCCTTGAATGCTATACCATAGTAGCTTCCATGTAATCATACCCACAAATGAGATTAAGACATCTGTGTAAAGCTAAAATTTACTCTGACCTGCAACAACAGACTAAGGCCAAATATTGCATTATTTAAGTATAAATGAGGGACAAAAGGTACACATTTTTCTGTAGTTCTATGTCACGGTGTCTATAGTTTGTGCTGGTAGCTTTACAGTCAAGTTGCTGCTCATCACGGTTTAAGTGTATTGCACTCGGGCGGCATTCTCAATATAACGTTAATACTCAGTATTCGTACCTCAGTCGACGATGGTCCTTTATCAGAGAAACAATCCAGTCGAACTCAACAATGTCTCATGCAATACTGGAGTTGTAAGCGTCGATGAAGGTACAGAAAATACCGTACCCCCCGCATAAGCGGAAAGTACATAATTCACAATGTTGCCAACTTACCTAGTCTCCCAGGTGAATGCTTAGCAATCTCTAAATACTACGGAATATTTTATACCGAACACAATAAATCAATTTCCAAGCCAACGCGTAGAAACACCCGTACGACCAGTTTATTGCCAAGTGACAGCCAGCTATTTAATCGACGCTCACGGTGGAAGGAAAACATGAATTTCAATTTCGATGGTATTTTTAATAACCTGCTGAGTGAATTGAAGTTACAATTTAGCATTTTAGTAGCGTTTAACAGTTACCTCGGCTGAAAATAATTGGGGTAATATCACGATATGGTACCTTATCTTGGGATACGTATTGAGACTCCGAATACAGAGGTCCCGGGTACTATTCTCGGCTCTTCCAAAAAAATTAATTCTTGTCTGAGGATTGTTACGAGGAACGCTCATACTTGTGAGACACAAATGAGAAGGAATGGATTCGATTCCTACCTCAGATGTCTTAGAAGAGGTTTCCTATAGTTTCCCGCAACTGCTTGTGGCAGAAGCCGGGATAGTTATTAATTTTCGGTCACAGAAAACTCCTTCCAATTATTTGCGACGTCTTGGTCCTGTAGTCCAGTGTACTTGGGTATGTGCTATTGTCATGTCCTTAGCAGTTTTTGTATTTTTACTTGAGACTAGGATTGCAAATGAGGCGGTCGTGGATTTAAATGAGGAACCATCCCAGCATTTACCTGTAGTAAAATTGGGGAGACCAAAGAAAATATTATCTGGAGCGTTCGAGGTGGAAATCAAACCTAACGTTTCTCAACTCTTGTCTCCTGAGACTGATAGTGCCTCGCTTCAAACCTCAGAACTAAGCAACACTGAAAATTGGCTTCTAATTCTTCAATAATAAATACCTTTGTAAATCTAGGAATTGAACTTGAACATCGGAGGTGACAGCGAAGAATGCTAGCCACTGTGCCATGAGATGGTCAGATAGAAATATGATTCGAAATACGTTTTACAGAACATGTCTAAATGTTTAATGGTCCGAGGTAAATAAATAGAAAGCTACAGTATGTTCCACGTAGAAAAACACAAGTTGGTAAAGTGCCAGCAAGTGTCATTACTACCCATTTAAATATACTGTATTTTCCCCGCCATCAATATTTAACGTACTGCAGGAAGAGATATATTACTTGAGGCTTCGTGTATAGGCCCTACACCATGTTATATTAAGGTCGTGATGGAGTAGATGTAAAAATGCTTCTTTCATACAAAGGGGCACCGGGTTCGAATTCCGGATAATACACGTGATATTATCAAGGTAATATGTCACGTCAGGTGGTTTGGATTCCAAGTTGCTTACGATCCCGAGGTTAACTGACAAGTAAATTTACAAGGTTTCCTTGTGATGACTTATCGTACGTTGAGGTGTACAATCGGGTGAGCATTAGCTTCTAGGTTTGCTCGATTGCACTTGATTTTGCATCGAGAGTTTTCCATTAATATTTCAGTCTCCCTCTGGAGGAAATTATGTGTTTGTTTATTTGAATTCCGGTGGGTCACGCCCCGTCACTGCACAAATTGAACAAAACCATGCTGGTCGTTGTACAGCATGGCTTTTGACAACAAAGGGTTTGACACGTAAGTTTCAGGGGATTGAGAAATTAGTACATGTGATTTTCATTGTGAAAATCCCGTAGGTATTAGCCTTGATTGAAACAAGTCAGTTTTATTTTGTGGAGGCAATTAAGGTCAACTGTTCATGCCACGTCACAAACCGAAATTCACGCCAAGAGAAGCTTTATCTCCTACACCACTATGGGGTTAGTTAAAACTGTAGAGTAATTGAAATTCAGAATTGAGATGGTTGAAATACTGAATATTATTAAGGTATTCTACAAGTTAAAGTACAGGTTATCACACTGAGAATGCACCTCATTGCGTAGTGACTGCCACATCGGAAGCCCATTTTCGATTCGTGGCTCTGCCAAGAAATTTAATTCCGGTCTGAGCGCAGGAGCGGGGTGCAATTAGCCTCGTGAGGCAAACCTCAGAAGAGGTGGGTTCGATTCCTACCTCAGCCACCCGGGATGGTACCTAACTTAATGGCATGGCCGCTTTCTACCTAAATCCTACCTCAATTACAAATACACACACACGTATAGACATCACAGTGACACAGGCTATCAGACATATTGTGCACACACCCAAGTACACGGGGATACAAGACCACGAAATCGCAAAGCCCCTAAAGAATCAACAACATCAACAACAACCCACTCTGAGAGGTGCTGTTCACTTAACATCGTTCTTCAAAACCTAGGAGTGTGGGTTTGATACTGCCCCAGTTTGATGGCACTTAAGTGTGTTTGATAGCTACAGTAGAGTTAATTGCACGTTAACGATTTGGACACTGTGGCATCTCTAAGGTCACAGCAAGTAATGCGAATTTAATTTTTTAAGAGTTGTTGTTTTGTCTTACGTACCTTATTTACGGACCAAGGACAAATGGGTGTCTTTAAATTCCATGGTGATCCATATATCTGTATCATTTCATATGAACTGGCTGCGTGGAGCAGCGGTAACATTCTCGACCGCTGTTCCCAATGTTGCAGAATTGAATCCTGGTGCAGTCAGTTGACATTTATGGGTGCGCAAATGAGAGGAAGACGTGTTGGTAGATTTACTGCCACGTTAAAGATCCCCTTCGGGGAAAAATTCTGGAACCGTGGCATCTCAGAAGTTAAGAGAGACGTGAAATCAATATTGTTATTATAATTATTATTATTATAATTATTATTATTATTAATATCTTAATGAATAGATGGGTAGATGCCACGAGACTTAAAATGAGGTATTATCTAGGCATTTTCCTGAAGGGAGTGTGGAAAAACCGGGGGAAAACCACACTCACAATATCACAGGTTATCAGAGAAAATTCCACATGGAACCAAATACACGGGGCTGAGTGACCAAGATGTACAAGCTCTTTAAATGAAACAACCACAAAAACAAACCGCTAATTGAAGCAAAACCAAGCAAGCTTGTAGTTTAACGTGACCGTTAATCTCGAGATCATGAGCCACGGGACCTCCTTTTTACGTGGAATCCGAACCACAGGACATGGCATTTCACTTCGAAAATCTCACATGCATTGACCGGGAATCGAACCCGGACCGCCTTGGTGAGAGGCATACAGCTAGACCGCTGAGTCACCACGCCCCCTAAACCGCTAATTGATGCAACCAGATACACTGAACATTTACCTGTTTTTGTTTTTGTCGTTATTTTATGTTAGGGGCTTGGGACAACTTAGTCATCAGCCCCGTGTTCTTGGGTATGTATATGCGTGCAATTTTTTTGATAACCTATGTTTCTGTGATGACCGTAGTATTGTGTGTAGCTGAAATTATGAGGTTCGAGAATAGGGTAGATACCACGAGACTTATGGTATTATTTCGGGATTTTCCTGAAGGAAGTGTAGAAAACCCCGGGGAGAAAATCACACTCAGGATAGCCACTCACACCACCGGAATTCCAACCTCCGATACCCGGACATGCTGCAGTCGTCTTGAGTGATTTTACTGAAACGGCTACGCTAGTATGTTCCCAGGGAAGAACACCGAAATATACCGAGCATCACGCGGTTAAAACGCGTCATCACTAACTAAACCTTACTGTGGGTGATGTTAACATGGCACACAAAGTTATATGCCTCCTCTAATTTCCATCTTGTTAGCCTGGCACGCAGCAGGTGGCAGACTCTCTCCAGTTAGCACGCGAACCTCTACTCAGGACACAACTTCTCAAATTAACAACCCAGTTTTAAATTAATGTCGAACATTAATCTTGAAATTGACCCGAGAGGAAGTCAGCTAGTTAACGGTTCTGTTTACACATTTTTTCCTAGAGAATTAGTGTTTAGTACCGGGCTGAGTGTAATCGCCATGCAATACTGAAACGGCAAATAGCTCACTTTTCTAATGAAATCCTTAAAAAACGGGCCGTATTTAAGGGGAAACATTCAGCTTATTAAGAAGCTTTGTGGTGTTTGAAGCCATATTTTCAGTGTTGCCTTAGTAAACAAGAGTTTAGTGCTTTTCAGTCGGTCAACACGAATGTACCCAAAAGAGATGGGTTATGCCCTAATCCTGAAATAAATTACATGAGATTAATAAAACACTAGGATGACCAGTTTCGATCGTCAAGCGATCATCATCAGATCCATTACACTTAGGCTACAAAATTTATGTTTGAAATACAGGTGAAAATATTTACAATATGTACAATTATTTAGTTGCAGTATTGGTACTGCAACTGTCAGTGTATGCTAAATGCAGTATATATGTTAGGTGAAATGCTAAATGGTGATAGCTATCCGTAGATTGTACTTTAGAGAGATTATATGGTTGTAAACTATCGTTAAACTATAACATTTTAGGCTAACTACTTATCTGATTGTCTTCCGTACAACAGCTACTCGCAGTTTTCGTGCTCACTGGAACACAACCGACCGCACAGTGAATAAAGCTTCGCTGTCCTTAACGTCACTGGTCTCGGGTTATAAAATCACTATAAATATCATTTGAAATAATTGAATATCACTTGGCCGACATATTGGTTTGCATTTCTCCTGATTTGGAAAGTTACAAATTTGTACTTAGTTAATATTCCTCCATCACCGTAAAACTTCAGTTTAATTGCTTATATACTGTAGCTTCGGAAATGTTGTGAACCGGCAAAATATATTTTATGTTCGACCCCGACTATTATATGTCAGAAAACTGTACTGTAATGAGGCTCATTATAACACTATTTTTCATTATGGAACAGTTTCTCCCACCAATCAGAGCTCAAGGAACAGTTGTTTGACCAATTAGATAATTAGATGCGCTGAGTTCCATGGCCTTCTAATTTAAATTTCACTACCTGGCCTAGTGTCATACTAGGGATATCGAGGAGGCCATGGTCAAATACAATGCATTCTCTGCGTCTTATGCGCTCTGTTCAGCACATAAAACTGGCGAAATCTCGACAGATATTTATGAATATTTATGTTCGAACATAAAATAGTTATAATAATTATCGTCGAACATAAACAGTCGTATGCAACTCGCCTATAATGGTAATTAAGACACTCGTATGGAAATTATAAAACTCGCATACGCTCGTTTTATAAACATACTAGTGTCCTAATTATTGCCATTATAGGCTCGTTGCATAATGTACTGGTATAGACGCCACGTTGGATTTTATCATATATAGCCTATAGAATAATATGCCAGCAAATGAATATCCTAATGATATTTCATTATACCAAGTTACATTTCTAGATTAGGACACAAGAAATAAAAACGAAATTTTAATGAATTTGGACAGCCGCCATTTTTAATTTCTCATAAAATACTATTAGATTAGACATCAATATAGTTTATTAAGGCTTGTATGAAGATATACCGTGCCAGGATTCACAGCGCCCGAATGAAATCTCGCGAGAAAATTCCATTTAAATAACTACGTTTCGCGTCACCGCCATGTTGAATTTGTGCCCTTCAGGTTATTGAAAGTATCATTGGTGAACTTATGTTAACAGCTTTTATCAACATACACAATTTCAATTTGATTGCTGTAATAGATACGTAGATATTGGGAAACGTCTAAACATTTTAGATGGCCGCCATGTTTGAATGTTATATATGTAGGCCATATAGTAATATACCATTAAATGTAGATTTTTGTATAGGTTCATTAATCAAACATTGACTTCGATCGCATGATTAGGACACAATAATAAAAACTAAATTTAAAAATTTCGCACAGCCGCCATCTTGAGGTTATGAAAACAATTGAATTATATTAGATGCCAGTGGATTAAAATGTGTATAAACATTTATCGTACCAAGTTACAATGCGTTCGGATGATTAAATGATGAGAAGGGTCCATTTAATTGTTTCAATTTCGCTGGGTTGCTCTGTTGGTTTTGTACCTAACAGGTTTTTTAAAGTTACATAGATGAACGTCTAGTTTTGCCCTTCATTATCGTACAAAATTCCAGGGAGTTATCTGTAAGTGTTTCGGAGATGCAGAATGCTAGTGAAATATTTCACGCGGCCGCCATGTTGGATTAGTGAAACGTATTAAAATTTGGAAGGCTCAGTCGAGGTCGGACGAGATATTAGTATGTATTTACCGAATTTCATTGAAATAGCTTGGGCCGTTTAGATTTTATTACTGACACACACACACAGGGGCAAGAGGTGATCTCATTAGCCTATTTTTTCAAAGATTAAAAAAGCCTAAAAATGAAAAGTACAAAATTGGATGTAAACTTGGGAGATATAAGGGAAACGGTGAAGGTCAGCACAAAGCATGGACCAAATTTTGAAAATGGGATAAAGTTGGGCATAGTTACGATTTGAAATTTGTAAACTTAGAGCTTTTCTTCTGAGAGTAGGACTTGTGATTTTCCTTGGAAATGTATCTAATTGTTGTACCAGATTTATTGTTTTGGCACCTTTATCTGTGAGTTCACACTCGATACGTTTTGATGTTTTCTATTCTGTGTATGTTGTTGATGTTAATGTGTTTTAGGTGTAAGGGATGTCTTGGTCATTAACCCTGTTTACATACTGTAGGTGTATGTTCTATTTCTTTCATAACCTGTGTTTCCGAGGTGCCTGTATTAGTGTTTACATACTGTAGGTGTATGTTCTATTTCTTTCATAACCTGTGTTTCCGAGGTGCCTGTATTAGTGTTTGTATTTATAATTATTAGGATCAAGATTTACCAGGTGTTCCGAGACTTGAAATAAGGTAATTACCTGGACGGAATGTGAAAATACTCGGGGAGGAACACACTCAGAATAGCCACGATAAGTGCCGGGATTGGAACCACGGACCTCCGGACTTACTGCAGCTACCATCGCATTTTTGGTGAGCGATTTAACTGAACATCTATGCAGTGAGGTGTGTACGTTGCTCGATTTAGGCTATGTTTAAGGGAAAATGTGCACATTTGAATTTATTCACGAGTTTACGAAGTTTTTAGGTGCTATAAAGTGTTGTTGCTGATGATTCTTTCCGGGCATTGCGACATCGTTGTCATAAATCCCCGTGTCATTGGGTATGTGTAGAATTTTTGTGATAACCTGTATCACTGTGATGTCTGTACTAGTGTGTGTGTACATGTAAACGAGGTAGGATTTAAGTTGGAAGCAACCGTCGCATTAAGTTAGGTATCATCCGGGCATTTTCCTGGAATAGGAGTGGGAAACCACGGAATATCACTTCTAGAATGCCTGAGGTAGGAATCGAACCCACTATTCTCAGTTTTGTCTCACAAGTCTGAGTTTACCCCATTCCAGCCCTCAGACCAGAATTCAATTTCATTTCAGAGCCAGGGAATCGAACCCGTTCTTCCGCAGTGACAGCGAAGAATGCTTGCCACTACACAATGAGGCGGGATATATAATAATGTAATACCATGGCCATAAAGAAGTAAATTTTGTAACAAGTGAACTACATGGCATTTGATGTGCTACGTCACGTTTATAACATGTTGTTATGAGATTGATGTTTCTCCACATTGTTATTTGCATTATTAATCGAATTGTTCAGTAACATACGCTAACAAAATTAGTAGCTAGCACTAGATCCCATTTGGAGATTACGAATTCTTTTTAGGCTCGTCCCCAGTAGCGAGCTGTTGTATGTAACGTAATGGTTACTGTAACCACCTTATCGTTTGGACGCCACGTCCCTATTTGCCGGTCGTATTTTCGTATTTGCCGTTTTACCCGTCTGACACCAACGGACATCGAATATTTGATGAACCTGATTGGACCTTGGATTCACAAACGCAACAGAAAGTTCAGAGAGTCAATATGTGAGCAGGATAGATTAGCAGTAACATTACGATAGGGACTCGTTTATAATTTTACAGTACCAATTCCGTATATCAAAGCAGCGTATTCGCGTTATTCTTGCAGTCGTCACCTGTCTTATTCAACTCAGTACCAATTTACCTCCATACATCGTCCTTCAAATGCATTTTATAGTGAGTGGCTACTTGGCTCAGCGGTAATGAACTCGCCTGCTGTCTAGCCAGTTGGCATTTGAGGGTGCGCAAATGTGAGGGAGCCGTGTCAGTAGATTTACTGGCACGTTAAAAATCCCCTTCGGAGTAACATTCTTTCACCCCGAAGTCTCTAAAACCGCAGTTGTTAAAAGGGGAGTAAAATCAATAACACTAGGCCTATTATTATTAGCTTCTTAGAGTAACCCCTATCCCATGGGTCCCATAGGAACAGTTTGTTTCTGCTAATTTCAATTTACTCAAAACACATGGCATCGTCCCATTCCATAGCAATCCTCTGGTTGCACTACAATTGGTTCGCAGGAAACGTATTACTCTTTCAAGCCACGAGTGCTGGTGACCGAGGTGGCAACTACAGGGTCTTTCATATGAAATAAGAGCGCCAAGCGGCGGCTTTGTTAACCGAAGATGCGGTCACCTTGGCCGTGCTTGTGGCGCGCCATGGCCCCCTGCTGTAGTATTGAAAGCGCGCGCATAGCACATACGAGAACTGGTGTTTTTTTTTTCAAGTTCCGATGGACTGTATAAAAATAACAGATTGACATTACCAAACTTGACCTTGCAATACGCGTGCAGGTGCTCAGTCGCCAGTCTAAACCTCAAGTGCTAACATGGTGAGACAATTATCATTGAAACATCGTATTTTTAATGTAAAACTTAATTTAAATACGAGTCGGCTCGACGGGTACGTGGTGCATTTGTTCAGCAATTTCCTGATGAAGTGCCACCTTCACTAGCACAGATTCACGTAATTGCAAATAAGTTTGACACTACTGGCTCGGAGCTCAATAAAAAAAACATGCCCGCACACGAACAGTTTTAACAGAGGATGAGCTAGATGACATTGGCGAGAATCTTGAACGGTCTCCGAATAAATCACTCACAAAATTTGCACAAGTAGGGGTTTCGGTTTCATGAACAATAACTAACTAAAGTAAGATTTCAGCATTGTACACTCGCTAGCAAGGCCGCTGCATCATTTAGGATTGTACACACGCTTAAAGCAGGGGGCCTTGGTGCGCCACAAGCTCGGTCAAGGTGATCGCAGCTGCGGTTAACAAAGCCGCTGCTTGGAGCTCTTATTTTATATGAAAGACCCTGTTTACTTGGTTTACTTATGTCATGTTGTCAACCTACTTGGTTAACAGGTACTGTCGCGCGGGTAGGATTTGACTCAGCTCCAGTAGCCTGTCATAGCTTTGCTCTCCGTGGTGACATTAGCTCCTTTTGTGCTTAGCTGTGCTGTTGTGAAACAATTAGAAACACTTCATTTTTTAACCCGCCCGTTAATATCAATTTTTCCGTTCACAATTCACAATAGAGTGGAACTTGGATAATTTGAACCTCAAGGGACCAGTTAAACAATCCAAAAATTCGAATTAAGAAAGTTCTTTGAAAAGGGTAGAGAAAATATATTGTATTACGTTTACATAATGATTTACGTTCAACAAAGCAACTGTACTGTATAAAGACTGTATCGTGATTAACCTCAAAAGTTTCAAATGATAAAATAAAACCAAAATGTACTATTCACCTACTTAACGACAGTAGTAATCCAGAAATGTAGATAAGTCTTAGAGAAATCTAGCTTACAATTTTTCAAAAATGTTTGAGATTTTTACCTGTTTTCCTACAATTAAGTCTCGCGGCCATCCCAAAAGAATGTAACAAATTTAAGGAATGGAAAACAGAATCACTTACGTCATTTCTACTTTCTAAATAACGTCTAAGTTCTGTGATGCGGTTTGTCATTTTTCGGGAATTCCTCACCCAACTGTTTGGCTTCCGATCGGCTTTTTACTCGTAAAAACTTCGAATTATCCAAAATATAATTCGAATTAACAACGATTTTTAGCATTGATTGTATATAAAATGCTAGGGACCAAGAGAAAAATTCGAATTAAAGAAGATTTCGAATTATAGAAGTTCGAATTAGCCACGTTTCACTGTATAACTTCTGTCTAACACAAGTAGCTCGCGCAATGCTGCTCTACTTATGGGCAGACTGCTCTTCGGCATCACTGCGTCCCCCTGACTGTCCCGCGAGGCTCTGGCTGCTGTAATCAACAAACGCTGGCGCAGCCTAATTCAGCGGCACTCGTATCTTGAAGGGCTAATACCAAGTGACCGCTGTTCAGCCCTATGATTTGAAGGTTGCAGGGTGCTGCATGGTCGAGTGATGTCCTCAAGCCTACTGCAACCCCCTTTGTGTTAGCAGCAAAAACCAACAGGCAGAGGCTCGCAGGTCTTGTAACAGAGCGCGCTGGCAGTAGGTGGTTCAGAAGGTGTCTCCACGTGTTACAATTCGAGTATTACACAAGTTAGGACAGCAAAGTCGCTCCTTGCGTGAGCTCCTTCGTGTTGTTGGTTTTTCAGCGAATCCCTTCGACTGTTGAATTGCAAGTAAGTCATGCAGTCGAGCGGGTTCTCGTGCGTGCATTGTCTATATTGGCGTTCCAACAAGCTGCACTGAGTTCCTATTTTCTGTCTGCAAATCTTGAAAAGATACTGCAGGCTTGTAAACGAATCACCAGTAATTCGAAGGCTAGTACTGTATTTATATCACTGCTTTAGCCCTTCTGAATCGAATGCCTCTTTTCCCCACTATTGGCCCAATTAATTTAATCAGACGCTCAAAGTCTGTTATGTAAGAGACATGCTCATAAAATTTTTGTACTGGCCTGTGATTTCTTGACTTTTAAGAATACTCATTAGACTCAATCTATCCTCTTCTTTTCTATTTTTGTACAAGTTTTCGATCGAGACGTGTTTTTTTCTCTCTTCTGCTTTAAATGACGTAGCGTATTAAAAGTAGCGCAGATAACACAACCTCCATGTCCGACTGTATCACTGAAGATGAATAGTGTTCACAGTCGAGCCGAGCGTTCAAAACGAACATCTCTGCTCCTCCATGTTGTGTTATGTAACGTAACGTGCTCTCCGCGAATGTTACATTACGAGTAAATGTTACATGTCAGCTGCCACCCCTAGAGGAATCTAGCTACCTAAACGGTTACGTTACATAAATCAGCTCGCTAGTGGCAGGACCTTTGTTATACGAGTGCGCATCGGCCAGGCAGTGGTCCTAGAGGAGTGGTGGGAGGCCATCGGATTCATTCAATGCGCACAGCAGCAGTCAGTGCCAATGCCAATGCGAGTGCACTGCCCTGCATCTCCTACCTGTCCCACAACAGGGCCGTTGAGAGCGACCACATGCCCCAGGACTAGAACTTGCGGGCTCCTTATTTTCTAATCGTCCCGTGTCATTATCCTGGAAGTCTCGAATCCTCCGCCCCACCCTCCGAAAAAATACTTCGATGTAATTAAGTATACCTAATTAAATGGGCGTTTCCTGGTTATTCATAGCTCTATTATTGTCTCGCATTGATTGTTTTACTCTACTTCTTGATTTTGATCAATGTGGGTTTTAGTCAATTTTGGTGCTTGTGACCGTTTATACTCACCACAAGGGCAAGCTAGACGCTTTTCAGAACCATACAAATTAAATTGATTTTTCAAATTTTGATTTAGAAACTATCCTCCTAATAACAACTTTTTAATTTCAATATGTCATACATTAAATTAATAACTCTTGAAACTTGCAATATTCCTGGAATAGAAGCTAAAAACTCAGCCGGTTATTTGATATAGTGTGATGAATATTATCGCGAATCAGAACTGTTTCGCTACTTTTGTGGGAAGATCCCAACTTTTCACCGTTCTTCCTGTGACAGGAAGTCAACTTTTACAAACGTTGTCACTCACCCCACTCTGGAACTCTTGTAGTACGGTGAATTTATTAAGTTAGCCCACAGGTGTAGCAGACTAATTAGTGCGGCGTTTACCTGGTAGCTTATTTGATTGATACATGGCGAATGAGATAATATTACTTGATCTAATATACAAGTACTCGCTGTTACAAATATTACCGACTGGATACTTATGTGAAGTGCTAGACACAGACTGACGTAGCTTTTCACATTGCAGACTACAGAAACGGTGAAATGGAAGACGCTGACGAAATATTAGTAGCAGAAGGCAAACTCGAAGAGGTATCAAGAATTGTCAACATCTCTCAACCTATATATCAGGTCAGAATCCGCTCGCTTGCCCCAGCCCACATTCGCAGGGAACCTTACGCGCGCAACGATACTCCAATCAGGTGTAAGCGCCATCTTCTTAGCGTCAAAACGTGAGTGGTGTTTAAATCAATAGCACCAAATCTCGTCGAACATTTCCGTACCTTTGTTCGTAATTGCGCGCTATTCCCGAAGATTCTCCGAGCACACACGAAGGTAGTATTTAGCGCACAATTCAGACTTCATGGGCCTCGGAACCTTTATGCATCTGTGATTGCATATATTCTACATATTTATTTCAACAAGATTTTATTCATGTTTCAAAGCTGATGTGAGAAAGACGTTGCCTGTAGACCAGAGGACAACAAAGGAATACCCGTACGTGCTTTTTCTACAACTTTCACCGAGTGCGGACAATGGAGAGAGGAGGAGATCGGCAAACATCTGGTAACCACATGGGCTTAGACAACGCGAAACGGTCATTCAACCAAGCGGGTAGATACGAAAATTTCAACGATTACTTACTAGATGAACCCCGCCCATTTGAGAGAAATTGGAGCAGTAATTAAAATGCAGAAACAGGAATTACACCATCGTATAGGGGACAATCCCAGCCTCTCAGAAGTATTTTCAAAATTTGAATTGAGTCATTCTGTGATTTTTGCCAGAAGTAAAACGAAATTAGGGGGCGGATTTGAAACTACCAATAGCAGCGAGGGACGCGAGACGCGACCAAATCCCGCCGAAATTAAGGAACAATGAAGGGAATTACGGAGTTCATTATTTAAGGATCCAGCGATCGGATTTTGGATTAAAAGAAGCCATGAGGCATTGAAAATGAGGACGTTCGAATGAGCTAATTTACCTATTCATGCGAGTGATATTATAGAATAAAATTCTAAAAGCTCCCCACTCCGAGTACTTCTTCGACAAATCATATAAATAATAGCTGGACACGCAGCGAAAACAGTTCTACTTTGGGCGCTCCAGAGGCGCGAGCCCACGATCGACGCGTTATGATATTAACAAAAATTTTACAAGTTCTACAGTTCTACTTTGGGCGCTGCAGATGCGCGAGCCCACGATCGTCGAGTTCTGATATTAACAAAATTTTTACAAGTTCTACAGTTCTACTAGCACTGTATTCGCGACTGCGAATCGGAACAGTACCGCGAGTGTGCATACCGTTGACAGTACGAAACAGTATATGGTAGAGATAGCCACACGTGCTATTAGCAGCAAAGTCAGTGAGATAGGAACCTATGAACTATCAGCTGAATTGAGTAGGTTGATGATGGCTTTAGGAAGTAGGGGCTACACACGCGAGAACCGTGCATTGTAATAATAATAATAATAATAACTCACAGTGGACCTTTGCTTTGGTGATTTATTTTTTGGAAACCGTTTGTAAAATTCTCCTCCTTGCAAGATGAACCAATTGATCCAGAAGGCTGATATCAAGGACCAGATCATCACCAAGATGATGTATACGAGATAAGTAGATATTGCATGGGGCATGTTTGCCATAGCGCATCCCATCATGGGAGTCGGATAAGTTTATCTCGATCATAAGTAATTATGATAAAATAGGTATTTTGGACACAGCAGGCATGTTTTGTGTAAATTTGTGTATATTTGTCATTTATGATTTTTTTTTGTGTTTTTACCATGTAAGATTCGTATATGAGCATCAAATCTTGTTTAATTGTGTTTTGTTTGAGGGTCTCAGTAACTTTGCTGAATGCACATTTAAGGGAATAATTGGGTTGATAGTGCTTACGCACGACCATAACGTAAAAGCTAGTATGGGGGAGATAGCTTGACATTGTGACAAAGACCAGTAGTGACACTGAAATTAGGTGAACAGTAAGTAAGGTATTGAAGACCACACCAAGGAAAGGAAAGGTAAGATGGAATGGCTCGATGACAATATTATTCAGAAAAGGTTGAGAGTTGATCCTTGGTTGAGCTGAAATTAAAAACGGAAGGGGTATTCCCGTGTTCTACGATGATATAAATGATAAGTGAATTAATGGCGGAGGCGAAATTCTCGCGAATCTACGATGATATAATTGGTAAGTGAAATGATTGAATTCATTTTCTGATTAGGGTGCACTATAGCTCCGTCGGAAAGGTAACTGTACAGCTCGAGCCCAAGGCAGTCATACGGAAAGCAGGTATAAAGATTGTGGTCAGCCGTCTGAATTCTGAAAGGAGCAGCGAAGGTCGTTGCTTGCCCAGCTGGTTTATTATGGTGTGAGGGTGTATGTCACAAGGTCGGGAACCACTTTGAATGGTATTGTTTTCTTTTGTGAGGGAAGGTAGTCGACCTTCCCAGGGTTTGTATTTTTTACCGCTCAGGAAGCGATGTCATGTCTTGTAATATCATTTTGAGTGCATTCATTATAGTTGTTTGTTTATTAAAAGTAACGGGGCACCGGCCACCGAAGTGTGTTTATTTGATGCTTCATGTATTTTGACTTGTTTTGGTTTACCGTAATTAGCAGAGTTATGGCTCTGAGTGAGTTAATTGTTTTATAAGCTAGAACATGCACACATGCCTGTGGCCTAGAAAAAGCCTGTTGCCTTCATCATTGGACTCTTGTGAGGAAGAATGATGATTGTACGAGAAAGCCTGTCCGAACCCCAAAAACCAATTTTGCAATTGTAAACATGAGTGCGCATTTTTGACAGAATGGCTGGGCTATTCAGACCACAGTTTGATGAATTAAGTCTGTTGACATTTTATTTTTGAACTTGAAGCAGTGGACTGCAGTGAATTAGATTATTTTCTTTTCCTGGTTTCAGCCAGTATGATTATAATTTATCTTTTGCTATTTGATTTGTTGGTTAGAATCTTAGCTTGTGTTCAGAATAATTTAAGGGAGTATATTTTGTTGTTTTATTGTCTGTGGATGGGAGCAAGTGGGAGATGCTATTTTGTGAATAAATTATTTTACATTAGGAGTTCTCTGACATACTGATTTTAAGTTAAGCCTCCTGTGATCCTTGATGATATCCCTAGGGTGTTTAAATTAAGTTAGAGCCACACCGAACAGACCATTACCCCCAGCTAGAGTCGGCATCCTAGGAGCCATTGAAGGGTACAGTATCAAGAATTGTCAACATCTCTCAACCTATATATCAGGTCAGAATCTGCTCGCTTGCCCCAGCCCAGATTCGCAGATAACCTTACGCGCGCAACGATACTCCAATCAGGTGTAAGCGCCATCTTCTTAGCGTCAAAACGCGAGTGGTGTTTACATTAATAGCACCAAATCTCGTCGAACATTTCCGTACCTTTGTTCGTAATTGCGCGCTATTCCCGAAGATTCTCCGAGCACACACGAAGGTAGTATTTAGCGCACAACTCAGACTTCGTGGGCCTCGTAGCTTCGCTCCGTTTAAAAAAAAGTCATGAGGAAATATTTAAGATTTCCGTCTTACTGTCGCAATTCGAACCTCTGATCAGAATTATAATAAACAAAGATATGGAATAAATTTCCAATTACTGGCTAACCGTAAAATATGTTTGCTAACTAAAATACTAAATATTAAACCCTGATAATAAATGGAATTGGATGTAATTATTTGGCCCGTACGATTAATAATAATATACCTTAACGATGTAACATTGCGTTATATATTATGAAATGACCTTACTTGATAATAATAATAATAAAATATAATAATAATAAATGAATTTAAACAAAATGCCGTGATTATGATCAGAGCCGTTGTAGCGGACGGAAGATTCGTTACAAGTCGGTCAAGAAATATTTGCCCAAATGACAATATAGGCTACATAATATAAATTAAATAATTAAGTAAATAGCCGAAACTGGTAGCTAAGCTGGCTGTACACGTGTGTTCTAGCCCTACCGTAGATTTTTAGACTGATCATATGGTGATAATGACAATGGTACATCGCAAAGCGTAGTCGTTTTTATTGAAAGAACTGTTTAATAGGAAATTCGTATACTAAAACGTTACATCTAGCCTACACAGAAATAAATCGAGTCTAATTTGTATTCGAATGCCGAAAAGGATGAGGTCATGAGTTAATGCTGAATCTGTATTATTCCATTGAGGCTCTGAGATTTAAACATGGCCACAGCTATTGAGTTGTTGTTGTTTCATTTAGGTAATTGGATATTGTGATCATTTCAGCCCCGTGTAGTTGGGTTTGTGTAAAATTGGTCTGATGACCTGTGCTATTGTGGTGTCTGTATTAGCACGTGTAATAGCCGACACTGGTAGCTAAGCTGGCTGTAGACGTGTGTTCTAGCCCTACCGTAGATTTTTAGACTGATCATATGGTGTTAATGACAATGGTACATCGCAAAGCGTAGTCGTTTTTATTGAAAGAACTGAGATAAGGAATGGTATGGAGACGACCGTGGCCTTAACTTAGGAACCATCTCGGCATTTACCTAGTGTAGAAATGGGAAGCCCCGGAAAACCTCATTTAGGATGGTCGCAATTGGACGATTCACGAGATTGTGTATATCCCGTTCCATCCTTCTGACCAGAATTAAATTTATTGGCAGAGCTGGGAATCGAACCTAGACCTTCGGGGTGAATGCTAATAATGCTAGTCGCTTTACCATGAGGCGGTCACAGCTATTGGGCACTTACATCTGACCACGTGAGGCAGGTGCTTTAGCTTCTTAGACTCACAAAGAAACGGCAGCAAATTGATGTTTAACTTTATATTCAAAAACACATGAAAAGAAAGTCTTTGAGATCTAAAGGGAAGAGTGATACAGCTTCTTTAGTTTGGCTCCAGGCCTGCTTCAAGAAAGGGATGAAGTTAAAATGGAACCTTACCGGAGTAGCACGTAGGTGTCTGAAAAGAGTGCATTCTTTCCTAAAAATGTATCTAGCATAAAGTAAAGGGCAAAGTAATCTCAGCTTCTATCCAACAACTCTCTCCCTTCCACTACCGTTGCCGTGAATTCTGAGCTTCCTGAAACGTAGTGCCGTACTTAAGCTATTTGTAATAAATGCGTATAGTATAGTCGTACAACAAAGGCACCTAATGAAGCTCACCGAAAAACAGAAACACACTCACTTGAAAGAGCACAATAAGGCAGTGTTCCAAAGCTCAAGTTTATAAGTATTAACTAGCTGCTAGCAACTACTCACTAAGTACTATGTACTACGGGGCTTTGGAACATATGGGCTTGAAGCATGGCCTCCTTCATGGACTTGTGTTCTGAAACACACTAGGCTTACATGCCGGTGCCAAACTGAAGTGCAAAAAGGCAGTGCTGCAAATCATCTCTTTCTTCTCGGCATTAACTCTTCTTGAAGAGGTATCCATTTTTGCTTCAAGTAAAAGTCAAAGAAAAAAGACTATTCACTGATCGCGTATGGCTCATGGCTGGCTATATCTTTAATTGTCAGTATGTTGGTATTGGACCAAATCGGCCAGAATAAGCCGTGAGAACTTTGGCTTGCACCTATCACATTTTGACTATGGCAGTGGGCATCTTTACATTTTTCTCACCACGAGAAATTATATTCCCATTGTGAAATTCATCGCCGCTGAAATTTAAAAGAATGATTTGGGATTTCTTGAAAGCCTTGGAACCTTATTTTAACAACGCAGAAATGCGATATGAATAATTATTTGAAATTGATAGTTGCTAAACGGCTAGTGTGTTCTTCCTGAACCCTGGACTGCGTCATCAAGGACGTCACACCCTTTGCGATCTGTGCGATTGATGCACGCGAAGTTTGTGCTGGAAAAAATGAGTGTACAAATTACTGAATATAATGCTTTTTTGAAGCTAAACACGTATTTGCGTGAGCATTATTACACGCCACAACATTGTATAAGTGAAGGAATTAGTAATTGAGCGATATTTCGAAGTTTTTTGGTACTTCTGTGAAAGTGCAGTGACCACATGGTCTAACTGTGTGCGGCAAGGCCACGAGGCTAACATCCACCTTTTATCTGACAGTGAAAATTGCATCTAAATCGTTAATAATTTACAACAATAAATATGAACCGTGAATTGGCATTCTTAGTATTACTATAAATTTCGAGAACGCAACGATCTTGCTCGATAATTTCACAACCTGAAAAGTAGTAAACAGACACCATCAGTGCGTCCAAATATAAGTTGCAGACCTTTATTACATCAATTATTGTGTTTGCGAGCGAATAGAAGCTCTATTGCATTATCCATCATAAACCGATTTACATCAAGATCTTCCTGAAGTTCATGAATAAATTAAGGTATGTTTTCTTCCTAGTGGTAAAGATTGGCTTTTCATTTCATCAACCGATGTGTTAGTGAGCCAGTGTGTGCCCAATTTTCGCTATTGTTAGCGTGTGATATTTTATTACCCCTGAGTGAGGTAATGTTGTGTTCTGGTACATACAACACCACTTCAGTGTTTTTGCTGTTGTTGCTATGTGTCATCATGGCCATTAGCTGAAACTAAAACACAATATGAGGGATTTATTATGAAAAATAAACAGAAATTAAATCGTGCAGCCTAATAAAATTAAACCAGCGTAATAAATCAAACGAACTAAATAAGAGATGGGCATTTCTAAACTTGAATTATATTTTATTGTATGACTGACACCTGGAACAGCTTATTATTGGAATATCAACTATAGAACAAGCTGACACGAACTTTGAGACGATAAGTTGCAATGTCACGGAACCCCAGTATACGTGGATTATTGACAACTATGTGCGGCTAGATGCTTTTGTAGCTGTGCCACCGCCAACGATTTGCATGCATTTAGATGACAATCCAATGCAAACAGTATTTGGATTTGCGTAGGATGGAGTGCCATTGTTATTATTATGTGTTTAATTTTAAGCCTGCTATTTATTTATTCCAATTGTATTATGTGTGTAATAACTTAGTTTTTTTATTGTTAGACTGGTTGCTTTAACAGCTTTGTATTTTTCTTCGTCATAGATGCTTATCATCAAGAATTAACTTCAATAAGGATTTAGCTAGTGGATTAATTTAAATTTAAATGTTGGAAGTGACACCTTCATAGCTTAGTCTATTTTCTATTGCTGCATTTAATATAAATTTATTCTTGTGGCATGTGGACAATTGGTATTCTTGATTCGCCGTAAATTCGATGATGTGACTATTCGTATTTTTAATTGGATTTTTGTAATTGCTTAGGGATTTCATTACGTGTCACATTCTTAGTTTTGAATTTTGAACTTCATTCTACTTTTGAAATTAACACTTTCAAGATGGCCAACTTAAAGTCAGTTTACGGGAGAATTATTTATTTATTTATACATTTTATTTTTATTAGCTTTGCGGACTAGCCGATATTTTCGAACCATCCGAGGTAGGACAGGAATTTGTTCTGGTTCAATAATTTTTAGCGAATTCCACTTAAGCCTGGACTATTCATTCCTAGATTGTCTTTTTCTTTGGGGGTGTGCTTCCTCGGCATTTCTATGACAGCCTCTCACCGTACCCGATATCCCTAGGTTATTAGTCTCGTGTCGGGGCTGGTCTGAGGACACATCCCATCATCTTGATGTGTGGGTTTGAGGGGTAGGAAGTCGGAAAGGCTATATGCGACAGATAGTCCCCCGATGATCTTATCTGTACAAGTCGATATTCAAGCAAGCACTTTCGTTCACTAGCTACTACAGACTTGATTTCTAAATTCTAAGCAGCTTTACAACATGGCTTGTGACGTCATATCTGGAATTTAAGTCTAATATCTAGTTCACTACGGCCGAAAATGTAGCTTTGGGACACAGTCCAATTGCTTTGGAGTGCTATGTATGGTGTTGCAATGGTATCACGCTGAATTGTGACTATTCACCGATGTAATGAACAGAACTGTGTGTGTAGTGTGTGTGCCAGTCTTCAAGCTTTATGTCTTCAATGGACTTAAAAACAGCACTTGCCTCATGGACTGACCTACGCCATAACAGTGCTGTCTTATGTTCTATTATGAAAAGGGGTGTGCCTACCTTGCTACTGATGTTTCAGAAACATCAATCGACATTCGAAGGTTCAATTTCGTTGTTTATTGTTGATTCTTTAGGGGCTTTGCGGCATCGTGGTCATGTAGCCCCGTGTACTTGGATGTGTATGGAAGTTGTCTGATAACCTGTGTCACTTTGATGTCTCTACTAGTGTGCACTTGTAAACAAGGTAGGATGAGGGTAGGAAGCGGCCGTGGCCTTAAGTTATGTACCATTCCGGCATTTGCTTGGAATAGAAGTGGGGAAACCACAGGAAACCACTTCCAGGATGCCTCATCTCAGCGTTGCCTCATGAGGCTGAGTGTACACCGTTCCAGCCTTCAGACCAGATTTTTTGGCAGAGCCGGGAATCGAACCCGAGCCTCCATGGTGACAGCCAAGAATGCTAGCCACTATGCAACGAGGCGGTGGATTCAATTTCTTCTACACTCGTAAAGGTAGGGGGATTTTTAAAACGTTTTTGTGTGGAATGTTCTGGTCTATCACAGTCACAATCCATGTCAATTACACCCTCTCTATGCAGAAACTCGCCGATTTAAGGTGGTTACCAAGGCTAGAATTGGCGTAACAGTTTATTAAACGATGTCTCCGGGAATCTAATGTTCGTTTTTACCGGTTTACAACACATGCAGCCAAAGTTGACGTTTCAAGTCCTTGCACTGGTTGCAAAGGTACGTGGGGCCGGCCACAAACCGGGATTTGTTGTAAATATACAGGTTGTTTAGCATTTGAAGAAAGTAGATGCAAAACCGCACAAGTCCACTTTGGAACATAAATGAGTTGAGTCTGGAATAGAGTTCTTTAGACAGCTACGTATTATGTACAGTGCAAAACAACACAAGTTTCCATGAGGAAGTCCTTAGAATTGTAGGAAGGAAATTCAGGCAGTTGCAAAACAGCACCTCTGAGATCGCCAAAAGCAAGAGACATGAATGAAGTATATAGACAGCATCCCTAGTGAGTTTAAGTTATCGTATCAAGAGCTGGTAAAGAAGTGTGGAAACCTAACTAGTGAATATGCTGAGAGTGACCGTGAACTTAGGGACACTGCCAGTGATTAGAAATCCATATAATATTTTTAATATATTTGACTCAGAATCTTTGATTTGTTATTTCAAAAGGTCATTATATTTCTTAATACGGTATATATTAGAGCTGTCGATCAATTAAAAATCGGTTCATTGGTCGATTAACGAATTTTAGCCGGATTCACCAGAATCAATCCAGAAGAAAAAAACCTTGAAAAATATATTTTAAAATGCTAACAGTTCCATGTGCTATGAGAAAGATATAATTTTAAATTTTAATTGCATTGGTGGCGTACAAGTAAAATAAATAAATTCAAATCTTTTAAGTTAATAATATTATTTAAAACATATTTCAATATTGATTATTTAATGACACAAGAGTTTGAAGTTGAAGTTTACAGTTACTTACAGTCACACTTCTTTGCTCCAGGACTTCAGACACGTTGAAACGTTTTGCTTGTTCCTAACTGTTGGGTGAGAAATGTAACTGTTTACCTTTGCCTAAGCTATGTTGTTTTAATGGGCGCCAAGACCTCAATGCAATGTTGAAATCTAAATTTGTATTTAACAACGTCTAGCTCTGGCAGAACACATTCAAGACTCTATTCACTCAGATCGTGGTATGATTTGATCATTAACCCAACAAACAATTGTATCAGGAGAAGGAATTGGTCTATATCTAATGCTACCTACTGAAAGCAAAGATTGCATTGTAAAAGAAATGAATTTATTATATAAAACAAGTATAGCAAAATTAATAATAATAATAAGTATAAAACTTAAATTGGTGCGTTGTGATTTGAATATTACCGATAGAAAATTACGTGAAAACGGGGTCTGATAAATTTATTTTACTCTTATTCCCAAGCTATGAAGTTACTGAAATATGAAATATAAAACAAAGAAAATGAGAGATTGCGTATTTCTGCGTCATTGGCGCTTACCACTGGAAATGCCCGAAGCCTTTCCCTCGTACTGGATGATGCTGTGAGCTTCCCACAGTCTCCTGGATGTCGTCATCTCCGTCGATGTTTGATGAGATCCTGGTAGATTAGATAATTCTATGGTCCGTACCTCGGACCCAAACACTCGTACAACCGCACTGGTTAAGTTATACAAAAGTTAGTCCTCCAATCCACGGAACATCGGAGCGAATCCCGCGTACAACATACTCGTCAAGTATTTCACAGATTGTCCTAACTCCACTGAACATCGGAGCGACTCGCACGCGCACCCATACTCCTCAAGTATTTCACAGATTGTCCTAACTCCACTGAACATCGGAGCGACTCGCACGCGCACCCATACTCCTCAAGTATTTCACAGATTGTCCTCCTTCGACGGCGCGTCGAACGATATATGCACACGTTGGCTCCCCACTCCGGAGCCGTCTACTAGCTTACGTAGTCCTCATTGATTGGCTGAGCACGCCGCGCTATCTTCCCCTCCTCTGGGTCATTACACTCGGCGGGAGGGTTCCGTTTCAACAATTCGCCTTTCCTGGACGATGCGAGCCCGCTTGCGTAATTCTTCTCGACAGGAATCAGCTTGTATTTGAATTCCCAGTGAGTCATCTCTCTCAAATACCCTAACTGACAAAAACTCCGTAAAATTCCGTAATCAGATAATTTTCTATGATATCGTCGTTCGTAATAATTTGCATGATAGCGTTTTCTAAGACATAGAAAACCTATCTGAATGCTAATAATTTTTATAAAATGCTCCGAAAATATCTAAATAATAATTATAATAAATTAATAATAATAATAAATTAACATGAAAAATTCTCTTGGCTGAACAATTTGCCGCGTAAATAAATATAGAATGGCTTCCTACTGACTTATGCCAGTTGCATAAAAAACCCACGAAAAACACGTTACATATTCGCCTCGGATCATCGGATGATTTACCGTGACGACGGTCCATTATCCGATTATCCCAGACACGTTAATAAACCCCATCCAAAATACATATTACATAAATGAAATCTCCCTAAATTACAGATATATACACTCATAATTTTTCTTCACGCACTTTGCGTCAAAGTTTGTTGTCACTATGGATTGCACTTTGCAACCAGTCCAATGTTTCTCATATAAAATAGTGTTCCACGGATATTTCCGCCTCTCAAATTCCTCTATGTTGGAGAAATAGACATAATAAATGTGTGAGCACTATGTATTTTTGATGTCATATCACACGCATTGAAGGTGTTCTGATATATTTATATCACCATAGAACTTCCTAATTTCACTGGAGGTCCCTTCCTTATGGTGAAATTTAATCTCACTTACCACTGA
Source organism: Meconema thalassinum (assembly GCA_946902985.2). Classification (NCBI taxonomy): domain Eukaryota; kingdom Metazoa; phylum Arthropoda; class Insecta; order Orthoptera; family Tettigoniidae; genus Meconema; species Meconema thalassinum. Next base: position 1,097,192,582 of record OX336389.2, on the reverse strand, counting down.
GCACACGATCACACTATTGTGGCAGCGCCTCGTGACCATAATACTTAATCTTTCTTTAAAGATGATTAAATTAATATTGACTTCTGAAAAAAAAAAACAGTAAATGTGCATTACATATAACACCAAATATTTCTGTGCCGTAATCGCCCTGTCTTGTTAAGTTCCCGTAGACCATATTCTACTTAATACTAGTTCTCAACACAGATCAGTTCTTCTCACACAAATAATACCTCTGTACAAATTATCTTAAATTACACACTTACAAATCTTACATGGCGAGGCCGTAAACAGAAATCTCGTGTGCTGATATGTATGAGTTTCATGAAGGACTGTCTCGCATTCTGATGGCCCATCTTTTGCCTCGTGGACGCCTTAAGCAAAAATACCATGTACAAGCGCTCACCCATCTCTTGGAGGCAAATGGGAATTCACCAGCGCTACCAAATTCTGGCCTTGGTGTATCGAGACATTTTAGTGCTCAAGAGCATCCGACAATCCCGTCAACTTTCCCTGTACCTTAAAAACTCTCATTTACTTACATACTACCCCCCCTGTGTGACTTCTGATACGCCTGCCTGGAAGACCAGCTCCTCCCACGCACCAAATACCACACTTACTCATTTGATAGGCTGGCTCGCCAGCTAAACACACTCACTTTATGACACAATTTTTCGTAGACTATGTATATTATACGTCCCGTATAATCTGTTTCCCTCACTATCCTCCAGCACATATGCTGTTATTCCAATACGTTTGGAAACTATAAATGTTCCTGCGTCACCTGCTTCCAACCTTGCAAGTGGCTCCCTTAAATGAACGTCCTCCCGTTGCTCTACCTAGCATATTTCTCAGTGTCTGTAACGATGCCCTGTTGCTACTGTCCACACATGCTAACCCTACTTTCTTCTGGTGTTACACCTCTACTCGACACTCTATGACCTAAAAATGTCACTTCTGACTGACAGAATGACGACTTAGACAGCTTCAAAGTGAACCCTGCCTGATCTAACTTCTGAAAAACTATATTTAAATGACGTAGATGCTCCTCAAAACTGCGTGAACTAATTACCATATCATCAATGTAAATGGTTACAAACTCTCCTGTGTCATCCCCTAATGCGATGTTTAAAGCCCTAATTAAAGCTGCTGAACTACTCTTTAACCCATAAGGTGTTCTACAAAATTGATAAAGGTTATATTTATGACTAAAAGCTGTAAATGGTCTATCTTCGTACATAAGTGGCACTTGCCAAAAACTGGAACTCAAATCTACACAAGTGAAATACTTCTTCCCCTCAAATGTTTGCATTAATTCCTCTATTGACATAGATTTCAGCTGATCTGAACTAATTCTACTGTTAACCAAACGAGCGTCTAAACAAATACGAACAGTGCCGTCGGTCTTGGGTACCGTGATCAAAGAATTAACATATGGACTGTTAGAGTGCTCAATAATCTCATCTTCAAGCATCTGATTAATTTGTGCCTCAACTGCACTCTGATAAGCGAAAGGTACAGGATATCTATGTCCTGTGAATACTGACCTATCAATAACGTTCAATGAATGTGTATAGCAATTGGCCATACCAATGCGATCCTCAAAAACTCTCCTATTACACAATAACACATCATAGAGCCGAACACATTGTTCCACCTCTATATTACCCTGAAATGCAGCCTCACGTAACGAGTCCTCTAGACTTCCGTTCGTAATCACACTGCCCACAAAACATGGAGAACCCCGCTCTACGGCTGGCGATATCTCATTTAAAGTACAAATCACACCTACAATACTACTCCTCTGAATATGGTCATTGAACGCTACTTCTACTTCAGAATCTCCCCATTTAAATTTCAAACTCCCTACATCATAACATAAGTTACCAGACACTCTACTTAGCCACTCTGAACCCAAGATAACACTGAATACTAAATTTGGAATTACAAGGCAAATCTGCTTCTCTACATGATTATTAATTTTAATGTCTACTAAAACTTGCTTAGAAATTACTTTAGACCTCTTCCCAACAGCTGTGATAACAAAAGTGCTTTTAATTGGCATCTCCTCAAAATTTACTCCAGTTCCTTTCATTTTATCATAAAATGCACTACTTATGCAACTCTTCATACAACCACTATCAATTAAAACATCTGTGTACGCCTCGGACACGTTAAATTTAACTATGGGGCTCTTACTAACCACTTCCTGAATAATACCTTCATCATTTAGTTCATGTAATAATTCATTTCTTACATTTAGGTCATAGGGTTCCTGTATAATTGTATGGACAGGGCATGCTACAGACTGAGATTCTGACCTTACTTCGCAGCCTGGTTCGCGTTTAAAGAACCGCTACAGCTGGCCGTAGTACTACTAACTACTAAACTGGTCTGGTTGTTCTGGGCTGTGTTGTCATTGTTTGGCTGTATATTACTACCACTAGGCTGTCCTCTTCCTTGACCCCTATTCTGGTTGTAATTACTGTCATTATAATTTCTTCCTTGATTTCCCCTGTAATCATTGTTCCTCCCTTGATTTCCCCTGAAATCATTGTTCCTCCCTTGATACTGATTACCATAGCCATTTCCTCTGTTCTGATTTAGCTGATTATTATTATTTCTATTTTGAGCGTTGGCCCCTTCGCCACCGTTCCCTTGAACTTCCTGATGCCTGGCTTCATTAGGTCTATTATTATTATTACCCTGGTTCCTATTGAAATTGTCCTCATAACCCCCTCTCCCTAGTGCATCAAATGTGCTTAACAAATTTTCTACTTGTGATATTGTCTTTACATTCTGGATACAAGCAGCCTCCTTGATCCTATAGAGAAATTGCCTAAGTAGCAACCTTACCACATCACTTTCCTCCTTCAAGCCATCCAGATATTTACACACTAATACCTGCCCTAAAAAGTATTCGGTCATGGTGGAGCTTCCTTTGGGGTTATATTTACCACACACTACTCCCTCACGATGCTGCGACTGAATAACCTCATTCCCGAACTTTTCACAGAATTTCATTTTAAAATCATTGATATCAGTAAACTTGTCTCTGTAGACAGCAAACCAATTCCTCGTTTCCCCCACAAACACTTGTTCTAAAATTTCAACTACCTGGCACCACTCAATACTACCATTTTCCAACCTCTCCCCGAATTTATTTTCTATAGTGTTCATGAACTCCATTGGGCACCCCTGTCGATTGCTGAACTTACCCAGTTCTACCTCCCTGTGTGTGCTATTCACAAAAACTGGCCTATTCTGACTATTTTCTTGCCTGATCCTAGCTTTTAATTTTAACTCTAATTCTGCGATTTTCTCCTCAGCCTTCCTCTCAATACTGTTTACTGTTAATTTAATGTTTCCTTCTGATTCTTCTACTTTATCATATAGCTTTGCTTGTTTCTCCTCAATCTTGCTAATGCTCTCTCGATTACTCTCTCTTAAATCATTTACTTCTGCAACTATTTGTGAGTGGACTTTCTCAATTCTACCCCCCAGCTGTTCCTTAACCTCTTTAGTAGCTACCTGAATTTTGTCAATTTCTCCCCCCAATTGCTTTTTGACCTGCTGTGTTTCCAGTTGCACTAGTTCTTTTAAATTTTCAGCCTGTGTACTGATTCTAATTTCCAACTCCTCCTGTACTTTTCCTAATTTCTTGTCTACATCTGCAATGATCTCTTTAACCTTCTCTTCCATTACTCCTCTGATTTCTCCTCTAATCTGCTCCATTTTCACACTAATTTCCTTGTTGTTCTTATCTAATTTTGCATTATTCTGTTCTAATTTTTTATTTAAAGCTTCTGTACTTTCTTTATTTTCCCTACTGTTTTGTTCTAATTTTGCATTATTCTGTTCTAATTTTGCATTTAAAGTTTCAGTACTCTCTCTATTTTCCTTACTGTTTTGTTCTAATTTAGCATTTAAGGCATCTGTACTTTCTTTATTTTCCCTACTGTTTTGTTCTAATTTAGCATTTAAGGCATCACTACTAACTTTGTTCTAATACATGAACTCGAGAAGTAAAGTTTTTAATTCTGGTTGGCCGCCTACACTCCCTGTTTCAGTATCGGGATTTACCTCCGCTACCCCGGTACTACGAGTACCATCACTCGACATACTGCTCGTATCATCACTCTCCCGTTGATGACCACTACGTAGCCTCATCTGTCTTTCTTTCTCATCCCCCATAATGATATACACTGATACAGGCAAATAACCTCCAAAATACAGGCACAGAAATATATACCCTTCTCCTTCCACAAATGTTATTAGGTTTTCATCCCCAAGTTGTCGGCGCCAAATGAAACGTTTTGCTTGTTCCTAACTGTTGGGTGAGAAATGTAACTGTTTACCTTTGCCTAAGCTATGTTGTTTTAATGGGCGCCAAGACCTCAATGCAATGTTGAAATCTAAATTTGTATTTAACAACGTCTAGCTCTGGCAGAACTCATTCAAGACTCTATTCACTCAGATCGTGGTATGATTTGATCATTAACCCAACAAACAATTGTATCAGGAGAAGGAATTGGTCTATATCTAATGCTACCTACTGAAAGCAAAGATTGCATTGTAAAAGAAATGAATTTATTATATAAAACAAGTATAGCAAAATTAATAATAATAATAAGTATAAAACTTAAATTGGAGCGTTGTGATTTGAATATTACCGATAGAAAATTACGTGAAAACGGGGTCTGATAAATTGATTTTACTCTTATTCCCAAGCTATGAAGTTACTGAAATATGAAATATAAAACAAAGAAAATGAGAGATTGCGTATTTCTGCGTCATTGGCGCTTACCACTGGAAATGCCCGAAGCCTTTCCCTCGTACTGGATGATGCTGTGAGCTTCCCACAGTCTCCTGGATGTCGTCATCTCCGTCGATGTTTGATGAGATCCTGGTAGATTAGATAATTCTATGGTCCGTACCTCGGACCCAAACACTCGTACAACCGCACTGGTTAAGTTATACAAAAGTTAGTCCTCCAATCCACGGAACATCGGAGCGAATCCCGCGTACAACATACTCGTCAAGTATTTCACAGATTGTCCTAACTCCACTGAACATCGGAGCGACTCGCACGCGCACCCATACTCCTCAAGTATTTCACAGATTGTCCTAACTCCACTGAACATCGGAGCGACTCGCACGCGCACCCATACTCCTCAAGTATTTCACAGATTGTCCTCCTTCGACGGCGCGTCGAACGATATATGCACACGTTGGCTCCCCACTCCGGAGCCGTCTACTAGCTTACGTAGTCCTCATTGATTGGCTGAGCACGCCGCGCTATCTTCCCCTCCTCTGGGTCATTACACTCGGCGGGAGGGTTCCGTTTCAACAATTCGCCTTTCCTGGACGATGCGAGCCCGCTTGCGTAATTCTTCTCGACAGGAATCAGCTTGTATTTGAATTCCCAGTGAGTCATCTCTCTCAAATACCCTAACTGACAAAAACTCCGTAAAATTCCGTAATCAGATAATTTTCTATGATATCGTCGTTCGTAATAATTTGCATGATAGTGTTTTCTAAGACATAGAAAACCTATCTGAATGCTAATAATTTTTATAAAATGCTCCGAAAATATCTAAATAATAATTATAATAAATTAATAATAATAATAAATTAACATGAAAAATTCTCTTGGCTGAACAATTTGCCGCGTAAATAAATATAGAATGGCTTCCTACTGACTTATGCCAGTTGCATAAAAAACCCACGAAAAACACGTTACATATTCGCCTTGGATCATCGGATGATTTACCGTGACGACGGTCCATTATCCGATTATCCCAGACACGTTAATAAACCCCATCCAAAATACATATTACATAAATGAAATCTCCCTAAATTACAGATATATACACTCATAATTTTTCTTCACGCACTTTGCGTCAAAGTTTGTTGTCACTATGGATTGCACTTTGCAACCAGTCCAATGTTTCTCATATAAAATAGTGTTCCACGGATATTTCCGCCTCTCAAATTCCTCTATGTTGGAGAAATAGACATAATAAATGTGTGAGCACTATGTATTTTTGATGTCATATCACACGCATTGAAGGTGTTCTGATATATTTATATCACCATAGAACTTCCTAATTTCACTGGAGGTCCCTTCCTTATGGTGAAATTTAATCTCACTTACCACTGAGCACACGATCACACTATTGTGGCAGCGCCTCGTGACCATAATACTTAATCTCTCTTTAAAGATGATTAAATTAATATTGACTTCTGAAAAAAAAACAACAGTAAATGTGCATTACATATAACACCAAATATTTCTGTGCCGTAATCGCCCTGTCTTGTTAAGTTCCCGTAGACCATATTCTACTTAATACTAGTTCTCAACACAGATCAGTTCTTCTCACACAAATAATACCTCTGTACAAATTATCTTAAATTACACACTTACAAATCTTACATGGCGAGGCCGTAAACAGAAATCTCGTGTGCTGATATGTATGAGTTTCATGAAGGACTGTCTCGCATTCTGATGGCCCATCTTTTGCCTCGTGGACGCCTTAAGCAAAAATACCATGTACAAGCGCTCACCCATCTCTTGGAGGCAAATGGGAATTCACCAGCGCTACCAAATTCTGGCCTTGGTGTATCGAGACATTTTAGTGCTCAAGAGCATCCGACAATCCCGTCATATTTCCCTGTACCTTAAAAACTCTCATTTACTTGCATACTACCCCCCCTGTGTGACTTCTGATACGCCTGCCTGGAAGACCAGCTCCTCCCACGCACCAAATACCACACTTACTCATTTGATAGGCTGGCTCGCCAGCTAAACACACTCACTTTATGACACATATTTTCGTAGACTATGTATATTATACGTCCCGTATAATCTGTTTCCCTCACTATCCTCCAGCACATATGCTCGTTTTTCCAATACGTTTGGAAACTATAAATGTTCCTGCGTCACCTGCTTCCAACCTTGCAAGTGGCTCCCTTAAATGAACGTCCTCCCGTTGCTCTACCTAGCATATTTCTCAGTGTCTGTAACGCTGCCCTGTTGCTACTGTCCACACATGCTAACCCTACTTTCTTCTGGTGTTACACCTCTACTCGACACTCTATGACCTAAAAATGTCACTTCTGACTGACAGAATGACGACTTAGACAGCTTCAAAGTGAACCCTGCCTGATCTAACTTCTGAAAAACTATATTTAAATGACGTAGATGCTCCTCAAAACTGCGTGAACTAATTACCATATCATCAATGTAAATGGTTACAAACTCTCCTGTGTCATCCCCTAATGCGATGTTTAAAGCCCTAATTAAAGCTGCTGAACTACTCTTTAACCCATAAGGTGTTCTACAAAATTGATAAAGGTTATATTTATGACTAAAAGCTGTAAATGGTCTATCTTCGTACATAAGTGGCACTTGCCAAAAACTGGAACTCAAATCTACACAAGTGAAATACTTCTTCCCCTCAAATGTTTGCATTAATTCCTCTATTGACATAGATTTCAGCTGATCTGAACTAATTCTACTGTTAACCAAACGAGCGTCTAAACAAATACGAACAGTGCCGTCGGTCTTGGGTACCGTGATCAAAGAATTAACATATGGACTGTTAGAGTGCTCAATAATCCCATCTTCAAGCATCTGATTAATTTGTGCCTCAACTGCACTCTGATAAGCGAAAGGTACAGGATATCTATGTCCTGTGAATACTGACCTATCAATAACGTTCAATGAATGTGTATAGCAATTGGCCATACCAATGCGATCCTCAAAAACTCTCCTATTACACAATAACACATCATAGAGCCGAACACATTGTTCCACCTCTATATTACCCTGAAATGCAGCCTCACGTAACGAGTCCTCTAGACTTCCGTTCGTAATCACACTGCCCACAAAACATGGAGAACCCCGCTCTACGGCTGGCGATATCTCATTTAAAGTACAAATCACACCTACAATACTACTCCTCTGAATATGGTCATTGAACGCTACTTCTACTTCAGAATCTCCCCATTTAAATTTCAAACTCCCTACATCATAACATAAGTTACCAGACACTCTACTTAGCCACTCTGAACCCAAGATAACACTGAATACTAAATTTGGAATTACAAGGCAAATCTGCTTCTCTACATGATTATTAATTTTAATGTCTACTAAAACTTGCTTAGAAATTACTTTAGACCTCTTCCCAACAGCTGTGATAACAAAAGTGCTTTTAATTGGCATCTCCTCAAAATTTACTCCAGTTCCTTTCATTTTATCATAAAATGCACTACTTATGCAACTCTTCATACAACCACTATCAATTAAAACATCTGTGTACGCCTCGGACACGTTAAATTTAACTATGGGGCTCTTACTAACCACTTCCTGAATAATACCTTCATCATTTAGTTCATGTAATAATTCATTTCTTACATTTAGGTCATAGGGTTCCTGTATAATTGTATGGACAGGGCATGCTACAGACTGAGATTCTGACCTTACTTCGCAGCCTGGTTCGCGTTTAAAGAACCGCTACAGCTGGCCGTAGTACTACTAACTACTAAACTGGTCTGGTTGTTCTGGGCTGTGTTGTCATTGTTTGGCTGTATATTACTACCACTAGGCTGTCCTCTTCCTTGACCCCTATTCTGGTTGTAATTACTGTCATTATAATTTCTTCCTTGATTTCCCCTGTAATCATTGTTCCTCCCTTGATTTCCCCTGAAATCATTGTTCCTCCCTTGATACTGATTACCATAGCCATTTCCTCTGTTCTGATTTAGCTGATTATTATTATTTCTATTTTGAGCGTTGGCCCCTTCGCCACCGTTCCCTTGAACTTCCTGATGCCTGGCTTCATTAGGTCTATTATTATTATTACCCTGGTTCCTATTGAAATTGTCCTCATAACCCCCTCTCCCTAGTGCATCAAATGTGCTTAACAAATTTTCTACTTGTGATATTGTCTTTACATTCTGGATACAAGCAGCCTCCTTGATCCTATAGGGAAATTGCCTAAGTAGCAACCTTACCACATCACTTTCCTCCTTCAAGCCATCCAGATATTTACACACTAATACCTGCCCTAAAAAGTATTCGGTCATGGTGGAGCTTCCTTTAGGGTTATATTTACCACACACTACTCCCTCACGATGCTGCGACTGAATAACCTCATTCCAGAACTTTTCACAGAATTTCATTTTAAAATCATTGATATCAGTAAACTTGTCTCTGTAGACAGCAAACCAATTCCTCGTTTCCCCCACAAACACTTGTTCTAAAATTTCAACTACCTGGCACCACTCAATACTACCATTTTCCAACCTCTCCCCGCATTTATTTTCTATAGTGTTCATGAACTCCATTGGGCACCCCTGTCGATTGCTGAACTTACCCAGTTCTACCTCCCTGTGTGTGCTATTCACAAAAACTGGCCTATTCTGGCTATTTTCTTGCCTGATCCTAGCTTTTAATTTTAACTCTAATTCTGCGATTTTCTCCTCAGCCTTCCTCTCAATACTGTTTACTGTTAATTTAATGTTTCCTTCTGATTCTTCTACTTTATCATATAGCTTTGCTTGTTTCTCCTGAATCTTGCTAATGCTCTCTCTATTACTCTCTCTTAAATCATTTACTTCTGCAACTATTTGTGAGTGGACTTTCTCAATTCTACCCCCCAGCTGTTCCTTAACCTCTTTAGTAGCTACCTGAATTTTGTCAATTTCTCCCCCCAATTGCTTTTTGACCTGCTGTGTTTCCAGTTGCACTAGTTCTTTTAAATTTTCAGCCTGTGTACTGATTCTAATTTCCAACTCCTCCTGTACTTTTCCTAATTTCTTGTCTACATCTGCAATGATCTCTTTAACCTTCTCTTCCATTACTCCTCTGATTTCTCCTCTAATCTGCTCCATTTTCACACTAATTTCCTTGTTGTTCTTATCTAATTTTGCATTATTCTGTTCTAATTTTTTATTTAAAGCTTCTGTACTTTCTTTATTTTCCCTACTGTTTTGTTCTAATTTTGCATTATTCTGTTCTAATTTTGCATTTAAAGTTTCAGTACTCTCTCTATTTTCCTTACTGTTTTGTTCTAATTTAGCATTTAAGGCATCTGTACTTTCTTTATTTTCCCTACTGTTTTGTTCTAATTTAGCATTTAAGGCATCACTACTAACTTTGTTCTGATACATGAACTCGAGAAGTAAAGTTTTTAATTCTGGTTGGCCGCCTACACTCCCTGTTTCAGTATCGGGATTTACCTCCGCTACCCCGGTACTACGAGTACCATCACTCGACATACTGCTCGTATCATCACTCTCCCGTTGATGACCACTACGTAGCCTCATCTGTCTTTCTTTCTCATCCCCCATAATGATATACACTGATACAGGCAAATAACCTCCAAAATACAGGCACAGAAATATATACCCTTCTCCTTCCACAAATGTTATTAGGTTTTCATCCCCAAGTTGTCGGCGCCAAATGAAACGTTTTGCTTGTTCCTAACTGTTGGGTGAGAAATGTAACTGTTTACCTTTGCCTAAGCTATGTTGTTTTAATGGGCGCCAAGACCTCAATGCAATGTTGAAATCTAAATTTGTATTTAACAACGTCTAGCTCTGGCAGAACTCATTCAAGACTCTATTCACTCAGATCGTGGTATGATTTGATCATTAACCCAACAAACAATTGTATCAGGAGAAGGAATTGGTCTATATCTAATGCTACCTACTGAAAGCAAAGATTGCATTGTAAAAGAAATGAATTTATTATATAAAACAAGTATAGCAAAATTAATAATAATAATAAGTATAAAACTTAAATTGGTGCGTTGTGATTTGAATATTACCGATAGAAAATTACGTGAAAACGGGGTCTGATAAATTTATTTTACTCTTATTCCCAAGCTATGAAGTTACTGAAATATGAAATATAAAACAAAGAAAATGAGAGATTGCGTATTTCTGCGTCATTGGCGCTTACCACTGGAAATGCCCGAAGCCTTTCCCTCGTACTGGATGATGCTGTGAGCTTCCCACAGTCTCCTGGATGTCGTCATCTCCGTCGATGTTTGATGAGATCCTGGTAGATTAGATAATTCTATGGTCCGTACCTCGGACCCAAACACTCGTACAACCGCACTGGTTAAGTTATACAAAAGTTAGTCCTCCAATCCACGGAACATCGGAGCGAATCCCGCGTACAACATACTCGTCAAGTATTTCACAGATTGTCCTAACTCCACTGAACATCGGAGCGACTCGCACGCGCACCCATACTCCTCAAGTATTTCACAGATTGTCCTAACTCCACTGAACATCGGAGCGACTCGCACGCGCACCCATACTCCTCAAGTATTTCACAGATTGTCCTCCTTCGACGGCGCGTCGAACGATATATGCACACGTTGGCTCCCCACTCCGGAGCCGTCTACTAGCTTACGTAGTCCTCATTGATTGGCTGAGCACGCCGCGCTATCTTCCCCTCCTCTGGGTCATTACACTCGGCGGGAGGGTTCCGTTTCAACAATTCGCCTTTCCTGGACGATGCGAGCCCGCTTGCGTAATTCTTCTCGACAGGAATCAGCTTGTATTTGAATTCCCAGTGAGTCATCTCTCTCAAATACCCTAACTGACAAAAACTCCGTAAAATTCCGTAATCAGATAATTTTCTATGATATCGTCGTTCGTAATAATTTGCATGATAGCGTTTTCTAAGACATAGAAAACCTATCTGAATGCTAATAATTTTTATAAAATGCTCCGAAAATATCTAAATAATAATTATAATAAATTAATAATAATAATAAATTAACATGAAAAATTCTCTTGGCTGAACAATTTGCCGCGTAAATAAATATAGAATGGCTTCCTACTGACTTATGCCAGTTGCATAAAAACCCCACGAAAAACACGTTACAATGTCAGTAAGTTGATATGCTCGGAACTAAGGGCTGCTCTTCTCTTAGTAACAATATTTCCAGCGTCACTGAACACTCTCACGCGGAACTGAAATAGCTGGAATGCAAAGCAATTTTTTCGCTATGCTTGCGAGATGTGGAAGTTGAACTGATTGAATTTTTCACCATTGTAGAGGGTCTGCGAAGTCATCTTTTGTTTCCACGAACGACTTGTAAACTTCAGTAATAAGACAATAATAGCCTGTCCGGTATTTCCTTTCCTGTTGTTTGTATAAGTGGTGGGCAAATCCCTCAGTTTAGAACAAAACATTTAAGGAGATATCATTGCTTTTATCTTTCTGAAACAAAGGCATGAGCATCAGCTAACTTTAATGACCGGCGATTCTTACAATAGCTGATGCTAGCACGCCACATGGCAAATAATAATACAATACACAGGTTTCGTGCTACGCAAAACAATTATTTTTCCTAAACCACACAACTATTTTAATCGGTTCGATTAATCGACTAAAAACACATTGATCAGTTAATCGTATTTTAGATTAATCCGATTAATCTATTAAATCGACAGCTCTAATAAATATAGAGAATTGCAAAATAACGTATGTCCAAGTACTTTAGATATTGTTTAGAAGTCATTAGACATACAAAACCATTACCCTCACAGAACCTTCCAGCGAGTCATTTCTAGCACTGGCAAAAATCACAAGTCTGTGTACTGAAATAACTAAATATAAAACTATTTTCTCAAAACTGTGTTCGGTGGACGAGTGCTGTTTTGCATAATACTTCTTCATTTGTCTCTAAAAAGTTAGTTCGGAAATATAACGCGAAACATGGCCTACATAGGCTTAATTTCAATTTATATTCACTGTGATGTTATGAAAATTCTCTCCAGTAAATCAAACATTCCCAACAGCATGAGGATTACACGTTATTTAAATAATGGTAGGAATTTCTCGTACTTAATTTACGACAGGGGCGGCCAATCTTTTGACGCTTGGCGTGCCTGCTATGCTGCTTGCTTCTGCCACTCTTGGCTGGGCTTCCGGCGCGTCGGACCGAGTCAAGTTGGGATCGCCTTAGCACGGGACGTATTGTAAACAAACTGTTCGTCCAATGCGTTGGCTGTCCGACACATGTATATTGTGTTTCGCGCGTTTCTCTTTGCACCGGTACTTTAAGATTATGTGGTTAGCATTAAAACAGTCAGAAATATTGGTAAGGTATCATGGGAGTCATTTTAGACACTGCAATTTTTGTCACATTTTTATTTTTCAACTTGTTTCAATTTGTTTTCGTATTTGCAATATGCTCAATGTTCAGTACGATAGTTTGTAAAACAATCAACCGGAGGCTGTCTCGCAGGTTATCGTCAGGCATCAATACGCTATGGCATGATTTTGTAAGTTTCAATGCAGACAAAAACGATTCGCAGACATACGTTTTTCCAAACATTGAACAAACATCTGCGACCTGCCTGTGCGATTTCGGATATTCATGCTGTGGTAATTTTGAATAGATTTTGTTGTTGATTCATTTAGGGGCTTGCGACACCGTGGTCATGAAGTCCCGTGTACTTGGGGGTGTGTGTGTGAAATTTGTATGAAAACCTGTTTAATTGTGATGGCTGTATTAGTGTGTGTATCTCAAATTCCAATGAGAATTGGGATAGAGGCAGCCTTGGCCTTAAGTTAGGAACAATCCCGGCATTCGCCTGGAGTTGAAGTAGGAAACGACGGAAGACCACTTCCAAGATGGCCGAGGTTGGAATCGAACCTGCCTCTTCTCACCTCTGCCTCACGAGGCTGAGTATACACCATTCCAGCCCTCAGACCAGAATTATTTTCTTAATTTCTTAGCAGTGCCGGGAATTGAACCCGGGCCTTTGCGGTGACAGCCAAGAGTGCAAGAGTTAAAAATGTCCTTAAGTTGATTGCTACAATGCAAATGGCTTGACGAACAAATAAATAGCAGATCAAAGATTTGTAAATTCTTGAAATCTGCTAAAATAGAAACCATACAAACAGCCGTAATGAAACTTTACGCTACATATCCTCATGATCAAATAATGACAACTGACCCTTCAGCTAGCCAAAGAAGGGACACCGGTGAGCGACCGTTTGACGTTCGACACAGTGAAGGGCTTTACGCAGTACGAGAGGGGTGAGATGGGAAAGCGAGCGAGAGAGACAGACATAGAGTATAATCTTTCTCCACTATCGCTGCATGGCCGTACTCGCCAGAAGCTCGCCGGCGTGAAGCCAGCGTGCTGTTTGGCCACCTCTGATATAGGGCCTGTAATGAAAAGTATCGGGCCATGTGTTCCTCTTTCTTCGCCGTACTTTCTGCCTATAGCTACTTTATTGCAAATTGAAATATCGATCTAGTGCTGTACCCTGTTTAGTGGCGGGAACAATTTAATTTTCGATCCCCGTCCACAACAAGAGGCCAATTGTGTTTGGATTTTAATGATGTTTTGAAACTTAACAATAAATGCCACTATACGTTTGTAGAGAAAGAAGAGGAGGAATTTTATGGCCATGCAGGTTCGCTGAAAAATACAATACTCCTCAGGCTGCACGAAATGATAAGTGGCATTACTTCTATTTTTCATTCTTGGTTGTCGCCTCGGAGGTCCGCGTTCAATTCCTGGCTCTTCCAAGAAATTTAATTTTGATCTACGGACTGACCGGGGTCCCCTCAGAGCCATGAGGTAAAACTGAGAATAGGTGGGTTCGATTTCTACTTCAGCCATCCTGAAAGAGGTTTCCCACGTCTATTCCAGGTGAATGTTGGATTGATCCCTAAGTTAAGGCCACGGCCGCCTCATTACTAATACTCACCTTAATTACAAATACACACACAAATACAGTCATGATAATAACACTGGTTATCAGAAAAAATTCCACACTCACCCGAGCACACGGAAATAAAAGACTATGATATACAAGCGTCCAAGCCACTTAAATGAAATAACAATAACAACAATACTTATTCGGGTATACCTTGGGGGCTGATGACCAAGATGTCTCAAGACCCTCAAATGAAATACCTTGGTTAATGCCGAACATATGATGGCCATTCGCAGAGGCAGTCCACCATTCATGAATTCCAGTAGATTTATGACAATGTAAGGAGAATTAAATGCTTCATAACGCTTTGAAATAAAAGAAGAGAAGGAAGCTTGTAGTTTTACGTGACCGTCAATCTTGCGGTCATTTGCCACGGGACCTACATTTATATGCGGAATCCGAACCACGGGATCTGATATTCCAATTTTGAAATTTAACATTCCTCATTAACCATGAATCGAACCCGCTTCACCTAGAAATAAGAGGATATAGCAAATGTTACACTGTGTCTGATCGTGTGGAATCATACAGTAAATGTTGCTAGTTTTAGGAATAAATATGACGGTAAACGTCATGGTTGCATACAACCCTGCATTATTTTGAAGAACGTAAGAGTGATAATGCCCAAAATCTCACCATGCTTGTTGATAATAAAAAGATTTCATGGTTTGTGAATCCACCATATTGCTTATCTCCTTAATTCTCTCTGCAGAGAAACATTTCCTTGTTCGCTCGTTTTCTATATATGCTTGCGTTGGGCACTAGAATTGTTTCCATTTCTGCTGGAAGAACAAAGGAAATATTTTTTCCTGGTATTAATACAGGTCGTCTCTCTTTTCTAAGGGATTGTGGCATTAAGTTGTGAGGTGTCCTACGAAGGAAGGGATATACTGCACCTGCGCTGGGGGGGGAGAAGAAAAAGTCTGCAGGCTTTACCAAACAAAAACTGCTCGTTTCACAATGACAAAAGCCCCGTTTGCGCCTAGTTTGTCTTTAACCACGACAGGAATGAAATAATTATATTAAGACATTGTTGTGCATGAGTCTGTACAATCATTCACCATCATATCACTGTTACATTTTTATAAATTATTAATCAAAAAAATATATTCTATCACGTTGCTAGGTTGTGTAAGGAAATGATTGTATCACAGCAATAGAAGCTTCAAGCTTGAAAGTGTAGCATGCTTGTGAACGTAAAATATACCATCCTATTATTATATATATTATTATATAATATATCAAACCCTCTCACAAGTTCCGGTTGTCAGTGATGCGTAATCTCTCTATACCGGGTGATTCAGCAGCTCCGTCCAATATCGTTTGCTGCAACCCCACTAACACGTACTATCAAGAAGGTCGATATTTCTCTGTGTGCATCGCGTATGGTACTAATGCACTGCATGCATATCCCGCAAACGATACTGAAGTCTATTAATTTTCCCTCTTACTAGTCTGTAGTCACATCGAGGGATAATAATAGAGTTCAGTATAATTTGCAGAACATTTGTGCAGTGCATTATTATCATACGGGATGCACCAGAGAAATATCGACCTTCCTGACAACATGCGTTAGTTAGTTTGCAACAAACGTTATTGGAAGTGGCTGCTGAATCACCCGCTAAATAAAAATGAAAGTATTTCTGTTTCTTCTTACGCGTCTTTAACGATTTTCTGACAAATGCTCTCAAAAGTATATTTGTCTGTCTGTCATTTTGCATGCCTATAACTCCAGAAAGATTTGGTGGATCAGCGTAAAATTTGGTATAGATATCCACTCTAGGCAAGACACCAATCATTGTTTTTACTTCTCACCGTAACTCTCTTAAAAGGGCAAAATACAAAAATTATTTTAAGGGGCGAGAAATGCTACTTTTGTGCCCCTCGATGTGAGAAACAATCCACGAATTGCCCCCAAAGAGTCCTCAGAAACTTCAGTTTAAGGCGTTAGAACCAACCTATTCCTAAGAATAGATCCCTATTGTCGGTGGAGGCAAATAAAATGTTGGAGGTCTTTGAAGGTGTATTCCTGCAAAGCGGCAATAGTAATCTAAAGGTAGATTGCACCAACAGAATCAGATTTGGTGAGATCTACAAGTTTGGTATTGTGACGTTTTGTCGTATCTCAGTCGGTTATACCTTATTCAGCCAGATTGTTAGATTTGTGTATTTTGTTTCTTATGTTTAACAATTATTTTCTACACTTAATGGACAGCTACAGCCTCCAAACTTCGCAGCCCAATTTAAATTGTAAGGCCCTCCATTTTGGGTCCTGTGGCTTATAAGCATGTCTCCAACGATTGCACCGTAGATGTTTTGTTAAATTTTAATTGTACGATTCCAAAATGTAAATAGGTGCAGCATTCCTATATTCATAAAATCTTAAATGATGTAACATCGATATCACATGCCGTAAATTAGGTAATAACTCAACCGAACCAGAATATTCCTACCGATTTTTCAAGTCAGCAGTGTCGTTGAAAAGATCTTTCTCTCTACCTCTGTTGAATCTCCCATTTTGCAGAGCAAGCGTGAACATACTTTTCATAGCAATATATTTGCGCAACATACCATCTAGCCTAAATGGAGTAAAAAGATCACGTCCCTTCTAATCACCTAAGAAATTATTAAATACCGTAACTAGCTGAAGTACGAGTTTTTCGAAATTAATTATTTTTCTCGAGGCGGGCATCGGCTCCCTGATTAAAAGCAATGAAATTCTTTGATATTTAGTTTAACAGACCATAGTTGTTCGAAGATTTACTTTGTTCACTCTCCTCTGCTCCAATGTTACAAGGTGTCTCTAAAAGACAGAGTAGTTAACAGGGATGTAAAACCATTAACAGTATTATCAATGTCTCAAAACACTATCAAATTACTACCAATGAGATATCTTATTAACATTTACAGTATTTTGGTAATGATAGTTAATTTATGAAATTAAATAATAAACAGGTAATTACACAACTATGTTGTTAATTTTGGGCTGGTAAGTACCAACCGTTAGAAGATCAGGTATTTCTGCTAGTACTGTAGAATAGTTGAGGCTATTGTTTCGTACAGTAAATTCCACTTAGACGTACTCCGACCCATGTTAACTTAAAACTTGTATGAACAAACCAGTTTTTGCTTTCCGACTTTCCGGATAATGTTCAATGTACCACATTTACTGCGAAGCAAATACTGAAACGTGAAGTAAGGCTAGGTCCTACATTAGGACATCCGCCATCTCTATCTCAGGAGAGTCCAGCAAACTGACGTAATGTATCATTGAACACAGTCCTAGGTAAAATTATAAAAAGGGTTTAAGGGAAAACGTATTTGAATTTTTCGACTTGATATTTGAAATAATTGATTTCATGATAAAATTGTATATGTCAATAATGGTTCAAAGAATATGTTAAGTGATTTATGTTGTGTTATCTCTGCTCATATATTAACCTTTCAAAGTGTTATGACTTAAACATTTTGGGACTGTTCATTATTTTGTGGTGCGTGTATATTAGCCACGTTGTTATTAATTCACCTTTGGGCCTCCTTTGGAAACATGTTTTTCACTTGAGTTGCCAAAATATTGAAAGTAGGGATTTAATCTTCCGCAGTATATTGGTACTATTCGTGATATTTATTTATACCATGCCCGATACTCCAACCTAAGATTGAGTGACCCGGCTCATCACCCCAATCCTCAGCTAGAGTTAGGCACTACACGTAATAAAAATCATGAATGATCAAAACAAATTCAGGCTCGACGATATAATAATCCCAAGACGTGAATTGGAACTGGGCGTCATGGGAAAAATCCTTAAGTTGTTTTTCTTCGATCATTCATGTAACGTTGTGAAGACCATAAAAGATAGCACAAGTTAAGATAAAGTATCCTGCATTTATTTGTAGATGCACTGGTTACAAAATAATAAAATAGAACATAAAACTCCTATCCCTGCTCTCGGAGGTTGTCTAATTTAAGACTTGCAGTGCAAAAGAAAATGTATCGTTAATTCCGGAAAACCCTTTAATGGGGGCAAAATCTCCTCGTGCCCTATCCTTTGAGATAATAAAACTTACGGAGATCCATCCTAATGGTACTTCGTTAAGTTAAATATAACGCACACTGGTATTTCAACTCATCTCTTACCAAAGAGTTCATGTTTGAGATGGTTCCATAAACATAAATATTCAAACATCAAAATCAAACCTCACAAAACTCTGTTCCATTAGATCTCCTTCTAGCTAATCATTTTTATTTAATATCGTGGATGTCCCTGCTTATTTTATAAATTCTATTCACGCTATTTACACATTATTCATTATGAACGGCTCCGATTTACTCAAAATGAAATTTTAATCATCAATCACTCTTAAAGAACCTGTTATAATCCGTTGATATCACTTTGGTCCAAGTGTACTTTCATTAGATCAAATTGTTTCATTATAGCATCTACTAGGAAGATACACAATTACACTATCTCACCTCACAATATGTTACAAGCTTCGTCTGATATAATCGTTAAGTACAAATTGACATGATGAATTTCACTAAAGTTATGCTTAATTTGGATATTGCGTTCCATAAATCCGCATCACCAATTACATAGAGTGTCATACTGACTGGTGTTCATTTTGTTACACAAATATCCACTTTACAATGCAAAACTTTTTTTTATCACTCGATGTCCGTACACACTTTGATCCATGTTTCGGCTCTATCAGCCTTCTTCAGTCAAACACACTAATAATTCACATAAAACAGTCTATGGATTGATCTCTCAATAAAAATTTTGTTAAAATTTTTACATCGTCATGATGATTAAAACAAAATGGACATAAAGTACTTAAAGAATTTACGTCCGTTTGTTTCAATCATCATGACAGACTAACAGAGCAGAAACACTTGCTCAAAGCACGTCCAGCAAGTGTCAAATGTGTATCTAATATATCTGTGCAATTTCGGTCAGCCTCCGTGGGATGTAGACATGTTACCCTATATACTCCATGGGATATGGAAGCTGAAGACCCTCCATAGTTCCCTTGTTAACAGCTCGACGCTGAACTCAAAGCCTCACTTGTACTCGTGAGGTTGAGAATTGAACCCTGGATGAACAGTAACACGTGGTCTGGTCCAATGAGTCACGATACAGGTTGTATTGTGCTGATGACTGGGTTCGGTTATGGCCCAAACTCAATGAGGTCATGTAGTTCAGTTGCCAACTAAGCACCTTGCAGGATGATGTTGATTTCGTAATGATGTGGGATTTGCTCCTATGACATGAGTTGGGTCCATTTGCCCATGCACCGAAAAACTCCTTGGTAACCAGTATAAAACTTGGTAATCATTTGCAGTCGTTCATGGACTTCGGTATTCCTAACAACGTTGGGGTGTTCCTACAAGAAAATGCACCGCCTCATCGTTGTGCTGATGTCCTGTACTGATTCAAAGACATTCAATAGGGTTCCAGCGAATGGAGTGGCCAGCACATTTCCCAGATATGAAGCCAATTCAGCCAATTGAGATCTTGCGCCAAGAAATACCAGAGAACTATGGGCAGCTATGTAGACAGCATGGCTTAACATCACTCCATGGGTCTTCCGTTTACTAAGTTTACTAAGTCCATGCCACGTTGAGTTACTGCACACCTTCTGGCTATAGGGTGGCCTACACATTGCTAGACGAGTAACCCGTGACATTAAATGTGAGTGTAAATCAACTCGTTAATATGCTGAGCTAAATTTGGCTGGAGTAAATTTGATGTAAGCCTTGGTATATAATTTTACTATCATCCAATTCAATTGTGCATATCAACGTGTTGACCGACTGAAGATCAATCAATTTACATATACATATTAACTGTATAAATTACTTCAATATAGAAAGCTTTGAAGCCATTTTTCACTGTTGCCCTATTGACAGTTGATATTGCTCTTCAAATTACAAAAAATAATCTTGGTATTGGTTATTTGCGAATGGTTCCACACACAGATATTTTTTTTTTACATCGGGACAGTGGTTGACAGAGCAGCTTGGAGACATTTCACAAATCAGATAAGTCTCCATATCAGATCCTTGACACATTATTAGTAGACACACACTGTTTTATCATGTTGCAATTCTAGCTTTACACCATCATCTCAATACAATACTCGTAGGGCATTTGTTTATATTAGTTTACAATATTCTAGTTTAGGGCTCATTGATAAAGTGTATCACAGCAAAAGTAGCTACACCTTCATAGATTAGTTGGTAGAGGGAGATTGCTTGTTGATGGGATCGTCCTTTGTCCGTCTTGCAACACTGTAGAAATTAAAATAAATAGTCCTATTTTCAGGTGCATAACTCTATACGGTACTATTTATCAGTAATTGTCGCCACACTTTCTAAGGTTTAGACGAGACTTTTGAAATTGGAGGGCAGAGACCGTTTGTGGGTGTCAGTATGGGTTTGGTGATGTCATGTGTAGCTATTTTGTCTTATTGATATTCCGATATGATGAACGCTTGACGAGCGGAACATGTCATCCCATAGTCTTCTCCCTTTTCTGTAGTCCATAACAAACATATATAAACGCCACTATGGCTGAGAGCGCTAACTCGCTACCTCAAGCCTTGCTGGTATCGAGAGAGTATGGGTTCGAATCCCACTACGGCCGCCCTGAAGATGCTTTTCTTTAGTTTTCCATATTCACCCCCAGGCAAATGCCGGGACGGTTTATTTCAACAGATCCACAACCAACTTCCTCGCCACTCCCTTCACTTACCTTTCCTTAACAAACCCAAGATCGTGGTCACCCGGGTGATCGGCCTGTCAACATCCCCAGTTGTATCTGCTGACAAATTGTGCCCAGCTTCTAGACATTGCCCTTGTGGTGGTAGAGGAATGATCCCTCGAAGAGTCAGTGGGTGAAGCCAAGCATGGAAAATAAGCGATTATCGGAGAGTATTGAAAGTACTCACAACATCAGAGGTTGAATGTCTCATCCTTCTGGCAACCACAATTGAACCACAAACTAATGTGAAAGTGGAACTCATTGCCTCTTACAACATTGGCTGTTATTGATATAAAATAATCTCTGTACCGAATTTTATTCATCAGTTTCTTCGCTTTGACATTGCTAGAGGGTACTCTACCCGTTTCCCAGATGGCACGATAATAAATGATTTAGGAGTCCCTGATATATATCCGGAAAAAGCTAGCTAAACAAACTAGTATACCCTTGGGCTGGCAAGAGATCTAATATCATGGGTCGTTTAACGGGATAGGTGAGAATGGTAAACTCGGATACATATTTCTAAATGAAATAGGATGATATTATTCAATCAGGGATTAACTCAACTCTGCAGGAATAATTTAGAGTTTCTAAGATAACATGTTCTCCTTTATTCAAGAGCAGACAGACACACAAAAATAAACAAAATCAAAAACATTCCTACGATCCAACTGGTCTACAATTATGTTAGGTTCGGGGATCCATAAGTCCTAGATTCCCAATTGATCGTCCTGTCTTAATATCTGGGGTTATGAGCAATTAAGATCAAAGTTCAATATATTGTTCGTTGACACAGTTGATTTCAAACAAAACAAAATATCACTTCACTATTTCACTGGTTCAGCTTTGAATTAGAAAACAGTAATTATATTTGAAAATGTACATATTTCATTTCCCCAGTCACAAATCCAACTGAAACAAGAAGTTCCGTGACGAACTAAAGAGCCTACTTTTATTAAATTTAAGATTCATGCCAATGATTAATCGATATGGATCTATCTAGAATAATGACGAAATTAAGTTGGTAATATCGAAATTTCTAATTAGTTCGAAATACTGTATACCTGGCATAATGTAGCCTAATAGAGCACTACAGTTGGCAGCCCTGGTGACTGAATATATTCTTAGTTCCATCTATTAAGGTACAGAATACAAAATTTGGTTGGAGTCCAATGAATAGCATGGACGTTACATGCAGTTAAACATTGGATCTAACAGCGCGCGTAAAATCATGTTGGCAACAGTGTCATGCATGTATTGGTCAGAAATAATCTGAAATAATATTATCTATTGTTGTGCCAATTTTGAATGAAATCCATTAGTTAGTATAGAATTTACATGCATTTTAAAATTGGACCTATCAGCAGGCTTAGAATCATGTTGGCAGCACTGACATATATTAGTTACTCCAAAGTAATCTAGAATGCCAGGTACTATACGTGTGCAAAATTCAGAGCTATTGGCTTGCATTCTTTCTGATATATTGATATTAAGGTAACAAAAATAGAGACAGCATTTATTAACAGTTGGCAGCCCTGGTTGCTCTTAAGAATACGCATAGTCATAGCTGTTATGGTACACATAGCACATACAAAATTTGGTTGAAATCCAAATGATAGTATGGAAGTTACATGTATTTAAAGTTGGACCTCTCAGCAGGCTTAGAATCATGTTGGTAGCACTGACGTATATAAGTTACTCCAAATTAATATAGAATGTCATGTACTATACGTGTGCATAGTTTAAAGCTGTCGGCTTGCATACTTTCTCATGTATATTGGTATTCGGATAATAGATATTAAGAGCATTTTTAACAGTTGGCAGCACTGGTGGTTCATAAGAATGCGTTCAGTCATATCTGGTTATGTACACATACAACATACGAAATTTGGTTGAATTCCAATTGATAGTGTAGAAGTTATATGAATTTAAATATTGTACCTATCAGTAGGCTTATAATCATTTTGGCAACACTGCCATGTATGGCCTTCTGGAAATTAAACTGCAATATTATTATCTATATGTGTGCCGATTTTGAAATAGCTCCCATTCATACCTTCCAAGATATCCAACAAGGAGCTCAAATTTCAATTGCGATTTTTCAGCAGTTGGTAGCACTGACATCATTTTCAAATATGGCAGAGAGATATTCAGGTATCGATCTTTACTCCTACCAAATTTTATTTCGATTGCTCCAGCCGTTTAGGAGTTGATAGGGACACACACACACACACAGCCAGACAGACAGACAGACAGACAGACAGACATTTTCGCGGATCGATCTCATAAGACTACTTTTTCCTCATTTTTGCAAAATGTGAAAAGTAGGCTAAAAATACACAATCACACATATCATTTAAATATATTAATGCGTTGATTGACCATCATTGATAAATCATAACCTTTAAGCATATTTAACGCAATAAATCGAAGGAAACAAAAACAAGATGTTCAATAAAGAACATATAACCTACTTTCTCCTAAACGCATGGGTATAGTTATAACTCTTTGTCTGTTTTTTTTTGTTTTTTTTTTTGTCGTTTACCCTCCAGGTTGGTGGAACCCACGGACTCCGCGAGGGAACGCACCACTACCGCCTCTACGGGCAGTGTCCTAGAGCTGGGAACATCGAATCGGAAGGGATACAACTGGTGAGGTGGGATTGGCACCTCGCCCAGGCGGCCTCACATGCAAAGCGAACAGGGGCCTCATGAGGGAAGGTAAGGGATGGTTAGGATGGATAGACAAGGAAGAGGGAAGGAGGCGGCCGTGGCCTTGAGGAAGGTATCATCCCGGCATTTGCCCGAAGACGAAGTGGGAAACCACAGAAAATCATTTCGAGGATGGCTGAGGGGGAATCGAACCCCCTCTACTCATTTGGGCCACCCGAGGCTGAGTAGACCCCGTTCCAGTCCTCGTACCACTTTTTCAAAGTTCGTGGCAGAGCCGGGAATCGAACCCAGGACCTCCGGGGCGGCAGCTAACCATGCTGACCGCTACGCTACGGAGGCGACTTTGTCTTATTTAAGGAGTATAATTGAATGTTGGCTATAGTAGCTTGTTGAAATATAACGTGCTATACGGATATTAAACATTGATTGGTTGAATCCTCACCCAAATTCGATATACACACTCATATACAGCCATCACAATAACACAGTCTATAAGACAAAATTTCAACACTCACCAAAGTACACCGGGCTAAATGACCATGATGTCCATGCACCTCAAATGAAACAAAAACAGCTTCCTACTAAAATCCTTGCTCGTATAAAAGTACACACGCTAGTAGCCTAAGCCGACAGACATCACACTGACACAGGTTATCAGACAACTTCAACACACACCCAAGTAAACGGGGTTTTAAGACCATGATGCCGCAAAACCCCTAAAGAACCAACAACAATAGACTCTACCGAGGATCAAGGTCAACGAATATTACTCGCTGTATTCGATGGTTGAAATATGTCGTGTTTTTGTATATATAACATATTTTCGATTGCAAATACACGCACCATATGCTTAATATTTTAACGTGTGAGTAGCTATAAATCAATAAATACCAAAAAAAAAAGTAAAAAAAAATGATCCTATACTGATTTGACCCACGAACGTTTAGACTATGAGCCTGGTCGATACCATTACGCCACGGATGCGTTACGATAATACTTGGATAACATATGGTTTAGTATAACTGCATCTTATTTTGAGTTGAAATCAACGATTTCATTTGCATTTTCTGCCGTTTCTATAAACCATTTGATACAAAATATAAAATATTTTATTCAGTTTATTTTTGTTATTTTTTTATTTAGTCGATTTACCCTCTAGGTTGGTGTTTCCCACGGACTCAGCGAGGTAAATCACCACTACCGCCGCTACGGTTAGTGTCCTGGAGCTTGAAGCATCTGGTCAGGGTGGATACAACTGTGGAATTGTGATCAGCACTTCGCCCAGCGGCCTCAACTGCAAAGCGAACGGGGAACTTATGAGGGATGGGAAGGGAGGGGAATATTGGGATGGAGAGGCAAGGAAGAGAGAAGGTGGCGGCCGTGGTCTTACAGGAGGTACTGTACCCATAAATTCGGGAAGATGCCTACAGGGAATCCATAGCAAAAGCTGGATTGTTTATTTATAAATGAGCTCCGGCTAAAAATCCATCAGAAATTGCTCCAACAAGGTCTTCGGGAATCTACACAGTATTGATCAATGGTGTCGTGAATATACAACAAAATACACTGGCTCAGCTGAATACCTACCTTAATTTCTCGGGGTCTCTGCAGGGACTTAGCTCCAACCTAAACTCGTCTTCACGATACCACTGTTTCCATTATATTTAAAATAAATCACTCGAAGACAACAACGAAAAATTGAACTGAGTAAATTTATTATAACAATGGTAAACTAAATCTAATATAAACAATAAATAACAACAATTAATTAAGGGACACTGGGACTGAAATTTTCAAATTCTCTATAAACTGAGGTACAGCTTTGAAATTTTAAACGTTTATGAATAGTCATTTTATAAACCTGTGGGAAACGTGAGCATTGTAAGTTGATTAGTTCTCCAGATATTAATTATTTTGTACATTTATTGTGCTAATTATTCAAGATTTATAAAGGTCAGCCGCATCAAAAAAAAACAAGATATTGTCACTCTTAGGTAATATTATATTGCACTATAACAATCGGAAGAAACCTACGGATCCGATTTTGAATTGCATTAATGAGTGTCAAGATTTTTTTTTTCATATCCAAGTTTATTTCTACAAAAAATCTTGAATTTTTCCAGTTTGTAAATTTTTTGCAGCCAGACCAAAAGTGCAATCTAAAAAACGATCCGCAGGTTTATAGTCAATGCAATGAAGATAATAAATTCCCATTTTGAAAGCAATATCATAAGATTTATGACGCGAGTAATATTTTGAATGCCTGAAAAAGTGAATCCGAGAAAAGAGCAATTTTCTAAACTGATGCACAATTTACAAAATTTCAGCTTACCAAGGACATAGGACTGTCCTGCAGCATAGGTGACACCCTCCTTCTTCTGTTTTGCAGCCTCCTCCTTCATTTCTGTCAGTTTCACCTTCCGTCGACATGCTTTTCGCTTCTCCAATTATAACCGCGGACTTACATACTTCCTGCGACTATCACATTTTTCAAGTGTTTGTGCTGTGACATGAGATACTGAAGTTAGTCTTATTCCTGATTTCAACTCTGTTGTTGCACTACACCCCATGTTGAATTCTGCTACAGAAGTACAAACAGCAATTTCGAGTCTCTTCCGTGAAATAAAAATCTCTTTTGGGCACTTCCTCCAGATAACAGAATGCAGAGACTCATTCTGATTTTCAGTAGCACCCCGGATGCATCGGGATATTAGCTCATTTGATGCCAGCCTTTGATAAACAGGCATAATCTTGACAACTAAAAGGGTTCTTTAAGTTCTACAGCCATTTTGTCTTGACTCTGTGGTGTTTTACCAGCTGCGATACTTCGATTGTAGAAGCACCAAGACTCAGAACCTTCAGGACACTTATTGTGCTGGGGCGTTTAAAGGACACACCCTGCATTTTAAAGCTACGCTAGGGCTTTAAATATGGCAGAATTCGGATAAAACCACTGCTATCTGATCCGCAGGGGATAGGGGTGTATTAATATGAAAAAAAAAAACGAAAATCGACATTTTTCACAAATTTCACTAAAATTTCAGTCCCAGAGTCCCTTAATAAATTAATTACACACATTCACACGGAATCCTCTACTACAACAAATACGCTATTGATTGTACTATGCAGTCAGTTAAATAGCAACACATTTTGACTGGCTTGAGCCTGCTAGAAATATTTAAAACGTTTAAGACAAATACCTACATGCCAAACATTCTTGAAGATCTATAAAAACCGGCACGCTTCTCGGAACACACCTGGCTACGCGCACTCATTCAGAGAATGATACACTCGATCGATCAACCGTGAGGCTGTCTTGCTTAAGAAGGCGGTGGACTGCTAACAACTGTCCACATTATATAATAGACTGGCCTTGAAATATTTAACGGGAACACACATCCCCACACATTTACTGTGATCGCGCTGTGTAGCGTATAGTCGCCGTGCTTAAATGTACATTTTCTCCATTTAAAACTCTTCATATCGCAAGCACTTTTAAAACAATCACTCTCAGATTTTAACACTAGCATTCATACACTCCCTCTCGACATTCACGACTGCCGCGAGTTGTTCAATCATACTTAACAACTTTAAAAGCACTCATTCTAAAAACATTCATTCAGAAATACACTATAATTCAAAAAACATCGAACAAATAATTATTACAAAATTATTTGCCTAACTAAATAATTGCGAAAATATTAACAAAAACTGAATCGTTATGTTTAACGTTATAAAGTAGAGTCTTAACTCTCTTTCAACAATTATTCTACTCTTTCTTCTATATACAATGTGATCTTCACATATACTTTCTTAAACATCTATCAATGTTTTTATACTGCACACAATTTGTCGTAATTAGTTTTATAGACAATATCAGTCAAATGCAAGCCTCCGTGGCTTAGGCGGCAGCACGCCGGCCTCTCACCGCTGGGTCCGTGGTTCAAATCCCGGTCACTCCATGTGAGATCTGTGCTAGACAAAACGGAGGCAGACAGGTTTTTCTCCGGGTACTCCGGTTTTCCCTGTCAAAATTTCATCCCAGCAACACTCTCCACTATCATTTCATTTCATCTATCATTCATTTAATCATTGCCCCAGAGGAGTGCGTCAGGCCTCGGCAGCCGGCACAGTTCACATCCTCGCCGCTAGATCGGGACTCCATTCATTCCATTCCTGACCCGGTCGGAGACTGGAAGCAGGCTGTGGATTTTCATTTTCATAACAATAATTACAATATTCCTTAGCACATTCACTGTAGCTATGTCGATTTCAACCATCTAGAAGCTTTTATTGCACAACATATCATGTGATCGGAATCTCCCTGGATGCTTGCTACGCTAACACGACTGGTTTGCGTCAAGTTCCAGCATTTATATTGCCATGTTAAACTGTATCATGGCCTTGGACAATATTCTCTTTTAAGTCCCTAATAATTCATTTTTCGGGGGCAGTACCATCCCGGCATGTGCCCGAAGACGAAATGGGAAACCACGGAAAACCACTTCGAGGATGGCTGAGGTGGGAAGCGAACCCCCTCTATTCATTTGGACCACCCGAGGCTGAGTAGACCCCGTTCCAGCCCTCATACCACTTTTCAAATTTCGTGGCAGAGCCGGGAATCGAACCCAGGACCTCCGGGGCGGAAGCTAACTATGCTGACCGCTACCCTACGGAGGTATTATGTTCAGTACATTCCTAAAAGGATATAAACTTACCACGGTACAGACATATATGGAAATCTAGTGGCCTTTTTGACAAGGAACGACACGGTCCCACAATGATATGGCATGGTAAGCCTGACTGTTAGTCACTCCTACAGCTATATATTCTATTATAATATGCTAATATCCTACCAGAAACCTTCTCGAGGACAGTTTAAACCTCCCTATGTACGATAAGCTGAATTGTTGAGGCCAGGCCTTGTTGAATCGAAAGTTACGGTTAGGCTATAATACTTGCATGATTCATACTGTGCCCAAATCCAGTTGCCTAGATTGATGGGTACAAGCCGTGAGCCTAGATTTGAGGGAACAGGCCACGATTCTAAGTTCGGATATAAATGTTTGAATAGCGCGCGCCAAAACCTTCTTAGAAGCTTTTCGAAGGAATTTACAGCCAAGAAGTGGGCAAGTGACGTCGGAGGAGAGCTTCATAGTCGAGGCTATATGTCACTAAATATTTCCCGTTGAGATGGAAACATGAAACCTATATCAGATTACTGGCAAGAACAAGAGAAGAAGAATGAGATTTTTTTTCAAAGAAATTGATCGAACAGAAGCCGAGTTATGAGCACTTTTAGTTCCAGCGTTTTCGCCGCAGTGACCACGAGCCAGCAAGCGGATGGGTATATAAGGCGAGCCTCGCAGGCAGAGGAATGTTCACTTCCTCACAAGCACTCCGTCGACTTGGTCGTGCTACGCTACGTAAGCGCTCTAGCCGCTTGACTATCACCGAACTTCGAACATCGTTATTATCGCCGAGCACATGGTTGCATTTAAACTTCAACATACAGCACAAGCTGTGGACTTAGAATTTTCGACAGTACATGGTTACTGAAAGTGTTAAACTATTTCGAGTGAGTTTAGAACTTTTCTTCGATTTCACAGAAGTGAAATAAGTCTGTGGCACTTGGTAATTCTTACCGCTACAACTTGGACATATGGTAGACTATGTCTACAACTTTTTCTTCAGTCCACATTCACTTATAGATGGATTATTTATATCCAATAGTTGGACCAGCCAAGATAAGTCAGTAACTTCAAAACCAGTCTTGCATATTACAATTCAAAAGCCGAATGGGAATACAGGTTTAGCCTTGTGCGATCTGAAAAGTGAGAAGCTTTGCCCAGCCAACTCGACAGAATTTGTAATTGTGCTGAAAAGATTGTAAGAGTATTGGAATACTGATTGTATCACAGTGGGTCTTGGTAATTATTCCATCATGGATCGCTTAGATCAGACCCCTGTCAACCACACTTCAGCTCTTGAAGTTGCCAACATTTTTCTGCAAGACATTATAATCGCCACTATGTCTGCGTAAACAGCTTGTGGGTATAACATGGAAGCTGATAGGAGAATATAAGTACGCGTCCTAATGGGACAGACAACAGGAAGACTGAGTAGTCTGGTTCAGTCCAGATTTCTACCATCAAGACCTACGAGAATGTAAGCTGCAATTTACATTATTTCTAAGCGTAGTTAGTTGGATTTTCTCGTATTTTCTACAGTCTTGCCAACACATTTTTTTCTCTATAGTCATCGATATGTTTATATGCTTTTGAAAATATTTCCTTTCGAAACCTGAGCTAGGACCTGAGTTGTTTTTTTTACTCAGAATTATACGATTCGATATTTATGGACGAGCAGAACGAGCATTTATTTTATTTCAATATTTTTTTTCGTATTGCTGTCATTAGCCGTCATAATTTGAGATTGAAGGATTAATCTAAGTTGAGGAATGGATAGTTGTCCATCATGATGAAGTCGAGGGTGATATTCCCCGAACATTTTGATAACTTTAAACCTAGTTTTGAACATAATAATAATAATAATAATAATGGGATTTGATAATAATAATAATTTTTCTACTTTTCTGGAATTATAATAATATACATTTGTGATTTATAATAATCATTTTATGGTTGTATGATTAATACAGTTGACATTTGAAGTCATACTCTAAATCGGATATTTGTTAATTCCGAAGGTTAGTGGTTAACACATGCCCACTTATAATGAACAGTTTAAATTCAGTGAAATTGTTTCACGTTTGCATTTCATATTTAAAGCTTTGATAAAGACACGGAAAGAAGTGAAATGGGAAGCTAAGCATGTATATAGCAGGGTTTTTGCTAGAGTTTATATAAAATAAAATCATTATGACGCAGCGTCTTTCACAACGTTTCCTAATATTAACACTGTGTGGAATTTCTGATGGTGAAATTATATTGGATATTGTCGTAAACTCATTGGTGAGGTTTACTGATTTATGAATATTCCATTTGTCATAACAAGCAAAGGCTTGATTATTTTGTATAATTTGGGAAGATGTCATTGTGTGTGTGCAGATAATTATATGCCATCCTGAGTGCGCAATTTAAGTCGCAGGAATGAGGTTGTGTAAAATGAGCACCAGTCAAATTTTAGGTTGGATGTTTTAGATGTAGTAGGAGAGTCGTTTTCGCCACACTTTCGTCGTAATATAACCACAGGTTATTTTGTGAACCATCATTATTAAATTATTGTTGATCCACGTGTTTGAAAATATTTCTACTAATGGCTTACCCGGAAAATTATTATTCTACTAGTTCCTTTCATTCAGGAAAGCGTTACCGTTGTCTAAATGCTGATTTATAATTCTGTGATTTTTATCACGTGTCAATCATTTGGGCCAATGCTGTTGTTTGAAATTGGTACTTATTAACAACCCCTATAAGCTGAAAGGATTTTTAGATCCTATAAAAATAAATATACATTTTCTTTAATAGGTTGATGCTGAACATATTTGACATTTTGTCAAAATCATTTTGATGATAATAATAATAATAATAATAATTTGTTTCATTATAAAACATGCTAAATGATATTTCAAATTTCCTAATTAACGTTTTAAGGAATAATTAATTAATTTGTTGACTGAATCCATGTGGAATGGAAGTTATATTAGGGATAATTATATTTTTGATTAAGTCAAAATTATTTTTGACAGACTTTGGATTGAGATCTATGTTTCAACAGATATTTTTTGTTTTTTTTATCCACAAAAATGCTCAAGGTCCATGTAAATCATAGTGTATTTCACTTATTATGAACAACTTTGTATCTGACAAAACCTAATATTACTACTGCCTAAGAAGTGTTAGTCGAAATGCTACGATAATAGTTTTGAGAAATGAACAGTGAAAGTGATTTTCCAACCAGTGATAATTTTATTATTGATCTTCAACGTGTGAATGATAAATAATTTGGGGATCAGTAGTGACGATTGACTTTGCGCTGATAAAACCCTACCCCTGTACATAATTATGTTGAACGAAGTCAACAGGACTGATATTCTGACCTCTCGTTTCAACTTTGTTAGTGTTCATGTTTTGGCGATATTGTATATTGTGTAAATAATTTATTTTTTCCAGTCATCTGTTATGCCATTTTGGGCAAATTTTCTTCATGTCATTTTAAAGTTTTAATAAAATGAGATAATTTTATAGTATGCAATCACCGTTTTCAAGAATCTCCTTCTATCCTTATTGTTGCGTCGAGCCGAAAATCAGTTAAGCATTTTTTTGTTGGGTCTTTGCATTCGACTTCTACCCATCTGGCGCCCCGGGATATTTTGATTCTCGTGCTGTCTGATTTTTGGTGAAATGCATATGTGGTCGTCCGGACTTCGGTCCAAACGGGCACATAAAATATGATAGAAGAGAGAAATGGCTTCGAACGTGGGGCGCGATTTTTATACGGTTGGTTGTACGCCGATTAGATTTTGCAATAGATATTTTGGGAATAGAAAAATGTCTGGTTCGGACAAATAAATTCATAGGAAACCCAATTAGTGGGGAAACTTAATTTAAATTAAATATTCAGATAGTTAGAGTGGGACTTGTTTTGTTGTATAATGGCTTATCCATTAGGGTGTCAAATAAAATTTTAGTATACGTTCGATGGTCAGAAAGATTGCATTACATTAGAATCCAGGTGGAGGATATTGACTTTGTATTTTTTTGATATTGTTGTTTAAATCTAACTGTTAATAGTAGAGATTTTTTTTCCATCACGTCGATATTAGGGAATATCTCATTTTATTCTGAGAAATCCAAGTAGCTACGCATAATTCTTGTTTTAGATTTAAGTCTCTGTGTCTGCTTACATTTATACCCCTAATTTTGAATTGTATGCTGATAATTCATGGATGAGATCATGAGGATATTGTAACGTATGGAGGAAAGCTCCAAGAGTGCTGCACTGCAAATGGCAGAAATTATTTACAAAACTGATCAAATGGAGGTTAAGCTTAAAGACAACTCTGATACTTTAAAGGAAAAATTAATGGAAAATTCCGATACCATAGAAGAAAGGTTAACCGCTTCTTTAAAAATTAATCTTGAGAATTCAATGGAAAGTAAATTTAAAGAAAACTCTGATTCTTTAGAAAACAAACTTAAAGAAAACTCTGTTTCTTTAGAAAATAAACTTCAAGAAAATGCTGATTCTTTAAAATCTTCTGTAGAAAATAAACTCAAAGAACAATTTGATTCTTTAGAAACTAAACTAGAGGAAAACTCAGTAAATTTGAAAGCTAAAATGAGGGAAAATTCCGATGCATTAGGAGCTTCTTTAGAAACCAAAATGTCTAAACTGTTCGAGAAAACTCATGAAACCGAAACTTCTATAGCTTTAAATACTGGTAAAATGGAAGATAAATTTCGCGATGCCGACCAAAAATCTGAGTCATTAGCTGATAGGATCGAGCGAGGTATCAGGAATGTAGGAGAAGACATGGTAAACTTAGAAATTCGCGTTCAGAAAGAAAACACTGATATGGCAAATAACGTCATACAACGTTTAACTGAACAACTTCAAGAACTGGTAGTAGGAGAGATTCAGCAGAGTGTAGTCAAGGAGTTGAGAACTTAGATCAAGACAACAGTTATCCAGGAGGTCAAAGACGCACTTAAGACGTAAACTCAACACGGAATCAAAGAGATTAGGGAAACTTTGACGTCGCATGTCCAGGTCATTGCGAAAGTTATCCAGATAGCTCAAAAAGACATCGTGGATATGACAAGTTCACTGAAAAATCATGAAAAGATGATGAACCAAATTTCCAATAACTTGAAGGAGAATTGTAAAGAAACAGAAGGAATCAAAAGAGACACCGAAGAGATCAGAAAGAAGTCTGAAGAAAATCAGAAGGAGATCGAGGACATCAAGAATCAATTTAAAGAGAAAAGTCAGGGTGATTATTTTCATAGCAAGGATGATAGCGAGGAGATAAAGAGATTAGTAGGTGAGGAGAATGCCGAACTTAAGGAAACCATAAAAGCCCTTAATGACAAATTTTTGAGTTATCAAAAAGAAGCGAAGAGCATTGTAGAACCTCAGAGTAAAACTACAGCTACAAGTAGAGATAAAGACATTGAGGAAATAAATAGAGTAGGAAATCACCGTAGACCAGAGGAGTTTAGGATGATGATGCAATCCATACCGATAACCTTCTATAAAAATGTAGAAGATAAACCTTCAAAATTCTCTGGAACCGGAAGTATGACGCCTGTAGAATTTCTGAGAGAAGTAGGAGACTACCTTAAAGATTCCAAAATTGGGAAGGAAAGAGAGATTAGAGTGATAGGAAAATTTCTGGAAGGATCCGCCTTGACTTGGTTTAGTGCTTTTAGGTCTACTCTAACCAATTTCGAAGAATTTTCTAGAGGATTATTAAAGAAATTCTGGTCCCCGGAAACCCAACAGCAAGTAAGAGCAGAGTTGTACTCGAAAAGATATTCCACTTCACAACATACTCGTTACTCAACTTATTTCTCAGGACAGTTGTCCAAACTCCAACATTTAGATCCGCCGATGCCCGACAATGAACTGATTACTGCTTTGATCAGGCAATTTCCTGCAGATGTCCAGAGAACACTGATAGCAGCGGACATATACAGCATGGAGCAATTCGACGACATTTTACAGAGACTGGATCACACAAACGCCCAATTCTTTCATCAGAAGGCTGGAAAGAACGACAACACGGTATTTACGGTGATGGCCGACCGATATTTTCAGACACCTCGCGACGGAAGAGAAGAGAAAACGCCGAGGGATGATCCAGGACTAGAAAGATGGAACCAGAGCAATTCTAGGTAATACGAAAATAGACCTTATGCAAGACCCGGAAACAACTACCGAAATCATTGGGGAAGACAAAAGGAAATCAAGGGCGATACCGTGAGAAAAGATACTTTGGGAGAAGTAATGAATAGGGACACTCAAATTTCGCGACTCGCGAAATTCGCGATTTTTTCAAAAGTGTTAAATATGATGGGAGAAAGGCATATAGGACATGTGTTACGATTTAAATGTAATTTGGAACACTATCTATCCGCGAAATTTTCACATTTCGGCTCCATATACGAATTTTTAGGTTTACTCGCGAAATTTATTGTAACTAGAGAAATACCGTATTTCCTCGCATAATCGTCGCCACCGCGTAATCGTCGCACCCCAATTTTCAAACACTAAAATAGGTTTATAAAATATCATCGCATAATCGTCGCATAGCGTATTCGTGCGCCAGTCAGTTGCACATGCTGCCGCGACTTTATAACCTGGCGCGACTTTGTCAGAAGAAAAATATGTTGTCTTTATGCTTGCGGGTTATGAACTGTGACGCGAGCGGCAAGCTTCGTCACTTAGCACATTCCGCGTGCGTATAATCTGGCGTGATCTTGTCAGGAGAAAGTAATCTCGTCTATTTTCTTGCGGGCTATGAACTGTGACGCGAGCGGCCAGCGCACATTCCGCGAGCTTATAGGCCTAATCTAGCGTGATCTTGTCAGGAGAAAATAATCTCGTCTTTATGCTTGCGGGCTATGAACCGCGACGCGAACGAAAAGCGCACATTCCGAGAGCTTATAGGCCTAATCTGGC
Organism: Meconema thalassinum; assembly: GCA_946902985.2. Classification (NCBI taxonomy): domain Eukaryota; kingdom Metazoa; phylum Arthropoda; class Insecta; order Orthoptera; family Tettigoniidae; genus Meconema; species Meconema thalassinum. Next base: position 1,097,156,739 of record OX336389.2, on the reverse strand, counting down.
GTGATCTTGTCAGCAGAAAGTAATCTCGTCTTTATGCCTAGGGGCTATGAACTGTGACGCGAACGGCCAGCGCACAATCCGCGAACTTATAGGCCTAATGTGGCGTGATATTGTCAGCAGAAAGTAATCTCGTCTTTATGCCTGCTGGCTATGAACTGTGACGCGAACGGCCAGCGCACATTCCGCGAGCTTATAGGCCTAATCTGGCGTGATCTTGTCAGCAGAAAGGAATCTCTTCATTATGCTCGCGGGCTATGAACCGTGACGCAAACGGACAGCGCACATTCCGCGAGCTTATAGGCCTAATCTGGCGTGATCCTGTTAGGAGAAAGTATGCTCGTATTTATGCCTGCGGGCTATGAACCGCGACGCGTACGGGCAGAGCACATTCCACGAGCTTATAGGCCTAATCTGGCGTGATCTTGTCAGCAGAAAGTAATCTCGTCTTTATGCCTGCGGGCTATGAACTGTGACATGAGCGGCCAGCGCACATTCCGCGAGTTTATAGGCCTAATCTGGCGTGATCTTGTCACCAGAAAATAATCTCGTCTTTATGCCTGCGGGCTATGAGCTGTGACGCGAGCGGCCAGTTTCGTCACTTAGCACATTCCGCGAGCTTATAGGCCTAATCTGGCGTGATCTTGTCAGCATAATGTAATCTCGTCTTTATGCCTGCGGGCTATGACACGCGACGCTAACGGGCAGCGCACATTCCGCGAGCTTATAGGCCTTATCTGGCGTGATCTTGTTGCTCGGACTGGAGACAAATTCCAAACCAATTGCTGCTGAAGTGTATCCCAAACTTCAGAATTTGAAGAAGCATTTACAAGTGGTTGCTGCAGGAATGTTCAGCAACTAAGTCCAGGAAGAGCTGGATGCCCTGAAAGGTAATCTTAGGGGCAGAGCGATGGAGGAAATAAAGAAGATGTCAGGCCATATGCATACGAAATTGGACAATATGATGTTGTGTGACCCAGCCCGTACATTTTTGGAGCCAATGTCTGAGAGCTCTTCTACGGGCAGAATGTCTTGTCGCAGTCTACAGCAAGAGACAAACTGAAGGCCCTATTCAGCAAAATACCGTCACTGAAGGGTATTCCCGTTGATGAAGGAGTGCTCGCATATAGGGATTTTCAGGATATTCTGAAGAAGAATGCAGAAATAGCGGTGGAAGATGCCCTTCAGGCAATGCGTGAGGATCATCAACCCTTTGTTGATGGTGCATTAAGGGCACTGTGGGTTCCAGTGTCAAATGTAAATTGTGAAAGATTCTTTTCAAACTTTTCTTGTGTGTTGACGGATTTCAGAACTAATCTAAGAGTGACAAATTTGGAATTGCTGTCATCCTACATTACGAATGTAAAGCATGAAAGGAAGCAGGGAGGTAAAGTTTTTAAATATCTTTTTTGTCTTTAATGTTTGCGATTTCTGTCTTTTGTACCGATAATTTTCAAGTTACAATATAAATATTTGAAAGTACTGACTGCCTTTCCATTTCCCTAAGATCCATTTTATCTAAGAATTTGTCTTTTCTACCCTAGAATTTTTGTTTCCTACTCAAGAATTTTAATTACCCATCCAAGAATTTTCCCTCGTTACTCAATAATTTTTTTCTCTTTTTACTCAAGAATTCAGAACCATTTCATTCAAGAAATTCGAGTGTCCCTAGTAATGGATATTACCCAAGGAATGAAAATCCAAGAGAATCCAACGAAGAGTTCAAGCAGGAGGCGAGGAAGAACTTGGAAGAACGACACCTGGAAAACGAACAATACCTGGAACAATTGAGGCAGAGTGAACCCGGTACTTCAGGGACTTCACAAAATAAGGGTAAAGATGAAAAAAAAAACTCCAAATGTGCAGTAGCAAATGGCTTCACTAAGACTTTCACATATAGAATTACCAAATGGCAGGTCGAGGACGAGGATTTAATACAAAATAATGATGAACGCAAGGAGATGGTAACAAGGATCAAATTGTCAATTATTGTATGTGAAGTATTCGGCAAGCCTGTCGATACACTGATTGACACTGGGGCGATGTTATGCTTGATAAGTGAGAAATTGTAAGCCTTATGGAAACTCACTGAGAATCTTGAAGAAATTTCTGTGTCCAGAATCAAGATTCAAGGAATCATTCCCAATAAGACATCCCTGTGTAAAACTCAGCTATACTTATGCATCAGGATAGGAGGACATGATTTTCGACATGTATTTGTGATTATGAAGGACATGGCTTTCGACATGATCTTAGGGGCAGATTTCATTCAGAAATATAAAGCTGTGATTGATATGAGTGCCGAAAAGGTAAGATTTCAAAATACCGAGGAAATAAACTTCGAGGGAAACGAAGAAGAAGACATCGAGGTAGATGCCCAATGGTCCTTGATATTTCGCGAGTCCTCAGAAGATAGCAAGTCAGAGAGATTGTCAGAGTTAGAAAATGTTCTTGACGAGTTCAAGGATATATTTGATATTCGACCTGGGGAAATTAAGGATTTCGAATACCAGATTCGAGTCACTGATGACGCACCCTACCACGCAAAATTGTATCCAGTAGCCGAGAAGCATCGAGACAAAGTGAAGGTTCTGTTCAAAGACATGGAAAATAACGAAGTTATTGAAAAATTCACAACTTCTTATGTGAATCCTTTGACAGTGGTGTCCAAACCAGATGGCAGTTTGCGGCTATGTTTAGACGCGCGGAATTTGAATTTGAGATTATTACCTGAATACGACAGCCAACCTATTATTAGGGAATTACTCCGGAAATTCCAAGGCAAGAGTTGGTTCTCAAATATTGATCTCACTTCGTCCTACCATCATATTAGGCTTAGTGAAGACTCAAAAAAAATATTACAGGGTTTATGTTTGACCAACAATCCTAAGTTTTTCGACGTCTACCATTTGGAATCAAAACGTCTGGATCTGTTTTGATTAGAGCTCTTGAACAGAATTTGAGTCCAGCAGTAAAGGAAATAGCAGTCCGATATATAGACGATTTTCCCATTGCATCTGAGAACAAAGAAGAACATTTATTACAGCTCCGAATGTTGTTCGAAGATTTGAGGAAGGCAAATTTTAAGGTCAACCTTCGAAAGTGTCAGTTCTTTCAGAAATAGATCAAATTTCTGGGACACATATTGGATGGTAAGGGCTACCGCTCAAATGAGACGAAAATCCAAGCTATTGCGAATTTTCCCAGATCTACTAGAGTGAAGCATGTTCGCAGTTTTCTAGGCACATGCCAATTCTTCGCAGGGCATTGTCCTATGTACACTGAGACAGTCGCACCTCTCCAGAAATTGTTGAAAAAGGATAATAAATGGAAATGGAATTAAGATTGTGAGCAGTCGTTTCAATAATCCAAGAGTCTATTGGTAAATAGCATCAAGTTAGCGTGTCCAGATTTCACGAACAATTTTATTATAGAATCTGATGCGTCCACCGTAGGGATTGGAGCGATTCTTCTTCAAGAAGACGACGATCATAGAAGACTTTATCTGGCTTTTATAAGTAGGAAACTCCGTCCATCAGAGAGGAACTATTATACTACCGAGCTAGAAGCACTCGCAGTCATATTTGCTTTGGAAACATGGAAGAAGATTTTGATAGGACATTCGGTTATTGTTAGAAACGATCACCATGCTCCAGAGTTTATTCTGAGAACAAACTTTGCAAGTGAAAGGATAACGAGATGGTCGCTCTCCATATAGCAATTCAACTTAGTCATTGAACACACTCCAGGGAAGTTGAATATAGGAACAGATTTACTGAGCAGAGCAGTGGAATCTACACCGAAAGGTTTGCAAGTGACTTTAACTTTGGAAGATGAAGAAACCTTGAGGAAGCTCAGACTTTTGCCATTATCTCAGAGGAGAAATAAATCACTTAGGAACATTTATCGTTTTCTTCATTGTGACATGGATCCAGCCGATGCTGATTTTGTTACAACGGAAAGAAATTCCAGGGATTTTTTGGTATTGGATGGCCTGATTTATAAGTTTGGGGATCCAGACCATACCAAGTTGAGAGTTCTTGTACATCCACGCATGCAAGTCCCCACCATCTGGATGGCACATCCCATGTCAGGTCACGCTGGAGTAGACAAAACCATTAAAGTGACATTGTGGTGTTTGAAGCCATATTTTCAGTGTTGCCTTAGTAAACAAGAGTTGAGTGCAATTCAGTCGGTCAACACGAATGTACCCAAAAGAGATGGGTTATGCCCTAATCCTGAAATAAATTACATGAGATTAATAAAACACTAGGATGACCAGTTTCAATCGTCAAGCGATCATCATCAGATCCATTACACTTAGGCTATAAAATCTATGTTTGAAATACAGGTGAAAATATTTACAATATGTACAATTATTTAGTTGCAGTATTGGTACTGCAACTGTCAGTGTATGCTAAATGCAGTATATATGATGTTAGGTGAAATGCTAAATGGTGATAGCTTTCCGGAGTTTGTACTTTGGAGAGATTATATGGTTGTAAGAGTCAACTATGGTTAAACTATAAAATTATAGGCTAACTACTTATATGATTGTCTTCCTTACTACAGCTACTCGCAGTTTTCGTGCTCACTGGAACTCACTGTGCGGTCGACAGCGGTGGTTATCTTAACGACTGGTTTTTCCCTGCCTTCTCCCCCCTGCCCATACGTGCTGTGGGGAGTGATAGTGATGTGTTTATGTGAGGTGTTGCCAACCTAGATAAGATGTATGTTATTGAATGAGGTGGGTCTACAACTATTTAAGACCGTGGATTAGCCCTCGCCACGCGTGGACCATAAGCCATTCGAACTAAGCGTTGACGGTCTTATGAGGACGTCCCGGCACCTTTAATACTGCCGCGAATATGGGCCTTGGTTTATTGCAGAAGAAAAGTACATAGTACACCTGATCCAGATAACATATACCTATTAAAACCCCTAATTTCCCCCCTTTTTTATCTTGCTTGGATGTGTCGCTAAATTGTGTCTTGTTTCCGACAGGGTGTGTTTTTAGTAGCGTGAAGAGGGGTGAGCTCTCCATGAACGTGTGTTCATTTAGATTGTTGGGATTGTTTCGTTTGGCTAGGTGTATCTCGATTGCTTCCTTTATGTCAAGAGCTCTGCCTTTCGATTCATGATGGATTATTTTAAGGTCCGACTCTATGTTGGTAAAGCTGTGCCCCGCGTCACACATATGTTCGCACACGGCTGAATCAGTTCCGTATCTTATCGCATTCCTATGTTCATTATAACGTGTGTCTACTCTTCTTCCACCGTGCCCGATGTAATTAGCTTGACAACCGGTGTCTTGGCACGTTATAGAATATACCCCTGAGCTTGAATACGGGTCACGTTTATTTAGATTACTATTTAGGAGGTGCCTAGCGGTTGTGTTTTTCGTCGTGAAAGCTATCTTTATGCCTTGCTTTTTGAATAGGTTAGTGATTTTATATGTATTCGCATTCACATAGTTGAAACGCGCAAATTTTTTCTCATTACTGGCCGGCTTGGGAATCGTTTTATCTTTATTTTTATGTTTGGCTATAATTTGATTTATTTTGTTTGGCGAGAAGTTGTTTTCCTTTGCTATTTGCTTAATAGTTCTTATTTCCTTATTATAGTTGTCTTTTGACATAGGTATGTTAAAAGCCCTGTGCACCATTGAATTGAAACCCGTTAGTTTGTGCGTACTGGGGTGATTAGACTGATTGTCGATTGCATGCGAGGTTTGTGTTGCTTTCCGGAATATGGAATATGAAAGGTCGTTGTCTTTACGTTCAATAGTTATATCGAGATATTTTTTTTCGGTCTATTTCGGATTCCTTAGTGAATTTGATAGAGTGGTGTAGGCTATTAATGGATTGGAGAATTGTTTCTTCGCTTGTTAGTTCAGTATCGTAGATGCAAATTACATCATCTACGTATCTTTTCCATATTACTATTCCCTTTGTTGAAGTCTTTCCTAAGAACGCATTTTCTAGTGCATTGATGAAGATGTCAGCGATTAACGCACTTAGTGGCGATCCCATCGCTAGGCCTTCTCTCTGTGTGTATATTTTATTGTCGAATTGAAACACGTTTTGGGTGAGAACGACCCTCAGTAATCTCACAATCTCTTCAGTTTCTTTTACCGAATTGTTGGATTTTAAGTTGTTTTCGATAGTATTCATTGCTTCAATAATCGGAATATTGGTGTACATGTTAGTTACATCGTAGGATACTAGCCTGAAGCTAGGTTTCATTTGTAGGGTGTTCAATGCTGTTACTACTTCTGTTGTGTTCTTTACATAGTTGTTTTTGTCGTTGGAAAGACGGCATTTTAAGATTTTTAGTAACTCTTTGCTGATTTTGTAATTAGGGGCATTCCTACAATTGACTATTGGTCTCATTGGGCATTCCTTTTTGTGTATTTTTGGTTTTCCCCTCAATGACGGTATTTTCGGGTTCATGTTTAATAGTTTGGATTTTCGACTTTGGTCACTTTGTATTCTGTTTCTATTAGCGCACTTTTTATTTGTATTTGGAATTTGTTGGTGGGGTCTTTTGTTAATTCCTTGATTTCGTTGTTGTTTAGGAATTCGACTGATTTTTCAATGTATTCTGTATTGTTCAAAATTACTGTAGTGTTTCCCTTATCTGCTTTTGTGATGATTAAGTCATGTTCTTTTATGTTTTGTTTCAATGACTTTATTTCTTTGAGTTGTTTGTTGTTTTGAATGTTATTGCTCTCGCCCTTTCGTTTGAGGATTTTTTGGCTTCGTTGGCGGCGAGATTTTTGGTTAATTCCCTGTCTTCTGCTGGGAGCTTGTGACTGGCTTTCTCAATATCTGTGATTAACTGTTTTATATTGTGGTTCGTGTGTGCGTCTGTGCAGTTGTATTTCAAACCTTTGTCTAACATATTCATTTCACCTTGAGAAAAAGTTACGTTCGTTCTTTTGTTTACTCTGCTGTGGAAATTGAATTCATTGTTATTCGTGTGTTGTTCGTTAGATTGATGGTTCTGTGTTTCCCCTAGTTTTCTTAATTTATTTTCCAGCGTTTCATGCTTCCTCGTTGCTCTGATTTTGATGGTGTTATGTAGGTGCTCGGTGAAGCTGTCCCATTGGGCTGCATGCCAGAAATTACTTAGATGCAATTGAATGTCGTATAATTGTTGGTTAATTTTTTGCTTTCTTATGTATGCAAATCTTAATTCGTTTTTTATCCAAAGCGCTTTGGCTTGTTTAGTTGAAATGATCGAGGCTGGTGTGTAATATAAAATCACTAACCTATTCAAAAAGCAAGGCATAAAGATAGCTTTCACTACGAAAAACACAACCGCTAGGCACCTCTTAAATAGTAATCTAAATAAACGTGACCCGTATTCAAGGTCAGGGGTATATTCTATAACGTGCCAAGACACCGGTTGTCAAGCTAATTACATCGGGCAGAGTGGAAGAAGAGTAGACACACGTTATAATGAACATAGGAATGCGATAAGATACGGAACACATTCAGCCGTGTGCGAACATATGTGTGACGCGGGGCACAGCTTTACCAACATAGAGTCGGACCTTAAAATAATCCATCATGAATCGAAAGGCAGAGCTCTTGACATAAAGGAAGCAATCGAGATACACCTAGCCAAACGAAACAATCCCAACAATCTAAATGAACACACGTTCATGGAGAGCTCATCCCTCTTCACGCTACTAAAAAACCCACCCTGTTGGAAACAAGACACAATTTAGCGACACAGCCAAGCTAGATAAAAAGGGGGGAAATTAGGGGTTTTTAATAGGTAAATGTTATCTGGATCAGGTGTACGATGTACTTTCCTTCTGCAATAAACCAAGTCCCATATTCGCGGCAGTATTAAAGGTGCTGGGACGTCCTCATAAGACCGTCAACGCTTAGTTCGAATGGCTTATGGTCCACGCGTGGCGAGGGCTAATCCACGGTCTTTAATAGTTGTAGACCCACCTCATTCAATAACATACATCTTATCTAGGTTGGTAACACCTCACATAAACACATCGCTATCACTCCCCACAGCACGTATGGGCAGGGGGGAGAAGGCAGGGAAAAACCAGTCGTTAAGATAACCACCGCAGTCGACCGCACAGTGAGTTCCAGTGAGCACGAAAACTGCGAGTAGCTGTAGTAAGGAAGACAATCAGATAAGTAGTTAGCCTATAATTTTATAGTTTAACCATAGTTGATTTTTACAACCATATAATCTCTCCAAATACAAATTCCGGATAGCTATCACCATTTAGCATTTTACCTAACATCATATATACTGCATTTAGCATACACTGACAGTTGCAGTACCAATACTGCAACAAAATAATTGTACATAATGTAAATATTTTCACCTGTATTTCAAACATAGAATTTATAGCCGAAGTGTAATGGATCTGATGATGATCGCTTGACGATCAAAACTGGTCATCCTAGTGTTTTATTAATCTCATGTAATTTATTTCAGGATTAGGGCATAACCCATCTCTTTTGGGTACATTCGTGTTGACCGACTGGCACTAAACTCTTCCATTAAAGTGATTCAAGAAAGATTTTCGTGGGAACTGATGAGAAAGTCTGTTACAAACACCATACGTGAATGCGACTTATGCCAGAGAAGTAAGCATAATTCCAAATTGTTAAGGGAATCCCCGAGGACTATTATTCCTACAAAGCCTTTTGAAATCTCTGCTACCGATATTTATGGTCCAATTCCAAAATCGAAGAGAGGAAATCGGTACATTCTTGTGACAATTGATGTTTTCACCAAGTACACTATGTTGCATCCTATGCAGAAGGCGATTGCAAAACATTGTGCAAACAGGATCAGGAATAACGTAATCCCGGAAGCAGGCAAACCGGAATTCCTTTTGTCAGACCATGGATCCCAATTTACATCTTTGGAATTCAGGATCGCCATGGATAATTTAGGCATCAAACAACATCTATGTTCAATTAGATATTCAGAGAGCAATCCTGCTGAACGCGTTATGGCTGACATATCCAAATTTTGCCGATTGTATTGTCCAAACGAGCATTGGAAATGGATGGATGTGATTCCTTTAGCAGCCGAATCCATAAATTCTACAGTCCATGAGTGTACTGGACATATACCCATGTTGCTTCACCATGGAATCAAGCCAACGAGACTTTGGGATCAGATAATCTCAATTCCACCTGAGATCGAACCCAGTCGTCAAAGGAGGGAAATTCTAGCTTTAGACAGTTTTGAGAAGCAGATCTTTAAAGAGAGAGCGCAGAATTAGAGGGAGACGATTCCGCAGACCTTTGCGTGTAGGAACCCTTGTTTTGGTGAAACGACCAGTACCCTCTGAGGTCCAAAACCGCATCTTGTCCAAATTTTCGAGTTTATACTCCGGACCCTACCGAATTCATGAGTTTAACAACAACGGTAGTTACAAGATAGCCAATACACGAACAGGTATCATCGTGGGAACTTTTAGTTCTGCAAGTTTGAAGATCTATCATTTAAGAACCAGATAGCTTGATGTGTTAAAAAAAATCTTTCCAATTTTTTTTTTGGGCTATGTGTGGGGTGGATGTGCCCAAATCCAGTTGCCTAGATTGAAGGGTACAAGCCGTGAGCCTAGATTTGAGGGAACAGGCCACGATTCTAAGTTCGGATATGGCTGTTTGAACAGCGCGCGCCAAACCTTCATAGAAATTTTCGAAGGAATTTACAGCCAAGAAGTGGGCAAGTGACGTAGGAGGAGAGCTTCATAGTCGAGGCTATATGTCACTAAATATTTCCCGTTGAGATGGAAACATGAAACCTATATCAGATTACTGGCAAGAACAAGAGAAAAAGAATGAGCATTGTTTCAAAAACATTGATCGAACAGAAGCCGAGTTATGAGCTGTTTTAGTTCCAGCGTTTTCGCCGCAGTGACCTCGAGCCAGCAAGTGGATGGGTATATAAGGCGAGCCTCGCAGGCAGAGGTATGTTCACTTCGTCACAAGCACTCAATCGACTTGGGCGTGCTACGCTACGTAAGCGCTCTAGCCGCTTGACTATCACCGAACTTCGAACATCGTTATTATCGCCGAGCACATGGTTGCATTTAAACTTCAACTTACAGCACAAGCTGTGGACTTAGAATTTTCGACAGTACATTGTTACTGAAAGTGTTAAACTATTTCGAGTGAGTTTAGAACTTTTCTTCGATTTCACAGAAGTGAAATAAGTCTGTGGCACTTGGTAATTCTTACCGCTATAACTTGGACATATGGTAGACTATGTCTACAACTTTTTCTTCAGTCCACATTCACTTATAGCTGGATTATTTATATCCAATAGTTGGACCAGCCAAGATAAGTCAGTAACTTCAAAACCAGTCTTGCATATTACAATTCGAAAGCCGAATGGGAATACAGGTTTAGCCTTGTGCGATCTGAAAAGTGAGAAGCTTTGCCCAGCCAACTCGACAGAATTTGTAATTGTGCTGAAAAGATTGTAAGAGTATTGGAATACTGATTGTATCACAGTGGGTCTTGGTAATTATTTCATCATGGATCGCTTAGATCAGACCCCTGTCAACCACACTTCAGCTCTTGAAGTAGCCTACATTTTTCTGCAAGACATTATAATCGCCACTATGTCTGCGTAAACAGCTTGTGGGTATAACATGGAAGCTGATATGAGAATATAAGTACGCGTCCTAATGGTACAGACAACAGGAAGACTGAGTAGTCTGGTTCAGTCCAGATTTCTACCATCAAGACCTACAAGAATGTAAGCTGCAATTTACATTATTTCTATGCGTAGTTAGTTGGATTTTCTCGTATTTTCTACAGTCTTGCCAACACATTTTTTTCTCTGTAGTCATCGATATGTTTATTTGCTTTTGCAAATATTTTCTTTCGAAACCTGAGCTAGGACCTGGGTTGATTTGTACTCAGACTTATACGATTCGATATTTATGGACGAGCATAACGAGCATTTATTTTATTTCAATATTTTTCTTCTTATTGCTGTCATTAGCCGTCATAATTTGAGATTTAAGAATTAATCTAAGTTGAGGAATGGATAGTTATCCATCATTATGAAGTCGAGGGTGATATTCCCCGAACAGTTTGATAACTTTAAACCAAGTTTTGAACATAATAATAATAATAATAATAATGGGATTTGATAATAATAATAATGTTTCTACTTTTCTGGAATTATAATAATAAACATTTGTGATTTATAATAATCATTTTATGGTTGTATGATTAATACAGTTGACATTTGAAGTCATACTCTAAATCGGATATTTGTTAATTCCGAAGGTTAGTGGTTAACACATGCCCACTTATAATGAACAGTTTAAATTCAGTGAAATTGTTTCACGTTTGCATTTCATATTTAAAGCTTTGCTAAAGACACGGAAAGAAGTGAAATGGGAAGCTAAGCATGTATATAGCAGGGTTTTTGCTAGAGTTTATATAAAATAAAATCATTATGACGCAGCGTCTTTCACAACGTTTCCTAATATTAACACTGTGTGGAATTTCTGATGGTGAAATTATATTGGATACTGTCGTAAACTCATTGGAGAGGTTTACTGATTTTTGAATCTTCCATTTGTCATAACAAGCAAAGGCTTGATTATTTTGTATAATTTTGGAAGATGTCATTGTGTGTGTGCAGATAATTATATGCCATTCTGAGTGCGCAATTTAAGTCGCAGGAATGAGGTTGTGTAAAATGGAGCACCAATCAAATTGTAGGTTGGATGTTTTTGATGTAGTAGGAGAGTCGTTTTCGCCACACTTTCGTCGTAATATAACCACAGGTTATTTTGTGAACCATCATTATTAAATTACTGTTGATCCACGTGTTTGAAAATATTTATAGTAATGGCTTACCCGGTAAATTATTATTCTACTAATTCCTTTCATTCAGGAAAGCTTTACCGTTGTCTAAATGCTGATTTATAATTCTGTGATTTTTATCACGTGTCAATCTTATGGGCCAATGCTGTTGTTTGAAATTGTTACTTATTAACAACCACTATAAGCTGAAAGGATTTTCAGATCCTATACATTTTCTTTAATAGGTTGACGCTGAACATATTTGACATTTTGTCAAAATCACTTTGATAATAATAATAATAATAATAATAATAATAATAATAATAGTTTGTTTCATTATAAAACATGCTAAATGATATTTCAAATTTCCTAATTAACGTTTTCAAGGAATAATTAATTAATTTGTTGACTGAATCCATGTGGAATGGAAGTTATATTTGGGATAATTATATTTTTGATTAAGTCAAAATTATTTTTGACAGACTTTGGATAGAGATCTATGTTTCAACAGATATTTTTTGTTTTTTTTTTATCCAAAAAAATGCTCAAGGTCCATGTAAAACATAGTGTATTTCACTTATTATGAACAACTTTGTATCTGACAAAACCTAATATTACTACTGCCTAAGAAGAGTTAGTCGAAATGCTACGATAATAGTTTAGAGAAATGAACAGTGAAAGTGATTTTCCAACCAGTGATAAATTTTCTTATTGATCTTCAACGTGTGAATGATAAATAATTTGGGGATCAGTTTGGACGATTGACTTTGCGCTGATAAAACCCTACCCCTGTACATAATTATGTTGAACGAAGTCAACAGGACTGATATTCTGACCTCTCGTTTCAACTTTGTTAGTGTTCATGTGTTGGCGATATTGTATATTGTGTAAATAATTTATTCTTTTCCAGTCATCTTTTATGCCATTTTGGGCATATTTTCTTCATGTCATTTTAAAGTTTTAATAAAATGAGATAATTTTATGGTATGCAATCACCGTTTTCATGAATCTCCTTCTATCCTTATTGTTGCGTCGAGCCGAAAATCAGTTAAGCATTTTTTGTTGGGTCTTTGCATTCGACTTTAACCCATCTGGCGCCCCGGGATATTTTGATTCTCGTGCTGACAGATTTTTGGTGAAATGCATATGTGGACGTCCAGACTTCGATCCAAACGGGCACAATACATCCGCCATCTTGAAACTATTTGGCTTATGACCATATAGATTGGGTAAAACACGCTTCCCTCATTAAGGTATATTGTTGCAAAATTTGGTAGGGATCAGATGATTACGTGAGTCGTAATTTGTTTTAAGCTTTGAACATTTGAATGGCCGCCATTACGTTTCCGTCAAGATGGCGGCGATATAAAACATGACACTACGGTGCCCTTTGCTAGTGCTACCTCTGTGCCAAATTTCGTTCAATTCGGTTTCACCATGTTTGAATTGATATTGGGGGGCCAGAAATGCAGAGTACACAAACATACACCCTCACACACAGACAGACACACAAATTGCAGCCCTGTGTTGATCTCATAAGTCTACTTTTTTTGTTGCAAAAATGGTAAGTTGGCTAATATGTACAAATTTTTTACGACATAATCGTAGAGGAATGTTCAAATATCACCTCTCTTATTTTCATATGATTTCTAATCAATATTCATTAATAATTCTCTAATTCATTTGATTAATTGCATCATAGTTTTTATCATGAATGTCTATTCCAGGTTTTAATTCCATTGAATTACTATTATTAATTCCATGAATAATGATTATACGTTCCATTCATTATTATTATCATCAGAGAAATAAGATTAAATAATTGAGATTGCGATGTTAAATATTATTTTAATCAGTTTAAGATCACCTGTGATTTCACTGATCATTCAAATAAAAATGATCAAACTCAGTTAAATTAAAATATATTATTTTAATGTTTCTTGAAGTTCTTGTAATCATTATTCGTCTAACAGTATCATTATTAACTTATTAATAATAATCAATTCAGCATTATAGTTAGCACGCTGATCACAAATTACCATATTAGGATTGTATAAACACTGACACATCCCAAAATTCCTATAATCACCGACATCCGTAGTGAAATTCTCTTCTAATATTTTAGTCCTTTAAATATGTTGGATTGGCCACCTGACTCATATCCAATTGTTGCCAGTAAAAGACCACTTAAAATAAAGTGTCTACAACATTAATATTAAATCGTGCTCCAATTATTTGTGCTGATCCAAAATGTTATGAATACTGATTTATAACACTCGATAATCTACTTGTTTAATCATCTGAATCATTTCAAACTGATCAATTCAACATTCACTTACTTCACTTAATTCCTGCCGCTCTTTCCGGAACATAGGGCCTTGGCGAAATTTCTCCACGTAGTACGGTTCCTGGCCATTCTCTTCACTTGACTTCAGTTCTTGTCCACCTCTGCAATTTCATTTTCAATCGTCCTCTTCCAGGTCTTCTTAGGTCGACCTCGCTTTCTGACGCCTTGAGGATTCCAGTCTAGCGCCGCCCTCTCAACAACTCCGTCCGGCTTCCTTAGTTTGTGACCAATCCAGCGCCATTTCCTCTCCATGATCTGGATGCTAATCGGTTGTTGATTGGTGATGGTCCAAAGATCTCCATTTGAGATTATGTCCGGCCATCTCACATTCATGATGCGACGCAGACATCTGTTAATGAACACCTGTAGCTGGTTGTTGATCGGTATTGCGACTTTCCATGTTTCACAGCCATAGAGAAGAATCGACTTTACGTTGCTATTGAAAAGGCGGAGCTTGGTCTTCCTGGAAATGTTTCTATTTCTCCAGATGTGGTAGAGCTGGACAAAGGCACCATTTGCCTTCCTGATACGGCTTCGAAAATCTTCCTCTGCTCCCCTAACATTTGTGACTATACTTCCAAGGTAGATTAAGGACTCAACTCGCTCAATTTCCTTTTCGTTGACTGTCAAGCTAGTCGTGACGTCAGAATTTATCCTCATCTCTTTGGTCTGGTTGGTGTTGATCATCAGTCCTGCACGTTCTGCTTCTCTCTGCAACCTCTCCAGCTTATCTTCTATATCTCGGTACCGTTGTGCCATAAGACAAATATCGTCTGCGAAATCCAGATCTTCAAGCCTGTCATTTATACCCCATTGAATACCCCTCTTCCGTCCTCCCATTACCTTCTTCATCACACTATCCAGGACCAACAGGAACAGAGTGGGGGAAAGGACACACCCCTGTCTCACTCCGGATCTGACCTTTATCTTTTCTGTTAATTTGCCTTCGTGAAGAACCTGGCACTCATAGCCTTCGTACATCTCTTCCATGATTCTGATGATCTTTGTTGGAATTTTATATTCCTCGAGGGTCTTCCACATGATTCTTTGATTCAACATTAATAACCATTTAAAATCACTGTAGGTTGACTGCTTTACATTTGCAATCAAAATTCAAATTTTAGCCATAAATTGCCATTATATCTGCAATCATGGTCCATAATAATTACCAAGTAATTAAAATAATTTAATTAATTCTTCATAAATAATTCATTATAATTCATTATGTTCAACCTGACTCAGACAAATTCGTTAACTAGCGTTGTGAAATATTCGATAATCCATCGACAATCGCATCAATAAATGAATTTTGCTGAAAATTTCACAGTAGAAAATATTACTGAAAAGGAATTAAATTAATATTATTTAATTAGAAAATTAATCAATTAAATTATCAATTTTTAAATTCGTCGAAAACAATATGAGTGAAGAAATTATTAATACTAGCAATGTCTTACTTCAAATGTGCTCTTTATGTTTGAAAATCAGGCATAATATATCAGTCATCTGAAATAAATATCATTGCATTAATTCGTGGTGATGGCTGTCATGTGTTGAGTTGTTGTAATATGGACTCACTGCCCTTGTAGGTGTTGTAATGGAGTATGATGTTGTGGTATTTAAAGCTGATCTTCATCTTCCCTTTGAATCCCTGAAACTGCATCATGTACGTGTTCTTTGTACGATGTTAAATGAGTCTTCCTGAAACCTGGTTTGCATCTTTGCCCATAAGTATTCCCTTAATTGATTTAAGCTGTCATCATGTTGTGTGAATTGAAGTACTTGAAAGTTCCCTACATGTCCAAATTACGTGTATTATTCATGCTTGAATTCCTTGACCCTTGAAAATTGTAATAGTGTTCCCCACTGCAGGTCAAACATAGCATATGTTTCATAGGTTCATGAATTCCCTTAAATCCATAATATAGTTCATTGGATTATATGCTATGCTCACAAATATGGCCCATTGCAGTGCATGATAACTATGTGTTGTAAGATTATAGTTTTAATTATAACGAAGTGAGAATGCCGTGTTAGTATGAGCTTGTTTCCGCAGACAACTTGTCTGGCTTGATCCAGTGATCCTATGCTAGGCAGTTGGCTTCGAATTTTTTGACCTGTGCTGTGCCTTTAACAATAGCGTTTATAATAATGTGGAATCGTTTGAATGTTCAATGTGTAGAATAGTTTATGCTTAGTACTTACGTCAGACACTGCTATATTTACAAGTATTTGCGCTGAATTTACTATCACCTGTTGCTTGCGCACACGAAAAGAATATAATTCTCCCGTCTGATATGCCAAGTAAATGTTTCAATAGTAGTTAATCCCTGAGTTCAAATCTATTACACTCACGAGCTTAATTTGCGTGTTCGCGACCATACCGTGATTGTAAGTGAATGTGTTCTAGTCAGATTCGACATTGTACTGCAGACTAACTTCCTTTCCACGTGGGTGGAAAGGGGTAGTTGGAGAAAGCATCCCTCTCTCTGTCGTCATCATGAGAAGCTTCACAGAGGATTAATAAGATATACTTGGGTTTCTGCTACAATAAATTAACCGTTTATTAACTAATATCTTCTATTATCTTTGCTTGATAATAATAAGTAACGAAGACAATAAGATGTTATAATAAATATAAATCAGTGAGATTTCATAAAAATAGAGTTGCATGCTCAACATATAAATTATATATTCTTCAGTTCAGGAACTCGCTTTCAAGCTCTAGGTGTAGATTGGCTGGCAATCCTTCCTTCCACGGCTGAGGTATCCGAGTCTCATTACTGGACTTCGGTCACAGTACTGACAATCACATACTCAGTGTTCTCCATTTATCAAAATACAGTATCTTGCCTTTATATGAATAGGTGTAATATAAGAGTCCCTCTTCCATAATTGAATCCCATCCTTAAAAGACGGCCAAAGAAGGTTGAATTTCCACCAAATTATTTCCTCCTGGACTATATTGTTAAAGCAAGGAAAATTTAGATCGTAATTTCGAAGTGAGAACAATGTATACCATTACAGTAATGAACAAAATATTTATAAAATGTTCTCCACTAATACGTCATAAGTAACTTGATTCATTAGATAACAGATTAATTATCATAAACAAAGTATTATTATGTGAAATAATTAACATTGGATTTAATTTGTTGATTAGGGTTGACACATCTTACGAATGACATTTCCACATATAATGCTAGCCATTTCACCTAATGGAAAACTGTTCCTCAATGCCCACATTGAACATAAGTGATGCATTTAGGCTTTTTGATTACTTTGGTTGGTTGGTTCCTCAGTTTAGGGGCTGCGATAACGCGGTCATGCAGCCCCGTGTACATTGGGTGTGTGTAGAATCTGTCTGATAACCGGTGTTAATTGTGATGGCTCTATTAGTGTGTGTTATCTGTTTTCAATTCAAGTAAGGACTGAAGACATTCTATTTTCGAGTAGCTCCAACTTTTTCTACTGAACGCCACCGTCAACGACAACTAGTTCTAAACTTGCTTACTTGATGCCACCGCAGTCGGTTCCTGGCGATGAACGTTGGAGCCTAAGAGCGTTAGTAATTTCTAACCTATAATTTAGCTTCACACAAGTGTAATTAGTGGAAGGTTATGTACATGCCATAAATCAATGAAATGGAACAGCCGGCTTTACTTACCCTCGAAAGGAAGGCATACTGAGGGATTTTTAACGCTCTTAAAAATCCGACGACTTCGATTACTTTGATAAACATTCCAGTAAAGAAAAAAATACAAACCACAGGATGCGTGCACTAAGACAAAAGACCATAGGGTCTAGCTTCATCCTGTCATCGAGAGTGGAGAGGATTCAAATCCACCTTCGACCGCCTTGAAAATGATTTCCCTTGGCATAGAATGGTAAACAAAATATAATGCCTGGACTGCGTTCAAACAAAAAAAAAACGACATCATCCTTCCAAATCCTTGCCAATTTCATGTATCTTCAATCATTACAACTCTCCACATGAGGGCGTCAGGAAGGTCATCTGGCCTTAAAACTCTTGACCACATCAAAAATCATCTAACCTCATCACCGAACCTGTAGAGACGAGTATAATAAGAGGTATCCTAGAACAATTACACACCCGCAGTTTTATGAACCTAAAAGCCAAACCAAACCAAACTCCATGGCACTACAGCCGTAGAAGGGCCTAGGCCTACCAAGTGACCGCTACCCAACCATTTGGCCTTCAGAATATGGGATGGCGCGTGATCAGCGCGCCAGCTCCCCCTCGGTCGTTAATCCTGGTCTCCATGACCAGGGCACTGCCTCACTGTCAGACAGCTACTGAGTTTGCCTCACGAGGCTGAGTGCACAAATATATCATAGGTTTAAAAAAATAATTAGAAGACCGATTAATTATCATATACAAGGAGTTATTGAGTGAAGGAAATAACATTGGATTTAATTTGTAGATTCTGGTTGACACTTCTTACGAACGACATTTCCTCATATTATGCTAGCAATTCCTGTCCTAACGTTCATTTCTAAAATCCCTGACGGAGCTGGGAATCGAACCCGGGGCATCTGGCTGTGAGGCAGGTGCGCAACCCCAACACCATGGGGCCGGCAGTTTAATTATCCATTAGTATGATATTGAGACCGTAAGGTTCATGAGTGATGCCACTTTTTCACCGCATTGAAAACTCACACCGACGAAATGATCTGTAAGAGGTTTGAACTCATCCCAGTCCAGGTAGTTCAACTCCAGGTACGTGTTTACACTTTGGAACATCGAAGGAAGTACTCTGGGAAGTCTCATCACAGTTTTCAAAATTTATTTCATTTGTTATTATTTATAACGAAACTATAATGTGTTTGAAAATATTATTATGAAGCTACTACTATATTTCTACGTTTTTAGGAAATAGTTAAGATGATTTAAACGTTGCAGATAAGCGAAACAACATTTTTGGAATCATGAATCGACCTACGTTGTATACACTTAATTCTGCCGAGAAGGAAGACGCCATTACTTTTTGACAGTTTTCCGCGACCATGAATGGGTTGACACAGCTGTGAACAGCTGTTTCCCTTAAGCAATTTTGCATTTTGTAAGGACCAAGGTCATTGTATAAATTGAGGGCAACGTTATTATTGTGTCTTTAAGAGACATTTGATATGAGAGCAGACATGGGTCGCTCATATTAAGGGTGTGTGGTTGTTGGCAACAGATGATCGACTTTTCTCACTGTTGGCCAGATATTAACGCAAGATATACGGATGTTTCTTTGTCATTAGGACATGAGTTAAGTGGTGACTGCCGTTTACTATAAATGTGACTTTTTGCTCATGCATATTGGTGATACGAGTCGAGATAGTGGCTATGCTACTCGATGTTGGTATTTTTAATGATCTTAATACATATTTGAAAACACTTTGAGGAATAAATAATATAAATGAACGAAATAATAATTAAGAGATAGATATTTTCTCAAGTAAACCGGCAAATAAATAATCTGATGTTTAGAAAATAACTGAAAATTTAAATTCAATATTTAATAATGATTGAATCTTCGAATTTCATCCATTTAAAATGACAACTAATCACACGCCTAAGACAAGCTGACACTTCTTGCAGCGTAACGCCTGGAAGCCCAGATATGTACAATTAAGTGACGTCAGTCGTGATTTTTTTATCACGCTGTTAGCCAACATAACTGTTTTCCACACATAGATGATAATCAACTGCAAACAGCAGCTGGTTCGCGTAGGAAGGACGGAAATCGCGTAACAATAGGAGTGCTCGTTTATTTATTTTCTTAGGGGCGTGGTGGCTCAGCGGTCTAGCTGAATGCCTCTCACCAAGGCGGTCCGGGTTCGATTCCCGGTCAATGCATGTGAGATTTTCGAAGTGAAATGCCATGTCCTGTGGTTCGGATTCCACGTAAAAAGGAGGTCCCGTGGCTCATGATCTCAAGATTAACGGTCACGTTAAACTACAAGCTTCCTTTTGCTTTTATTTATTTTCTTGTTGCTTACCCATGTTCATGTGTGTGTATTTAGATAGTTTCTTTTTATATGTTAGGCAAATCCAATTGTGTAATAGCTTTGATGTTTCTTTGCTACATGCACTTCTCGCCTATGTTAAACGTCAGATAGCATTAGAAAAAAAATTATTAACGTAACGGTAATGATAAAAGTAAGAAGTGTCACCTACGTATCTTAGATTATCTTTATTGTTGCAAGTATATGTAATCTATGCTTTCTATGATTGTCGACGATTAATTTAATTTGATTTGCAGTAGATTCAGGGATGCGTATTTTTAACTGGATTTTTTTTAAAATTGCTTAGAAATTATTTACGTGTCATTTTCTTAGCTTGCTTTTGATATTTTTGTAACAGGACTTCGTGAGGGTGTAATTTAACTTGCGATTAGGGACGGATAATATATTTTTATTTAGCATTGCGTATTAGCCAATGTTTACCCTCGGAAGTGGGATAGGGATTTGTTAATTTTGAATAAATTTACGAATGATATCCTAAGACTGGGCTTTTCATTTCTTAGCTTTGCTATTTTTGATGTGCTTCTTGGGCTAGTTCCTAATATTCCCAGCTCTCGACTAACAGCGCTAAGACCCCGTGATACTAGTACCGTGCGGGCTGGTCTGAGATAGCTCATCCAATCCTCTTAGGGGTGTGGGTTCAACAGATATGGTTATCGAGAAGGCTGTTGTGGTCAGCAGTCCCCTTATCTTGCCATCTGACGGGCACGATATATACGGGTATACATACTGCCTCAAACATTGTACTGTCTTTGCATGAACCTTATTAGAAAATGTTGAATTTCTCTTTAGCCTTATTCTGTACATCTGCAGTACATTCGCTAAAATAGCTGAGGTACTTGGAGTCCTTCTCTGTCACAAGTAAAGTGCACGACAGAGATTTCGTATTGGTGCTTACTATAAATATTCAATGTGATTCAGAAGCGTCTCTAGCGACTCTGATATTTGAATAGTAACTTGCAGGATACTGCCACTTGTGTATTCCGTGCGTCGAAAAGCAGGAGTGGCATTATATTATCATTTCAGTTGTGCAATGCTGCTCCTTCTGATTGATATCTTCACATTGTGTCATATTTTACCTCCATACTAGCTAGAATTTTACCTGTAACACAAAGCGCTGCTACTTACCAATCGATCCGTAATCATCTAAGATTGTACTTCAGAGAGACGTGAGCTTACTAGCGATGGAAATATGAGTAACGTGAGATCAGAAAATAGTCCCTTCCTAGGAACGGTGAAAACAAGGGTAACTGGCAATAAGAAGCAGCACAGCAGCTTTCTTCTGATATCCATTACAATGTTAATACTTGAAGACAGATAGGCCTAGGTCAACAAAGATCGTGGGGAATATGGAATTATTACATATTAAGATGGAAGTGAACATTTATCAATCTTTTTTTAAGCGTATGGCTTTTAGTGCCGGGAGTGTCCGAGGACATGTTCGGCTCGCCAGTTTTGTAGCTGCTTCGAGACGGACACCCAATGGGTGAGCTACAAGTACCGTTGGGGAGGAAAGTTGGAAGGTAACGGCTGTGGCCTATAGTCAAGGACCAACCCCGGCATTTGCCTGGAAGGAAGGTGGGAAACCACAGAAGACCATCTTCAAGGTTGCCGGCGGGGGGATTCGAACCTCCTCGCCTCCCGGATGTGAGCGACTGCCAGCAGTCATGCCGTAACGACCACGGCTAACTCACCCGGTATCTTTTTTGATATTTTAATCTAACAAGAAGCGGGCCCCGAGTGTTGGGGTAGCGTGCCTGTCTCGCACCCGGAGGCCTCAGGATCGGTTCCCGGCTCCGTCAGGGAGTTTAGAAACTGACGTGAGGGCTGGAAAGGGGTGCACTCAACCTCGTGAGGACAATTGAGTTGCTGTCTGACAATGAGGCAGCGCCCCAATCACGGAGACCAAGATTAACGACCGAGGGTACTCGACGCTCTGACCCCGCGTCACCCCATAATCTGTAGGCCAAATGGCTGGGCAGCGGTTGCTTGCTAGGCCTAGGCCCTTCTTGGGCTGTAGTGCCACAGGGTTTGGTTCGGTTTTTTAACAAGTGGTTTTGTAAATAACTAAATCGCATATTTTCATATGATAGATCCAGGTTTTCCGTTTAAAATCACTCGAACCTATTAAATCAATTTTCTATATGATGGACTAAATAGCTCATTATACAAGAC
This sequence comes from Meconema thalassinum, assembly GCA_946902985.2. Classification (NCBI taxonomy): domain Eukaryota; kingdom Metazoa; phylum Arthropoda; class Insecta; order Orthoptera; family Tettigoniidae; genus Meconema; species Meconema thalassinum. The sequence continues at coordinate 1,097,134,359 of OX336389.2, read as the reverse complement.
CTACACCGTGATCTAGAGCAATGTTTTCAAACTCAAAACTCAATATTCAAGTGTTGTAGTTATTTCATAAATGAATGCATAAAAATAGTATTTTGAATCAGAAAAATGGTCTTTCAACGGTACTATCGCTTCTTTCCCTGTCTTATGTTAAAGTTCTTATCGTGTCAAAAGATGAAGATAACGCCAATACACCGTCATCACAGGATAAAATGTGTCCAAAGACACACGTTGACAATACATGAATTCATAAATACAACACTAAAGAATTGTGCACTCGTTAATGGTACTGGTTTATCAATGTGCCGAAAGACTGGTCCAATGGGACGTCAGTAAAATCGTTTTTTTTTTCTCTTCTGGAATGAACATACATAATAACGGAATGGTCGAACTGCGCTAATTAGATAAACCCCAAACAGTCCTGTCAGCTCACGCTTATGGGTTTGGGAAGAGGGTGGGGGCAGGCATCCTCTCCTGAAATGTTGGTTAAGCCATGAGTTGTCTGATAGCTACGTACACCTGGACCCCTGACGTTTACGTAGATATAATCCGAGCAGTTAACATGTTATCCATGTACAGTCAAAATAGCGGAGTATTGCGAGTTGTAGGAAAGTATAAATGTTGCAGGTTTGAGTTGCCACAACGGGAGGTGTTCCAACAAAGAATTCACTTACGAATGCACATTATTTTGTATCAGAATACATATAAGCATTTTGGTTCCCACGATATCATTTCAAAGCTCTTAGTGCAGGCTATAACTTGCATGTTTACGAAGCTACAACATAAGATTTAAAATGTGAAGATTTGAATAGTAATTGTGAAACGCAGAGAAAATGATCGAACCATATCTTTATCATGTGCAAGGCTAAAGAAATCCATGAATCTGCAATAATACCAAAAGTTGCTAATGAGAAATATCAAATGCGTCTTTGAGATAACAAGAGAAGGTATAAGTCCCTCGGAACAAGTTGACCTGTGGATGAGAAAGTGAAGCTAGCCAGCGGGCCTACCTCAAGTTCATTGACACTTGCAATTCAGACGAGGGTTGGGAAGGGGCAAGAGGGGGCGAAAGAAGGATGGTGCTTCTTGTGACAGATCTTTAACAGGGAGGTACAGACAGCCAGTTGTTCACAATGTGCTACTTATTTACTAGTCACATAAAAGAAGTGAGGACTACCACAAAGACATGAACAGTGAACATTATATTCGTTGGTTAAAAGAGAAGTTGATCCCTAATTTGGAACGCAACTCAGTGCTTGTTATTGACAACGCATCATACCACCACACGCAGAAAGACAAGGCCCCAGCATCGAATTCTAATAAGGATACAATGAAAAACTGGTTGCGGGTTAATAAAATCCCTTTTATGTTCGACCCTCACTATTATGTGTCAGAAAACTGTATCATAATGATGGTCATTATAACACTGTTTTCCATTATGATATAGTTTCTCCAGCCAATCAGAGCTCGTTCATTGACCAATTAGGTAACGATACCCTCGCGCATGCGCTCAAAATCCAACATGTCGGACATAAACACAACATCGAACTATAATAAATTACCGACATGGAATACGCACCGTCCATATGTTCGCGTAAATAAACTGGCGAATATGAGACAAGAAATAGCACTGCACCTTAGAATCACCAACACTAATTTCTACACAGCGCATTTTCTTGAAACGACTCCGGTGACAATATTACTGAGGGGCGGCAGAATAAACATATGGCCTGCATATGGCATTGCAAGCACACAGAGCGCATGCGTCGGTCGGCCAGAGAGCTTGGAACATGGAGATATGCTACCTAGCGCACCACCCGATCACAAAATTCTAGTTACTGAACAGATATTTATGAATATTTATGTTAAAACATGTAATAAAGTTATAATTATCGTCGAACATAAACAGTCGTATGCAACTCGCCTATAATGGTAATTAAGACTCGCTAAAGCTCGTTTTATAAACATACTCGTGTCTTAATTATAGCCTTTATAGGCTCGTTGCATAATGTACTATTAACGATTCAATGCTGAAAGTTCACCTTTACGAACTTACTAGCAGTAGTGCCCGGCTTCGCCCGGTGGATTTCATGTTTTATGGATGATAATGAATACTACTACAGAACTGGCACATGATACTTAAACTAACAGGAAGCAATATTATAAAAGTATAACTTTTTGTGGTGGTGGGGGGGGGTAATATTTTCATGATGATAACTGTTTTAAGGGGCCTAAGAAATCTTCTTGCAATAATTACTCCCAGTGACTCCAATTTATAAGCAGCGCATGTAGTACAGTAGAATGGCCGTAACACTTAGCTCTTTTTACCATAATGATAATGACAATAATGAATACGGAAACGGCTATTTACTAACTACAAACGAATTGAAAAATATTATTAGAAAGAGGAGTTGGTGAAATAAAAGACACTGCCTAGGGCCTATATCTCATTGGCTGTTTGAAAAATAGAGATCAATAGTGTCGTCTTTAGTCACATAGTGCCATAAAAAATAATCACAGCACTTTGGAAAACTTCGGCTGTTCCGAGCTCCTGAAGTAGCAGTAGTGTCATTTATCGCCACATACCGCTAAAGGATAAGGATCTGAATAAATGAAAGTAAATTTGAAAGCATTAACGCTTATTGCAGCTGATTACCTCTATGTACTGCACCAACACCATCGCACTTATACAGAGGCATAATATGTTCATGATGATAACTGTTTCAAGGGGCCTATGAAATCTTCTTGCAATAATTACTCCCAGTCACTCCAAGTTATAAGCAGCGTATGTTGTAACTATTTTCGCAATTCTGGTAGGGCTTACGTGACGCAGCTCGCATTACCAGCCAACAATTGACTTATTAAAATATTCTTACAGTTACACTATACGGACATGGATGGTTCTAGGACCATAAAACGTAGTTTTCAAGTTCATTTTGTCTGTTGTTCTAAATGTAGGGAATGGGGAGAGTTTTCCAAAATATCAAGTGGACAGTGTTACCCGCAGGTTTCCAAAGGTTAAGTACATTGAGTTTGGTTAATATCGGTGGAACGATATAGACTTGTGCCAAAGGGCCTAAATGCAGGGAATGGAGTGGTCTGTCCGAAATTTCATGTAGACAGTGTCACTCGTCGGGATCCAAAGGGTAAGTATGTAAAATTTGGTTCAGATCGGTGAAACGGTGTAGATTTGTGCCAAAGGGCCTAAATGTAGGGAATGGAGTGGTCTGTCCGAAATTTCATGTAGACAGTATTATTACTCGCAGGTTTCCATAGGGTAAGAATACACATTTAGGTTCAGATCGGTGAAACGGTGTAGATTTGTGCCAAAGGGCCTAAATGTAGGGAATGGAGTGGTCTGTCCGAAATTGCATGTAAACAGTGTTACTCACAGGGTTCCAAAGGGTAAGTATACAAATTTTTGTTCAGATCGGTGAAACGGTGTAGATTTGTATAAATAGCAGACAGAGAAACCAACATTGAGCTTTATACCGTATTTACACATTAACGTGCAACAATCACAATAACGCAGGTTATCATAAAAATTATACACACACACACCCATGTACACGGGGCAACATGACCACGATGTCTAAGCCCCACAAATGAAATATTAACTGTGGATACGATAGCATAGACAATGATACAGTCCAATAAATCCTCGAGCAACACTGAAAAATGGCTTCAAATACCATATTCTATCTCCAATTTACACATGCTAGTGCAACAATCACAATAACGCAGGTTATCACAAATATTCTACACACACACCCATTTACAAGGGGCGACATGACCACGATGGTTAAGCCCCGCAAATGAAATAACAACTGTCTACACATGAAAACTGCAAAATGGTGATAGGAAATTGTAGGAATGTTTGCCACTATGTTTCTCTTACAGGATAGCATTATATTACATTTTGCTAATATGCTAATTAACTTTGCATACGATAGCATAGAGAATACTACAGTCCAATACAATCCTTGATTGTCAATCGGTCAGTTTTCCCATGTGTCCTTTAGCAAATTTTACCGGACTATCATGATACAGAGTAAATCGTTGTCGCCTCGCGACAATATGTCCGTCAAGTTATTAGATCGCTAACACAGTGTAGATTTGTGCCAAAGTGCCTAAATGCAGGGAATGGAGTGGTCTGTCCGAAATTTAACATTGCCTAAACTATTACTCTTGAATCTGGCTATTATATACAAAAGTAATTTTTTGAATCCGACTGGTAGTTCCAGAGATTAGCGTGGTTAAAGACACAAACACACAGACAAACTCTTCAGCTTTATTATATTAGTATCGATTAAAGTCCATAAGCCGCGACAAAAAACCTACATAATAGATGAAATAATGGCCACTAGTGGACACACGGTATTGCGACTGCCTCTATACCATGCAGATCTAAATCCCATAGAACTCGTCTGGTCTGATGTAAAACAGTGGGTCGGTGCACATAATGTCACCTTTAAAATTAATTATGTCAAACGCCTTTGCGAACAGAGGTTTTTAACGTTTCAGGAAAGTAATTGGATTAGCGTTTGTGAAAATAGAAGAGAAAATAGAATATAAGTAGCCTATTATGAACGAGAGGGAATGATAGAGGAGAGAATAGAATCACTCGTAAATAACTAGTGCAAACAATGACAGCAGTGACAGTGGCAGTGAAGGCGAATCCGCTGAAAGTGATAGTGACAGTGAAGTGTCTGGAATCGAACCATTAGAAGATTAGCCATTTGCTTGGTTAATTAATTATTATTTAATAATTGTTGATGAGAAGGAAGGAAGCTTTTAGTTTTGCGTGACCATTAATCGTGCGATCATGATGACCGGGACCTCCTTTTTACGTGGAATCCGAAACACAGGACATGGCATTTCACTTCGAAAATCTCATATGCATTGACCGGGAATCGAATCCGGTTCACTTTAATGAGGCCAACAGCTTGGCCACTGCGCCACCACGCCCCCTAATAATAGTTGATTATTAATAGTACATTGCTGAACTATATATCGTAGTCATAATATTTCCGTTACTATATTGTTCCATTACTCATATTAGTGTCATTTAATTATTTTAATCACCCCTAATACAGTTTACAACAAGCGAAATAAATAATGGTTGTTTTCGTGTGAGTTAGTTAGTGACAGTTGCTACGGGAACAGAGTGTCATTCTGACCACTGACGGGTGACGTAGCCACCCAGCAGGCCGTGGTAAGCAGATTATCTCTTGAGCTTCCTACTAGATTTTCACAAGGGTCAATTAGTTCTGAGGCAGTTATAGTGAAGAACACCGTGAAGATCAGCGCAAGTTGGCACATTCCGACGATATTTACCTTCACGTCCAGTTTGGAATGGGGGGCAGTGAAACACGTCTCAGGCAACGTCCCCCGTTAGGATTTTCCTAATAGGCCCCCGTGGAGAGAACTCATTAGCGCAGCTCGGTATCACCCCATAATAACCTATAATTGTGTGGGTTATATGGAACTGCGCCCAAGCTTCACTAATGATCTTGGTCATCAGTATCAACCTTCGAAAAGTGGCTGTGGAACTGCGCTCATTGAGAGCGGTCAGGTAGGCTAAGTTCCCTCCCTCCTCCCCTCTACCGAATTAAGGTTGTGTCGAGTGGTATGAATTTGAAGTGACTCATTTCAAGTCGGTTGTGTCTTGATTGCGAACAAGTCAAAAACCGTCCAGATTGCGAAAAACTAAATATACCCTGTCCAGATTGCGGACAAGAAATTAGTGTTGGCCTGGCATACATAAAACAGGTACAGTTTTCAAAACAGACTCATATTTAATTTTTGTTCTAGCAATATTAACATCAACTGGTACATTGGGATGTTTTCGACAACCTAACCATATTTTAAAAATAGTTCAGTCATTGCAAATGTTTAATAATCTAGTATGAGGTAGTCTTACCATTTAGAAGATTATTATATTTTTTATTGTATAACAAAACTAGAGGGGTAGTTATTTATGGTGGATTAGAGAGAGTTGTATTATTATTATTATTATTATTATTATTATCATTATTATTATTATTATTATTATTATTATTATTATTATTATTATTAGTGTAGCCTCCGTGGCTTAGGCAGCAGCACGCCGGCCTCTCACCGCTGGGTTCTGTGCTTGAAGTCCTTGTCACTCCATGTGAGATTTGTGCTGGACAAAGCGGAGGCGGGACAGGTTTTTCTCCGGGTACTCCGGTTTTCCCTGTCATCTTTCATTCCAGCAACACTCTCCAATATCATTTCATTTCATCTGTCATTCATTAATCATTGTCCCAGAAGATTACAACAGGCTTCGGAAGCCGGCACAATGCCTATCCTCGCCGCTAGATGGGGGCTTCATTCATTCCAAACCTGACTCGGTCCAATGACTGGAAAAAGGCTGTGGATTTTCATTATTATTATTATTATTATTATTATTATTATTATTATTATTATTATTATTAATATTATTATTATTGTTATTATTCAAATTAATACATAAGCAGTGTAAGAGTCCTTTTTGGAAACAAGTGTTTTTTTTCTTACATGCTTTTAACTTTTTTTTGGTGTAAACATGTAGGTGACAAATATGAAACACAGAAATTCGTTGTCAGAAACGAAGTTGTGACACTTGCAGGCTACATAAACATAAACAAATTCGCGAGTTAATACAATTAATATAATTTAACAATTAAAGAAACAAATTAATACGTATAAAAACCATAATTAAATAATTCAAAACCAGCATTCTAGAAGAAATTTATTAAGACCTATTTGTTTTTCAAATCTAAATGGAAATAAGTTTCCCGTAGTACAGCTGCTTATCGGGACGGGGGACTACCTCTTATTCTCAGCAGTGCAGAAGCTAGTGGTGGGAGACAGTCCGCCACTTCCCCTTAAACCGACCTTGGGCTAACAGCCGACTTAACTAAGGGCGCAGTTCAATCTGCCTAATTAAAAGGATCTGGAAATACTAATGATTATGGGCGCAGTTCCATATCTCCCAATTTTATGACACCTACATTAGAAAATGGGACTGAAAGCCTCGATGATTCACCCCTTAAAACAATACAACCATTACAGCTACAATGAACAATTACATGCTAGAACATGTAACATTCAGTATCAGTTAATTATGATCCTCTCTCGGGATTGCAATTTTCTGTAACGAGCCACAGGAATCAATTTCAAGAACAGTCAAATGTACGGCTTCTATAATATACGAAGGGCAAGCTTCAGAATTCAATAATATTTGGCAATTATTATTATGATTAATATATCTATAATTATAACTATTATTATAATTTATATAATTATTGTTATCATTGTTATAAATATTATTATTTTTATTATTATTATTATTAGCCTATGGTTAATTGTATGAAGTTTGTCTTCGAGCTCTTCAATAGGATACAACAAAGAAAGAGGTATTCTTTTATATTTTGAACTGACGCAATCTTGAATATTTGAAAACAATTGAACGTTAGTTGCCTGTATATTAAGATCTGAATGAAGATTCGCTGTGCCAAATTTCATTGCTCTCGGATGATTAGATCGCCAGAGAAGTGTTGTTAAATATATGAATTACACAAGGCCAACATGTTATCTTTGTGTTTATCGGGGTTTTGAAACTTTGTTATATGTACTTACTTAATAGTCCTCTATCTCCATTAAACATTTAAGTTAGATTGCTCTAATCATTTTGTGGATATTGAGAACTGATTATATATTTATCATTGCTGACATTTTCTATTGTTTTCCAGTATACGTTGGCCATAGAGTCATTAACCATCAGATGAATATTATTATGGGAGTTCTTTATACTAACGTTCACTTTGATGGCTTTAATAAGACTGAAGAAATGAAATTGTGGTTTTAACAACTCGTACAGCCGCCATATTGGTTGGCACATCAAATTGAATAACATTGTACTCTAGTATATTATGCTTTGTACTAAGATTTACGGTGCCATTTTTGAATGGGCTTGGATAAGTAAGTCGAGAGATAAACCCATTTAAATATTCAAATTGGAGTGGCCATCATGTTTGCTTTGTGCTCATAAGGTTAATGAGGGTCACATAGGTGAACATATTTTAATAGCCACTATCACCTACAAAATAGATTCGTAAATAGGCTATTTAGAATATGCGAAATATTGCAAATGGTCGCCATATTCGATTGATTGCATTTGAGGCCATAGAGTTATGTACCAGTGCTTGAAGATTGTATGGTGGTTTATTATATAATATTTCACTTCGATCACTTGATTAGGGTACAAGAAATAAAAAGCATATCTTAATATTTCGCACAGCTGCCATGTTGAATTTATAAAATCAATTGAATTAAATTCACTACCAATATATCAAGCCTTGAATAAACATCAACGTGCTCGGGTGATCGAATCGAGTGAAAAGTCCATTATATTAATTGATCTTCGCATGTCCCCTATGTTGGCTATGTATTTCTTAGACTTTTGAGTGACATATGTGAACCTTCGGTGGTAACTTCTAAAACCATAAAAAATTCCCCACGGAAAGAACGGGGTAAATCCATTATTTCAGAACTGAGTCAATGGAGCATTCTGGTGGCCAGCCATCATTACTACAGATCAGTTGAAATTAATTTTAAATAAAGCGGAATGTCACCGATATACAATGATTTTTATTTTTAGTGGAAATGGAAAGAGCGCCCCATATCCTGTCACTTATTTCATAATTTAACTTAAGTTGTCATTTGTTTAACATGTACTTTCTTTATAAGAAATAAATTTGGCAAGAAATACTATATTTATTTCCCTCAATTAGGGTATTATAAGTATTTATTTTTAGTGTAGAAAGTTTATATTTGCTCTCCTGAAAAATGTACAGCATGTGACACCCCGTTTTTCCCGAGGAGTCTTCAAATGTGAGGTTGATAGCGGCAATAGTTTCGGAGATATTAAATGCTCGTAAAATATTTCGTACGGCCGCCATGTTGGATTAGTGACACTTATTAAATTAAAGGCACGATCGGGGTTGTATTTACCAAGTTGGATTGAAATCAGTCCAGCCGTTTAGATTTTCTTAGGGGGGACACATACAGATGCACAGATCATAGGCCTGTATTCGGTTAATAAAAAATAGGTTCAAAACGACGATGAATTTACATTTCCAATAAATCACTTTGAGTGGACTCCAGCTAATTAAGTAGCTATTCTTTAGATTTCATGCCTATTCTGTTCGAATTAAGTTCGAATTATACGTTGACTATAAACGTTGTAAACCATACGAAAGTGAAAACAGTGTCATTATGGCATATGTACCCAGTAAGTTTGTGACTCATTATGAAGTTGAATATAACTACATAAATGGAAACTACCAGGCAGCTTTTACTCGTACGCCAACCAGGTGTTTTTTTTTTTTTTCATTGAAATAATGTGAAAGCAGAACTCATTGTTTAACGAGTAAGTCACACACTTAATATTGAAACATATTTGAATACAAAGTATCAACTGAACTTGATTCAACTATAGGATTTAATCTATTGCAACCGAATTCAGGATACTTCGAAATTCAAACCAAAAAGTTAACAAACAACACAAACCAGACTTACTCATGCATTTCTTCTCCTGAACGGCTACAGAGCGCAGCGATGAGAATCTAGCCGGCTTTGCTCAGGATTTCGGGATAGAATTCTCAGTGCAACTGGTTGGCGTTTGAGGGTACTGAAATGCAAAAATCCGTGATAGTGAATTTACTGGCACGTTAAGGTTCCCCTCCTGGACAATGTTCTGCCAGCCCGGCGTCTCTAATATCACAGCGGTTGAGACAGATTATCATCACCATTAATGCTTTTCGGGTTAATGATTCTAAAAGATCACAGCCCGTAGCTAGAGGGCACGCGTGCACGTCACGTGACGATACAAAGCGAGCAGCAGCATGCATCAATCGTCCAAATCTGCCAGTTGCATTGAAAACACTGACATGGAGGCGTCAAACGAAGAGCAAAGAGGTGTTGTTCGGTTTCTGACAGCGAAATGAGTAGGTGGAACGGACATTCATCGCCGAATGTCACAAATGTACGGCGAAAACTGCATGTCCCTTGCAAGGGTCAAGGCATGGCACAAGCACTTCAGGGAAGGATGGGTGTCGTTAGCCGATGATGCCCGGTCTGGGACACCCCCCTGCATTACCAATGACAACGTCCAGCTAGTTGATGCACTCATTACCCAGGACCGCCGAGTGACAGTGAACGCCATAGCCGCCGTGGTAGGATTGAGCGTCGGAAGTGTGCACACCATCATGAAGGAACGACTGCTCTTGCGGAAAGTGTGTGCCCAATGGGTGCCCCACAGTCTTCAATCACACCAGGAAACATGTCGAATGGCCTACTGTCTTGGTCTTGGTTGGACGATTGATGCATGCTGCTGCTCGCCTTGTATCGTCACGTGACGTGCACGCGTGCCCTCTAGCGACGGGCTGTGATGTTCCACGCTCTGGTCGGGACCACACCTCGTTACACACACCACGATTAGCCCATGTCATCACCGGTTTGCGCAGTACAGCCTCCGGCTCGTTACGTTTTGAACGCACCTTATACTTAAGGCAGAACATGTTAAAACATAGGGTGTGAGTGTAAAGGATGTCTGTGCATCAGGACCTCGAGTGAAGTGGTACTGAACTGTTCCCCCAAGCAGTCTGATAAGGATTTCCTTTCAAGTCCTAATTGAATGATTAATAGCATTATTTTCCTCTCAGGCGTGCCCAGTGCGTACTTGCAAAATCTACCACACCAAATAGGTTGCTTCAGGTCCAAGAGATTATATGTCTATACCTTGTGTGGACAAATTAGAGAAAGTACTGACATTCTATCGGTTAAACTGTAAAGATAAACAGAGTTTCAAGGCCCTAGTGAGGAAGTGTCTTTTACCCTAAGAATAAATGTAGCCTATTGTTTTGAAACAATAGGCTATAGCACTTAAACACACGTAAACTCATTAGAACACTTAGCTATCTATGTCACGTAACATCAATTGTGCAGTTACTCGTATGATTATCGTCCAAAAGGAACAAGTTCAATTTATAAAACTAGAGCAGAATACAATTAGCCTACATGAATTATCTTTAAATAATATTTGCGAAAGTTATCTTCACATTTGAACAATTGGCCTGCAATAATTTCTTTCTACACAAATGTCAAAACTGATCGATAACATCCGTACCTGTCAGCTTTATGAGCATCCATATTTCGTAGGTTTGTCGTCTCGTCTCTAATTATTCATCAGGTTACTTTTCAAAAGACAGGTCTAACACAACGAGACTCTCATACAAAAGATTAAGTAGAATTTTTAATTTACATTAGCCCTAATATCGTAGTGAAACTTACGATAGATTTTGAATGGTTTTCCACCTTTGGTCTTATCTTCCCCGTTCTAAGTCAAGGATAAGTTTTGTCATTGAATCATCAAGACCTATTATATTACGTTTATGATGGTCAGAAGCCACGCACTTTCAGTGATTGGATGACTCTCTGAAACAGTACCGTAGGTTCAGAGAAAGTTGACCATACTTCTTTAAAAAATCTTGTCCAATATGGAAGTAATCTATGGTAGCGGTCGTTTGAAAGCATTCTGTATTCTGCCTTGCGAATATCGCAACGAAATTTTCCATCATGTATGCTTTCTTATTAAGAAATTAAATTCAAACTATTAGTGTGCCCTAGTGCGGTATTACCTGGCACCTGCAGTGATATAATGCTGGTTATAATAGCACTAATTATAAATCACGATGTTCATATTTTCATTTATTCTCTATCAGTCCAAATTTCTGACTCGGCATTACACCAGAGCAATGCATGGGACTTGCAGTCTAGGGTTTGTTTAAATTAATTTGGTAAACGGCACATAAGTTATTGAAAAAATGAACATAATCATTATTAGACGCCTTTTATTGTACCCGTGATTCATAACTAATTGAGTGGATCAGACTAACACAGCTGTGGCCCAATATCGAACATTTGTTTTGCATTGATCGTGTAACGTAAATATATGGTCACGTAGACTACCTTTATAATGCAATAGCTTGTCACTGAAAAACGGCTGTGGTAGTCTTAGTGTACGGTATTGTCATTTGTTTGTGTTCCCAACACATCATATGGGCAGTATTTAGATCGCAGATGGTGGAAACTCCAGCACGTTAATGAATGATGCCTGAAAGTTTGATACATCCAAAAGTGTTCAGAGCGTGGTCATACAAATACCACAAGTGATGGATAGACTCATTTGATGGTATCGTTATGATGTAGAGAAGAGCCTGTTGGTCCGATCGCAACAAAGCTATTCTGATGGTCTAGTGCTCTGCCTTTCCTGGTTAACGAGCGACGACTCAAACGTTAGTTAGTGGCACGCACCGATAATAACCATTTTTCACTGCTGACCAATAGCTGAGGGTTCTTGACCAATAGCATTGTTGGTATATTTCTCCACGTGAGTAAAAAAGTCCAGTTCTGGCTGCTGGCTCGCTTGTCGGGTCTCCAGTGTTGCGCAATTGCACGCAGATCTTCCAGTCTCAATGCTTGCTCTCAGTGGCTACGGTGGAGAGTTGACAAGGCTGTGCCTCGAGCTGGGAAAGTCTTGGCTCCCCACAGACATGCAATGTAAACATGGCTAAACAGCCAGGTTTCAATAGCCAGGTTTCCCGGCTTCATCAGGGATTTAAGATACTGACGTGAGGTCTGGAACGGGGTCCACTCAGCCTTATGAGGCAAATTGATTAGCTGTCAGACAGTCACGGAGACCGAGATTAACGACCGAGAGAACCCGACGCGCTGACCACACGTCACCCCATAATCTGCAGGCCAAATGGCTGCGCAGCAGTCGCTTGGTAGGCCTTGGCCTTTCGTGAGCTGCAGTGCCACGGGGTTTGGTTTTGATTTGTAAATTTGTAAATGTGGCCGCAGACGGGATTCGAAAGCGAATTTCCTGCTGTCCGGGCAGGTGTGATTATCCACTTACACCAATGCGGCCACGTCCCAACCACGGGTCATTTTTAGCCTACTTTACACATTTTGCAAAAATGAGGAAAAAGTAGACTTATGAGATCGATCCGGGAAAATGTGTGTCTGTCTGTCTGTCTGTCCTTCTGTCTGTCTGTCTGGTTGTGTGTGTGTCCCCCCCTATCACCTCCTAAACAGCTGCAGCAATCAAAACCAAATTTAGTATGAGTAAAGATGTGCACCGGAATATCTCACGTCCGTATTTGAAAATGATGTCAGTGCTACCAACTGCTGAAAAAACGCACTAGAAATTTGAGCTCCATGTTGGATATCGTGCAAGGTATGCATGGGAGCTATTCCAAAATTTGTTCACATGTAGATAATACTATTTCAGTTTAATTTCCAGGAGGCCAACTATGACAGTGTTGCCAAAATAATTTTAAGCCTTTTGATAGGTCCAATGTTTAAATGCATGTAACTTCTACACTATCAATTGGATTTCAACCAAATTTTGTATGTAATATCTGTACATAAACAGGTATGACTGAGCGTATTCTTAAGAGCCACCAGGGATGCCAACTGTTAATAATTGCTCTCTCTATTTTTTATCCCAATAACAATATACCAGAAAGTATGCAAGCCAACAGCTTTAAACTATGCACACGTATATTCTGACATTTTAGAATAATTTGGAGTAACTTATATACGTCAGTTCTACCAACATGATTATAAGCCTGCTGATAGTACCAATTTTTAAATACATGTAACTTCTATACTATCAGTTGGATTTCAACCAAATTTCGTATGTGCTATGTGTACCATAACAGATATGACTATAAGTATTGTTAAGAGCAATCAGGGCAGCCAACGTTAATAAATGCTGTCTATATTTTTTTACCCTAATATCAATATATCAGAAAGTATGAAAGCCAACAGCTCTATATTTTGCACACGCATAGCACCTGACATTCTAGATTAATTTGGAGTAATTAATACAAGGCAGTGCTGCCAACATGATTCTATGCCTGCTGAAATGTCCAATTTTAAAATACATGTAACTTCTATACTAACAAATGGATTTCATCCAAAATTGGCACAACAAGATATCATAATATTTCAGATTATTTCTGATCAGCACACGCATGGTATTGTTGGCAACATGCTTTTACGCGTGCTGATAGATCCAGTGTCTTACTGCATGTAACGTCCATTGGACTTCAACCAAATTTTGTATTCTGTACCTTAAGACATGGAACTAAGAATATATTCAGTCACCAGGGCGGCCAACTGTAGTGCTCTATTAGGCTACATTATACCAGGTATATTTTGAACTAATTAGATATTTCGATATTACCAACTTAATTTCGTCATTATTCTAGATAGGTTCATATACTGTAGAATAATCATTGGCATGAAAAGTAGGCTGTATAGTTCTTCACGGAACTTCTTGTTAAGATTTAGATTGAGAGGCACTGTTGCGGCAGCTTCTGGAATAACATATGGATATCATTGATCGCCTAAATGCCACATGCAGAGCCTGAACCCGATTTGAGATGGTATTCTGCACCCAAATTCACTTCGCTAATTCCTAAAGAGGGCGAAATTCTGCGAACTTCAGTGCGATGCATTCTTCAAGTCTTCTGAGATGTAATCGTAGGCCATCTCACCATAGGCAGGATGTCTAAAGTATAGTGCGATTGGTTGGCGAAGAGGGACCCACCGAAATGAACAGCGTCAAGTCTCATGGGTGTATTAAATAGAATAAAATGTCACCCTGTCCGTGGATGACCTTAGTGAATTGGAGCATTGAATACCACCACATATGTCTTCCTTGCAATATGACCAAATTCCATGCAAAATCTTTAAAAGATTGAACAATCCCCCGTTGTATAGCTTCGAAGCAATATATTCTTCTTCTGTCGGTCAACTTGTAGACGAGAGTCCAATTATCTTGGACGGTTGAAGTTAATGTAAACCCTTCGCTATACATAAGGTCGTTTAAACAGTGCGGTTATTTGCTTTTACTTATTTTGGTTAAATAAGCATGATGTCCCTTAAACAACAAATCGCCTGCTTTTAATTTGAAGTTTAATGCCCTGTTAGTATTCATTGACATTGCAAAGCAGTGAAGTTCAATAGAGTGTATGTTGATAACTCTTTCAACCGGTAATGGCAGTGTTATGAAAAACGTATTAAGTTCATATTAGTACAGATGAAACAAAGGAAGCCCCTACTGTACTACCTACAGTGGTACCCAACAATGTCGTATACTGTACTTAAAATTTAGAGTAGGCCTGGAGTAGGCTGTGCCATCTGAAAGTTCTTCAACTGATTTTTTAAACTTTCACAAATGCGTACTTCCTCAACCAGAATGTTGTCAAAATGCTAAACAGGTCGTCAGTTGTTTATTTGCTGTTCATTATCAAAGGATAGGCTATCATAAATCAATAATTTAGCGATATAATGTATGTTGACCAATTACAATTCATTGACTTACCCAAAACTGCGTCTTCGTAACAATAAGTCTCTGATAAATGCTACTTTTCTTATTAATTATCTACACAATCACCCAATTATAAGATGTTTTATTGACTGAAATATGTTTTACCTATTATCAAGATGCCATTTTGAGTAACATAGTCAGATAGGCCTAGTATTTTACAAGAGGGTTCCCTTACATAGGCCAAGTGTCTTCTCCAACTAGGTTTCGTGCCATTTTATCAGTTATACCCTGATTGGCCGATTGTAATGCTTTATATTAACGCAACGCCACCATCCTGCATATCCTGTATAAAGTCGATGGACGTGTTGTGTCATCATAAAAATAAAACTCCTGTACAATACTAGCATTCGCCAAGCTTCGAAGCTTAATATTTTATTATGCAAAGAGCCTATGATGGCAATAATTATGACACGAGTATATTTATAAAACACGCTTTGCTCGTTTTATAATTTCCAAACGAGTGTCTTAATTACCATTATAAGTGAGTTGCATACGACTGTTTATGTTCGACGATACTTATAACCTTATTATATGTTCAAACTTAATATTCATAAATATCTGTAGAGACTCTGGCAGTTGACTTTAGTGTACAGAGTGCTTGCGCTGGGTTTGCTGTCTGGACAGAATGCATGCGTGGGTCAGAGAACTTGGGAAGCGGAGACCATATTCTTTGCTCGGCAATATTTAAAGCCTGCATAACGTTCTAGTGCCGATCATCACCAGCATCCACTAAAATTGTCGACGAAGTCGTACGAAAGCAATGCCCTGTGTAGCAATTGGGGTTGGGGATATTAAGGTACTGTGCTATTTCTTTTCCCATATTCCCCAGTTTATTTATGCGAGCACATGGGACGGTGCACTTTCCATATCAGTAATGTATATAGAAGGATGGTATGTTGCAATCTTCTGGACGTAGATTCATACATTTCTTGCATATTACAGAGTATTTTCTTGTTACCGTAAAGATTCGTGCTGATCTTTTCTTTGTGTTTGAATTGTAACTACAATGGTTGATCCGATATCCTATACATTGTCAACTTTCAAATCATGTAATTCATGTCCGACATGTTGGATTTTGAGCGCATGAGCGATGGTATCCTTACCTAATTGGTCAATGAATGAGCTGTGATTGGCTGGAGAAACTGTCTCATAATGAAAAACACTACTATAATGACCATCATTATGATACAGTTTTCTGACGTATAATATTTACATTTCGACATCGTTGAACATAAAGATTATTAGATAGTAAATTATCGATTTTAATTGTTAACACCAGGTGGCCCTCCTGTGTCATACTTTCTACTTATACGTGTCCCGCATGCACTTATGATGGATAGGATGCCTAACAACTGATTATCATAGGGGTATATTTGTATGTGGTCAGGTTACCGTTAGTTATTACGTTATGCAGCCTCTTTTTCGACCGCATCGGAACAGGTTGATATTTGAAATAAAAGCACTACAGTTGCTGTCAGCATATCAATAACGCCTTGGCTTTTCAGCAACAACGAGTACACATATATACTGTAATTGTAATCAATGGAGAATCTGTTCGTAATGCAGTCAAAGCTCGAAGACGGTTTGCGCAGGAGTTCCCAATTGGACGTTTGCCTTATGTACATGTATTGCGTCGAACCAAGCTGCAATTCAAAGTTAATGGATTGTTCAAGGTACATACCACCCGTCTGTGACAATGCCGACGATGCACAGTGTGTCGAATCCCATATCTAGGTGGAATAAATTCACTGCCGCAAATGAAAGCGAAAACTGGCCCATTCGATAGTGAACAAACCTTCGGTCTTCCTTTTCGCTGTCTGGTGCAAAGGAGGAAGGGTGTAGGTGCTATAACGTCTTCCTGGCAGTTATCAGGCATTTGATAGGAGGTGTCGGAGTGAATCGAACGTTGTGATTCTAGTAAATTCAACGAGGTGTTGTCTTCTGCGACTCATGGAATAGTGAAAAGAGGTATGTGTTCTCACTTTTATGCGAAATACAAGCTTTTGCAATAAATATATGATTTACTTCATGAGTGCCTCATCGTGCGACTTTACTTTAAACGTCATTCGATAGGAAATTTAATGTCGATTCAGGATCTGTAGTGGTTTGGTTGCGCATGAATGTGCATGATGGTTTATTTTCTTATTTTCAGTGACTATGCGGGCATTACCGCGAGAAGAATTTCTCTACGTGTGGCGGTCGTGTCGTAAAGAGGTGCGTACAGATGTCATATTTGAATATGTTATGAATAAATGTGATCATACAACTCTTACTGACACTCAAGTTCAGGAGCTAAGAAACAAATTAAGTTCATATCCCATAATATAAACAAAAAATGGGAGAGTGCAGGAAGAACAATGCCACGTAAAACTCCTGATAATCTACCTATGGAAGCTATTGAGTTACTTAATTACTCCCAAGGAACTTTGACATCAAATGAGGAAGACCAGTATAGCAATGACTACGATGCTCTGGACTCTACAGAAGAATCAGGTGACGAAAGAACATTAGACATTTTGTTATTATTAACGGGAATGAGATTATTGAGAACATTACTTGACGAATGGACGTATTATTTTTAGTTTCAATGGGAGAAATAGGCCTAATATTCAAAATATGTTGTCTATATTTCCATGCTTTTCTAGAGAAATAATATTGTTTTCGTGTGTGAAGTATGTT
This sequence comes from Meconema thalassinum, assembly GCA_946902985.2. NCBI lineage: Eukaryota > Metazoa > Arthropoda > Insecta > Orthoptera > Tettigoniidae > Meconema > Meconema thalassinum. Next base: position 1,097,116,211 of record OX336389.2, on the reverse strand, counting down.
TACTAAAACTACGTCATTAACATGACTGTAAAATGACATTTTGTTATAAAGAAATTGTTTGTATGATTTTGACGAATATTTTTTTTTATTTCTAGGAAACAAATGTTATTTGTTGTGCTATTTCGTTGTTCTATGTTTAATAACAATTTAATATACGTTTTTAATCTGGATGATTTTACATACAGTGACTTTGTCTATTCCCTCAAATAAGGTGTAACAAGAATACTTGACTGAAAGTCTCATTGATATTAATATTTTAACCAGTTTTAAATAGTATGTTTACCACTGTCATAAACTATAATATACACATCCAAATCGTGATTTCTACTACCGAAAATGGATGATTCTCTTGTTGCTTTCGGTCATTTTTTTACACCTCCCCTTAACCCGCACCCCTATATATTTATCCCCCGAAGATCGTACAATTTAGACGATGCCAGAAATGAATTCAGTGACCTCGGAAACGGTATATTGCCGACTTTTAATAGAATCCCAGCACTATTAACGAAGTTATTAATTTTTTCCACCTAGAATTGGGATTCGACACACTGTGCGATGTGCCGAATGTGCTGCATTATTTGAACGCAAACCTTCACACGGTAAGTGTACCTTCAACATACTGTGATATTAACAATAATAATATTAATAATATAATAATAATAATTATTATTTATTTATTTATATGGCTTTTAGTACCAGGAGTGTCCCAGGATATGTTGGGCTCGCCAGAGGCTGTAGCTGCTTCAATGCAGATACCCATGGGGTGAGCTACAAGTTCTGTTCAATCTCATGTAGTTCCAACTTTCGAAACCAGATGTCACTGACACCTAATGGTGAATGTTGGAACTTTGATAGAGCGTTTCAATGAAATCTAACCTGCAAATTTAGCTTCACAGAAGTTCAACTAGTGGATGGTTTTTTACATGCCATAAATCTACGACATGGGACCGCCGTCATTGGTTGGTTGGTTGGTTCCTTAGTTTGGGGTGCAAGATGAATTGCTGTATTTAATAAAGGAATTTGTAATGGATGACCGCGACAACGTGGTCATATAGCCCCGTGTACTTTGGGTGTGTGTAGAATCTGTCTGATAACCAGTGTTAATTGTGATGGCTGTATTATATAGTAAGTGTTATCTGTTTTTAATTCAAGTTAGGACTGCAGACATTGCATTTCAAGTAGTTCCTACGTTTGTCGCCAAACGCCACCGTCAACGACTACTAGTTCAGAACTTGGCTACTAGACGCCACCGCAGTCGGCTCCTGGCGACGAATGTAGAAACCTAAGAGCGTTGTTTAACCTCTAATTTAGCTTCTCACAGGTGTAATTAGAGGAAGGTTCTTTACATGCCATAAATCTATGACATGAGACTATGAGACTATGACATGTTACTTTCCCTCCGAAGGAAGGCATACTGAGGGATTGTAACGCTCTTAAAAAATCCGACGACTTCGGCTGGGTTTGAACCCGCGATCTTCGGCATAGAAGCTCAGCATGCTACGAACAACTTCACCAAAGCCGCTATAATAATAATAATAATAATAATAATAATGTAACAATAATAATGATACAAACCACCTGCGTTACAATGTGCACATGTTTAATGTTACATAGGTTAAAGAGAATCTGCTCGCGAACTAGGGGTGCCCCAATAGTCAATACAGAGAATTCCGAATGGTATCCGTATACTGTAATTCGCGCCTTCATCAGCAAATGTGTGGGAATGGCTTTGAACGCTTGATAACTTATCGCTGAAGAGCCGCCGCTGCATTGCATCAAGATCCACATGTTACCAGTAATACCATGTGGAGTAATGAACTTTAGTTTGCAAATTATTTCACCGTCAACACTCACAATCTCCATTAGTGGCCTCCAGCAAAACGCTTTAATTGGAATTTCTAGAGACCGACCTGCCTCGAGAAAATAATCTAGCAGATATTCCACTGTAGCTTATACTGCAACATTATTTTCAGCATGATGGTGCTCCATCTCACTACTTACGAGCTCTTATGGAACATCTCGACGCTCGATATTCTGAGCAGTGGATAGATCGGGGGGGATCCTGACAATAACCACCACGATCGCCTAATATAACAATTCTACTCGTTCTTTCTGTGGGGCTACGTCAAGTCGAAAGTGTACGTGAAAGCGGCAGAAAATGGCAATAAATTACAACAACAAATTCGTGATGCCTGTTTTACAGTAGCACCTCAAATGTCCATGCAGAAACTGCGGGACGTGTTTAGCTCTACAAGCCCCATTAAGTAGATATGATTTTGACAATTATCATAACAGAATTGTAGAAGGAATCGTTTCAGTATATCCAAGTCTGACATTTTTAGTTTCAAAGCTTTGAATCTAGAAATATTTTTTGGATCATACAGCAAGCAACTCTTCGGTAGAGTGGAATGTCTGAGGTATGTTATTAAACTGGCTTGTCCTCATCTTTGGCGTATTCACAAATGAACTCTATTACAGAAGATGTTTAGTAAAATGACTGCTATTTTTCCCCAACATCCGACACATAGCAGGGTTGCTTTGAAAAGAACGACTAAGCATCCTTTTCATCATTCGTTCATGCGAGACGCTTATACGTAGAGAGTACGGCGTAAATTGGTCACCTGGTGCATTCAAGATAGCGGTAGTACATATTATTCAGGCTAATGGTTTTGTGACTTGTACAAGTAAATTCTCTTAAACAAGACTCCCAATTTACAGTACAATCTTTAGCAGTTATTGCTCAATTTTATCATCCGATATCTATTTCTATATATAATAGTTTGCATGGCCTCCATATTGAATGTGTGAAGTGGTTGGTCGTGTGCCTTCTGTGTGACACTTTTTTGTACCTTTTTGCCAAGTTTAAAATGCATAGCGCATTGGTGTAAGTAGTAAAATGCACCTGCCTAGACAGCAGGAGTTTCGAATCCCGATTTTGGGCTGGTTTTTCCAAGTCCAATTCAAGAGATGCATATTTCTTGTCCATCTTCCTTCACTTAGATTGTGCGTGTTGATACGCGAAGTTTCTGCAGAATAGAGGGCATAGAGGACATCATAAAGGGAATGTGCATGGATTGCTACAGTAGTGTGAAGACTAGAGTCGGGACATCGGAATGGTTTAAAATTGACACTGGACTAAAGCAATGAAGTGTGTTGTCACCATTATTGTTCGTAATGGTGATGGATGACATCATGAAGGCAGCAATGAAATAATATAATAGGGCAAATATTAAGGTAATGTTGTTTGCAGACGACGTTGTGATCTGGGGCGAGGATGAGATGGAGGTACAAGAACAGTTAAACGTAATAAATGAAAAGATTGAGCAATGGGGATTGAAGATAAATGTGGAGAAAAGTAAAACAGTGGTGATGAGTAGAGATAAGAAAGAAGGAAAAGGAGTAATCAAAGTCAGAGATAAGGAATTAGAAGTGGTGAAACACTTCAAATACTTTGGAAGTGAACTGACTGAAGAAGGAAGACTAGATTTGGAAATCAGCAGAAGAATAAAACTCGGGAGTGCTTTCTACCAACAGGTACGGGGACTAGTATGGAACAAGGATATACCAATTAAGGCTAAAGAAGTTATGTACAAAGCATATTATGTTCCTATAATGACATATGCTGCAGAAACTTGGATTATGACTAAGAGGGATGAGAGCAGAGTACAAGCAGCTGAGATGAGATTCCTGAAAATGAGGAGGGACAGAGTGAGAAATGAAGATATACGGAAAGAACTGGGAGTACAGAAACTAAATTACAAACTAGAGCAAAACTGATTGAGATGGTTTGGACATGTCAAACGGATGAATGAAGTAAGGCTACCAAGACGAGCACTGGAACGATGTATGACAGGGAAGAGAGGACGAGGAAGACCAAGAATGCGTTGGATGGACTCGGTGGAGAATAGTATTAGAAAACGGTACCTGGTTGGAACACTGAGTCGGAAGAGGAATGGTGGAACGACAGAACAAAGTGGAGAGGAACCATATTTGCCCCCACCCAGTGTCAACTGGAAAAGGGGAAATGAAGATAAAGATGAAGAGGTCATATTGGAAAGCAGCCTTTAGTTCATGGAGAAACAGAAATACTTTTCACTTTTCAGAAGCGGAAAGTGAAAAGTGGAAAAGTTCAAGGTTGGAATAGGCCCCTGATAACGTCTACGTAACCAGAGACGAGTGCAATGCTGTGCTTTTTCTTTCTAAATATGCACAGCATATGCCACAATTCACGATTTTAAATGACACATACTGTATATCATTTCACATACTGTACATCAATTCACCACATAAATCCAATTTTCTTTGGAGTAGAAGTTGTGTGCCTCAGAGTGACTATCATTACCTTAAACTGTTCTGTGGAGCAAGATCTGGCTCGCTCTTTACGCACCGTAGTCAATGTCAGGTGCTCTTCAACAAATTTCCTGAAAGCAATTATGGTATGTGGTTTGTAAACATATATAACGCCGGTGGCGTAGGAAGTTGTAGTATCGTCTTTCCAAAACAGGAGGTGTATCATGTTTTGAAGTAAACTCTATTCTCCTCCACTTCAAACCTTCTGCTTCAAGTCCTAGTACCAGAATATCATATGAAAGTCTGGAGTCTTCTAAGTTGCTTGCTGCTATGATGAAACTTCTGTGAAATAAGACCCCAAGAAGAGACACGTCAAGACATTCATAAGGTAGTATGATACAAGTCTAATAAATATGTAGTCTAATTTAGTCTAATTTAGGACTCATGTCTCAGCGATCTACATGCAAAATAGAGGGCTTTCGGTCTTCCCCTGAAATAGATTAAGAGAGCGGTGAATCTATCTAGTGCCAGAATTATCCTACAACTCTCTAAAGAGCAATTACATATTTCTTATGCATGTTTGCAAAATAGGTACAATGACCAGGTAGGAAGTCAGCCCAGAGTCTGGTCGCACTTTCTTAAAGTTCTGCTGCATGTTACTTAGGTAAAATTTAAACAATTAAGGCATTGCTTTAAAAGGTGTACTATGCAATGCACGCAGTGAGGTAGTTTACCACTCCCTTCCTACCGGCATTTACACTCTATGTAAATGTACATATGGAATGGCAAGTTGATCCATGAAAAAATAGTATTTAAATATACATTTGGAATGGAAAGTTGATCCATGCTAAAAGATTATTTTCATATTTCATGAGGAAACAACGAATATTCTTCTAGATATATCATCCCTGTACACTTGTTTAAATTTCGCGTTAGAATCATAAAATTACAGAGGATCACGTCACTACATCACGTCATGCATAGAGGTTGTGTGCAAGGAAGGTTTCAGTGGAAATGCATGCAGAGAGATTGAGCACAGACTGTAAAGATCAAATGAGCAGTGGAACTGGTCAACTGCATAAATTCTACAAAAAAATAATAAGTATGTAAATAATAAATGAAGAGATAAAATACACCCATAATTCCCCATGGTATAATACTTTTTACTTGAGATGGAAATCTGAACTTGGGGAGATATTTTAGACCAAATATGATAAGAAGAGCCCTGATTGGTGTAAACTCAATGGATCCATAGTAAGAGAATCTAACTCACCTACATGCTTCTCGTGTGCGTTCAAAGACCCATGGTGTATAAAATTTGGAACTGAATCACATGGGATATAATATCGGGAGTAGGTCGTGTGAAGTACGTTATAATACCATTACGGTGTATAACGGGACGCTGAAGTAAACGTTTTGGTACGAATCGCTAATATTTTGTGGCATTATTCGCCATTTGTGTAAGACCACATGATGAGACATTGAAAACATTGAATGTATATAACATTCTGTCTTTTGCAATCTACCTTGATAATGTAAGAAAATACAACGTTATAAACATATGTGTGGATTGACATAATTGAAAAGGCAAATTTATGCCAGATTAATTCGATTTTCAGTGGATTAAACGAGCACGTTATCACATACATTTATATCATTACACGAGATGGCAGTGATCTATAAAAATGACACACCAGTGAAATTGGCAAACTTAAAAAAAATGAAGCTAGCAATTTGGAGGAGTGCATTGTGCTGTCGATAACCATGGAGAGTGTCATGAGGCAGTAGAGGAATCATTGGAGGAATAGGTGCCGCAGTCCCACTATGTAATTTTCATTCGACACGGGAATCCAGATGAGGGGGAGTCAAATCAAGGAATCACAGGTCAAGATGTAACTGCAGGTGTAGAGAATGATCGCCAATTACTGGTAGTAGCATTGTAGATTAGAATGCATATTTATTTAGTTATTATTAATTACCAAACTTTTAGTAGAACGTTGTACATTGTTGGTAGATAATGGAATAGCTCATATTGACATTGTGTGCGCTGGCATATAAATGGAATGATGCAGGAAGGAAATCAGAAATGTGGTGTTTCAACGGAGAAGGGTGCTGATCATATGGTGCAGTGCACTTTTGGGATTTTCTTGCTGGCCGTGAACTTGATAACTGTAACAGAATGCAGATGTGAATCAGGGCCATTTCCAAGGCTTAAATAAAACATGTTTGACAGGAAGATTGACAACTGTATAATACAAGAAGTAGCATGATATTAACACGTCGTATTTTGTATAAACGAGTCAGAATAGACGGGCTTAAATGCTAGCAAATATTAGCAACTATATGAATGTTTTGAAAATACGTTAACAATATTGTTATTATCAAAAAGGGTGCATAATATACACAAATCGGATCATAGCAAATGACTGAAATACCTATTGTAAGCTTAATTTTTATGTGTACAAATGAATACGGAACATTATACAGGTCAGACTGGTAGAGCCTGGACGTTTGATTGTACATAACTGACTTTCTGTTGCATAAAATAGGAGTTGCATGAGAATTCTGATGCAATCCATAACGTAATGAATCAAATCAAGGAAAAATGTCATCCCCATCTGAGATGGCTCTCAAAAGACTGTCTCCTCAAAATCGTTTCCAGGCCCTGTCTTGTGGACTAAGGGCTGTCTTTCTCCTTCACCCACTCGTTCATCTTCACTCTGAACTGAATAATTGACGGCGTAAACAAACTGTGTTTATATACAGTAGTTGAAAGAGTGATATACGCGTGCTCTAAGACTGATTGCTGACTGTGAATTACATACTTTGCCTACTTCTCAATTTTTCAAAAATCTGGGGCAATTTGTGTGTGTCTGTATGGCTGTCATTCTGTCCGTCTATGTCGCTGTCTATGTGTTTCCCCTGTCAACTCCAAAACTGCAGCAGCTTTCGAAATAAATTTGGTGTAGGTGAAGATATATGCTAGGACATCTAAGGCTATATTCGAAACTGGCAACATTGCTGTCAACTGCTGAAAAAATACCATTGAATTTTGAAAACCGTGGAAATTGTTCCAAACTTTGCATACATAACTGCATATTCATTTTGAGCAACTCATACACGACAATGTTGCCAGCGTGATTCTACTCGTGCAGATAATTCAATGTTTAACTGCGTGTATCTTCCATTCTATCAAATATATTTCAAGCAGTTTTGTCTGCAAATTGTATACCTTAAGAAATATAACTATACATACTTTCAGAGTCACTGCATGGACAACTGCTGATAAATACTTCCTAAAATGTTGAGCCCTAGTCTCAATATCTTAGAATGTATGCACTTCTAAACTTGGTACATGCATAGACCGTAATACTGGAGATTAATTTTGAGCATCCCATGCTAACATAATTATATAATTATGCGAGTTATTAGGTTCAATGTTTAACTGGAAGTAGCTTTCATACTATCAACTAGATTTCAACCAAATTTTGTATGTGCAATGAACGTCGCAAGATAACGCTGCACATCATCAGTCACCAGGACTACCTACTGTTGATAAATGTCATGTACAATTTTGATTTATGTTCCCAATATCACAGAAAGTATGCCTGCAAAAAATTAAAAATTTTGCACACGTATACACCATAATTTTTTTTTTTTTGCAACTCACACGGCGATCTTTCAAAAATAATTATACGTGTGCTGATGGCATCAGTGTTAACAAATGGATTCAAAGAAACTTTTGTATGTGTAATGTTATAACTGTACATTTTACTAGAGTTACCAAGGTTACCAAGTATGTATCAATGATCTGAAGACATTTGAACTTTGGACTCAATATCTCAGGATACGTGTACGGAACTTTCAAAATTAACACACTGTTTTAGAAGTATTTAGAGTAAATTTTCTAAGCTGGTTCTATCAATATAATTATATGGACGCTACTATTTCAATTTTCATCTTTATGTTATGACCATACTAATTCATGGATTTAGTCCAAAGTTTTCGCATGCAATGTAGTCTTATGAGGCAAAACGATGCATTTTGATAGTCTTATCAATTTTATAGTAACATTCTGCAAACATTTTATCCCCAGTCCAATGCTATGGAATTCGTTCATATTTGAATCTGCACTCTACTATTTCCTAATATTACAGATATGTTTAGCAACACGTGTATATGTCAGTGTTACCTTGGTAATTCTATGTACTTTTATACGTTCCTTGTGTAATCCTTACATCATTCAGTGGATTTCTACTGAATTTTGTTTATAGAATGTTTACCATAAGAGATATAACTCTGCACATTTTCAGAAGCAACAGCCTTACCAGCCATCTAATAATTATCCCGTGGCACTTGAGCCGTAGATTCTCAATATCTCAGAATCCATGCAAGGAACAAATTCCGACATATTGTATTGGTCAATCAGGCCTGAATATTTCAGGTACAGTTTGAACAAATCTTATAATGTCAGTGTACCAGTTGAATTATTTAGTTCAAGTTACTGTTCTAGACAGGTCCAAACAATTCAATCTTTGCTTTAAATTTTAAATTATAATAAATACATGATTTTATTCCCGCACAGAAGTACTTTTCTTGCTTTATATTGAAATTTCAATAGTAATTTGAAATTTATATTCACTTATTAGGCTCCACCACCAGTATATTTAACCCGTTTTCATCTTATGAAATACATTGGCCTGTTCCTATCTTACGATGTGATGTACAGGCTTATGAAATCACTTTTTTCCGCACCTGTGTGTTTAATAAGGCAGGACCGGTTGGAGCGAATTGAGTGAGACTTGGTAAGGGCTTTCAACGTCCATGTCCAACACCGAACGTACCTTTAAAATGTTAATAAATGACACCCATCTGACATGATGTCCGAAAAAATTATTTCACTGGCATTAAATATCTGCGAAACTATTGCTGCAATCAACATGAATGCGACTGTGCATATAATTAAATCATATATGTTTGTGTTTTCATCAAGCGATTGAAATGAAACTTTGTACTATGAACCCCTACAATAATATCTATCTACTTGTATATAACTCCATGAAATTGACATGAAACAATCCAACATGGTGGCCTCGAGATGTATTTAATTCCTTCCTCGTTTCACCATATCTAATACAGCAAACAAACCGCAACTTGGTATGGTGATAGAGACTATTAACTAAGTACGTATAGGTTATGTGATTTTCAGTAAGCACAAAAACAACATGGTGATTATAAGAATGTCAAATATATAATATTAATTATATGCAGTTTTATTCATCCACGTGCAGTGAAACTTGACACTGAGGATCTTTATTTACAGGTTAGTATATAGACATTTAAGTTTTTAATTGTATTAAAAATTTCAAGATAGACACAGTGAGAATTTTAAAGATTCTCATAGCCTATTAAAGCATTCGAAGCGATTGTTGATAGACTGAACCACCATAATAATCTTAATCTACTGGCATCGAATTATTTAGTTTACTTTATGTTAATCACAGAAGCCTTGCAATTAACTTTTCTTAAAGTTTAAACCTGTGACCAGGAAGGAAAGAAATTTTTAGTTTTACGTGACCGATGATCTCGTAATCGAGAGTCAAGGGACCTCCATTTTTACGTTGAATTCGAACAAGAGAAGGTGATATTTCACTTCGAAAATCTCACATGCATTGAAACCTACTCCAAGAGCTATTTAGCCCGTCATATGGAAAATCCATTTAATTGGTGGGATACTTTTGAAATGGATACGAAAATTGAATCTGCTTAGTTTGCTATCTACGTATTTTGATTTATTGTATTTATTTTATTTTCGATGTTTTCCAGAACCCACCTGAATATGAGTTCAGTGTACTTTAAATATGGCTTTAAAAGTTAAACATGTTGTGTTCGTGTCTTGTGTTCCAAAAAGCAATAGTGCCCATTCACCTTTAAATGTAACATCACCAGTCCTTAGGGGGTTCTCTTTTTCTTCCGCATCCATCCATTTAACAGCCACACCGTAATAAGCCACCAGTGCCAAGCAGACAGCAGTATTCTTGAAGTCCTGGTTGCACTGTGTGATTTCGATGGTTTGTGAAGCTCTGCGGTAGTGCAAAGTCTGTTTTGTTTATTGTCTAAAAATATGGTAAATCCCTTAATAAAAGTATGAAACTGACATTCAATTCACATTACTTTCAAATACAACAGTTTCTCGGGGACATTGCCATATAAGATCTTACTGTAATTTCGATGAACACAGCAACGGGTATTACACCTATGAGACGTCAGTTTTTTCTCATGTTTATAAAGTTATTTTAAAATTTGATTTTTAATGTTTAAGTATAGTCACCCTAAATAAAGGATGTATATCAGCTACGTCATGGTATGTCCAGTTTAAACGAAATCGCTTTGTGTTTACCTTTAGAAACAAAATCTCTTTGAGAGTTTTAATTTTATTTGGCAAATCCATGAAGTGGCCTCCGATTAATTTATTGTAACAATGATGCCAAGTGACCTCCGCAGAGGCCTAGTGCAGGTATTTTCAAGTTGACGCCCGTGGGTGATTTAAACGTCGTAATGAGGATGATAAGAATGATGAAGGTGTGATTAACACCCAGTCTCAATCCATAGGAATTCACTATACAAAGTTACAATCACACGGCCCGACAGGAAATCAAAACGGCGGCTCCGTGACCCAAAGTTTGACACGCTACCCACTTAGCTACGGAGCCGGATTGGTCTATTGCGACATTGATTGGGAGTAACCGATCATCAAGGGTAATAGTTTCGATTTTTATTAACGGCTGAGGATCGCTTGCGTAGCGCAGTGTGTGCAGCTAGACTAGGAAAGTCGGGCGGCCAGCTTCATTCGGCAGGCATTTGAAGTAAAGTCTGTTATTATTGTTTTACATTTATCAACAACAAATATCCTTGACTTTGTGTATAGATAGCGAAATTGAATTTTGGAATATCGATTGATGGATTAATTACTTAAAATTAAGGATTGAACAAGTATTTGATGCCAAACACAAGTATGTTTAACATTTAAAATAGACGTTGCATGACGGAGCAGATAAACAGATTTTATTGTGTTGCGTAGCTAAACTTTAAAAATTTATATTAAAACATTTTCCTAAACACGTGAGGGTTCTTGTGTGGTGAACAAGCTGAGGTTTTCAAATTATGTAATTTTTCTTGCATTATTATGAAAATTGTTCTAATGTACTCTGCCTAAGTCATTGGGGTTTAATGAATCCAGAAAACACCACATTTGGGCATTAATAAGGAAATTATGAACTGTTTTAAATTGCTATAGTAACCGACGAAGCTATTAGTCATCATGTTGGAGAAGACAATGGGGCCAATTTCACTTCACCGCACCCCCTGAAGTCATCGTCTGAATGAAAACATTGATTGCTGGTGAGTGTAACCACTGTCTGAGGGTTACAATTGGTCGCTACTGGATTAGATCATTGTCTGAACGAAAATAAACTCTTCATACTACAAGCAAGGGTTTGCATTATTTTGTATGTAAAGGCTACCCGCACCTTCCCTACTCCTCCCAACTGTAAAATTATTGAGATCCAATAAGTTCACTATCTTCTTGTATGTCATCCCATTTTACAAACTCGCCAAATTTGGGTGTGAGACTTGGTATGAGATATTTTGAAGCTAAAAGGGAAGATTAATGGGAACGGTTTCTCACTGCTGACCTGAGGAGCACTATTTCTTAGACGTAGATTTGGCCACCACGTTCTTACAAATCATGATTGTTCGACGTACTACCAGACTGATATGGAAACCGGGGAAGTCCGTATTGTGCCTATAGGTCATTTAAATCACAGGAGCTGTTCATCTCTACGCTGTAAATGGAAGGAGGCCTGCATGTAGAACAGGTTACCTGCAATGGCAACTACCGGACAATAGAGGTCCCTGCACGGGCAAACACAGCCTCTGAATGTATCAATATATGTGCCAAGGGCTAGAGTCTACGCCTGTCAGGCAATGATTGCTGAAGCATACTGACACTGGGCAATGCTCGCCAGGGGTTGGTATTCTCTCGACTGAATTACTCCTACACATGTGGGATCATAACTGGTGTGGTAGGAATGAATGGTATTGACTTAACATCCAACCATTCCAAATAAGGGCTGTCGACTTCCTGGTTTCACGGCTAGCATTACTGACAGTCACATCGGAAGTCCGGGTTCGATTCAAGGCTCTGCCAAAAAAAATGATCTGAGGGCTGGAACGGGGTCCACTTAGCCTTGTGAGGTAAATTTCGAGAAGAAGTGGGTTCAATCTCCACCTCAACCATCCTTGAAGAGGTTTTTCGTGATTTCCCCTTTCTACTCCAGGCAAACGCCGGGATGGTTCCTAACGTAAGGTCGCAGCCATCTCCTTCCCAATCATCACCTGCATTAAAAATACACACACTACTACAGACCTAGAGTAACGCAGGTTATCAGACAAATAGTGCACACACCCAAGTACACGGGGCTAAATTACCACAATATCACAAAGCCCCTAAATGAATTAACATTAACAAAACCAACAAATGAGGGCTGTCTTTTACCAGTAAATTCTGAATTTTCATTCACAATCTTGTATTTACTTTCAAGCAAACATCTCAAGGTTTGCCTATAACTCGGATTCCCTCGACTCTTCATTCACCAGCAGACTTACACCATTTTAGTCCTTCCTCGTTTAATGTTTGTAACTCTATATCTAATTTCCAATATTAATAATGTTCTTATGATTCATTATTAATGCTTTCAATCCATGGCCAAAAATTCTAGTTCTTTCTGGAAACATACAACATCATTCACTTTAATTTGCCACACAGAGAAATCTTGAACGTGGGGATTTTTATATATGCAGGGCTGTACTTTGATTTTGCTCGTGCTTTTTAAATACCTTAACGCTCTCAATTGATGTGTAAACTATTGTTGTTTCCACCTGCAACAAACATTACATTCACTTTCCAACATTCTCATGCATGCGTACATACGGTACATAAATGCATACACAGTATTTATTTATGTATTAATTTACTTACTGTACTTATTTATGTAATTATTGATTTACTTAGTTATTCATTTATTTATTTACTAGCAATCCGCCCGGCTTCGCCCGGGAACAGTTATGAATGCAAGTAGATAGGCTACTTTTAACCGAGGTCTTTTAATATTTCCTTGTATACGACATTAGACGTTTGCCCTCCAGCAGTGAACACGAAAAGATTTGGGTTTGATGTAACACGCGATAGAGCCACGTAAAGCTGGACATGAGAAAAACATTCTCCACTGAGATCAACTCCAGTCACGCTAAGTGTCTGACCCTGTGCTTTGTTTATAGTCACGCCAAAGCAGTCTCTTACTGGGAATTGTACTCGTTTGATATGATAAGGCAAATCGGAAGGAATCATAGGGATGCTGGGTAGTAAGACCGTTTCTCCTGTACCACAGCTAGTTAAGATAGTTTCTTCAATGGAACAGTTTTTCAAAGTTTTCACTACCAATCGCGTCCCAATGCATAACTTTGGTGGGTGTAAATTACGTAGCAATATAATAGGCACTCCGACTTTTGAAATAAGCTTGTGTGGTGGCAAGCCAGAAGGAAGTAAAGAATTTAGGAATTATGTAGGATAATGAACAGCTTCTTCACTATCGACTACTGCGTCTACTGAGTAATATACTTGAGCCTGGGCAGTGAATTTGGAGAATACCAAGTAATTAATTTTCACAACTTGTTCGTTTGTCGGCGATAATATTGCTATTTCTTTAAAGCATGAATGAGACATGTTAGATAGGTCATGGATTTAAGGATAAACGCCGCCAATCAGTACTTGAATGCTGTTTACTAAAACACAGAAATCGTAACTAAGGGTAATCTTCCCGTCAATAGCCGGTAAATCTACATTTCCGACTCTAAGTAACAAATTGGCAAACAGACTATTATCTTCTGAAGATAAGAGTACTCTCATGTTAGTTTTGAGTGCCAATTTTGTTATATTAGACCAGATGTAAGATCTTTTTAATGAAGCGTTCACTTCATCGGCTCTCGTTCCTCTGGTAACAACTGGTAAGATTTGACGAAAATCTCCGGCGAACAAAACTGTGCAGCCACCCATGGCTGTGTTCCGATTCATCAGATGACGCAAGGTCCTGTCTACAGCTTCAATGGAAGTTTTGTGCGACATTGTAGCCTCATCCCAATCAACTAAAGAACGATTTGGGATTAAACTAGCAGTGTTACTTTGTTTTGAAATACTACATACGCTTCCATCATTACTGCTGACTTTCAAAGAAAGTTTGAATGTTGCATGTGCTGTTCTTCCCCCTTCCAAAAGAGTGGCTGTAATTCCAGATGATGCGACGGCAAGAGCAATATTACCACCAGACCTCACTTTGGCGAGCAACAAATTAATCAAGAACGTTTTGCCTGTGTCTCCAGGGGCATCGAGAAAATATATCTTACCTTTCTTCTTAGTGATGCTAGATATGATGGTGGCATAAGCTTGCTTCTAAATGTGGTTCAGACGGTGTTCTTCTTGGGCAACGGTTAGAAGGAGGCGAGGACGAAGTTATTCTTTCTCTTGTGACAATCGAGATATTATTTGTTGCTCTGTTTCATTGTTACGTGATAAGCGATTTTTATTCGATGTCAATGAACTATGACCTATATCCGTTTTACATCTCGGCATGATGGATTTAAATCACTGACTGAACTATTAATTATAGCGAATTCTTGTCAGACGTTTATTTAAGAATTGCGAGGTGCATGAAACACAAATCCCCCTTCCGTCCAAACTTAAATTGACTGTGTATTTTGTGGGACGAAAAGTTCACAGCCGAAATGAATAAAAGCAGAGTTGCACTTCCAGGGGAATAGCGAGGTGCATGAAACACAAATTCCCCTTCCGTCCAATTTTAACTTAACTGTGTATTTTGCGGAGTGGAAAGTTCACAGGCGAAATGAAGAGTTGCACTTCCAGGGAATGGCAAGGTGCATGAAACACAAATTTCCCTTCAGTCCAATCTTAACTTGACTGTGTATTTTGCGGAACGAATATTTCACAGGCAAAATGAAGAAAAGCCGAGTTGCACTTCCAGGGAATGGCGAGGTGCATGAAACACAAATCCCCTTTCCGTGCAATCTTAGCTTGACTGGGTATTTTGCGGAACGGAAAGTTCACAGGCGAAATGAAGAAAAGCCGGGTTGCACCTCCAGGGAAACTCTTAACACAACCACCCTTCTCTGAAGTCTTAACTCAACACAACTCGACGGTTCGCTGCTGGCTGTAACTGGGGTAATAGGTTCGCCCACTAGTTAGGCTGTAACAGGGGTGATATACTGCCCTTAGCTAGCTCGTAAACTCTCGCCTCAGTATTTGAATGGACATGGTTGGAAGAAATAAAAACGTAAAAACACTTATAGTGGACGATGTATTGAAGATAGAGATATGCTTTCGCGAACTTTTTTGTACAACATTTATGCTGAACAATTCTTACGCTCATAGGATTTAGATATTTTTAACGGTTCGCCCAGCGTAAGCTTACAAAGCGCTCGGACGCCAGGTTTCTTTTTAGACTTTTTTACTGAAATCGTTACTGCTCGGCTTCCTGTGATTAGAAATAAATTATTTTATACAGATATCATCCCCGAGATATCCTTTACAGAATAGTGAAAACCACATCATAATCCATCCATAGGTTCTTGAGATTACCCGTGACATCCAAGAATCGGGGACTTTGTTTTATACTAAGTAGAGATTAATCAACTTCCGTCTTCTTGAGGAACACATTTAGACTTCACTCCCCAAGGTCCTGGCTTATATTCCCAAATTATATCAAAATACTTAACTAAGGTGTGGGTGCTGCAACGGGGTACACTCATCCTCATTATCAGTTCTGAGATGAGATGCTCCTCTGAACGATTCATACTACGTATTGTTTTATCAGAAAATAACCAAATATTTAAAGAATCGTATTAATTCATATCATTGAGAAATAAATAATCCACCGTGGTCATTTAAGCCATACGGATCTCCTTAGGATAACACCACACACCTTCTCCATGGTTTAGCAACCAATGTAGTTCAGATCTTAGATAAAACCTGTTATTCAATATTCGAGTTAAAATTGGAGATCTAGATCTGGAAGTAGTAGAACACTTCAAATATTTAGGATGTGAAATGATGTAAAATGCAAGATTGGACATGGAGATCAACAAGAGAATATAATGTGGGAGTGTTTTCTATCATCAGCTTCAGAGTTTAATTTGGGATGAAGACATACCACTGAAGGCTAAAGAAATGACGTACAAGACATATTACTTACCAATAATAACGTATGGATCAGAAACTTGTCCGATGACAAGGAGTGATGAAAGTAGAACACAGGAAGCCGAAATTAAATACTTGAGGAGTATGGTACAGAAGACTAGGGGAGAGTGTGTGAGAAATGAGGACATTTGAAAGGAAGTGAATGTACGGAAGCTGAATGACCAGCTGGAGCAGAACAGGTTGAGATGGTATGAACATGTGAAAAGGATGAATGATGAAACAATGCCGAAATAAGTGATGAAGAGACGGATGACTGCAAGAAGAAGACGAGGAAGACCTAGAGTACGGTGGATGGATTTGTTGAAGGACAGTGTGAGAGAGTAGTTCAGTGGTTGAGGAAGGATGGTGGACAGACAGAATAAAGTGGAGGGGTGTCTTATTGGCTCCGACCCGGCTTAGGCTGGAAAACGGAAATTGATGATGATGATGATGAATATTCAGCAAACAGCTATATTGAAATAATATGTTTCAATATATGGTCTACTGCACTGAGCAAATACAATGTATCAGATTATCATCACTTCCATCTAAATGTAAACATTCCTCTTTCTAGAAGAGGTATAGCTTAATATAATTACATTTAGATCTGTTCCCAAATTCTTCGTGAACTCTTTCAACCATTGCTTGAGCTAATGCAAGCCGTAGAGCTTTTGAATCTCTATCTCTTCTCCTAGCTTTCAGATAAAATTAGATTGAACGCAATATCTTACAATGTAAGTTTTAATTATATTTATATTAAAGACCAGTCTTTCAGTCGCCGTGCCTGATATCAAAAGAAGTTTCTCGGCAACTTGCACTCTGAAAGTAAACACAATCAGGTAACAGTATGAATTACGATGGACAGAACATGATTGAGGTACTCAAATGCAATACAATCTACGAGATTGGAACATCTGTTTATATAATCCCGATGAGTAATTTGTATGTTAATCATTTGAATCACATCAATAACAGTGCAATAATCTGAGAATGAATCAGCAAATCAATCACAAACATCATGCAGTGACTGGAGACAGTTTAGCCAGACTATGACGATAAGTTCTATCACGACATACGCATTTCAAATAAACTTCTCAGAAACATTTCCTCTGAAGCAAGTACGTGAGGTACCTTCTTGTATTTTAGGGTAACACTGATTTACAATCCATACAATCACCTCGTAGCGTAGTAGCCAGCATTCTTGGCTGTCACCGTGGAGGCCTGGGTTCGATTCCCGGCTCTTCCAAGAAATTTGATTCTGTTCTGAGGGCTGTACCGGCGTACACTCTGCCTCGTGAGGGAAACCTGAGAAGAGGCAGGTTTGATTCCTACCTCAGTCATCTCGGAAGTGGTTTTACGAGGATTCTCACTTCTAATCCTGGAAACTTAAGGCCACAGCCGCTTCCTACCCACATCCTACCTCCATTAAGAATACACACACTAGAATACACATCACAGTGGCACAGGTTATCAGACAAATTTTTCACAAACCGTAAAACATGGGGCTACATGACCACTGTGTCGTAAATCCCGTAAAAGAATCAACATCTTATTTTACGGGCGCCTTGTACTTAAATACGAATTTTCATTCCATTTACTCCAGTCGTTTTGATGGCAACTTGATGACATCCGAAATAAATACTAAGTTTTTTATCCCCAAACTCAGAATGCGCAGAGAGAAAGCTAATATTTTAGTTGTTTATTATTTTATGAGCTTGGAACTTCATGGTCCTAAGCTCCGTATAGTTAGATGTGTGTTGAATTTGTCTGAATATAACATGTATCTATGTGATGCCTGTGGTGGTGAGTGTAACAGTATTAGGGACAGGGATAAGGTAGGTGCCCCGGGACTTGAAATACGGTGCTATCCCGGCATTTGCCTGGAGGGAGTGTTGAAAATCCTGGGTTAATCCACACTCAGGATAATCTCTGTCAGCGCAGGGATTCAAAACTTCGATCTCCGGACTTGATAAAACTGTCTGGGCGGTTGTGGTGCATGATTTAACGAGCTCATCCGCGCTGTGAGGCTTGCATTGAATGGCCAAAAGTCACGGGAAGGGTTGTCCGATGATAAAATGTGCCGTGTATGACTTCTGAGCGTTGCGGCTAGCTGCGGCGGAGCAAAGCAGTCCGTCACAGACACGAGTGTAGTGAAGACGGCAACACGTCGCGAGTTAACTGACTTTGAACGTGGGATGATCATCGCCGCACGGTGCATGGGTCATAGCATTTCGGAGAATACACGCGAATTCGGGCTTCCGAGGTCGACAGTGTTGGGGGTGGATCTTCAATATCACATAGATAATGTTATCATCCGCGTAAACCACAGCACGGGATTACCGCAGGTGATTAACGAACGGACATCACGTCACCTCAGCAGAACCATACGGGGAGATAAAAGGGCTACTGTGAGTCAGATCACTGCCCAGTTTAATGTTGGGAGTCAGAGGTACCTAAGTCGTTCTCAGAGACTTTAAGACTAAATGCTGAATAGCACAACAGTTCCTAAGGAAAATAGTTGTATTATTTTATATTACGTCATATCGATTCATGCTCAACCAAATGTGGATATCGTGTTTGTCAATATTCTGAAGCATTTTGGCCTGATACACCAGAAAACAAGAAAAAGAAAGAAATATACTGAATGATAACAATTCTCAAAATAATATTATATTAATTCCACTAATTCAACTACAGGAACATCGTTGTTGATTGCTACATGCTCTTAATGGTGAATGTAATTCTCTATTGGGTTGAACTAGGCACCGCCCAGATCTCATTCCACGCACACCAGTAGCACGCAATCCCGAGCCAGCTTCGCGTGAGCTCAAAGCCTTGATGACAGGTTTCTACGAAATAAAAATATCAGCATTTCGTGCCGAAGTTGAAACATGTGTTTGTCCACATTGGCTTTGATATGAGCTTTACAACACGCCCCGGATTACAACCGCATTTATCATTATTACACAAATCTCTTTCTGGCCTTCCCGCTCGAGATGGTATTTTGATCTAAACCATTCGAACATGGGTATTGTAAAATGAAGAGTTGAAAACCGAGAAAATGTGCTGTGTGAATGAAGACATTAGGAATGAACAGTGAGAGAGGACTGATCCTCGAAGCACCTGAAAAGGCATCAATCCGTGGAGCACCTGCGCTTTAACAAATAGACTGCACAACATCGATATTTCACTTGGCACTGAAACACACAACATAAGAAAGCATTTTGAAAATATAGGTGATATGTGTCTCGGATTTCTTACATATAGGCCCTACAGCAGGGAATATAAATCGCTAATGCTCTTCTATTAGATTCATGATAAATAATAAAATTATAGTACAGAAAGCTAGAGGAAAACCTTTAACTCAATTTTATCTTTGCAAAATTATCGGTCTAAAGTTGTCATTCGACTTGGAATGGGATTTATAATTCGCATTGTTTTGTGGCCGAAGTCACAAGATCGACAAGTCCTGAGAGTCCATAGCACTGATCGAAAATCGAACTCGGGAGAGCGGACGGAGCGAGAGCATGCCAGTGACGTATGAAATAGAAGGAGACGGGAGAGAATAAAATATGGTCATTTATTACTAGAGATTTATCTATGAAAAATTGCCTGAAATTATAAACATATTTTTTGGGCGAATAATTAATAACATGTAGGATACTGACTCAAGTAGAACTTGTAATCTAGACATTATGGCCGACTAAGGAGAAGGAGAGTACTGTACCTTTACGACAGCTGAGCGGAACGGTATGGACAGCAGTCTGTCGAACACGAATTTTGGAGCTCATATAACGAGCTTTACATATTCAATAAGCGTGGAAAGTGAGTCGGAAGTGTATCCGAGTGATAATAAGGCATCGTGAGCGTACATAGCGCTATTTTCAATTAATATCGAGTAATAACATACCTCGAGTATTTGTTTGTGTGAAGGCACCATTATGTGCATTTTGTTTATGATGGCAACCCAGAGCTTGTGATAGAGAGCACATTTATTTATTTATTTATTTATTTGTTGATGGTACACAACAGGGCTCAGTGTGCGCCCCAATAATAGTGCACCTACACAGTAAGATACATTTCCTGATATGTCTGCATTAAGTATTAATATCTTAATGTAATTCTTAAAACTAAGAAGTTCACACAGATCAAAATGCATAGTAGTAAAAAGATAATATAAAAACTAAATCTAAATATGATCTAATGCCAAATATAAAAACAGGTTTTGAAATTATTACATAATAAACTAAAAGGTAACATCAATAACTAGGGAACAGGCCTATCCACATATATACATTGTTGATTCTGTTATGTGTGATAATTTTATTTCAAGTATGAATTAGAGTGACTGGGTTATGATTTCCAAGAATGGTCTGATTGAGAGACAGAAATCTAGTTTCCAGTTTACACGAACCACATCGTTGTAAATACTGCAAAGCCTCCATACAGGTGAATTGTTATGTGAAGTAGTATTGGTTATATCAGTTTTGAATGTTATGGTTGATCTTGTAGTTAAGCGAGGGATGTTGAAATTTAGGAGCGATAGGAAAAATGAGTTATCAATTTGACCGTTAATGACTTTATAAAGGAATTTCATATCATTCACTTGCCTTCGAGACTCCAAACTAGTCATGCCGAAATTCAACAAAAGTACACCGTAGGGTACCATGTGTGGGTAAATGCCCGTTATTTTGAGGTGTAAATATCTGAGGAATTTCTTTTGAACTTGCTCAATGGACTTAATGCATGTTTTCTGCCATGGACTCCATACTTGACTGGCGTACTCGAGCTTGGATCTCACCATGGCAGTATAAAGTTTTATGCAGGTACTGGTCCTAATGAATGGCTTAGTGTTTCTTATTATAAACCCTAACATGCGGTAAGCATCCCCGACCGTCTTTTGCACATGATAAGTGAAAGCAAGCTCCCGGTCAAACAGAATCCCTAGATCTTTCTTCTCGCTTACTGTTTTCAATGACTTAGGTCCAATTCCATAAACAAATGTGATTGGGTTCTTCTTACGTGTAAAGGTCATAACAACACACTTCGGTACGTTTAAGTATAATTTGTTTTCTATACTCCATTTGTGTATATTATTTAGGTCATTTTGTAGTAGAGTGCAGTCATTAGTGGAAGAAATTGATTTAAAAATTTTGAAGTCATCTGCATATAAAAGACTATTTGAGTGCAGTATACATCGTGGCAAATCATTTATCATTGCTAGAAAAATCAAAGGTCCAAGGTTCGAACCTTGGGGTATTCCGGAATGAACTATGTATTCCTTTGAGACAATTTTCTGGAACAAAACAAATTGTTTCCTGTCTCTGAGATAGGAGATGAACAATTTTAGTAATGGGTGGGAAAATCCCAAAATACATAATTTTTTAAGAAGGATATCGTGATTTATTGTGTCGAAAGCTTTCTCGAAATCTGTAAATATGACATCCATCTGCCCTCCTTTATCTAACTCTTTAGATATAATTTGAGTAAAATTAATTGCATTCGTCACTGTAGATTTCCTGGATAGGAAACCATGTTGGTTATCTGTTACGAATGGTCTGAGAAATACTGATATTCTTCCGTGCAATATGAATTCAAATACCTTGGCTACTGCGGATAAAATAGATATAGGACGGTAGTTATTAATTAGTGATGGGTCTCCCGATTTTAGTATAGGGCAGACGCGAGTGATTTTCCAGGCGTCAGGGAACGTACAAGTTTGTATGGCTAAGTTAAATATAAAGTGTAACGGGTCCCTGAGGCTTTCAGCACATCCCTTAACTACATACGGTGGAATATTATCAGGACCAGCCGACGACTTAGGATTTAATTTTTTAAATGCCATTTCTATCTCTTCCTTTGAGACAAGTTTTATGTGAAGGGTGTTGGGAGTATTCGAATTGCAGGCTGGGACTTTGTATTGGGCTGACTGAGAGTCATACACTGATTTGAAATATGACGCGAAACCTTCAACAATGGAATCACCCCTGTCCAATTCTTCATTATTATATTTAAAAGTGTCGCATGAGTTCCTATTTTTTTTCTTGTTTTTAATAAACGTCCAAAATTTCTTTGAGTCCCTGCTAATGTTTTGTTCAATATTATGGATATATTTCTTATAAGATAATTTAATGTCCTTTTTAATTTCTGACCTTAATTCTTCAAAACGTAGTCTATGATGATTTGAGTAATGTTTTCTCTTCCTATGGTGTTCCTTCTCCTTCAATTTACTCTTTATTTCCTTAGAGAACCAGACAGGATATTTTCTGCCCGTTTGTCGTTTACATATAGGAACGGTTTCGCCAAGTACTGTGTTAAAAATATGATAAAACAGGTCTACTGCAGTATTTACATCAGTGCACTCGTATATTTGACCCCAGGCACTATCCCTCAACCGAGTGTACATTTGCTCAAAATCGGCTTCCCGGAAGTTATAGGTATCATTAGGCTGGATAATTACTTGGTTTCGACATATAGTTAGAGATATTTCCACATCCAGAGCTGGGTGATGGCGATCCTGCGGTAAGAGTGGGTCTGTGTTTTCCGTTACATTTATGTTGGGTTTGTTGGATAGAACTAAGTCCAGCGTCCTCCCGTTACGGTTTAGTACTGAATTATAAGATTTTAGCTGAAGATAATTAATAAAATTTACGAGTTCTCTTGTGTGAATATTGTCATCTTTAATGATTGTACTTTGTATTGTTGGGATATTGAAGTCACCAAATATTAATAAATTTTTATCATATATTTCTGTGCGGGATTCCATCCACCGATATAGTTGCCTGTACGATTCTACTTTTGAATAAGCGCTCAAAACTTTACATAATTTCTTGAACTGTATTTTTGTGTAAGCATCAGGAGTACGCTGAGAGGAATATCTCATATTTGCGTGTTTTGTTCGGCGCACGGTCGCACTAGCATTTTGTGATATGCTTGATGGCATCAGTAGAATCAGTGGGGCAGAGATCATGGTCATTTTTAACTGCCACCAGTAGATGCAGTTTATTGCAAATCGTTTGTTATTAGCTTCAGTGCGGAGAAATTCTTATTTTTGTTAAACTACGCCGCATGGCATCGAACTGCAACATCGCGGATGATGGAATGTAAAGTCACATGGTCATGGGAACTGGTGAGGAGGAGTCAATGACGAGATGTTCCAAGCCCCATGGAATGCCACTCAAATGGAGAAATGTCTAGTTTTGGGGACGATCACGAACCCCTGATACATACGACACGAATAAGTGAGTTTTGTCTCCTAATGCATTTCCAGTAATAGTTGGTTGTAGTTCTGGTTATATTCAGATTAGGTATATCAACCGTATTTAGTTTACCGTGACATCGTAGGTAGGTTATATACATGTTAATTTAGTGGTACAGAAGATCTTTGGTTTAACTTGAGTTGAATTGGCGTAGCAAGAAGGCGTGCAGTATTTGTATGAATAACGGAGTCTAGCATAGGTAGGCTGCGAACTGATCACATTTTGTTTCGACAGGTGTGAGTGTGATGTGAATGAAAACCGCATGAAACCAGTCTGCTGGCCGAGTGTCAACAACTTTTAAATCCTTTAAATTACATTGAGATGGTGTTATGAATTGGTACACAAATACCAGCATAAGAATTCAAATAAGCAAAGAGCTTAGACCAAAGACATGTTATTTGACGAGCGTAAGCTTAGTGCTCGGGTAATGAATAAAATTATGGGAAAATAATTAATGTCATGTTTGATAATTAGGATAGACGCATGTAAACACGTGATGGTGTGTGAATATTTTGCAGTGAACAGGGATTCTAACCTGTGATATTGTGGATGGCTAAGGAAATTTAAATTGGAAAACTATCTGTACAAGCACTTGTATGAATGTAGCGATGAATTGTAATAGTATCTTTGAGCACGACACAGGTGGGTGCAAGGTTTATGCAGCCATAATAGTAGTATTAACCCCTTCGATGGTATCTTTACCTTGCCGTGGTGGTGGGGCTTGTGTGGTCAGAAGATCCCGAGAGCTATGCCGGCGGTAGCTTAGCTACTGGTAGGGCCTCCCAAGCCGGACAGGTCAAAGGTGATGATCCAGACTAAAAGGGATACCCTGGTCCTCCAGGTTGGGGTTGGGCATAGGGCTGACAACCCTATCCCGTAAAAAAATTGTTTGTTGAGAAGCCGCAAAGAATGAGAATAAACCTGACGGATAAAACGGAAAAACGACCTAAGCGAGGAATTGGTTATGGATTGGTATTAGCGACTTGGAATACATAGAGGTAGGCCAAGAAAGCGGTGGATCGGGGAAGTGGAGGACGTTCTACGTACCATGGGAGTCAGGAGATGGAGGACCAAGGCAATCGACAGAAAGCTTTGGAAGAAGATAGTTGCGGAGACCAAGGTTCTGCAAGGACCGTAGCGTCAAGTAGTAAGTAAGTAAGGAGTAGTATTAAGGAGGTCAGAGACAGGATGCCTTGCCAGTTGATTTGAATGGGCTCATGGTGGAGCACGCAGGGTAGAAGACATGGATGTTTGAGAGTGAGCGTAGAGCCACTTATCATTATAGTTTTGATAGATAAATGAATAATTAATAAATTAATAATATATAGGGAATACATAATATTTAAATAAAATCTGAACCATAATAATCATGCGATATTTTCAAGGATTAAACGAGACGTAAAATTGACCCTACACTCCAAACTAAATATTGACTGAACTTAACCGCTTGTTTCTAATTTAAATGTTGGTTTAATTTATTTCTGATAGCGAGTTCGACGCTTGATGTGAGATTTTGGACATGTTGACAGTAACCCATTGTGAGACGAATCCGATGTCATGATACGAGGCGGTGAACCTCATGGACATTCATGATTCTTTAGCGTGAGATGGTTTCAATACCGCGGCTAACACCATAATTTTCCTACTGGAATTGATGACGATGTTCAGCAAACAATTGTTCATCCAGAGTAGGTAGTGCTCTAATGAAGCAACCTTAGCAGGATGTATTTTTGTGTTTTATTCTTGTGTTATATTATGAATGCGTGTTCGATTGGATTGTGTGTTAGATTAGTTTTTGTGACGACACTGAATTCTAGCCCTTTTTTTATGTGATTTTCTTTCTTTACAGAATCTTCAGTCTATTTCTTCATATTAACTTCATTTTAGGGTTAGCTAGGAAATGTAACGTAACGTTAAATCTTGTAGTATATATGGAACCAACATAGTTTATTTTCCCATAATTGAGCAGACTGTTAAATGTAACTTCAAATATTGTAGAAGGTGGTGATTTTCAATTGAAATTAGGATCTGGTGTGACTTACTATTTTTAATGGTAATTGTATTTCATTAAGGATGTATTTACGTGTTACGTACTAGTTTGATTGTTGACTTTTCTCTTGTAATTAGGACTTCTACAGGGAATACTTTGAGATTAGTTTGGAGGAATATTTAGAATTAGCTTAATTACTGGAATAGCCCGGGATCCCCGTAGAGTAGGCAAGGGATTTGAATTTATGAATAAATTTGATAAGATATTTTATATAAGTCTGGATTATTCGGTAGATAAGTGTATTCCCTGTGGATGTGTAATTTGGGACTATGTTTGAGTTAGGGCCTTTATCAACACCCCAGAAACGGCCTGGGATGCAGTTTCTCGTGCTGAGCTAGTCGAAATACACATCCAAATCTCTTACCGTGTGATTTCTTTTGGGAAGGAGTGTCGCAGTGGCTGATACGGTTCTCAGTCACCTGGCACTTTGGACCAAACGGGATCAATATTGATAATAGCAGACTGCATCGACAAATCTTAGCTATTAATCAAAGCTTCCAGAATACGTCGTCTGAAATCTATTTAAATGTCTGTGATTTTTTAAATTAATTTTTTTAAGCTGGTCAACAGGATTGTACCCAATTGTAATGGGCAGTTCCCTAAACCTGAAAACAATTACATGAGATTAATTAATAATATAAATACACTTATTAATCACATGTAATATTTTCAGGATTAGGGAAACAACAATTGGGTACAACCGTGTTGACCGACTGAAAAACATTAAATTTTGATAACTAAGGCAACACAAAAAAATGGCTCCCAACACGATAATGTCTGTGATTTTTAAGGAACGAATTTTTAAATTTCAATAGAAATAAATAAATTGTATTCATGATACTAAGACGGATAATTAGGGAAACTTCTTTACAATAAGGAATATTTAGTACATAGGTCGTGACTGGCACACTCTTCGACTTAGAACTACTGTTGCACCATGTTTCGACAATCTCTCTCCACGAAAATTTACGCCACTAGACTGAACAAATGAATAACCAGCATTAGTTCACTATTCGCACGAGATTTCAATTT
Organism: Meconema thalassinum; assembly: GCA_946902985.2. Classification (NCBI taxonomy): domain Eukaryota; kingdom Metazoa; phylum Arthropoda; class Insecta; order Orthoptera; family Tettigoniidae; genus Meconema; species Meconema thalassinum. The sequence continues at coordinate 1,097,089,273 of OX336389.2, read as the reverse complement.
TAAAGATGCTGGAAGGAAGTAAGGAATTCAGGGGGACCTATGGAGTACTTCTATATAATGTACCTCGTTTAAAAGTATTAAATTCTACATTTTTGTAGCTATTGCAATGCTTTATTTAAATTAAAACAATGATAGTTTTATTAAGTAAGAATCAATTTCGTTCCAAAAACGTCAATATCATTTCTTCTTCATTACGTCTTACGCATCTTAAACTATGTCTTCACATAGCCATCTCCATTATTATTGCATATATCATAACGGGGCACCAATCGTTGTATGCCTTCATCGAAATACCATGCCACCTGTGACATAAGTCGTGTGTGTCTGTTTCATCTTTTGAAATCATCCTCATCGTCATCAAATAGCTTGCCACAAAGGAACTTCTACAGAGAAAGGAAAAGTCGGAAATCACTTGGCGCCAAATCAGAAGTGTAGAAATTGACGACATTCATTGGACATTCGAATCCATTTCCTCACTATTCCATCTTATATTGCACATTCACCATACACCTCACACACTTAGCGATAAATGTCAACTGGTTTATTGTTTCGAGCAATGACGTACCGTATCTCACAGTCGGCGGGCTGACATATTGTCATAAACGTTTTAAACACTCAATACAAGATGGCCACACTATGCTTATGCCTCTAGCGTTGCATGTGGCGAGTCAACAGATGGAAGCCGACGGTCCCATGTAATAGATTTATGGCATGAAAAGAAACCTTCCACTAATTACACTTGTGGAAGCAAACATTTGTAGGTTAGTTTGATAACGCCCTATTACTTACAACTTTCGTCACCAGGTGCTAACTGCGATGGCATTTAGCAGCCGCGTTCGCAGCTAAGTGTCGTGGATGGTAGCATTTGGTGGCAAAAGTAGGAACTACTTGAAAAAATTTATCGTCTGCATACCTTCTACCTGAATCACAGATAACACACACTAATACAGCCATCACAATTAGCACCGGTTATCAGACAAATTCTACACACACCCATAGTACACGGGGCTACTTGACCGCGTTGTCGCAGCCCCTAAACTAAGGAACCAACCAACCACCATCAACAGATGGAGGAAGCCATTGTGCACATTTAACCTTGCAACTTCAGCGCTGCACCAGAAGTGTATGTAACGACACTTTCTTAAAAAACGCAACTCGTGTAAATAACAACTGAAGAAAAGAAACCACTGTAAATACAGTATACACCAAGTTTCTCCTCCGCGCCGTACTTTCTATGCATGAGTGTCCCGCAAGCGCGAATGACGTACGGGATGCCTAGATGTTGTTTTCACAGGAGCGCTAGAACGTGCTAATGTCGAATGTTGTGAAGCAAATAGCTGACTTTCTACTACACGCTTTCTGTAAGAGAGTATTATTGAAAATGAAAATCCACAGCCTGCTTCCAGTCTCCGACCAGGTCAGGAATGGAATGAATGAAGCCCCCATCTAGCGGCGAATATATGGACTGTGCCGGCTGCCGAGGCCTGACGCACTCCTCTGGAGTAATGATTAAATGAATGACAGATGAAATGAAATGATAGTGGAGAGTGTTGCTAGAATGAAATTTTGACAGGGAAAACCGGAGTACCCGGAGAAAATCCTGTCTGCCTCCGTTTTGTCCAGCACAGATCTCACATGGAGTGACCGGGATTTGAACCACGGACCCAGCGATGATTGGCCGGCGTGCTGCCGCCTAAGCCACGGAGGCTTATTATTATAATTATAATAATAATTATTATTATATACATATGCAATTCAGTAGGGCCATCCAGGACCATGTTAAGTATTAAGTACATTCCCTCAACCTTTGGAAATGAGCCTGCTTGCGTTCCTCTGTCGAAGGTCTTATTGGAGTGCAAGACTCGGTAGAGCCCGTTCATCAATATCTTTTAGCGGAAGAGATCCATGTCCACTGCGTCGTCGGGATTGATTTTGAGCATTTTGAGGTCTTATTTGGTCTTTCTAAACCAAAGCATCGGGTTATTTTAGTTGGAAACAAACAACTGTAGGATCATCTTTGTCAAACTCTTGCCGTCCATTCGTCTGAGGTGGCCATAAAATTGTGCCTGTAAGCTTATCCATCTTACTATAGACGTCATTATTATTATTATTATTATTATTATTATTATTATTATTATTATTATTATTATTATTATTATTATTATTATTATTCCGATACCGTTTAGATGGAACGTTGATCACATGGATGGTGAAATTCTTCTTGCAGTAATAGCACAAGGGAAACAAGTTCTGGAGAATTAATTTCAACATAGCCCCGCGAGTTCTGCAGAAACCCTGGTTAGGTCGACCATTGATCTCATTGTTAAGGCTTGCGGAGCATCCATGCCCAAAAAGAAGATTTTTCCGAACAAACGGCCAGCCTATTGGTGGAATGTTGAAATAGCAGAGGCTCGACGATTGTGTTTTCGATTAAGGAGAAGGGCACAAAGGCTCTGCAGAGATTCTCTAGAGTTTGCAAATGCGATAGAAGAGTGTAGAGTAGCGAGGAGGGCCCTCAAACGAACCATTGCTCAAAGTAAGGCACATAAATGGAACGAGCTCATTAACGATCTGGATCAGGACCCATGGGGTCTGGGCTACAAAATTGTCAGTAAGACGCTCGGCGGCATTATGGTGTCTACTGCTGCTATGACGGCATCCCAGAAGGAAGCTATTATAGATGAGCTATTTCCTAATCGTCCAGAGAGATTTCCCGATCACATGCCGGTGATGCTAGATGATATTCCGCTATTCACTAGAGAGGAATTACAAACTACAGCATGATCTTTTCAGAATAAGAAGGCACTAGGGCCGGATGGAATTCCTGCTGAAGTGTTAAAGATGATATCCGAAGAGGAACCAGATGTTTTGCTGAATATGTATAATTGTTGTTTACTACAGGGAGTCTTTGCGACCCCGTGGAAAGTGGCCAGGCTTGTGCTCATGCCTAAAGGCAAAGGAGATCCCACTACTGCTTCATGTCAGAGACCTCTATGCATGTTAGACATGGCTGGAAAACTGTTTGAGAAGATGGTTAAAGGAAGGCTTCAGGCAGCGATTGTTGCTGCAGGAGGTCTGTCCCCCAAACAATACGGTTTTGTGAAGGGTAAGTCCACCATCAGCGCCATTGAAGAAGTGGTGATGGCTGTCAGATCCATTGAGCATGGCAACCATTTCTCTAGGAAAATGTGCTTACTGGTTACTCTGGATGTGAAAAATGCCTTCAATTCTGCCCGGTGGATTGACATAACAGCTGCACTTGAAACAATATTTAACATTCCTCGCTACTTGGCGTCTGTACTGAGGAATTATCTTTGTGACCGTTGGATACAGTATGACACAGATGAAGGAGTCAAGTGTCGCAAGGTAACAGTGGGGGCGGCTCAAGGCTCGGTGTTAGGTCCTGATTTATAGAACGTAAATTATGACAGCATTTTACGGATGGAGATGCCAGAGGACACTTCTTTGATGGGATATGCTGATGACCTTGTTGTGCTCATTATGGAGCGCTCCATGGAGGGTCTGCAACTTAAACTTAATCAGGTAATGCGGGGAGTTTCCACCTGGATGAATGAACATGGTCTCCAACTAGCAGTTCATAAAACTGAACTAGTCCTTGCTACTAAGAAGAGAGTTCCACGAGTTGTACCAATGCTAGTAGATAATCAAGTGGTAGAAACAGCTCCTGCTGTTCGTTACTTGGGTGTTATGATTGACAGCAAGTTAACATTCTGGACTCATATCAGCAAGATTGCTGATAGGGCTGCAAGGATTGTTAACAACTTGTCGCGGCTCATGGCTAATATTGGCGGTCCTTCACCATTGAAGAGGAAACTACTGATGAGAGTGGCGGAATCAGTTATTGTTTATGGTGCAGAGATTTGGTCAGTAGCTCTTGGCTCTGAGATGTATAGGAAGCTGATAAACTCTGTTCACAGAAGAGCTGCCCTCAGAATAACTTCTGCCTATCGTACAGTGTCTGGACCGGCAGTGCTAGTAATAGCTGGGGCGATACCCATTTACATCCTGGCTAAGGAAAGGCACCGTATATACTTGCGCAAAGACGAGCATTGTAAGATACGCGTGAAGAGGGAGGAAAGAGACAGATCTCTTCTGGAATGGCAGGAAGAATGGGAACGTGAACATCGTGGCAGGTGGACCGCTAGGCTCATCAAGCAACTAAAGCCATGGTTGTCGAGGGAACATGGTGAGGTTAATTATTACATTACCATGTTTCTCTCTGGCCATGGTTATTATGAAGCATACCTCCATCGAATGGGAATTTCACCGAGTTCACGGTGTCGTTATTGTGATGATCAATGGGACGATGTTCAGCACACATTCTTTGCATGCTTGAGGTGGAGAAATCTTCGAAGGCTTCTGGAGACAAAAGTTGGTGTCATTACACCAGACAATGTGGTGGATAAAATGCTCAGCAGCAGAGAAAGTTGGGCACAGATTGCAGTCTACATCTCTGAGCTGCTGAAAACAAAAAAGAAGAGGAACTGAGAAGATTGGTTGCTGAAGACAGTGAAGATGATGATGAGTAATTTCATTATCATCACATTTAATGAAATTGACTGAGACCTCTGGTCGTAACAGTGGCTCCACCCTGAAGTAAGGCTGAACAGGCAGTTCCGGGGTGGCCTTAAGCCAAGTATAGGGTTTGTGGGTTTTTAGTAGGTAAGAATCCTGCACAGTTGTAAGTCCGGAAGCTTGCAATCTGTCTTTTGAAGATTTCCCCACGTTTCCCTCGAAAAACTATAAAAACTATATATATATTATTAAAATAGACAAATTATACAAACCGTGTGAAGATTCGATCGAAATACTGCAGTACATTTTGCGCAACATCAGCAATGTCGCAGATGGGTATTTCCCTTCTGGAAATTGCCTTGAAGCGAACGTTGGCTGAATTACGAACAGATTCTCCTCAGATTAAGATTATGTGAGTATCCTCGTCGTTGCTGAACACCACAGCCACTGTAGATATGTTTAGAGCAACTGTAATGCTGCTGTACCAAGTACCCACCTGGTACTGTGAGCACGAAAGCGAAATTTCTTTACGCAAGGAGGCGTAGCGCTGAGTAATCTCGAGCGGCCATTCGGTTGTTATCTCTTCGTATTCTGACGTAATCAGCTTGCATGCAGTGTTATCACTGTGAAAATCATCTATTAGACACCCTATTCATCATTGGTGCATGCGGGACAATTATAAGTAGAAAGTACGACGTCAAAGGGCCACCTGGTTTTAAACGCGTATTAAATGGAAGGGATTTTATGTATAAAAGAATTGGAACAAATTTACTTGAGAATGCCACCGGAGCAGGTACAATCAACTTTCAAAACACGCTCTGGCTCGCACCTCTTGACAGAATCGCCTATATCGCTTAAAGACAATGAGATTTGAGCAGCTGTATGAGTTAGAACCATAATTTCAAGTCCGAAATAACCTCATCATAACTTGCTGTGGTCTATCTATAATGTAACAGTTAGGATTTGTATCAATTTTCAAAAGAGTAGAACTCGATTTTTGGTCGGCTAAATTAGTCAGACAGAACTTTGTGCGACGGCCAGAAGGAAATGTTCTACTTGCATACCAGTAGTATATTGTAACACTTCTGCAATCTGAGTGACATAAGTGGTGTATGCTTTAGAGGCAGAAAAAAGTACAGGAGGCCAAACGTATTTGAAAGTGCAAAACATGCAAAACATTTTCACAACGTGGGAATTAAATTCGACAGGAAGAGTAATGTAGGGAATAAATTGATAATTATAGAAGAACGTTCGATTTGAAGTAGACAAACATTATATTTATATTTACAACTTATATTTTTACAGGGCCGGTAACAAATCGCTACGATTTGATTCTCAACTACATAGGAATTTCTATAAACTTGACCTCAATTTCAAATGCATTACAATGCAAGCCATACGCCTGTGAATTGAAATAAATTTGATTCTAAATTTTACTCGTGAATTAAATGTTCTCATGCAACTCAGCTTGATTATTTGAAAATCGGAACGTCATGTTTCTTCACTCTGACTTTCCTTGAAATACGATTAATGTATCTTCTTGCATCTCGAGGTTCTCTCACAGACAACAAATCGACTGAGGCTCGTATCGTGACTGAGTCACCCTGACTGACTGACTGACAGTTCATCGGCTATGACTTAGCACTGAAAGTGAGACATGCGCGTCCCACGAGGATGACTGGTGAGCAGGATGAGTGACAGCATGAGATTGTTTAGTTTATCGCTAGTAGACGTACCAATGCCCTGCTTGCCCTATCAGATTGCCTGAAAATTTGCGTAAACCTAAATGGTTGATCTAAAATTGAAAGCAAATTTTTGCATCTAATATTCGAAGCAATAAATATAATAATCTTTGAAACTACTTGTGTAGAGTTTCTCATATACATTGTAATGTTTACTCTATCGAACTTCAGTCAGATCTACGTTGTGAAGGCATTATGTTATATAACTAACTATTTCACCCTCCTCGGACCCAAGTTGGTTAACAATTGGTAATGTATCTACCCATTGTTGGGCGACACTATGTAATGATTTACCTACTCCTTACACTATTTCGATTTCTCAACTTATAGATTCTGAGTTGTTCAGCACTCTTGAGAAGAAGCATTACATGAATAATCAGGATCATCCAACTACAAGGTAATGAATTACGTTATGCTAATTATCTTATGAAATAAACCATATGACTTTTCGGTAATACTAATGTATATTCTGTTAATGAGCATGATCAAGGATTTTGCCTTCAATTGTAATCTAAATTAATAAAAACTAAACTGAAATTTGAGATGGACTCGTGACAGCTGTACAGCGTTGCCGAAAAGGTGCCCACACGCACCATGGCGCGTCTCGCTCGGGGGTGATGGGCTCCATCTCAGCAACGCTGTATAGCTTTTGCTGGAGCGGCTAGCTGTTGAACCATGTGTTATTTCCTCGTACAAATACAAACCTATATAAAATAAGTGAATTAATTTACGTATTTCACAGTCATACAGCATAACTTTTTGATGTATAACGATTACAACGCAACCAAGAACTACATTTTCCAACCACACCGAGCAGAGAAAAAGTTACCTTACAACAATGATAACAACTTTGTTTCTTGGACACACAAAATTTTGAAATTAATAAACCAGTTATACAACATTCCAATGTATATTGTGTTAAAATTTGGATTCGATCTGATGACGGGCTTTTGAGATAATAATTCTTAAATGTGACGCATGGTTGAAACACGTTTAAAAACGCGCACTTTTTGTGTTCCAACTGCGATAAAAAATATTAAAATATAAATTTAAAAATCCAAACCTACATGAAATAACGCAAAATAGAACGGCAAAAATGATGATGTTATTGGATTTTATGTAGGTCTATTGGTTACTTATCAAACAACCTTCAAACTCGAGTACACATAATACTTTGGTCGACAGTAGGTGCTCACGCAGCAGTCATTCAATTAATACAGCGTATGTTTTCCGGTGGTAGAAATTCTTTAGAACGATTATATCTAACGAACACATTACCTAGTTTATTACCTGGTTGAAGAATGGCATCCAAATGTGAGACCCTAAATGCATACGAATGTTCCCTCTTTATACTGCACCTTACAGAGCGGTCTAAAAGTTTCGTCTAGGGCTCCTATGGAAATACCACCATAGTGGCTCAGCTTGATATCTGGAGGCATACAAGGCTAGAAACCCTGTGCTGAATTCGACGATGTGGCTTTTCCCCTTAATTCAGGTGCAGGGCACCTAAAACTGCCTAACGAAAATAAATTGCAGTTACACACATTACCAAAGTTCACACAGGAACTCGCATTACCAGACAAATATAACACACACAGAAGTACACGTATCTGATGATCTAGATGTCCAAGGTCCCTTAAATGAATTAAGAGCAGCAACAATCTTCAAGTTCTACATATCGTGGTTGGTTGATCTGTATTCATGCAAAATGGTAGCCCGAGAATAGTTCTGTTTGTTAAAATGTGCTACTAAATTTTTTCAATATTTCGTGACCTCCATAACTCATATTAAGAACAAATCACCTCATGTTATGTCATTAGAGAGTCATGAGGATAAAAGTCATAGTATTGTTAAGGTGAAAAAATTCATCTGAATGATTTGATAAGGGGTTGTTTGAGACGTCGCTGACTTTCGATAATGGCTACGTAAAACAAATCAATATGTACCATAACTCATGAAGAAACTCCTGGCCGGCCAACACTTTGCAAATGATGCGGAAGTGAGATCAGCAGTCCGCCGATGGCTATACTCCAACCAAACGGACTTCTACGAGCCGGGCATACTGAAACTGGAACACGATATCAGAAATGTGTTGAGAAAGTAGGTGATTATATAGAAAATTAGGTCAATGATTTAAGTTCATTTGTGTTTTGTTTGGATTTGTTACCCAATAAACTTTTGGGGAATTAATTATTGTGCGATACATTCCGATCTGCCCTCGTATCAATTTAGTGCAATCAAAGTGAGTGATGGTTAGTGAGTGTGAGTACCATACACAGCTGATGCCATAGAATTATAAACAATAATTTGGGCATTTTCCATAAATATTTTATTGACAGCGCAGAAGTGAAACCTTGTAGTTACGTGATTAGTAAGGACTGCGCATTAACTGGTGAAGATGTGAATATGTATGTGCAGGGTTATGCTAGGACATGTTACGAATAGCTACAAACTATGTATCAGTATACAATGATTACGAGTACAAGCAGTTACCTAGGCAGGACTAGTGGCCTGGTCAGGAGCAAGTGACATACATTTCACTAAGTTTTCATGGGTATCAAACAGTGCACAGTACAAGTGCCGTACCCCGAGTGTAATTAGTATAGGAAACGTCTGTGTGCATGAGTTGTTGGGCAAAATAAGATTATTAATAGATGTGTCATAGATCGTCATCTGGGAAAATAAAGCCAAATCTTGTAGACGCAAATTCTTTAGTTCATTATTTAGGAACATTGCAACATCGTGGTTATGTTACCCCGTGTATTTGTGTGTGTGTGAATTTGTTTGATAACCTGTGTCACTGTGATGCCTGTGCTACAGTGTATATTGGTATTTGAGGTAGGACTTGGGTAGGAAGCTGCCGAGGCCTTAAGTTAGGTACTGCCCCCGTAATTGAATTATATAGAGACCACGGTGGCTATTTTGGAAAATATAGCGAAAGTTATGGCTGTCATAGTTATGACGTGGGTAGTCATGACGTAAGCACGGATGACGCAGACGTTATGCAAGCAGGCTACTTGAGCTGAGATTCTCAGTGACGTCAGCAATTTATTCGAGAAGGATCCGAGATCTACGACGCAGTCGCGAGAAACGTGGAATTCTGCTGAGGAAGAAATTATGCTATTGGAGGGGAGACTTAAACCAATGAACGATAGTCTAAAGGAAGACGGAGATTGCGGAAACTATGGTATTTTTATTACTTTTTGGAATGCAGAATTATGGAAATCCATCTGCAGTAGAGGCATTGATCTGGAATTTTGGTGAAATTTATTTTCAGTTTTTCAATTATGAAAATCCGTCATGTATTGACGAAGTTGGAACTTCTAGCGATGACGCAGTAACACGCGATGGAAGGGATAGATACGCCCCTCATGATGTTCATAAAAGGCCTTGCGCAGAAGAGAGGAGTCTCATTCCTCATTCTCAGATTATAAATCAATCGTCAGATTTCAAATAAGCATTTCAGTGAAACGTCGAGTGAAAGAGTAGTGAAAAAGTCGTCTTTGTAACGCGTGGCGAAGCCACTAGTCGAACATACAAGCAGTGCAGGTTTACTGTGAAGTAAATCTAGGTGAAGTTGAAACGACACTTATAACGCTTCTACAAGATTAGCTGTGAACAGTTAGCGGTCGCCTATAAGCTAATTCTCTTGTGCATTACTACAGTAAGGACTGTAGAAAAGCTGAACAATTTCGAAGAAGTATTTTGGAAGTTATTGACAAAATTAGACGACTGACAAAAGTGATTTTCTCGCCACAGAAGAAACACTTTGTATAGCCAGACTCAACGCTACGGCTGACAGGGCTAGTGAAATAGGGAGACGTCAGATTGCTTTTGTGACACAACACTGCAGTATAATGGAGCAATTTAATAAGGCAGTTTGTTCTTCTAATACTTCAACCGAAGAGCAAATGGAAGGCTAAAGGACTTAATGCAATTGGGACATATTTCAACGGAGTAAGATAGCGACATGGAACTTCGCTAATTGCTATTCCATACAAGCGAGCATGTGGTAAATAACCATCTATACCCATGTTTCGTGAGTAAAGGCTGAATACTATCAAACAGCAATAGAAATGATTTCATACTTTCTGAATATGAATATTTCTTCGGAAATTCATTCAAAAACTTCATGGCGATTTTCGACTGGAACTTCAGGGATTTTTCAAGAGAGGTCAGGGTTGTCCCGACTCACAAAGAAGATTATTGCCGGAAGGATGTCGTTCGTCTTCGTGAAGCAGTTCGATTCTTCGATGGTGCTGTTTCTGGTTTCGAGGATGGAGCTCAGCTTTAACTTGGTGAAATGAATCCATCAACAGTCTTCTTTGGGGAATTTTCCTCTGGAACGTCAATCGGCAGATAAGGTAGTCGTGAACGTTTATTGTATTTGAGTTTCTTAGCAATGTTTGAGCAACCATTTTTCCTATATTTTTGTCCTCATGTATTTTTGCCCGATATTCTTGTTTGAGATTCCTATTCTCGGTACACCTTGATGAGTTATGCTTTTTCGACGTTTTATTAAGACATTGTTATGTCATGGGCATAGTTAAATGATTTTGAATCAGTTGAGACTGATATTTAGATTTTTCAGTAATTTGCTTATTTTTGTAGTCACGATTTGACTGTAAGTTAATGATTTTTATGGCAGATTTAAATTCAGACAGCGTGTCACTTTATTAAAGTAATTCTACCCCAGTTTAATTACTTTGAGCAATTTTCTGTCATCATCAAGAAGGAAGAACATTTAAATGATTTTAGAGCGTTAAAATCCAGTACGTTGTCGACGATCTTGGAAATACTAGTCGGTATTTGAATTGATTGCAACACAGACATTTATCGTCAGTCATGAACGACCATTGCATCTTAGGCAATTTTGTGAAAGATGAACATTAATTATGAATTATTGAATGCATTAAATTCGTGAAACTTGTGTTAGGTTTTTTCTCGTATAGAGATTTGTATAATGATGTTTGCATTCCCCAGTCTAATTGGAGTCTATTCGACTATTATGCAGTTAGTCGCACTTTGTTTGATGATAGTATTTTTATACTACAATTCTTTGAAGATGTTAATCTTAAATTTTGATAGACCAGACAGGCGTATATAAGCGTATTCACTATTAAATTTGTTTGTGATTGGCAAATTTTTATTTCATTTCGATTCATGAATGAAATCCACGAAGTTTAAATGACAACAGTTTTGAAACAATTATTGATATAAGAATTTTTAAGTGGAACTATGAATGTATAATCGATAGTGCAGCGGACATGTTGAAAGTCGCTGACGTATAATGCCCTTAAATAAATGAAGGAGATTCCCACAGTAATTAATGATGATAAAGATTGTATTAGGGGAGTTTTTTGTAAATGCTGTGGATGATTTTAATGCCATATAGATTAATATATGATGAATTTTGGGCTATTTTGAATGCAATTTGTGCATTATTTTGTAAGCGAAGTATTTTCCGCTAGAGTGTATGGTCATAGTTCATTGAAAATTAATCAAGTGAATATACTGTTATAATTAACAAGAGTTTGAAAGAATTTGAGATAAGATTTTGAATGAAGATTGCCGTCACAAATAATTAAATTTATTACAACCTTTATTAAACCAGATTGTGACATTTACTTGTATAACTAACCTTCATTGGTCGATTATATTAAACACGATTATGAATTTACCAACCGAATAAAACATGTGGTTCAATGCATTTCTTAAATTAATTATTTAAATAATTTAAATGTTGATAGTGTAAATAATAAATGTAAATATCTTTGACAATAATGTGGAACGAAAGTAATGTTAAAGGCGTGTATAAAATTTTTGTAATTATTTTCGACAATATTATAAATAATTTCCAATTGTTATAAATAATTTATGTGATTTTGTTATAAACATTTAAGAGTGTGTTTCATACTCTAAATTATGCTGATTAAACATTTGGATGATAACTTAACAAGTTTAAGGGTAGTTAAAATAATCCAGTGGGATGGAAGTTAAGCATTTGAAAGAGTTGCGTCAATATGTATGAGTTGTCTTGTAGACATTTAAAGCTTTAAAAGGAGCTGAATTCTTACGCAAGTGTGGGGAGGAGTGCGCCCCATTTGACAGGTGTAAGCCAGGTTAAAGAGTAGACCAGCCGGCTCGACATCTGGTTACAAGCAGGCGAGGTCGATACTCCGGCCTTGTGCCTATTTATAAAAGTGTTATGTTTATTAAAAGGAAACCAAATGCTCTATATATGTCGTACCCTGACTTCCTCATCCAATCCAAATGTGTTTGAAAATGTTACGTTATTTTGAGCTCATGGGAGCTAACATATTGTTTGATAATTTTGCAAGTCCTTTAGGAGGACGTAGTCAGATTGACATGGGCTACTGATAGCCACGTTTATTTTGTTGAGTGGTGAAAATCATACTCTTTATTTGAAAATAAAGCTCTTGTACAGTTCAAAGTTCTCGTCTTCGGTCTGGTTCATTTTTAAATGTCATGGTGAAGGTTATTGTGAGAGCATACTTTAAGGATCCTGTTGTCAACCCAATCCCCGAGATATTTATAAGAGGTAAGTAAAAGTAAGTATGTAACCCCGTCTATTTTGGTGTGTTCCACAATAATTTTTCTTGGTAACTTCTGTGTTCAAACCTCGGTAGTATCTGTCAGTGCCATTTTCATTGATGTAGCTGAGCTGGTGCGATTGATTGTTGGCAATCCGATTGAGGGGGCGGATATCTGACAGCCTACTATCCGGGTAAACGGGGACAGAAGGATTGGCGACCCAAGAGCGTGGGGCTGAGTCAATAGAAGAATTGGCGCACCTAAAACGTTGGGGCTCGATTCAACATAACTGGATTACCAGGTTGAACGCCAGTAGGATTGGCAAACCTAAATCGTGTGGTTCGATTAGACTCAAATAAAGAGGTTGATTCTTTGTTAGATGTCTAGGCCAATTGTAGAATTTAAGAGTGTGATTATATAGGAATTAAATGTTGCATTGTATTAGGAAAATTACACTCAGAAAAGATCAGATCTTATACAACTTGAGAAAGGTTAAATGGGCTGGAAACTTAGAAAAATCGCCTATGATCTGGAATCTTATTTTATTTGACCGGCTTATGACATTTTAGTCATATTAAAGATAAAATTAAATTATTTGGATTATAAATGTAAAATTATTTGTGTTAGGATATTTTAAAATGGGCCAGTGAAATTTGAACATGTGCTTGAGTTTGTTTCAACATGAAGTGTCTTCGAAAGTTAATTATAAGGTAGTTATAAGTTAGATTTAAGACAGAAAATTGATCAAATTTATATATGGTGAAAAGTGTTGCTCAAATGTTGTTATTTTGCTCTTTTGATGTATGTCCCTACAGCAGTCTAATTTTTGAATAATATTGTAATGACAGATGAAAGTTTGAGGAAAATGTTAGAGGAGATGTCTGCTAACATGAAGCAGATGATGGAGGAGAATGCTAACTTGAAAGCAAGTATGGAGGAGAATGCTAGTAATTTGTCTGCTAACTTGAAAGCTAGCATGAATGAGAGTATGAAGGAGAATGCTAGTCGAATGGAGGAGAATATGAAAACTCTTCAGACCAGTTCTGCTAACTTAGAGGATAATATGTCGCGTTTACAGAGTAATACCCAAGGAATTGAGAATACTGTAACTGACATGCGCTCCGACATGTCCAAAGTTAAAATTGATGTTGCTAATGTGCATAAAGATCTCACAATGTTGAATTTAGATGTTGCTAATGTCCGTAGTGATATTTCTTGTGCTAGGGCTGAGGTAGTTGTTGTCAAAAATGATGTTGCGACTGTCCAAGACAAGGTTGAGGAAGTCCAAAGAGGAATCCAAAATGTTAGAACTGATGTGTCCAATGTTCAGGTTGATATTAATAACATTCATTCGGATGTAAACGAGATTCAAAGTGACATAAATAAAATTCAAGTAGAGGTCAACACAGTTTTCGTAGATGTTGCTAAAGTCCAAACTGATGTAAATAAAGTCAGGGAAGAGATAGAAAATTAGAAAACTCTTTGTACACGTAATATAAGTGCATTAACGACTAGGCTAGTTGATGAGTCAGTTAGAACGACAGCGTCTTTAGAAGGTTTAAAGTTTGATGTAGAGGTCATGAGAACCCAAGTATTAGACCATAATAAAGTATTGAAAGAGGATATTGAATTAGACATAGCAGAAATGTTAACGGAAAATGTAGCAATATGGAAAGAAGAGTGGATTAGGTCAAGTGGGGAACATGTAACCCAAATTCAGGATCGGATTGAAAGGAAACTTGCCAGTACTCAAATTGATATTAACAATGAAGTAGTACAGATTAGGAAAGATTTAAGCGTCAGGATGGATTCGCTATCCGAAAGACAAGTTGAAGATAGGACAAAATTAGATCAGGATGTGCAAACATTAAAATCTGCATTAGAGGAACAAATTCATAAAGTTGTCTCTGATGTGAATGAAACGACGAGTAAACTACAGAATTTGAAGTTAGGAGAGGCTAATTTAATGGAGACCTACAAAGAAGAGTTAATCAAGAAAGTATTAACGGAAATCACTGACAAGGATACAGTAGGCTTGGCTTGCGAAACTAGTAGGAATTATGCCAGAAGATATAACATAGATCCAGAAGAGAGAGACGTGACTCCTGAAGAACGTATATCCAGATTCAGGGAGGAAGATGACGAGAGGAATATGGAACCTGAGTGGAATTATAGAGATAGTGGGAAAAACTACCCGGATTCATATCCGAGGAACGTAACGGTCATCAGGAATTTTGAAGATAAACCGCAAAAATTCAGTAACACGGATAGTTTGACACCTATCGAATATGTAAGGAACCTCAAAGATTATTTCATCGAAGCTCACATTCCCAGAGAGAGAGAGATGAAGATAGTGGAGAGATATTTGATTGGAGGACCCCTCGAATGGTTTCGCGCATTTAGATACACATTCAGTAACTTTGACGAGTTTGCAGAGGCATTAATCAAACGATTTTGGTCCATAGAAGCGCAGAATTCGTTAAGAGCAGAGGTGTATTCAAGAAAATACTCCGGTACTCTTCCAACGCGGTACGCTGATTTCTTTACGAGTCAATTATCCCGCTTGAGATTCTTACAACCCCCATTGTCCACGGAGCAACTTATTGATGCGATTTCTCGTATGCTGCCAGTTGAGGTGAGAAGACTAATAATTTCGTCCAACATCAGGGATTTAACCAGCATGGATGAATTACTGAGGAGGTTAGACTACACAAGTCCAATGCCTAACGTGGTGCAGAAAGGTCAAAGGCAGGAGTATAAAGAAATAAATACTGTATATATGGACCAAGTCCAACAAACTGACAAGCCAGATGAGGAGAAAACTGACAATGTAGGTCCTCACAGGAATAATCAGTTTCGAAATAACAGATCGCAAGGTTACCGACCGTATCAACAGAGAAGAGGCTGGAACTATAACCGAGGAAATTACAATAGAAGAGGCAGATATTATAACAATAATGGTTATAACCGAAATTATAACAGGAATAACCAGAGCCAAAACAGAAATCAGAATACTCAAGGTCAGGTTATGACACCCGATCAGTATCAGGAAAGAGAGAAGGAAAGCCAGCAATACCTGAAAGAATTACGGGAAGAAGAAGCAGACAACCAAAAGAAAAGGAAGGATGTTGTAATCGATCCTGGGCCTTCTACGAGCCAGCAGAACTTAGAAAATAGAAATACTGGACAGAAGAGAAATTAGAGAGGAGAGAATACATTAACCACACAACCCAGATTTATGATTAAGGAACATAGAGGAAATATCATACTAGAGTAAGCCAGTAATAATTCAATTTCGTGTTCAAGAGAGTTGAGGTACTTGTAACACTGAGTTTAAAAACAATTTGCAACTGTTTTTAAAACGTGGTGGGAGGAGAATGCCCCCGTAATTGAATTATATAGAGACCACGGTGGCTATTTTGGAAAATATAGCGAAAGTTATGGCTGTCATAGTTATGACGTGGGTAGTCATGACGTAAGCACGGATGACGCAGGCGTTATGCAAGCAGGCTACTTGAGCTGAGATTCTCAGTGACGTCAGCAATTTATTCGAGAAGGATCCGAGATCTACGACGCAGTCGCGAGAAACGTGGAATTCTGCTGAGGAAGAAATTATGCTATTGGAGGGGAGACTTAAACCAATGAACGATAGTCTAAAGGAAGACGGAGATTGCGGAAACTATGGTATTTTTATTACTTTTTGGAATGCAGAATTATGGAAATCCATCTGCAGTAGAGGCATTGATCTGGAATTTTGGTGAAATTTATTTTCAGTTTTTCAATTATGAAAATCCGTCATGTATTGACGAAGTTGGAACTTCTAGCGATGACGCAGTAACACGCGATGGAAGGGATAGATACGCCCCTCATGATGTTCATAAAAGGCCTTGCGCAGAAGAGAGGAGTCTCATTCCTCATTCTCAGATTATAAATCAATCGTCAGATTTCAAATAAGCATTTCAGTGAAACGTCGAGTGAAAGAGTAGTGAAAAAGTCGTCTTTGTAACGCGTGGCGAAGCCACTAGTCGAACATACAAGCAGTGCAGGTTTACTGTGAAGTAAATCTAGGTGAAGTTGAAACGACACTTATAACGCTTCTACAAGATTAGCTGTGAACAGTTAGCGGTCGCCTATAAGCTAATTCTCTTGTGCATTACTACAGTAAGGACTGTAGAAAAGCTGAACAATTTCGAAGAAGTATTTTGGAAGTTATTGACAAAATTAGACGACTGACAAAAGTGATTTTCTCGCCACAGAAGAAACACTTTGTATAGCCAGACTCAACGCTACGGCTGACAGGGCTAGTGAAATAGGGAGACGTCAGATTGCTTTTGTGACACAACACTGCAGTATAATGGAGCAATTTAATAAGGCAGTTTGTTCTTCTAATACTTCAACCGAAGAGCAAATGGAAGGCTAAAGGACTTAATGCAATTGGGACATATTTCAACGGAGTAAGATAGCGACATGGAACTTCGCTAATTGCTATTCCATACAAGCGAGCATGTGGTAAATAACCATCTATACCCATGTTTCGTGAGTAAAGGCTGAATACTATCAAACAGCAATAGAAATGATTTCATACTTTCTGAATATGAATATTTCTTCGGAAATTCATTCAAAAACTTCATGGCGATTTTCAACTGGAACTTCAGGGATTTTTCAAGAGAGGTCAGGGTTGTCCCGACTCACAAAGAAGATTATTGCCGGAAGGATGTCGTTCGTCTTCGTGAAGCAGTTCGATTCTTCGATGGTGCTGTTTCTGGTTTCGAGGATGGAGCTCAGCTTTAACTTGGTGAAATGGATCCATCAACAGTCTTCTTTGGGGAATTTTCCTCTGGAACGTCAATCGGCAGATAAGGTAGTCGTGAACGTTTATTGTATTTGAGTTTCTTAGCAATGTTTGAGCAACCATTTTTCCTATATTTTTGTCCTCATGTATTTTTGCCCGATATTCTTGTTTGAGATTCCTATTCTCAGTACACCTTGATGAGTTATGCTTTTTCGACGTTTTATTAAGACATTGTTATGTCATGGGCATAGTTAAATGATTTTGAATCAGTTGAGACTGATATTTAGATTTTTCAGTAATTTGCTTATTTTTGTAGTCACGATTTGACTGTAAGTTAATGATTTTTATGGCAGATTTAAATTCAGACAGCGTGTCACTTTATTAAAGTAATTCTACCCCAGTTTAATTACTTTGAGCAATTTTCTGTCATCATCAAGAAGGAAGAACATTTAAATGATTTTAGAGCGTTAAAATCCAGTACGTTGTCGACGATCTTGGAAATACTAGTCGGTATTTGAATTGATTGCAACACAGACATTTATCGTCAGTCATGAACGACCATTGCATCTTAGGCAATTTTGTGAAAGATGAACATTAATTATGAATTATTGAATGCATTAAATTCGTGAAACTTGTGTTAGGTTTTTTCTCGTATAGAGATTTGTATAATGATGTTTGCATTCCCCAGTCTAATTGGAGTCTATTCGACTATTATGCAGTTAGTCGCACTTTGTTTGATGATAGTATTTTTATACTACAATTCTTTGAAGATGTTAATCTTAAATTTTGATAGACCAGACAGGCGTATATAAGCGTATTCACTATTAAATTTGTTTGTGATTGGCAAATTTTTATTTCATTTCGATTCATGAATGAAATCCACGAAGTTTAAATGACAACAGTTTTGAAACAATTATTGATATAAGAATTTTTAAGTGGAACTATGAATGTATAATCGATAGTGCAGCGGACATGTTGAAAGTCGCTGACGTATAATGCCCTTAAATAAATGAAGGAGATTCCCACAGTAATTAATGATGATAAAGATTGTATTAGGGGAGTTTTTTGTAAATGCTGTGGATGATTTTAATGCCATATAGATTAATATATGATGAATTTTGGGCTATTTTGAATGCAATTTGTGCATTATTTTGTAAGCGAAGTATTTTCCGCTAGAGTGTATGGTCATAGTTCATTGAAAATTAATCAAGTGAATATACTGTTATAATTAACAAGAGTTTGAAAGAATTTGAGATAAGATTTTGAATGAAGATTGCCGTCACAAATAATTAAATTTATTACAACCTTTATTAAACCAGATTGTGACATTTACATGTATAACTAACCTTCATTGGTCGATTATATTAAACACGATTATGAATTTACCAACCGAATAAAACATGTGGTTCAATGCATTTCTTAAATTAATTATTTAAATAATTTAAATGTTGATAGTGTAAATAATAAATGTAAATATCTTTGACAATAATGTGGAACGAAAGTAATGTTAAAGGCGTGTATAAAATTTTTGTAATTATTTTCGACAATATTATAAATAATTTCCAATTGTTATAAATAATTTATGTGATTTTGTTATAAACATTTAAGAGTGTGTTTCATACTCTAAATTATGCTGATTAAACATTTGGATGATAACTTAACAAGTTTAAGGGTAGTTAAAATAATCCAGTGGGATGGAAGTTAAGCATTTGAAAGAGTTGCGTCAATATGTATGAGTTGTCTTGTAGACATTTAAAGCTTTAAAAGGAGCTGAATTCTTACGCAAGTGTGGGGAGGAGTGCGCCCCATTTGACAGGTGTAAGCCAGGTTAAAGAGTAGACCAGCCGGCTCGACATCTGGTTACAAGCAGGCGAGGTCGATACTCCGGCCTTGTGCCTATTTATAAAAGTGTTATGTTTATTAAAAGGAAACCAAATGCTCTATATATGTCGTACCCTGACTTCCTCATCCAATCCAAATGTGTTTGAAAATGTTACGTTATTTTGAGCTCATGGGAGCTAACATATTGTTTGATAATTTTGCAAGTCCTTTAGGAGGACGTAGTCAGATTGACATGGGCTACTGATAGCCACGTTTATTTTGTTGAGTGGTGAAAATCATACTCTTTATTTGAAAATAAAGCTCTTGTACAGTTCAAAGTTCTCGTCTTCGGTCTGGTTCATTTTTAAATGTCATGGTGAAGGTTATTGTGAGAGCATACTTTAAGGATCCTGTTGTCAACCCAATCCCCGAGATATTTATAAGAGGTAAGTAAAAGTAAGTATGTAACCCCGTCTATTTTGGTGTGTTCCACAATAATTTTTCTTGGTAACTTCTGTGTTCAAACCTCGGTAGTATCTGTCAGTGCCATTTTCATTGATGTAGCTGAGCTGGTGCGATTGATTGTTGGCAATCCGATTGAGGGGGCGGATATCTGACAGCCTACTATCCGGGTAAACGGGGACAGTACCATCCCGGCATTTGCCTCGAGTAAAAGTGGGAAACCACGGGAATCCACTTCCAGGATGGCAGAGGTAGCAGTCGAACCCACCTCTTCTCAGTTTGCCTCTCGAACTTGAGTGTACCAAGTTCCAGCCCTCAAACCAGAATTAAATTTCCTGGCAGAGCTGGGAATCTAACCCAGGCCTCCGCGGTGACAGCCAACAATGCTAGCCACTACGCAACGAGGTGGAATACGTGAAGTCTGGTGTCGAACCCGAGTTCATCAACTTCAGGATGTCCAACTAAGTGTAAATGGTGAGGATCACGTGACAACAAACTCAACCATGGAAGGCGACGTTTGATAAGTACTCTAAATCATTAATCCTGTACCAAGGGGTGGAAATTATTGTAAATATGGTAGATTAGGATAGTATTCGTTGTTAATTTTTTTGTTGAATATATTAGGATAGGTTGGATTAGGGTGTGCCCCAAAGCTTTGATTTAACTAAGCATAGTGTATCACCACCCCAAGGAATTTTGTAAACTCGGAGGGTGTTGCTTTTGGATATTAATAGATTTTTTGATGGTCAAATTACCCTGCACTTCTTAGGGTGTTATCCCACGTGAAATTCAGTCATGATCATGTGAGGTAGTTGTTTTGTTGACCAGTGCCGTCATTTCATCAAATTAGGAGTTTTGTCATCAGCTCCTGTCAATTAGGGATTGTTGTAATTATTTATTTTACTGCATGTGGCGGTCAGTACCTTTGGATACGTCACATTATCAAGTGAGATTCAGCAGAATTTTGGTATTCATATTAGGCAACATGATGGGTATTTGGAATTTATCCGGGATATTAATTTCGTCTCTGTGATGTGTGTGACGATTAGACCCAGGAGTCTACGGCAGTATTGTGACAATTGCATCCGAGGGTGATGGAGCCCTATTTTGTTTTCGAATGAGAGAGGTTGATCTCGCAAATGGCATTTTCTTCGATGGGAACTTGGCTTGGTGCCAGGTGCCTGCCTTTTGTTCTGATGAGTTGTTGACAACGGCTGGGGAGTTTGAACCCAGTAGCCAGCTGCGTTATGAATTGTTCATGGAGAGGTGTGATTTCCTCTGAGATAAGGGACGTCAGAAGACGAGTAGCAACTCGCTGTATTTGTAGCCACGACAATTATGTCACATATGCTGCAAGAGTGGATCACACAAACATGAGAGAATGACGTGGTATTGTTACATCCCATTGTCAGGTATCTGAATCATTATCAAATAGCCATATTGCGAGCTCAAATGCTCAGATTGAGAGTGGGATTTATTATGTTAAGAGTAGAGCCTATTTTGTGTACTTTTGATTTTTGAAGTTTGCTTTGACGAGCTGGTGTTATATTTGAGATATTTTGTTCTACGACGTACATTTTGGTTACCTACGAGGCTGATATAATGTTTGATTTTGGGAGGCCCCTTAGTCATAGTTAGACTTGACATGTTGATTTTGAGTATTTTTTCTTTCAGGACCAATCTTGGCCAGTGTTTTAGGATTTGGGTAAGTTAAATTAACATACTCATATTTTAGTTTAGTTTTCAGTCAGCTCTTGATCCTAATAGTTGATGATTTCTGTAGGAAAATTTTCGAGTTTATTTCTGAGCTTGGGTTACGTGAGGTAAATCTGGGAGCTGTGAGCTACCGTACTTGCTTATTTTGATTCTTAATTTTGTTTGCATTTTGTTGATTTTCATTGTTTTTAAATAACACGATAGGAATGTAGTGATACGCTGTCACCAAATGTGTACTGATTTTATTTGAGATGATTTTCGTTAGCTTTGTTTGATTTTGATTACTGATGTTTCATTGTGTGTTTTTACCGTACCAGGGGGTGGGGTTCACTCACGGATATGGGCCTCATCTAGGTTCATTTCATTATAAGTGGCATGATTCGGTTCACATGTGTGTGTATATCTATGTCTAATTTGTCATCCACCCACAGCTGACTGTGATTAGCACAGAGATATGATCCCAAGAGTGGAGTAGATAAGGTCATATCTTCAAAGAATACTTTCGCATCCTTTCACACACACACACACACACTCATATAATGGAAGCAACTTTCAGCTATTTGATGTGTGTTTGTTTTTTATTTAAGCTGTTGAAGTTTTATTTGTGTTTGTTTTCTGGAGTCTTTTGGGCTTCGTTTTGCATGGGATGATTGATTGTGAGGTTAACATTGGTTTTTATTTAAAATGTACCTTGTATAGACACCTTTTTTGTGAAGTAGAGTAAATTCGTATGTGTTAATCTTTAGATTAAGCCCTGTGATTATAATTCTCACTTCACGATATCATTTTAGTTAATAAGTAATAAGAACTGAGTGTGACCCTAGAGGCTACTCACGGGCACAATATATGTAGATATGAATTAGTTAGTCTCAAACTACTTTACGTGTATTGACACACATGGAGTATCCTTAGAAATATCAAATAAGTTTTAGTAAGTTGTCAAACCTGGGGTCAAAACCCAAAGGAATGAGCAGAATAACCTTGTAAGGTTTACTTAAAATCTCTGACACCACTGGAAAGATTCTCTTGTAATAACGCCGTAGGGTCTCTACCGTTGCCCAGAATGTGTTCAGTCTTTCTTTTAATTACTGTACATGAAAATACTTCTGCTGGCTTGACAGGCTTTCTTTATATCACGTAGCCTACCTCGTTGAGTTACGCTCCAAAACTGCAATGGGGAGCTACAGATAATTCGGAGACCAGAGGTTAGAATATCTGCAATGACATTTGCCTTTATTTTTCTTTTATGCGTTGAGTAGTGGCCTCTACTCTTTTATCCTAGTCTCGAATGCAAGACTACCAACACCAACAAATAATTCTCACTATGGTTAACATCACAGAAGTGACCAAGGGGAAATTTGACATTCTACGGATCGGAGCGTGGGATGTTAGAAGTCTGCTAGGAAGTGGAAGGTTAGAGAACTTAGAAAGAGAAATGGATAGGTTGAGGTTGGATTTGGTTGGGATTAGTGAAATACGCTGGCAGGAAGAACAGGACATTTTTGTCAGGAGACTATAGGGTAATTAGCACTAAATCAAACAATGGTCTAGCAGGGGTTCGTCTCATATTGAGTAGGAAAATTGGACAGCGGGTGGAATATTATGAGCAATATAGTGAACGGATTATTGTAGCAAAAATCAATACTAAACCTACGTGCACCACAGTGGTACAAGTCTCTATGCCTACCAGTCAAGCTGATGATGAGGATGTTGAAAAGGTCTACGAAGAAATAGATGATATTCTGAGGTATTGTGCCCGACCGAGAGGTGCAGGGTTCAAATCTAAGTTATTATAAATCGAGAAATATAAAATAGCTGTAAGACTTTCCGTTACGCATAAGCTAGCCATGAGGAAATATGAAGTGATTCAGGCAATGACGTAGAGCATTGACAGCCTTATCTGGAGTCACAAGATGCAAGCTGTGTATGATTCACGAGCACAGTCATGCTGTGAGGAAACGATCAGAGCAGGTAGGCAGGGGAACCACTGCGAAGGTTTGAGATCAGCATTTTTATGAAAACTCTGGATTGCGTTCCAACACCGCAGAATTATGAAATAAACAGTTTTCTTGGAAATAACGCAAAATTACATAAATATTGTTATGTCAATCAGAATAATCCAGGGAGTTACGAATTAATTAAGATTAAAATTGAGTAATTAAGGCACAGGGAAAAAGTGCTTATGAAGCAGTTACGTCATAAGAGGTCCTGGGAAGGAGAAAATAAAACCAACTCGCCCACGCAGCTGAGGAGCCTTGTAAATTTAATTTAAAAATAATAGGCGATCGATTTTCGGAAAACAAGATGAGAACGCAACGTTTAGACTGTAGGGAACATGATGGTTATTTTTTCAAAAACGTGCGACGTCAAGTTCAACAGATAGCTCTGAGAAGAAGACCAATTTAGTTTATTTTTGCAAGTTCCCGATATATAGCCGAGTCTTTAGGCAAAAGGTATGCAGTCTACAGTGGACTCCCAGTGCAGGAGTGCTGCATCACATCATATCCAGTTTTTCGTCAGCTCAGGAGGGGCGCGACGCTGTATCACTAACAGTACACATAGTTTTCGTCAGCCTAGTAGGGCGTGAGGCTGGAGCGTATTCAGTTTTACAGAGCACTCCTAAGGGAGGTTGCTGCCTCATAACGTATTCAGTTGTACGAACCTCAGGGAGGTCATACTGTACAACTAGTTTCAACAAGTACAAGTCGTCATTACGCCAAGTTTGGGCCCGATCAGGGTGGGAAAGGAAAATTTTTCAGTACATGCAGTCTACAGTGGACTCCAAGTGCAGGAGTGCTGCATCACATCATAGGCAGTCTTTCAGTCCGTTGGGGCGGAGGTGCTACCTCATAGTACGTGCAGTTTTGTCAGTCCAGTCGAACATAACGCTGGATTACAGCATCTAGACCGCCAGTACGAATCGCCAGTGAGCCAAGTTGGGCCATATCAGTGAAAAGAAAAATTGTCAGTATATTCAGTTTACCGTAGGCGTCAAGGAGCACGATACTGGTTCACAGTATTCAGTTTGGTGTCCGCCGTGGCGGGTAGTTCAGTACACCGGACACAAAGACATCAGGGAAAGTTACGTAGCTTCGGAAAGAACTATAAATCTTCAAGAATACAAGTTAGCTGGTTCGTGACCAGGCAGAAGCTACCGAAAGTAGAAAGAACTCCGCCTATATAAAATTGTGAGGATAGGTGAACAATACGCACCAGAAATGAAAGTTAGGTCCGAACACAATCGCTAGAAACAAGTATCGCTAGCATCATCTATGGGTTTAAATAAAAGTCAGTAAGATAACATGACCGCGTACCAAAAGTAAAAGTAGAGTCGCGTTTCATTTAAAATGAATGCGCAGTAAAAAGTGGAAGTACCGAACATTGTCAAATAACAGGAACATTTCGAGCCTTGCTGAAATAAAAGAACAAGTCGATAATTACAATCGTTTCACAACATAACGTTGTAAAAGAGAAGCCAGGTTAAGTCAATAAACCGGTGAGTTTAAACCGTGGATAAAACTACAGAACTTTGATTCAAGACCTAGGGGTCCGAGTTAGAAGTCATCGTAGGACAGATCGTGCAACTAGATCGAGGTGAGAAGTCGTCATCAGGAGACCAATCGGAAGTCATCGCTTGCGTTCTGAGATGCGACAAGAACTATTACAACGTGTGTAAAGAAATTGTAAATAGATATTAAAATATGACTTAACCCAAGGGTTAACACGTGTGAATTGTCAGAGAGTAAAAAGTGATAAAGTGAAAACGTGTGAAGAGGTATAAGTTCATTGTTTTAAAAATTAATATAAATTTTGTGAAAGCGTTTTTTTAATCAAGAATCATTGTGTGTAAAAATATTAATATGTCACGTCAGGTAAATATCACGTGTGTTATGTGTTGCCATATTGTTGCGAAAATGTATTAGTCAAAAATCATGAGGGTGAAATTCTTCACAACGGCAGATCCTGAGTTGGTGAGTACCAAAATGAATTAAATATATTGAGCCATTGTGGACCCACAATTCGAAATATATTATTGTGAAATGATAAATGATAAAGTGATAACGGTGAATAGTGCTTTCAAGTGTCACTTTTTAATGAGGAAGGCCGTGAAAATGAGGCCCAGTAACGAATTAAATATTGTACAAAAATACCCAAGTGCGTGTAAGCATGTAAAATAATGGAACCAAAGTATTATCGAAAGAAATAAACTAAGTAATTGAAATCAGTGACGTTTGTTATGCAAAGTAAACGCAATGGAATTTGAACGCAACTTAAGTTAATGCGAAAGTAAATAATTAAGAAATTGAAAGATAATTTAATGAAAATTAAAGTAATGCAATGAAAATCCAAGTCAGTGATAAATAATAAATAAACCTTACACGGTTAAATGATATAAATTAAAAGTAAT
This sequence comes from Meconema thalassinum, assembly GCA_946902985.2. Lineage (NCBI taxonomy): Eukaryota > Metazoa > Arthropoda > Insecta > Orthoptera > Tettigoniidae > Meconema > Meconema thalassinum. The sequence goes on along the minus strand of OX336389.2, from coordinate 1,097,063,241 downwards.
GGCAAATGACCTCAGCATCACGAGTAAAGGCAATGAAAGGCCTAACGAAAATAAGAATAATAATACAAAACCAAAAGTAACGAAAGGGAATAATACGAAAATGTAATAATGAAAAGTAGATTCATTTATCATCGCCAGGATATCTGGATCACAATAATAATGAATTGAGTATCCAAGAAATATTATTGTCGCCAAAAATGGGCTAGACCAAATGTAAGCTAGGGCTTGAAATATTGAATTAACGTGCGAGTTTCGGATAATTGTTATAGTCTATGGGAAATTCGTCGGTTGACTAAGGTAAAGCCATATAATGTGTTCGAGTGAAAGAATAAATGCTCACTCAAGTATTGTATAATTCTCATGTATGCCAGGGAGCACATGAATGAAAAAGTATCGTAAGACTGGATAGATGATATTTTGTCTAGGCGGGTAGCCGGAGGTAGGGTGAAATTGATTCCCTCTTGCGAGCTAGGCCGACCTCTGCAGCCAGGTAGAACATGGCGTTTCTAGATTGGTTAGCATTTGTATTTGGAATGCCTATCACAGCAGAATAATAATATGTTTGTTTGTCATCCTAATAGCAGAGAATAATTATCCCAAAAGAAGCGCGAAATAATGTGAATAATTAGACTGATCGTAGTCCGTATGAAGAATAGAATAAAATGCTTGGAGTCTCAATGGAGAGGTGGTCTGTCTTTGAATGTTAAAAACATATGGGTAAAGATTGAGCTAGGTCAAGATACGAATAAGGGAAAGCTATGTTGTTTATAAGAGGTTCGTTGTCTCGCTCGAGGTGAGGGGAGACTAATGACGGTCGCGCCACACGCAGGCCAAGCCATTAAACTGTCACTGTGGTAAATAATATCTTAAAGAAGACCTCGTGGTTTTATCTGAAGGATTAAAAAGTCGCAGAAGTAATACCTGCCAAAGATAATTATTATTCATGGATTGTTCATCCAGAATGCAAATAATAATAATAATGATGAAATAATGAATATAAAGAATAATAATAATAATAATAAATGCACTTTTGAAAAATGACAGATTTTGGTTCCATACTCTTAAAGGAAAGAAATACGGGTAAGATAAAAATCATAGAATTGGACTTCGGGGAGTGCGGGTTCCATTGAACATCCAATTCTCAGGGACACAATGGCTGCAATAAAATATCATTGGCATGGAAGTGGAGAAGTAATTGGTACTCATGTGTAAAAAATGTTATTTGTGCTTTGGGGGATAATTTGTGTTTGAAAATGTGTGGAAAAAGAGATTTAAAAGGATAAATAAATGTGAAGAATGATAAGTTTAGATTATAGCCTAATGAAGGCATTGTAAGAATAAAAGTAAATATCCTGAGTTCGAGCCTGACCAGGCGAAACTCAGTTGAAGTGACTAAAAACCCTTAAATTAGGGGAATATACGATTTAGAATATCTAAGACTAAAGTATCAGTGTAAGCAAATGGATTATGACGAATCCATTGGAAATGAAGCAAGATAGACTAAGGGTCATTATATTTTTTTATTATGTTTGAGGGTAATTTCAACCAATATTTATGTTGTGCCTTCATATTTGGAAATATTTGAGTGAATTAAAGATATCAATTTAAAGTAGTTGGTGTTATAGTCCTTTTGTGCTTGTCCTTCCTATAGTTCACATTCTGAGTACATGGTCAGGCAGTGGGAATAACTGTACACGCCCTGAGCAGAGCATTTAGTCGGATGATGACCGGTACTTTCGTTTTCCTAAACGGGCACAGCAGATCAAGGGTGATGAATATGTTATAGTAATGGGAGAGTGGAACGCTGTGGTAGGAAAAGGGAGAGAAGGGAAGATAGTAGGAGATTTCGGATTAGGAGAAAGGAATGATCGTGGAAGCAGGCGAGCATGAGTTGGTCATAGGTAACACCTTATTCATTAACCACAATAGAAGAATATACACATGGATAAGACCAGGAGCTACAGGGCGTTACCAAATCGACTTCATTATTGTCAAGCAGAGGTTTCGAAACCAGATTTTGGATTGTAAAACATATCCTGGTGCTGACATAAACTCTGACCACAATCTGGTTGTTATAAAATGCAGATTAAAGTTGAAGAAACTGAAGAAAAGTCAAAAGCCAAAAAGGTGGGCAATAGACAGACTGAAAGTAAAGGATGTAAACGAAAGATTCAAGAAGAGTATAAAGGAAGGACTAATGAAAAACCCTAAACAAACTTCAATTGCAGACGAATGGGCACTTTTGAAGAATGAAATAACAAAGTCCGCAGAAGAAAACATCGGTAGGAAAGAAAGAATAGGTAGGAAACCGTGGATCACTCAGGATATACTAGAATTGATGGATGAAAGGCGGAAATACAAGAATGTAAGAGATGAAAAGGGGAAACAGACGTCTGAGAAATGAGGTTAACAAGAAGTGCAAGAAAGCGAAAGAAGAATGGTTGAAAGAGGAATGTGCAGGTATAGAAAATTGTCCGAAATTAGGAAAAGTAGACACAGCTTATCGAAGTATTAAGAATACTTTTGGGGAAAAGAAGACTAAGTGCTGTAATATTAAGGACACAAATGGAAAGCCTCTAACAGATAGGGAAGAAAATGTTGAGAGATGGAAAGCTTACATAGAGTGTTTGTATAAGGGAAAGGAGATTGAGAATCGTATAATGGAAAGGGAGGAGGAAATTGATGAGGATGCTAAAGGAGATTTAATATTGAGATCAGAATTTTACAGAGCATTAGAGGACTTACGCAGGAACAAAGCACCAGGAATAGATGATATACCGATTGAGTTGCTACGCTGCATAGGAGATGAAGGTCTGATCAGGTTATTTCACTTGGTATGTAGGATTTATGAGACAGGTGAGGTACCCCCTGATTTCAAGAAGAATGTAATCATCCCTATACCAAAGAAAGTGGGAGCTGACAGATGTGAAGATTACCGTAATATCAGCTTGATTACTCATGCTTCAAAGATCCTGTCTAGAATAATTTACAAGAGGATTGAAAGCCAGATAGAAACGGAGTTAGGTGAGACCAGTTTGGTTTCAGGAGAAATGTAGGAACAAGGGAAGCTGTACTAAGTCTTAGGCTGATTTTGGAAGGTAGAATAAGGAAAGATAAGAGAACGTTCATGGCATTTGTAGACTTAGAAAAGGCTTTTGATAACGTTGATTGGACTAAATTGTTTGACATTTTGAAATCTATTGGAATAAAGTACAGGGATAGGAGGGTGATATACAATCTATACAGAAACCAGCCAGCAGTGATTCGAGCTGAAGGACGTGAGAGAGAAGCTGGTATTCAGAAAGGTGTAAGGCAAGGCTGCAACTTATCTCCCATTCTGTTCAATCCTTACATTGGACAAGCAATGAAGGAAATTGGAGAAAAATTTAAAGTGGGAGTGAAGATTCAAGGAGAAATAATTTTAACTCGGAGATTTGCTGATGACATCGTCATCTTGGCCGACAAGCCTGAGGATTTGAATGAGTTTTTGGATGGTATGGACTCCGTCTGGAGGAAAGAATTCATGATGAAAGTTAATAAATGTAAAACAAAAATACTGGAATGCAGCCGAAATAAATCAGAAACCTCAATGGAGATCAAATTGGCAGGTGAAAAGCTGAAGGAAGTACGAGACTTCTGTTACTTAGGAAGCAGAATAACCAGTGATGGACGGAGCAAAGAGGATATAAAAAGTAGGTTGACTCAGGCAAGGAAAGCATTTCTAAAAAAAAAGGAATCTGTTGACATCGAATATAGATTTAGGTATTAGGAAGTCATTTTTGAAAGCTTTTGTCTGGAGCGTGGCGCTCTATGGAAGTGAAACTTGGACTATTGGTGCAGCAGAAAAGAGAAAAATTGAAGCATTTGAAATGTGGTGTTACAGGAGAATTATGAAGATTAGATGGGTAGATAGGGTTACAAACGAAGAGGTATTAAGACGAGTGGGAGAGGAGAGATGTTTCGGCCACTGCTAATGAAGGGAAGAGATAGGTTGGTAGGACACATACTAAGACACCCAGGAATAGCAAGCTTAGGTTTGGAAGGAAGGGTCGAGGACAAGAACTGTAGGGGTAGACCAAGGTTAGAATATGTTAAACAGATTCCCTCGGATGTAGGGTGTGGTAGCAATGTAGAGATGAAACGATTAGCTCAGGACAGGGAGGCATGGAGGGCTGCATCAAACCAGTGAAAAGACTGAAGACTCAAGCAACAACGACATGCTTAAAGGAAGACTTTATAATTCTTACTCATTTCATAAAGTAATTTAACTTTACTGATTATCTAAGTCGGCTGTGAAAAATGTGTGGAAAAATGAAGTGACCCATCAAACATGTTGAAACTCAAATCTTAAACAATTTCTTAGATAAGTTGACATCCAGAATATCATCACTCTCATTTATTCACAGCTGTTTCCCAATTAGCAATATGGCTGCAATTATTCAAATTTGCTGATAAGGTGCACGTGAATTTCAAGGGATACGGGAATGCGCTTTACTCATGTTCAGTGTGTCAATCATACCCTAAACATGTGTGCTGACTTTTTGTAACGAATGAAGAAGGATCCCTACTCCTTCATCGTTGCTGCAACTTTATTAATATTGAAGCTATTCCCAAGTTTACCAAAAACCCACATACATTATTTATCCGTAGATTCTGCGAGGTATTTCCTAGTCCCTGCTGCGTCAACTTACCCATATTACAGCTATCCCAAGCTATCGCAGAATCGTAGCCTCAAAATCGTAACCTCAGTCTGTCGGGCAACAGATAACAATATAACATAAAACAACATAACAGTCACATTAGCACACACACAATAATATCGTCGTGGAATAACACTTACCTTCGCAGAATGACTTACCGTGCAGCTTTGCACAAGCATCTTGTGTAATCCCTGTACTGCACCTGTTCAATAATAAATAAGCCTTTTTCTCTCAACTCTACTTTAATGTCAGCTGATTATTCAACATTTCTCAATCTATTACACTGAACATTTTCAACTGATAAGTGCTGATATCCATGTAATTCATCCTTATTTTTCTTTGTATTACTTTAGGATTAATATCTCACAAGGTTTGGTAAAACCTTGTAAGTGGTTTTAATTACTCAAAGCATAATAACAGTGACTCTATACATTCAATATGGAGGCTAGGCGAAGTACTAAAATGTACAAATTAGTAGCTCAGGAAATATTCGTACAATCAAGGCGAACCTTAGTAGAAGAGAAGTATTTTATAAGAGACCTACATAGCGTCAAAAATAAATTCATCACACTGAATATAGCGTGCAGTGGCCATTTTGAAATTCCATAATAATAAAAAACGTTCTATGTTTCCGAGCTACAATATCGAAAATTAGTCATAAGGTAGAACCACAGTCTATTATAAACAGTCACGACGCTTGCTACGTGACGAAATTGCATCCTTGAGACAGGTAAAGTGACACTAGTGCTCGTAGCGGCCAGGAAGCTGAGTTGTCGATTTTTATGTTCCAATAGTTCGTGCAGACTCCATCATGAATGTAGGGAGTATTTGGTATATTTCCCTCGCGTCGTCAGCGTCGGAAGTCACAATCTTGGTCCGGCTGGGCAACCACACTCAGCAGGTCACCCCTCGTGTGGTCCAAACTCAAAAGCAGTAAAAACTCACAAATTGATTATTGGATCATGGAACGTCACAACTTTGCTTGATATGGACAATAACGTTAGACATGAGAGAAGGTCAGCTCTTGTAACCCATGAGTTATCAAGACTCAACATTGGCATTGCTGCTCTCAGTGAAACTAGGCTGACTTCTGAAGGCAAGATTACTGAATCTGGTACAGGATATGCCATCTTCTGGAAAGGAAAGGAGGAGGCTGAAAGTCGTATTTATGGTGTGGGCTTCGCTGTGAAGACCAAACTGTTAAATTATCACCAACTTACGCCCATTGCAATCAGCGAAAGGCTCATGACACTCCGCAAACCACTCTCAGGAGGTTCCTTTATGACGTTCATCTCTGCCTATGCTTCTACCTTAGATTCCGATGATGAAGTAAAGGTTCAATTTTATGATCAGCATTGTGGTGTTTGAAGCCATATTTTCAGTGTTGCCTTAGTAAACAAGAGTTTAGTGCTTTTCAGTCGGTCAACACGAATGTACACAAAAGAGATGGGTTATGCCCTAATCCTGAAATAAATTACATGAGATTAATAAAACACTAGGATGACCAGTTTCGATCGTCAAGCGATCATCATCAGATCCATTACACTTAGGCTACAAAATCTATGTTTGAAATACAGGTGAAAATATTTACAATATGTACAATTATTTAGTTGCAGTATTGGTACTGCAACTGTCAGTGTATGCTAAATGCAGTATATATGTTAGGTGAAATGCTAAATGGTGATAGCTATCCGTAGATTGTACTTTAGAGAGATTATATGGTTGTAAACTATGGTTAAACTATAAAATTTTAGACTAACTACTTATCTGATTGTCTTCCGTACAACAGCTACTCGCAGTTTTCGTGCTCACTGGAACTCACTTTGCGGTAGACTGCGGTGGTTATCTTAACGACTGGTTTTTCCCTGCTTTCTCCCCCCTGCTCCTACGTGCTGTGGGGAGTGATAGCGATGTGTTTATGTGAGGTGTTGCCAACCTAGATAAGATGTATGTTATTGAATGAGGTGGGTCTACAATTATTAAAGACCGTGGATTAGCCCTCGCCACGCGTGGAGCATAACCCATTCGAACTAAGCGTTGACGGTCTTATGAGGACGTCCCGGCACCTTTAATACTGCCGCGAATATGGGCCTTGGTTTATTGCAGAAGAAAAGTACATCGTACACCTGATCCAGATAACATTTACCTATTAATAACCCCCTAATTTCCCCCCTTTTTTATCTAGCTTGGCTGTGTCGCTAAATTGTGTTTTGTTTCCGACAGGGTGTGTTTTTTAGTAGCGTGAAGAGGGGTGAGCTCTCCATGAACGTGTGTTCATTTAGATTGTTGGGATTGTTTCGTTTGGCTAGGTGTATCTCGATTGCTTCCTTTATGTCAAGAGCTCTGCCTTTCGATTCGTGATGGATTATTTTAAGGTCTGACTCTATGTTGGTAAAGCTGTGCCCTGCGTCACACATATGTTCGCACACGGCTGAATGTGTTCCGTATCTTATCGCATTCCTATGTTCATTATAACGTGTGTCTACTCGCCTTCCACTCTGCCCGATGTAATTAGCTTGACAATCGGTGTCTTGGCACGTTATAGAATATACCCCTGACCTTGAATACGGGTCACGTTTATTTAGATTACTATTTAGGAGGTGCCTAGCGGTTGTGTTTTTCGTCGTGAAAGCTATCTTTATGCCTTGCTTTTTGAATAGGTTAGTGATTTTATATGTATTCGCATTCACATAGTTGAAACGCGCAAATTTTTTCTCATTACTGTCCGGTATGGGAATCGTTTTATCTTTATTTTTATGTTTGCCTATAATTTGATTTATTTTGCTTGGCGAGAAGCTGTTTTCCTTTGCTATTTGCATAATAGTTCTTATTTCCTTATTATAGTTGTCTTTTGACATGGGTATGTTTAAAGCTCTGTGCACCATTGAATTGAAACCCGCTAGTTTGTGCGTACTGGGGTGGTTAGACTGATTGTCGATTGCATGCGAGGTTTGTGTTGCTTTCCGGAATATGGAATATGAAAGGTCGTTGTCTTTACGTTCAATAGTTATATCGAGATAATTTATTTTCCGGTCAATTTCGGATTCCTTAGTGAATTTGATAGAGTGGTGAAGGCTATTAATGGATTGGAGAATTGTTTCTTCGCTTGTTAGTTCAGTATCGTAGATGCAAATTACATCATCTACGTATCTTTTCCATATTACTATTCCCTTTGTTGAAGTCTTTTCTAAGAACGCATTTTCTAGTGCATTGATGAAGATGTCAGCGATTAACCCACTTAGTGGCGATCCCATTGCTAGACCTTCTCTCTGTGTGTACATTTTATTGTCGAATTGAAACACGTTTTGGGTGAGAACGACCCTCAGTAATCTCACAAGCTCTTCAATTTCTTTTACCGAATTGTTGGATTTTAAGTTGTTTTCGATAGTGTTGATTGCTTCAATAATCGGAATATTGGTGTACATGTTAGTTACGTCGAAGGATACTAGCCTGAAGCTAGGTTTCATTTGTAGGGTGTTCAATGCTGTTACTAGTTCTGTTGTGTTCTTTACAGAGTTGTTTTTGTCGTTGGAAAGACGGCATTTTAAGATTTTTAGTAACTCTTTGCTGATTTTGTAATTAGGGGCATTCCTACAATTGACTATTGGTCTCATTGGGCATTCCTTTTTGTGTATTTTTGGTTGTCCCCTCAATGACGGTATTTTCGGGTTCATGTTTATTAGTTTTGATTTTTCGGCTTTGGTCAGTATGTATTCTGTTTCTTTTAGCGCACTTTTTATTTGTTTTTGGAATTTGTTGGTGGGGTCTTTTGTTAATTCCTTGATTTCGTTGTTGTTTAGGAATTCGACTGTTTTTTCAATGTATTCTGTTTTGTTCAAAATTACTGTAGTGTTTCCCTTATCTGCTTTTGTGATGATTAAGTCATGTTCTTTTATTTTTTGTTTCAACGACTTTATTTCTTTGAGTTGTTTGTTGTTTTGAATGTTACTGCTATCGCCCTCTCGTTTAAGGATTTTTTTGGCTTCGTTGGTGGTGAGATTTTTGGTTAATTCCCTGTCTTCTGCTGGGAGCTTGTGACTGGCTATCTCAATATCTGTGATTAACTGTTTTATATTGTGGTTCGTGTGTGCGTCTGTGCAGTTGTATTTCAAACCTTTGTCTAACATATTCATTTCACCTTGAGAAAAGGTTCCGTTCGTTCCGTTGTTTACTCTGCTGTGGAAATTGAATTCATTGTTATTCGTGTGTTGTTCGTTAGATTGATGGTTCTGTGTTTCTCCTAGTTTTCTTAATTTATTTTCTAGCGTTTCATGCTTCCTCGTTGCTCTGATTTTGATGGTGTCGTGTAGGTGCTCGGTGAAGCTGTCCCATTGGTCTGCGTGCCAGAAATTACTTAGTTGCAATTGAATGTCGTACAATTGTTGGTTATTTTTTTGCTTTCTTATGTATGCAAATCTTAATTCGTTTTTTATCCAAAGCGCTTTGGCTTGTTTGGTTGAAATGATCGAGGCTGGTGTGTTCGGTACGGTTATAATTGGTACGTATTTAGGGGTGAGGTTAGACAAATCAATTTGGTTCAACAAAAAATGTATAGAACTAAACCTCACCCCTAAATACGTACCAATTAAAACCGTACCGAACACACCAGCCTCGATCATTTCAACCAAACAAGCCAAAGCGCTTTGGATAAAAAACGAATTAAGATTTGCATACATAAGAAAGCAAAAAAATAACCAACAATTGTACGACATTCAATTGCAACTAAGTAATTTCTGGCACGCAGACCAATGGGACAGCTTCACCGAGCACCTACACGACACCATCAAAATCAGAGCAACGAGGAAGCATGAAACGCTAGAAAATAAATTAAGAAAACTAGGAGAAACACAGAACCATCAATCTAACGAACAACACACGAATAACAATGAATTCAATTTCCACAGCAGAGTAAACAACGGAACGAACGGAACCTTTTCTCAAGGTGAAATGAATATGTTAGACAAAGGTTTGAAATACAACTGCACAGACGCACACACGAACCACAATATAAAACAGTTAATCACAGATATTGAGATAGCCAGTCACAAGCTCCCAGCAGAAGACAGGGAATTAACCAAAAATCTCACCACCAACGAAGCCAAAAAAATCCTTAAACGAGAGGGCGATAGCAGTAACATTCAAAACAACAAACAACTCAAAGAAATAAAGTCGTTGAAACAAAAAATAAAAGAACATGACTTAATCATCACAAAAGCAGATAAGGGAAACACTACAGTAATTTTGAACAAAACAGAATACATTGAAAAAACAGTCGAATTCCTAAACAACAACGAAATCAAGGAATTAACAAAAGACCCCACCAACAAATTCCAAAAACAAATAAAAAGTGCGCTAAAAGAAACAGAATACATACTGACCAAAGCCGAAAAATCAAAACTAATAAACATGAACCCGAAAATACCGTCATTGAGGGGACAACCAAAAATACACAAAAAGGAATGCCCAATGAGACCAATAGTCAATTGTAGGAATGCCCCTAATTACAAAATCAGCAAAGAGTTACTAAAAATCTTAAAATGCCGTCTTTCCAACGACAAAAACAACTCTGTAAAGAACACAACAGAACTAGTAACAGCATTGAACACCCTACAAATGAAACCTAGCTTCAGGCTAGTATCCTTCGACGTAACTAACATGTACACCAATATTCCGATTATTGAAGCAATCAACACTATCGAAAACAACTTAAAATCCAACAATTCGGTAAAAGAAATTGAAGAGATTGTGAGATTACTGAGGGTCGTTCTCACCCAAAACGTGTTTCAATTCGACAATAAAATATACACACAGAGAGAAGGTCTAGCAATGGGATCGCCACTAAGTGGGTTAATCGCTGACATCTTCATCAATGCACTAGAAAATGCGTTCTTAGAAAAGACTTCAACAAAGGGAATAGTAATATGGAAAAGATACGTAGATGATGTAATTTGCATCTACGATACTGAACTAACAAGCGAAGAAACTTTTCTCCAATCCATTAATAGCCTTCACCACTCTATCAAATTCACTAAGGAATCCGAAATAGACCGGAAAATAAATTATCTCGATATAACTATTGAACGTAAAGACAACGACCTTTCATATTCCATATTCCGGAAAGCAACACAAACCTCGCATGCAATCGACAATCAGTCTAACCACCCCAGTACGCACAAACTAGCGGGTTTCAATTCAATGGTGCACAGAGCTTTAAACATACCCATGTCAAAAGACAACTATAATAAGGAAATAAGAACTATTATGCAAATAGCAAAGGAAAACAACTTCTCGCCAAGCAAAATAAATCAAATTATAGCCAAACATAAAAATAAAGATAAAACGATTCCCAAACCGGACAGTAATGAGAAAAAATTTGCGCGTTTCAACTATGTGAATGCGAATACATATAACATCACTAACCTATTCAAAAAGCAAGGCATAAAGATAGCTTTCACGACGAAAAACACAACCGCTAGGCACCTCCTAAATAGTAATCTAAATAAACGTGACCCGTATTCAAGGTCAGGGGTATATTCTATAACGTGCCAAGACACCGATTGTCAAGCTAATTACATCGGGCAGAGTGGAAGGTGAGTAGACACACGTTATAATGAACATAGGAATGCGATAAGATACGGAACACATTCAGCCGTGTGCGAACATATGTGTGACGCAGGGCACAGCTTTACCAACATAGAGTCAGACCTTAAAATAATCCATCACGAATCGAAAGGCAGAGCTCTTGACATAAAGGAAGCAATCGAGATACACCTAGCCAAACGAAACAATCCCAACAATCTAAATGAACACACGTTCATGGAGAGCTCACCCCTCTTCACGCTACTAAAAAACACACCCTGTCGGAAACAAAACACAATTTAGCGACACAGCCAAGCTAGATAAAAAAGGGGGGAAATTAGGGGGTTATTAATAGGTAAATGTTATCTGGATCAGGTGTACGATGTACTTTTCTTCTGCAATAAACCAAGGCCCATATTCGCGGCAGTATTAAAGGTGCCGGGACGTCCTCATAAGACCGTCAACGCTTAGTTCGAATGGGTTATGCTCCACGCGTGGCGAGGGCTAATCCACGGTCTTTAATAATTGTAGACCCACCTCATTCAATAACATACATCTTATCTAGGTTGGCAACACCTCACATAAACACATCGCTATCACTCCCCACAGCACGTAGGAGCAGGGGGGAGAAAGCAGGGAAAAACCAGTCGTTAAGATAACCACCGCAGTCTACCGCAAAGTGAGTTCCAGTGAGCATGAAAACTGCGAGTAGCTGTTGTACGGAAGACAATCAGATAAGTATTTAGCCTAAAATTATATAGTTTAACCATAGTTTACAACCATATAATCTCTCTAAAGTACAATCTAAGGATAGCTATCACCATTTAGCATTTCACCTAACATATATACTGCATTTAGCATACACTGACAGTTGCAGTACCAATACTGCAACTAAATAATTGTACATATTGTAAATATTTTCACCTGTATTTCAAACATAGATTTTGTAGCCTAAGTGTAATGGATCTGATGATGATCGCTTGACGATCGAAACTGGTCATCCTAGTGTTTTATTAATCTCGTGTAATTTATTTCAGGATTAGGGCATAACCCATCTCTTTTGGGTACATTCGTGTTGACCGACTGAAAAGCACTAAACTCTTGTTTATGATCAGCTAAGTGAAATCATCTCCAAGGTACTGCCCCCGTAATTGAATTATGTTGAGACCACGGTGGCTATATTGAAAATTATGAAGAAAGTTAAGGCTGTCATAGTTATGACGTGGATGGTCATGACGTAAGCACGGATGACGCAGACGTTATACCAGCAGGCTACTTGAGCTGAGATTCCTTATGACGTCAGCATTTATTCGAGAAAGATCCGAGATTTACGACGCAGTCGCAGGAAACGTGGAATTGTGCTGAGGAAGAAATTATGCTATTGGAGGGGAGGCTCGAACCAATCAACGATTGTTTGAAGGAAGACGGAGATTGCTGAAACTATGGTATTTTTAATACTTTTTGGAATGAAGGATTGTGGAAATCCATTTGCAGTAGAGGCATTGATCTGGAATTTTGGTGAAATTTATTTCCAGTTTTTTAATTTTGAAAATCCGTCACGTATTGACGAAGTTGGAACTTCGAGCGATGACGCAGTAACACGCTATGGAAGGGATGGATACGCCCCTTATGATGTTTATAAAAGGCCTTGCGCAGAAGAGAGGAGTCTCAATCGTCAGATCTCATATCGCATATCTCAAATCGTCAGATCTTCAGTGCTTATATAGTCGTTTTGGTGAGACGTCGAGTGATATTAGTAGAGAGAGAGTCGTCTTTATAACGCGTGGTGAAGCCACCGCATTAAACGTGATTCAAGCAGACAAGCAGTGCAAGTTTACTGTGAGTAAAACTAGGTGAAGTTAAAACGCACATTATAACGCGTCTACAAGAGTGGCTATGAACAGTTAGCGGTTGCCCATAAGCTAATTCTATTGAGCAGTGCTACATTAAGCAGTGTAGTAAATTTGAACAATTTCGAGGAGTTATTTTAGAAGATATTAGCAATTTTAGACGACTGACAAAAGTGATTTTCTCGCCACCTGAGAAGCACTCTGTATCGTCAGATCCTACGCTACGGCTGACACTGCTAGTATAACAGGGAGACTTCTGATTGCTTTTGTGACACAACGCTACAGTATTATGGAGCAGTTTAATAAGGCAGTTTGTTCTTCTATTACCATAACCGAAGAGAGGATGGAAGGCTAAAGGACTTTAATGCAATTGGGACATACATCGTTGGAGTAAGATAGCAACATGGAACTTCGCTAATTGCTATTCCATACAAGCGGACATGTGGTGAACAACCATCTACACCCATGTTTCGTGGCTCAACGCTGAATACTTTCAAACAGCAATGGAAACGATTTCATACTCACTGAATATGAATATTTCAATGGAAATTACTACAAAAACTTCATGGCGATTTTCTACAAGATCTTCAGGGATTTTTCAAGAGAGGTCAGGGTTATCCCGACTCACAAAGAAGAATTTTGCCGGAAGGATGTCTTTCGTCTTCATGGAGCAGTGCAATTTCCGGAGAAGGAAGCGGTTCGATTCTCCGAGGGTGCTGTTTCCTGTTTCGAGGATGGAGCTCAGCTTTAACTTGGTGAAATGGATCCATCAGCAGTCTTCTTTGGGGAATTTTCCTCTGGAACGTCAATCGGCAGATAAGGTAGTCGTGAACGTTTATTGTATTTGAGTTTTCTAGCAATATCTGAGCAACCATTTTCCCATATTTTCTGTCCTCATGTATTTTGCCCTATATTCTTGTTTGAGATTCCTATTCTCAGTACACCTTGTTGAGTTATGCCTTTTTCGACGATTTATTAAGACATTGTTATGTCATGGACATAGTTAAATGATTTTGGATCAGTTGAGACTGACATTTAGATATTTCAGTAATTTGCTTATTTTTGGTAGTCACGATTTGACTATAAGTTAATGATTTTCATGGCAGATTTAACTTCAGACAGCGTGTCACTTTATTAAAGTAATTTCTACCCCAGTTTAATTACTTTGAACAATTTTCTGTCATCATCAAGAAGGAAGAACATTTAAATGATTTTAGAGCGTTAAAATCTCTTGCGTTGTCGACGATCTTGGAAATACTAGTCGTTATTTGAAATTGATTGCAACACAGACATTTATCGTCAGTTATGAACGACCATTGCATCATAGACAATTTTGTGAAAGATGAACTTTAATTATGAATTATTGAATGCATTAAAGTCTTGAACTTTTGTTAGGAGTTTTTTCTCAATTAGAGATTTGAATAATAATGTTTGCATTCCACAGTCTAATTGGATTCTATTCGACTATTTTGTAGTTTAGTCGCACTTTGTTTGATGATAGTATTTTTATACTACAATACTTTGAAGATGATAATCTTAAATTTTGATAGACCAGAGAGGCGTATATAAGCGTATTCACTATTAAATTTGTTTGTGATTGGCAAATTTTTACTTCATTTCGATTCATGAATGAAATCCACGAAGGTTAAATGACAACAGTTTTGAAACTATTAATGATTATAAGAATTTTTGAAGTGGAACTATGAATGTATAATCGCTAGTGCAGCGAACATGTTGAAAGTCGCTGATGTATAATGCCCTTGAAGTAAATGAAGGAGGTTCCCACAGTAATTAATGATGTTAAAGAATTTGTTAGTGGAGGTTTTTGTAAATTCTGTGGAAGATTTTGATGCCGTATGTATTAATATATGATGAATTCTGGGCCTATTTTTAATGCGGTTTTGTGCATTTTTTTTGTAAGCGACGTATTTACCGCAGGAGTGTATTGTATTTGTCCTTTGAAAATTAATCAAGTGAATTTACTGTTATAATTAACAAGAGTATTGAAAGAATTTGAGATAAGATTTTGAATGAAGATTACCGTCACAAATAATTATAATTATTAAACATTTATTAAACCAGAATGTGACATTAATATGTATAACTAACCTTCATTGGTCGATTATATTGACACGATTATGAAATTACCAACCGGATGAACATGTGGTTAATGTATTTCTCAAATTAATAATTTGAATAATTTAAATGTTAATATTGTAAATAAATGATGTAAATATCTTTAACAATAATGTGGAACGGAAGTAATGTTAGAGGCGTGTTTAAAAGTCTTTTTGTCTTTAACTATATTATAAACAATTTCTAATTGTTATAAACATTTATGAGTTTTTGTTATAAACATTCAAGAGTTTGTTTTATACTCTAAACAATGCTTATTAAACATTTGGATGCTAATTAAACAAGTTTAGGGATTGTCAGAATAATCCAGTGGTATGTGAGTAAAGCATTTGAAAGATTTGCGTAACAATATTTGTGATGTCTTGCGGACATTTAAAACTTTTGAGAGAGTGCTGGATTCTTACGCAACGTGGCTTGACAAGTGAGCCCATTTGACAGGTGTACGTCAGGTTGAAGGGTAGATGGCAGCTGGCCAGACAACTGGTTATCAGCGGACGAGGTCGTCTACAGTGTGGCCTTGCGCCTATAAATACAAGTGTCATGTTTATTAAAAGAAAACAAATGCTCTATAAATGTGTCTCGTCCTGACTTCCTTTTTCCAGTCCAATTGTGTTATGAATATTACGTTATTTTGAGCTCGGGGGAGCTAACATGTTGTATGCTAACTTTGCAAGTCCTATAGGAGGACATAGTCAGATTGACATGGGCTACTGATAGCCACATTTATTTTGTTGAGTTTGTTAAAGTCATACCCTTTATTTGAAATAAAGCTTTTGTACAGTTCAAAGTTCTTGCCTTCGTTCTGGTTCATTTTTAAATGTCATGGTGAAGGTTATTGTGGTAGCATACTTTAGAGATCCTGTTGTCAACCCAATCCCCGAGATATTTATAAGAGGTAAGTAAAGGTAAGTATGGACCCCCGTCTATTTTGGTGTGTTCCACAATAATTTCTTGTTAACTTCTGTGCTCAAATCTCGGTAGTATCTTTCAGTGCCATTTTCATTGGTGTAGCTGAGCCGGCGCGGTGGATTATTGGCAATCCGATTGAGGGGGCGGATATCTGACAGCCTACTATCCGGGTAAACGGGGACAGTACCATCTGCAGATAAACTCTTGCTCCTTGGTGATTTCAATGCAAGAGATGGGAAAGATAACATGCTATGGAATCATGTGATGGGCAAACAGGGACTTGGAAAATGTAATCCCAATGGACTATTGCTTCTTTGTCTTTGTGCATACCACGAACTTTTCATTACCAACACGCAGTTCCGGCTACCTAACCGCTTCAAAACTACGTGGATGCATCCTCGTTCAAAACATTGGCACATTCTTGATTATATCATTACCCGGCAATGTGATAAGGAGGACACTCTTATTACCAGAAGAGCAAGGAATATACACGATTGTTGGACAGATTTAATACTTCTTATTTTTAAGCTCTGGATATCCAGCAGACCTAAACCACCTAGGAACATCAACAATTTGCCAAGAAGGAAGTTCAATACATCCAAACTTCAGGATGAATCCGTCAATAAAAATTTTGGAACCAGGATCGTCACCCTGTTATCAGAAAACCCAGTAACGAATGACATTCAGCATGAATGGGCCACACCACAGAAGATTATCACACAGTCAGCTGAGGAAACCATTGGTTTTATACTGCGGAAAAGTCATGACTGGTTTGATGACAACAATGAAGAAATTCTGTCTCTCATCAATGCCAAAAGGAATGTCTAGCTTGCCCATCTTCAAGACCCAACTTCCAACACAAAGAGAGATAAACTACTGGAACTCAAGGGTAAATGTCAGACGCAGATCGGGCAGATTAAAAATACTTGGTGGCAACAGAAGGATCAGGAACTGCAGAGACTATCGGATGCTCGAGACTTGAGGAACTACTATGCAGCACTCAAGGAAATACATGGACCATCTCTCTCATCATCAGGCACACATAAATTGCTGATAATTCTACTACCTTTACTGATAGTCAAGAAATCTTGGAACACTGGAAGGAGAACTTCTCCAATCTCCTAAATTGTCCATCAGCAGATGCTGAAGACTTTCTTTGTGATGTGCCGCAACAACCTGAACAACTGTGGTTGGCAGTATCTCCTACGTATCATGAATTCAGTGCAGCTCTCACCCAATTGAAACCCAGAAGGGCACCTGTCCCAGATAACATCCCTCTGGAACTAATTCAAGCCGGAGGTAATTCCCTCAAAACAAGGATTTTCACCCTTATCCTCAGAATATGGGAATCGAGAAAGGTACCTGGAGACCTAAAGAATGCCACTATGATCACTATCTTTAAAAAGGGTGATCGCAGTGTTTGTGGCAACTACCGTGGTATATCACTGCTATCAATTGTGGGAACGATTCTTGCATGAATTCTACTTAACTGCCTCAACGTTATCTATGAGAAGATCCTCCCAGAGTCACAATGCGGATTTAGAGCTTCCAGAAGCATAATTAAACTTGATTTTCTGTGAGAGACAGCTACAAGAAAATTGTAGAGAACAACAGAATCCACTCTTCTTAGTCTATTATGACTTGGAAAAGGCATTTGATTCGGTTGCAAGACCAGCCATGTGGGCGGTGCTGAAGCGGTTTGGTTGCCCTCAGCGTTTTGTAGATCTAATCAAGGCTCTCCATGATGGCATGACAGGTCAGGTTTGCCATCAGAATAAGATGTCTGATGAATTTCCTATTGCCCATGGACTGAAACAAGGATGTGTACTAGCTCCAACACTTTTTGCGCTGTACTTGGCTGCAATGCTTTATGATTCACCCACAAACATCCCAAGTGTGGAGGTCAAGTATCGTTTTGATGGAGGGCTTTTCAACCTAAACCGTCTCCGCTCCTTGAGGAAAACTCAGGTTACTAATGTTACTAATATGTTGTATGCAGATGATGCTGCGTCGCCAACTCTCACACCAGAAGAGCTGCAAGTGTCTGCTATTTGTTACAAAAGTGTATGTGATCGCTTTGGTCTTATCATGAATGTTAATAAGACTAAAGTCTTGGCACAAACTTCACCAGGCACACCTCTTCCTCAGTTCAATATCTCCATCTCCAATTTGCCATTAGAACAGGTAGACCACTTCTCGTACCTGGGCAGTACCATTTCTGTGAGCTGTACCTGTGAGGAGGATGTTGATAAGAGAATTGGAGCAGCCCATGTAGCATATGGACGATTAACGCACCGGGTCTTCATGAATAAAGATCTGTCCATGAGTACAAAGGTTATGGTGTACAAAGCAGTAGTCATTTCTACATTGTTGTATGGCTGTGAAACGTGGACCCTTTACCGACGTGATCTTAGGAAGCTTGAGCGCTTCCACCTACAAAAACTTCGATCAATGCCGAGGATTAAATGGGAAGACCGCATTACCAATATTGCTGTTCTTGAAAAGGCTTAAATCAACAGCACAGAATCATCCATAATAGGTCACCAATTTATATGGATTGGTCATGTCCATCGGATGGTTGATGTGAGATTACCTCGTCAAATGCTATATGGTGAGCTATGCTATGGCACTAGACATCGTGGTGGTCCTAAGAGGTGCTACAAGGACCAATTTAAGCAGACCCCGAAATTGACAGGTCTTGATTCACAAACGTGGGACATGCTGGCTGAAGACCGCTCAACTTGGCGCCGTACCATCTCGGATACTTAGAAACGTTTGAAAGGGATCGACGCACACATAAAGAGGCCAAGCGTCAAGCTAGGAAACTTCGAGCTGCCCAACCACGTCCTCCTCCATCAATACTATGTGACTTGTGTGGACGCTTGTTCCATGCCAGGATTGGACTCTTTAGTCACCGTAAACACATCCACAAACTGGACTGAAGAAAGAAGATTTATACACGGATTCGAGGTAAAGCCGATGATGATGACCTTGTCACTAATTTCAAGTTGGCGGCAACTCGCAACGTCCATATTCATACAGTTATTACATTGATTCTGGAAGATCCTTGCATAAAACTATGTGATTGTTGAGTACTGTGAGCATTGCTCCATTCAATCACAAGTTAGGGATTATAATGAATGCATGAGTAGCATGCCCGTGATCTTGAAATTATTTGGCTGATGGCGTTGTAGTTTTTGCAACTCATGAAGGTTTGCTTTTCCAAAATTGATAGGGATACGATTATTAGTTTAGGTGTAATTCGCTTTAAGCACTTGACACTTGGGTGGCCGCTGATTTGTTTTCGTTAAGATAGCAACTGCCTTGTTTGTGATAGTTGGGTTTGAATATAAAAGTCCAGCAGATAAGGGGACTTGTTTTCTGCCTTCATCCTAGCTTTATTTTCGTGATTATGTATGACAGGGATCTTGAGGGGATTCTTAAGATGTTTATTTCCTTCAGGAGAGTTTAGATAGGCTTCGCAAAGGGATCTATGGCAGAATAAATGTCAGACAACAGTGTTTTCTTAACATCGGATTATTTGTTCGCAGTTCTGTGATTTTCTTTTCTGGGCTAGTTTCATAATTCCACCACACTCCAACTCGATACTACCCAAGATATCAGTCTTGTGCCGGGACTAACTCAAATGCATATCCAGTATAGTGTGAGCTTGCAATGGGATCTCGCGGTGGTTGTTCTCAGACTTCAAACCTGTGGCGTCTGGGAACAAACAGGCTCAATACATTCAATATAAAAAAGAAAGCTTTTCAGTCGGTCAGCACAAATTTTACCCAATTACAATAGGCGTGAAACAAGTATTTACATGCCCTACAAATTAACACACTCTTTATGCACAAAGACTGAAAAGCTTTCTTTATTAGAATTAGGCAACACT
Source organism: Meconema thalassinum (assembly GCA_946902985.2). NCBI lineage: Eukaryota > Metazoa > Arthropoda > Insecta > Orthoptera > Tettigoniidae > Meconema > Meconema thalassinum. The sequence continues at coordinate 1,097,043,172 of OX336389.2, read as the reverse complement.
GAAAAATGGCTTCCATCACTACAATTCAATACATTCATACATACATACATACGTTCAGTACTGTAACCGTGTGAAAGAGCGTCAGTTGCTGGTTATGGAGATGTTGTTTTTTTGTCGCGGCTATATTTTGAATTTGAAGCGAGCGCCTGACTGAGTTGAGTTTCACTGCCGTAGGTTGCAGTCTGGTAGAGATGCGCGGACGGCGATGCGCGTAAGTATGCTAACACCTGACGGTCTGCAGGGTCAAGCAGGCAGCTGTTATGACAGACACAGTTGTGTTTGTGCAGTTAATCCGTGCATAAGCGGGCGGCTTAATCAATCTTAAGTTACTAGTACCTGACCTGGAAGCCAAAATTAGCCTACAAACGAGGCATTGTTCAAATGTGCTCAGGATAGTTTTACTAGATGGGACTAGCTTTTGTAAATGCAAGGTTGTTTTGGGTATGGCCCGAGCTCACAGCATATTAAGGCATATGGGCTGGAAATAACTCCTTACTTGAGTTATGTGAATATAATACCTCATACCAGGGTAGATTTCTGGCTAGCAATTCACTTGGAATTAAGGCTAAACAGGTGTGTAAGCGTACTGCGATAACTACAGAAGGATTACAATCAAGTAACCGGGAACATTACTGTGACTATTCGGAGTATTTCGGGACTTTAAAACACCGGGTGATTGTCGTAAAATCAGTGACAGTATTAGACACGTGCTTTTTCATAGCAGAAGCTATGGTGTTAAAACAATCCGATCAGGACGTCATGGTAGCGAGACGCCGGTATGAACTTTTGAAATCTACCATGAATCGAGCCAGTATTATGGTGCGTTAAAAATGAATTGGGCGTAGGATGGATGCTGACGTCTGGATACTTGGGACTTGGACCAGTGGAGCCATGAAGTTGAGCCGTACACATTTCCGTGTGCGGAGGATCGCGTGGGATTTTATGCTCAGACTAAGGGCATTCCGCAGGAACTTGGACCTTCTTCAAGAACATCTGAAATGGACGTGAGCCCCATATTCTATTCTTAATATCTAGTACCGGTGAATATCAGACCTTAGACTATACCATTCAACCATGTAGGAATCGTTTTACACGCCATAGATCTTTATTTTCTGCATTATATTGGGACATAAGCATGGATCTTTGTGATGTTGTCCACTCTTCGAATTTTATTTTATTTCTTTTGAGATAGCATATCCACGGTGGGCATATCGTAGAATGAGTATATTGTCGGAAGGCATCCGGCTGTTCTAATAAGACAGGAGTTTCATCCTGATTTTTGTTGTACAGTTCCGTGCATATTTTTATGGCACATTTTTATTTTTAGCGATCGTTTTGAGATAGTTTATTGGTAATTTGTTTATTTAAATGTAGTTCTTGACCATTTTGATGCAATTCGTCTTGGATGAGTTCTGATTGTCATTTATCGTAAAATGATTCGATTTTTCTGGTGGTTAAGGATTTTCTTTAAAATGATAATGCGGAATGATCATGTATGAGAATTTACATGGGGAATTAAGGAGGCATATTCATAACAATTTAATGGATCTTATGAAAAATAGAACATGGTAATTATCCATGAGAATTTGATATTAATAATAATAATAAATGAATGAGTTTGGATTATTTAGGTGTTGTTTCTTTAAAACAAATATGAGAAATTAACATGAATTAATGCACATTGGATTGATAAAGCAATCGTAACGTAGTTTTGTTATTAGAGCAAGGTGTATCAATTAGGAGGATTTTTGTTATGGTGACAAGCGGATAATTGAACAGGTTAATTAGAGACAGTTACTTATAACATTCATATGATAAATCTGATAGGGTGATGAGTTGAATTGGGAATGTGCGTAGGCATTTGTCCCATTAATAATTATGATAATCCATTAAATACAGTAAATATGACTGGATGGAAGTTAAATATGTGAAAATAATATGTAAAAGAATTATAGTTGTTGAATATAATGAAATGTTGGAATTTGGAGGATGTTGCCTCATATTACTCAAAAGAAGGGCGGTGCCGCTGTTGCAGCCCCACGCCGCTATCTAGATCTTGTCACCAATGGAATTCTAGATTCTACTTTAATTTGCTCTAACCATAATTACATATTTTCTGGTTGAATGATATAAACCTGCAGATAGATTAACATGGCTAATAATTTTGCCATATTGTGATATCAAGGAATAAACTAAATTGATAAAGTGCATAAAGAAATGGGGCATTTAAAATGCGGCCTCATGTTCCGATGAAAATCTTGAAATAGCTACGAATCATCCATAAGTGTTTGAAATTGGTTGAAATAATAAAGTTGAGTTGCAATTAATATCACTGAATAATTAATCCCATAATTTATTTTATTATCGAGGATAAATCACAGATCCATAATTTATAATTTCTAATATGAATATTCCTTGTGTGGGAATAATGAAATATAAATGGTATTATGTTTCTAATGGGTCCATCTTTGTTCGACTTGGTCTGACTTGCATCAAGTTGTATAATTAACAATTCTAGTATGTTTTGAAATTTCTTCTCGTTTCATCCCATAGGATTATCCATGATTTTTGGAAATATGGAAAAGTGTAGAACTTCAGAAATAAAATTTTATTCAAGTGTGATAGGACGATCAGTGATCTACACACCTTGAATACTGTAAATATCGTTTATAATATAATAGAATACCATGAAGGACTATTAATTTCATGGGTATTCTAACACAATGAAATGTTTAAAAGTTGACGTTTTCGTTGCATATATTTTTTTTGGAACGTTATTCAAGAAGTGGGCCTTACAATGAACCCGAAGAAAACGAAGCTGATGACCAATGCGTTAGAAGCCCCAATTAATGTGAACGGAGAAACACTGGAATATGTTGAAGAATATGTATATCTCGGTCAGAACATGTCATTTTCAAGTCGTTCAGAGAAAGAGGTCAAACGAAGAATAGGACAAGCATGGAAGAGCTTTTGGTCCCTAAAGTTTATACTGGCTGACAAGACCCAAAAACACACTTTAAAGGCTGAAGTTCTGGAAAAATGTGTTATACCGGTGTTACTATATGGTTGCCAAACTTGGGCATTAACATCGAAACAAAGACAAATGATCCAGAGATGTCAACGGAAAATGGAAAGGAAGATACTTCATGTCTCATTGAGAGATAGAATACGGAACGAAGATTTAAGAAGGGGAACCGGCATGAAAGACGCTATGACATCAGCAGACCAGATCAAATGGAGATGGGGTGGACATGTAGCGAGATTAGATCCTAACCGATGGACGTACAAAATGACGATGTGGGACCCAAGAACAGGAAGACGAAACGTTGGGAGACAAAGAATCAGATGGGCAGACTGGTTCGTAAAATGGGGAGGAAAACAATGGACAAGAACAGCGAAGATGAGGCAGGAGTGGAAAGACCTAGGGAGACTCGCATGCAGTGACCAATAAAACAATGCATCAACTAGAAAGACACCGTTCAGTGGGCATGCAGCAAAGCGGTACATATCTCTGGTGTGCAATAAAGGCTTCTCACAGAGCGGTGACCTCAAGAAGCACACTGTTGTTCATACTGGAGTGAAGTAATACACTTGTAGCACATGTGAGAAGTCATTTGCATGGCGGACAGAACTAATGGAACATTGTCTCGCGCTCTAATTTGAGGAAACATCATCGTGTTCACTAGGGAAAATAACCTTACTGCATCACAAGGAATTCAAAAGGTTCAACTATCTTGCGAAACACTTATTAATTCGTTCCGGGACCACATGTGCACAACATAGTGAATGATTTGTGGGATGTTAAAGAACGTGTATAGGTATCTGCATCCAAACTAGATGTTAAAACTCCACCGGTAAGGTTTTGTATTGCATTTTAAAAAGACCTATTTGAAACGGTTCAATATACGTAGATTTTACTGAAGAGTGAAGACTTCGCAGTTTCTGTCATTGTTCAAGTGCTTAGACAGGGTAAGCTTTGTGCTTAGTGGCAATGGGAAGCTCCCAGATATTAATTGATGGCTATTATGATTTCCGTAATACTAATGGATATTTGAGGCCTTGATATCGCCAGACTCAGAAATGAAGATTGTTGTAGCGAATTTTATGCTATCGTAATATAATTTACTTAATCTTTAATCAGCTGCACATCTATATAGAAGGCCCAATCAGAAAGAATAACCCCGAATGCTCCTCAGGACTTGCTCACCTGATGAGTTAAAACTGAGCAATTCCCTGCAAAGCAGGAGGCCATAGCCCTTATGGGATTTGTAAGGCTATTTATGTATTTATTTATTTATTCAACACCTCCGATTAAATAGTATAGGATCCCAGGGGGAGCGCAGGATGTTATTTTTTCCTGGTGGTGTTTTAGTTTTCTCCCTGAGGATGCCCTTGTTAAGATTAGGATGGTTGAATGGATCAATTAAATTGATGCAAATTTTATCTTAACTGATACTGTGGTCATTCATGATTCTTGAAATATGCCTTCTATCCTTGCTGTAGTGTGCATCTGGGGAACAGCAGAGCTTTTATTTTTCTTTATTCTGCACCTTTGTAGAATGCTCACTGTTAACCCCGAGATGTTTTTGAGTCTTTGTGCTCGACTGTTGTTCGGATGCGCACTTGTGTGGTCGTAGGACGTTCGTCAAACGGTCACAGTACATACACACACAGAAACACACACAGGTATTTGCCCGTGTATTTCTCTTAACTCTACTTTCATATTTTACAAAATTCAAATGTAATGTAAGAATTGCTTGAGTGGAGATTCATACTTCCACCATAGTTATAACCAGATGTGGAGCTTTGCGAACACAATTACATGGCCTTTCATGAAACTAGTATTACACTTAACAATTTCAGTAACGCACAATTTTTAAACTAATATTCAAGACTCATTTCTTCGGACCTGACCTTGCTTTATGACAATGTAATCGTGATCTTTTCATATTTTATTGGCTCATATTTCACCTTTCCTTTACTATTTCCCCAACCAATTGAATGTTGTTGTTTCGTCTTACTATTATTATTCACTTTGTTCACAGAGAACAGTTAAAAGGGATAAAATTGACTTGCCAGGATTCGCTCTCTACCAACCATGGACAGTTACGAACACCATGGACTCAAACTGCAAGACAGTTCCACTGCCTGCCTGCCTGCACCGTGGTATATGTGATTTTCTTTCATTCGCTCTGAATGCGCCTCCTCTATTTATGTTTTGCACATATTTCGATAAAAAGTCCATCGTGATTACTTGAGCTAAAAAAGGCATTGAAATGCGTTTACAGCACTCAGTTAATTTCCCAGTGATATAGCTTAAATAACAGGATTTAAATATACGAGATTGGATAAACGAATCCACTGCTCTTTGAATGATAAGTACTTGGCGATATATGTTTCATTCCCGTAATAACGCTGTGGCAGAAATGTACAATCCGCACAAAATGTACATTGACTGGTTTGAAACGTAGTACATTATTGTCAACAGGAATCTAAAATTAACAGCTATTTTAACGCGAAAAGAGACTTTCGAAATGTACACAAAATTGATTAATTCCTTAAATGAAGCGGAAAAGATTATAGCCTTCAAGCTTGTCTTGCTTGGCCCTGACGAAGATAGCCCTTTGGCTCTCGTATGTGTCTCCCGCTACCCCGCGGCTTAGCCGTGTGCGTTAAATCTCTAACCACGACCGCCATGGGGCTCTGCAACAAGCCCGGAGATTGGAGGTTCGAATTCAGGCGCAGACAGCGGCCATCCTGAATATGGTTTTTCCTCAGGTATTTCTTCACTCACTTCCGGACAAATAGTACCTTATTTCAAGTCCCATGGCACTTACCCCATTCCTGAACCTTATAAATACAGTTGCACACACTATTACAGTCACCACAGAAACATAGTTTATCAGGCAAATTGAGCACACACACAAGTACATGGGGAAGATTACTAAGATGTTTCAAGTCCCTAAATCGAATAAACTACAATCCCTTCCCTAAATTAGTTCTTAGCTGGTAAGCAAACGGCTTTTCTGTGAAAACCAGGCATCAAATATCACTGGTCAGCACTGGTGTCATGTGTTCACTACTAATTCACATCTCCATAAGCCAATTATCTCCAAAATGATATCCTGTCAGCTACAGACTGCTGTAACGCATGTCTCAATTATCATTGGAATGTGTGTTTTACCCTTTGATTGCAGTTACATTTGAGCTTGAAGAAAGCGAAAAAGAATAAATTTCCTCTATGTCAGAACATGCATAAGTCATCACAGTTCCCAACCACTATAATTCCTGATATAATATACCAACACTAATAACAATCTTATTTCATAAAGTGTAGTCTCTGTTTGTTTATTTGTTTATTTGACCGAAATTGGCATCTAAACGGGTTTCGGAATATCATAAGAAATTGGGGAGAATATATTATCTTCCGGGCACTGGAAAGGTTATATTCTTATTCTCAAAAAATTGAATCGAATCGAAAGTACAGAGGTACTTTAAAACTACATTAATAAATGATACGTAATTTGAAATAACTAATCGAGTCTTACATATGATATAATCTACTCTAAAGCAGTATGGTGACATGTGTTACCACGAAATTGAGAGAACGGCAAAACCGATTGACTTCGTAAAGCACTACAACGAATGCTCTTAGCCTATAGATTTGCTGAGTATCTTTAAACGAAACAAAAATATGTTGCCGTATATTTTTATTTTAATAATTGAAGCACAATATAGTATTCCTGCCACTCGCGCGTGCGCACACTCACTTTTACCCATGCCAAATATGGAGGAGAGAAGATGCACCGAGTTGCTCTGTTTGTTGTTTACTGGGACTATATTATACAAAGCCAAAGAAGACCGAATCCTATCTCGGATAAGTTTTAATTTCAGTATTCGTCTTTCTTGCTTTTAGTATTTCATTGTGATGAACAAATTATATTTATATTACTCCCGTAAATTAACGATTTCTCCCCGATTTACTTAAAGACACGTTCTTACTCTTACATGCGCGACAGAATGTGCTGTATGGTCTGCCGCCTCCTAGCTGTGGCGTAGTGAACCGGAGTGGTGAAGCGTTGTCTGTTGACAATAAATCACGCTGCTTATAGAACATTATATTCCAGATTAATTTTGAGTAACCCATACTTCACAATGTTGCCAACATGATTCTACGCGTGATAGGATAAACGTTTAACTGCACGTAACTTCCATACTAACGAATGGATTTCTTCCAAATGTGCAATGTATGATTTAGAACGTATAATTGTGCTTACTAAAAGTATAACCAGAGCTACCGACTGTGTATTATGATCTCAGACCTTTTGAATCCTAGAGTCAATATATCGGAATAGCTATACGAAGAAACTTCAATGTTAGCTCAGTGTATGTCCATGATGATTTTGACAAATTTAGATTAAATTGTAAAAGTTACTGCAAATAACATAATTCTATGCAAGCGTATATTATTCAATGTTCAACTGCATGCTACTGCCATACTAATTTATGGATTTATACCTAATATTGCACGTTTAATATATGTCCTAGCAGTGATGAAAATCCACAGCCTGCTTCCAGTCTCCGACAGGGTCAGGAATGTAATGAATGAAGCCCCCATCGAGCGGCGAGGATATGAACTGTGCCGGCTGCCGAGGCCTGACCCAATCCTCTGGGGTAATGATTAAATGAATGACAGATGAAATGAAATGATAATGGAGAGTGTTGCTGGAATGAAATTTTGACAGGGAAAACCGGAGTACCCGGAGAAAAACCTGTCTGCCTCCGTTTTGTCCAGCACAGATCTCACATGGAGTGACCGGGATTTGAACCACGGACCCAGCGGTGAGAGGCCGGAGTGCTGCCGCCTAAGCCACGGAGGCTATGTCCTAGCAGTGATAAGTATAGTTATTTAAAATGTCTACAGGACGATGAACTGCTAGGAACATTCTGTGATCATTTGAGTCTTAGACGCAATATCGTAGAATCTCTTCTTGTGAACAGTTTGATACTCTATACACTATAATGTCTTAGTATTGCAGAAGAAATTTGAGCAACATATCACCAAAGTAATTCTTCGTACGGTTATGTGTTACAAGTTGAACTGCATGTAACTTCCGTAACATTCAGTTGATTTCTACCTACGTTTGTTCATACAGTGTATACCATAAATGATTCTTGTGCACATTCTCAGTCCTATCAACTGCCTAATTACTCTCCCTGGCCATTTGATCCATAGATGCTCAACATCTCAGAATCCTTGTAAGCAAACAACTTCTTACATGCTGTACTACTCCACTAGACAAATCGTATAGGCCTAATGCAAATCTTTAGCAAATCTAATGATGTCAGCACTGCATGCATTCTAAACAGGTTTAATTAGAGAAGTAGGGATTGAATATTACATAAATTTTAAGAAAAGTAGGCTGTTTAGTTCGTCGCGGAACTACTTGTTTATATTTCCCGATGTACGCAAAATCACTACTTGATCAAATAGCTAGAACTGCGTTGAACATGAATCAAATAGAAGCCTCGGTGGGGTATACGATAATTTATGTTCGACCCTGACTATTATATGTCAGAAAACTGTGTCATAATGAGGCTCATAATAACACTATTCTTCATTATGAAACAGTTTCTCTCACCAATCAGAGCTCAAGAAACAGTTGTTTGACCAATTAGATTAGGATAGCATCGCTCCCGCGCTGAGTTCCACGGCCTTCTAATTTAAATTTCACTGCGTGGCCTAATGTCACAGTAGGGTAATCGAGGAGGCCATGGTCAAATACAATGCATTCTCTGCGTCTCATGCTCTCTGTTCAGTACATAAAACTGGCGAAATCTCAAGAGATATTTATGAATATTTATGTTCGTACATGAAATAGTTATAATAATTGTCGACGAACATTAACAGTCGTATGCAACTTGCCTATAATGGTAATTAAGACACTCGTATGGAAATGATAAAACTCGCATACGCTCCTTTTATAAACAAACTCGCGTCTTAATTATTGCCATTATAGGCTCGTTGCATAATGTACTATATTGTCAGTAAGTTTCTCGCAAGCCACAGAGTTCCCACGTATGAAGATTCAATAACATATTAGTAAAAGTAATTAAATTTATATCAAAAATTATATTAAAATGACATCTTCACGATCCCAATTTGAATATTTCATACAGTTCTTGCCAAGAAAATACAGTATGTGGAGAATACAATAATATAGGCCGACGCAGTATGTCAAGAAGCACGGTGTATCAAAATGAGGACCGGCTTTTGTCCGCTAATTAAGAGAAACGCAAGTGAGAGCTCTCATCTGACACTCAACCTATACAAAAAGCGTCAGTTGCCTTAGTGCAAATTATATCACACTGAATATACCGTGCAGCCACCATCCCGAAATTGCATAATTTAAAAGTGAATAACTTTCTTAGAATAGAATGGCCCAAAATGGTAGTAAGAAAGAAACCTGTATAGAGTATCGTATGCCTGAGGAAATATAACAGCGACTTTAATTTTTTTAAATAGTGGCTGGGCCTAGTATCAAAACGTACCATTCACATTCAGAACGTAATTGCGCAATTAAAATAAACCCTAGTAGGAAAGAATAACCATATGAGGGACCTTTCTGAAATAAGACTTAAGAATAACACACTGAATAGAAAGCGAGGCAGCCATCTTGAAAATTAAGAATATAATAATAAGTAATTACAGAATTTTTAAGATACAGCAACGAAAATTAGTAGTAATGTAGAAACGAGTGGCAGGTTTACTTTTATTATATCAAAAGAACAGCGACTCCATACGTTCACGATGGTGGCTGGGCGTATTCTTGAGACTTTAACAAATTTAACTCACAAAATAGTATCACAATTACCGCGTAAGTTAGTGAGAAAGCAATACCTCACAAATGAACTCGCTACTATTACTGATAGGAATCTCACACTGAATATAGCTTGCAGCGGCAATCTTGAAATTATTAGATATAGGCCTATAAACAAATACCTTTACACAGTATATTTTACAGATACAATATCTCAAATAGGCATTCTTTTTGAACCGTATGTGGGCTTTGTATGCCAAAGGCAAAAGGCCACCCCAGCCATATATTCAGGATGGTGGCTGAGCATACTGTTAAAACTTCAATATCGAAAACTAAGGATCCAATAGCGCAGTTAACACAAAACTTGTAAGAAGGGAGTAACAGATAAGATACCTCGCTTGCAATAGTTATGAGACTACCACACTGTATATATCAATTAGCCGCCATCTTGAACATATAAGACATCAATATCAAGAATCCAATATTCGTTACAGTTAAAATGACGAAACGCAGGAAATATGTTGTCTGATATAAAAAGCTTTCTCCGTAGAAGGCGCAAGATAAACGATTCCATACAATCAAGATGGTGGATGGGGGCACATTTCTAATGTTCCAATCAATTCCTCTTGATGCAAAAGTGGAATTACAATGAAACTTAGTAAACGGTGAGTCTTATATATTATACAACCCATAAAGTTCATCACAAGGATATTGAATTATACTTTTTTTTTGTTCTCTTAGACTGTGATGTGGGAGGGTCCATGTGAGTGTGTCTGGTGACAGTTACATTGTTTATTAGATACGGTTCATTGATTTGTGAGACTGTGGTGTGTGAGGGTCCATATGAGTAGGCTGGTGACAGTTACATTGTTTATTAGATATAGTTTATTGTTTCATGAGACTGTGGTGTGTGAGGGTCCATGTGAGTGTGTCTGGTGACAGTTACATTGTTTATTAGATATAGTTCATGGTTTCATTGGACTGTGGTGTGTGAGGGCCCATGTGAGTGTGATAGTTACATTGTGTATTAGATAAAGTTCATTGTTTCATTACACTGTGGTGTGTGTGTGTCCATGTGAGTGTGTCAAGTGACAGTTACATTGTTTATTAGATACAGTTAATTGTTCCATTAGACTGTGAAGTACGAGGGTCCATGTGAGCGTGTCGGGTGACAGTTAAATTGTTTATTATACATGGGTTGGTTTTTTAGTTTTGGCACCTTAGTTATAACTGGATTAATAACTCACTTAGATGGTTCCAAGTTTCACAGGCCCTCGATGTAGTCCCCACCGTTGCGTACAACGTGTTCCCAGCGATGCGGTAGTCGTTGAATCCCGTTGGCACTACCCAATCTGTTGATGGTACGAAGAGAGCGCTCGGCAGCCTGCTTAACGTCTTCAATGGTACGGAAGCGCTCCCCGCGCATTATCATCTTCATCTTTGGTATGAGATCATAGGCACAGGGACTGATGTCGAAAGAATATGGGGGGTTATAGAGGACCTCCCAGCCCCAGCGATCCAACAATGCCGACACAACGCCTGCTGTGTGTGCCCTAGCATTGCCATGCACAACGAAGGGCGGTGTAACCATGTGGTGGCGTCGTTTCCTTCTCAGAGCTCCTCGGAGATGCTCTTGCAGAAACGAACAATAGTACGCTCTCGGGGAACTGTATGGTGAATGATCACACCATCCCAATCATAGGCAAGAATCAACATTACCTTCACATTGGTGGGGGTTGGTCGAACTGTTTGTTTCCGTGGTGATCCGTGGTGTCGCCACTCGTTCGATTGGTGTTTTAACTGTTGCTCATAAGATCAGGCCCATGTCTCGTCAATGGTTATGATACGCCGTAAGAAGGCCTCTCCTTCGCGCTCATAATGCTGCAAGTGCATACGACAAGCGTCATATCGCAGCCATTTGTGCATGTCGGTTAAGTCATGCGGAACCCATTTGGACGCAATCTTCCTCATTTTCAGTAAGTCCTTCAGGATGTGGAGGATAGTTGAATACGCCAGTCCGGTATCTTGCCCTAATTGACGAATCGTTACGTTCCGATCCACCTCTATTAACTCGGACACCATCTGTACATTGTCATCACTTACTGGTGGGTGACCAGATCGAGGCATATGCTCCACACGTTCGCGCCCATCTCGAAAGGCTGCAACCCATCTTGCTACCGTTCTGAACGGTAACGCAGCTGCACCGCACGCTTCCTGCAATCCTCGGTGACACTCTTTAGCACTGCGACTCCTAGCACACTGCATTTTTATCCACGTTCTCTGCTCCTGCTTGGAAAACATTGCGACTGTCTTTCGCGAGCGCTGGTCTCACACTACTCATCTAACAGGCGCGACTGCGCACGAGCGGTGGTGAGGACGGGCGAGGTCATGTGCTCTGAGGGAGGGGCTGCAGGGCAGCAACCGTCGGTAAAAGTGGCAGCGCCCAACATTGTTGCAACTTGGCACTGAAGCATTGGTGCCAAAACTAAAAAACCAACCCATGTATATAGTTCATTGTTTCATGAGGCTGTGGTGTGTGAGGGTCCATGTGAGTGTGTCTGGTGACAGTTACATTGTTCATTAGACATAGTTCATTGTTTTATTGGACTGTGGTGTGTGAGGGGTCCATGTGAGTGTGTCTGGGGACAGTTACATTGATAATTAGATATAGTTCATTGTTTCATGAGACTGTGGTGTGGGAGCGTCCATGTGAGTGTGTCTGGTGACAGTTACTATTTTAATTAGATGTAGTTAATTGTTTCATTGGACTGTGATGGGGGAGTGTCCATATGAGTGAGTCTGTTGACAGTTACATTGTTTATGACATATAGTTCATTGTTTCATCAGACTGTTATGTGAGAGGGTCCATGTGGGTGTGTCTGGTAACAGACTGTTTTAAGGGTAGTATTTTGTTGTTGGAAGACCTTTAGTATTGTTTCGTTAGTAGAATTTTAGTATTTGGTTGCTAGTAGAAGGCTAGTCTTTTTGTCAGTAGAATTGCTGTATTACTTTATTCCGAAGAGGAATAGCAGCCTTTCAGAATAAATCAATTCTTTTTTGTCTTATAGACGGTTAACATATTGATATTATTAGTCAACAAATGGTTACATTACGTTCTGCTGCACGGCTAAAAGCAACGGGAAACTACCGCCGTAATGCTATTCTCGAGGATATACACCACTCGAAGAAGAACCATGTCCCCTACTCGTACATCTGGTTGAGCAAGCCGCCACTTCTCACGCCTATTTAGCAAGCTGAGATACTCTAGTTTCCATCGGCGCCAAAAAGAACAGCGCATTGATTCTACTTTTCTCCAAAAAATAGGTAAGCTAGGATCACAGCGTCGAACCAGCAAAGGCGGAGTAGCAGCTAATGAACAGCCAATCAAAACGTGACTGGGTGTTAAAGGTAAAAGATCCTTATGATCGTTAGAAAGAGGAGTCAGAGGTCTAGAATTTACGATACCTTTGACTTGAATAATTAAAGAATTAAATTCTTCATATGAAAGTATGGTTGGACTAAGAGTTTTCTTGAGCTGCCTCTTAGTAAGTTTTATGCAAGACTCCCATCGGCCCCCATGATGTGTAGCGTAAGGCGGGGTGAAATGCCATTTGAACCCTTTAGAATAGGAAAAGTTGGATTTTTTTTATTTAGCAGAAGGGGAGCCTAGCACCTTTTTCCAGAGATCAGAAGCACTTACAAAAATGGCTGCATTATCTGAAAAGACTTCAGACGGAACACCCCTTCTAGCAGCAAATCTAGAAAAGGCAGCCAAAAAATAAGATACAGAAGCATTTGTAACCAACTCGAGGTGGATAGCTCCCGTCACCATACATACGAATAACGAGATGTAAAGTTTACCTAAGATTTTGCGCTTAGATGACGAGGGATTGGTCTGATATACGTAAGGACCAGCGTAGTCAATCCCGTAAGAGCGAAGGGCCTACTAGGTTCTGAACGAAATGTAGGTAAATTACCAATAATCTGCGTAGCGGGGTGTGGTTTAACCTTAAAACAAGGTATACACTTTTTGACAACAGAGGAAACCTCATGAACGCCATTAATGACCCAATAGAGTTCACGAATTAGACAGAGCAAGGTACGAGTGCCCGCATGAAGGTGTTGATAATGAAACTTTTTTATTATAAGGGTAGTGATAGGATGCTTTGAAGGATGATGGGATATTTTTCCCATCCTCACAACTAGACATAGCTAATCTTCAGCCCACACGTATTATACCATCCTGGTCTAGAAAAGGAGTGAGTGGTGAAAGCCTGCTAGACTTGGGTAAATCCTTACCACTTATAAGAGCTTGCTTTTCAGGAGCAAATACTTCCTGCTTTACGAGCAATAAAATCTTGCGAGTAGGAAATTCTAACTCTACTCTGGTGAGAAAGGGTTGAGGCTTCAAAGGTTGATCAATTACCAATATTTCCACCGAAATATATAAGACACTACACGAATCAATTTATCAAATGAAGAGTACCTCTGAAAAAGACTAGTAGAAGTAGAAGTAAGATGCAACGTGACAAGGTCAGCGCGGGCATCAGGTACTTCTTCTGCAAATTGATTAGCTAAGAGAGGCCAGCAAGATGGTTCCTGACTAAGCCAAGGAGGACCATTCCAGTATAGGTCTGAAGAAATAATTTTTTTAGGCGTGCAACCACGTGATATTATGTCCGCGGGGTTTTCAAGGCTAGGAACATGTCTCCATTGTTCAGAATGGGAAACTTCATGAATCTTAGAAACGCGATTTGCCACAAAGGTATTCCAATGCGAAGAAGGCTTGGAAATCCAAGCTAGTACAATAGAAGAATCGCTCCAAAAAATATGGGGGAAAATTTTAATTTTAAATTGACATTAAGTTTAGTAGCTAATTCTGTAGCCATTAAAGCAGCGCATAATTCTAATCTAGGCAACGATACAGCTTTAAGTGGAGCAACCTTTGATTTAGCGCACACTAAATTAGAAAATCCAGGAAAATTAGATGAGGAACGTCCAATTCTGTATGCACAGCAGCCATAAGCCCGTTCTGAACTATCGGAAAATACATGCAGGTCTTACTGCTGGCATAAGGGAATAGAAATGAAAAGGAGGGGTATAGAAACTTTGGAGAGATCCAGCAAGCTACTGCGATACTCTAACCATTCTTCTAGAAGAGGGAAGGGGAGCTTTTCATCCCAGTCAGATTTTAATGACCAAAGTTTTTGCAGGAAAATTTTTGCAACAATAACTATAGGAGCAATATATTGCAAAGGGTCAAAGATTTTTGTGATTTCTGACAAAACTTGTATCTTAGTTACAGGGGAAGATTCTGACAAATGCACCCGATAAGAGAAGGTATCAGAAGAAGGGCACCAAAATCACCCAATGCTTTTACGGCTGCTTCCTCAATAGAAATAGCAACAAATGTATTAACTGGGACCTCTGAAGAAAATGTTGATATAAATTCAGAAGAATTTGAAGTCCATTTTTGGAGCAGAAAACCACCTCCTAGGAGTAGGGATTTCAAATCTTCGCACACAAGGAGTGCTTCAGAAATATTAGGGAAAGAATACAAGAAATTGTCAACATAAAATGCCGTTTTTAATGCCTCAGAGGCCAAAGGATGATACAGATGACCATCTTGTTCTGCTAACATGTGGAGAGACCGAATCGCAAGAAAGGCTGAAGGCTTCAGGCCATATGTCACAGTCTTCAATCTAAATATTTTTATGGGTTTGGAACTCTCATCGCGCCTCAATACTCCTTGCTGATCTTGCTGCTCAGAATTTACGAGAATCTGCCCGTACATCTGCTTAATATCGGTGGCTACAGCAATAGGAAACCGTCGAAAATTAAGCAAGACAGAGGTGAGATTTGTTTGAATAGCGGGACCACATTGCAAGGTATCATTTAAATAGACTCCATTGGAATCTGGTGATGAGCCATTAAAAACTACTCTTATATAGTCTTGTGTTAAAGAATTTTTCCATACCAGGTGATGATATAGATAAACGATTTCCTTAAAGGCATGGTCAATTTCTTCTGATTTAGAAATTACCTCCATGTGATTAGATGATTCGTATTCCTCCATAAAGGAAGCATACTGAGTTTTACAGAAGCGTCTTGTTTGAACCGATTTTCAATAGCAAATAGCGCCCTGAGTGCTCTGGAATGCGAGCCCGTAATGGCGGGGGTATTAGGAATACGTGGAAGAGTTACTATAAATCTGCCTTCAGCAGTTCGAACAGTGGTTTCCTTGTATAACTTTTCACAAATTTCGTTAGAAGAAGAAGAAGAGGAAGAAGTAGCCTGAACATTCTCAAGATCGCAGAACTTGGTCTGCTCTTGACTTAAATCGGCACCAACAAAATAACAATTCGATACTGTTTGAATAGGATCACGATATATTTGACCAGTAGTGATTCAACCAAAATCAGTTTCGCGGAAGAAAATATTAGGAGCAATTTTTACCTTATTGGAATGAAGACATTGCCAAAACACGCTTGAGCTGAAAAGAAGCTCTACGGGCAAAGCTCTGTTGAAATGAGGGTCAGCGAGCTGGACAAAATTCGGGATATTCCAACTTTGAATAGGATAAGAAGTGCCGGGAATGTTGTTGCCTATAGACTTGATAATCAAACAATCTAATTGCAACTGCGTACCAAGATTATTAGAGTCCTTCAGATCTACTTTAGCAAAGCTTAAGGATTGAGATTTAGAGGAGTTTATTCCTGTAACCTCTTTTGAGGTAGGATGTTTTGGGAGACCTAACTTTTGTACCAAAGATTCATTAATAAAGTTGTTGGTAGCGGGCGGCATTGTCTAATAATCCCTTGACAGGTATCCATTTTCCGTATGCATTTTTCAATAGAACCTGCACGGCAGATAATAAAACCTGAATTTTGCCAAGCGAGGTAGAACTTTGAGCATACGACTGCGCACTATTTTGAGAAGTCTCAGAATTAGACTTGGTATTGGAACTGCTTGGTCCTGATAACCGTGATTTTTCATGTATGTGCAAATGGGAGTGATGTCTAGCCTTGCAATGAAAGCATAAATGTTGTGAACGGCAATTGTTTAACATATGTGTTCCTGACAAACAGTTAAAACAATGTTTTTTAATCGTAATTAACTTTCGTCTTTCGTCTACTGATAAAGATTTAAATACATCATAATTGTATAAATTATGCGATTGCTGACACAGACCGCACGTTTGCATTTGGTTTGGTGACCGAGCGTCAACAGAAAGAGCATGTGATCTTAAAATTCTTTGATTAGAACTGTTAACCTTGTCTTTTGAGAAGGCTTTTGAATCTGAAATACTAGTTTTTTATTAGCTATGGCGGAAAAGACTTGGCTTCTAGCCTTCAAAAAGTTAATAATTGCCTCATAAGTGCATTGCAAATGCTGGGAAAGTTCTGTTTCCCAAGCCTTTAATGTACTTGCATCTAATATTACAGAAATAAGGTGAACTAGACATAAATCCCAGTGATTTACAGGTTGGCTTAAATTGGACAATGCTCTGACGTGTAATTCTGCAGTGTCAATCAACTTACGAAGTGATACACTGTTGTCTGTTTGCACGTTAAATAACTCCAATAAGTTTTGTATATGGCGTTGAATGGATAAACGAATGTTCCCATATCTATCCTTAAGAAGATTCAGAGCGACTTCATAATTATAACTGGTTAAAGAAAGCGCTTGAATCAGGTTAAGTGCGTTGCCTTGAACTGCCAGACGCAAGTAGTGACATTTTTGAATTACCGGGATAGAAGCATTCTCATGTACCAAAGAATTAAATAATTTTAAAAATGGCTCCCATTCTATGTCCTTGCCAGTGAATTTGGGTATTTCTAATTTGGGTAATATGATGCGTGACGAAGATGTAGAAGATGCAACAGAAGATTGATCTTCTTGTTTCTCTTTTAAAGTTAAGGCCCTAATAAGCTGTTTAGCTTCAGCAAATCCCTGATAGTATAATTTTTCAACTTCCAACCTATCACTTTGCTGGTCCGGGTGCTGAGTTTCTATGCTGCATTGTATCTCATTATATTTCTCAAAGGCGTGTTCATAATTCTTTAGCCTCTGCGAAATTATGTCAAGATTACGCTCTTGGGGTTCAAGCTCCGTTAAAAAAGTACGAAACCGTGTGAGCTTACCCTTACAAGAGGCTCTGGCGATGCTGAGTTTCTCATCAAGGTTAGGCATATTAAAAGTTGTTTGTTACGTCAATATTGTGACTTCGAGTACTGGAAGCCAGAGGTTGACAGCTTGCTAGGTAGTAAGGTTGAGTCTGATGCGGAAGAAACCGGCTTTGCTTACGTTTCTCTCCTCCCCTGCTGACCATGCGCGCTTCAGGCTGAAACTTACAATCAGAATTAGTGTTGAAATACAATAAACAAAATTGTTAATGTTTCATGTGAAATCCAAGATATGAAACTTGTGACATTCCCAGGGGTGAGGCACCAAAATGTTTGGTGGAGTATGCCCTAAAAAACTCCAACTCATAGAGGGAGAACTGAATCAAGCATTAGCTTGGAATGTATAGCATTGTGGGGAAGCATTAGACTGAATTAATATTAGGGCTGAGTGGACTTCACACTTAAACATATTCTGTAACAATATATATAATTTATTTCAACATGGTGCAACAATTTGAATGAATAACAACAATAAATAATTAATAACCATCAGAAACACTTCAGAAAGAGTTCTTTGAACGTATCCACTTTGGATTTAAAATTGTGATTAAAATATCTTAAAAGATAAATAATAAAACGTTTAAACTTAGCTTTGGTATATTTGTTGAAAGTATGTTCGTAGAGGATCCTTCCTCATAAGAAGGAATGCGGTGGAAACGAAGTGATGTGGTTATGAGTCGCAACCTCCATAGGCAACCCGCTCAACACTTGAAGTTGAAATCACTTTGCTTAGAACTTTGAGCAGATTGATCTTGTTGGTAAACAAGATATGCTGTGACTGACAGCTGTGCGTGATAGTCCTTGTTGACATACCTTTTCTTAAAGCTTATCTGCGGCGAAGTATTTCTGCTGTTAATTTTGCTAATCACACTTGATGGTATGTACGATGTTTCTTGCTGTGATTTGTAGCAAAGGTTGAAGAGTAGTGGCCTCAGAATATCTGCAGAGCGGTGATTCTGACATCTTGGCAGAAGTGTAGACGCAGAGCGGCCATGAGAAGAGAAACCTGCTCTTCGAATAATACTCATAGTATTATAGTCCCAGCATGGCCCGTATGGTGGTGGCAGCAGACTGTGCGAAGAATGCATGCAGACGAAGAATGGACTGGAATGGACATCACCAATAAAATGAGTCGAGGTTATATAGGGCCGGGAACCCGCCGAGTCACAGGTGAGAGGAACACTGCTGCTAATTGGCTGTCCAGGAAAAATGACGTCACGAACTCGAGGCAACAGCGAGCACGGAACAGACAAGCCCAGTGTAGATAATGCAGTGATGTGTTGCGGTAGCCTTAAACACTTAGGTGAGTAACTTAATATCTTATAAATGGATGGTTGATAACAAGATTATGCATATTGAATAAACAATTAATAAATTTCCAAGGAAATAATTATCATTCGAGGATCTCGGTAACAATAAACAAATTTGACCGACAAATGGGCCATGCTAAACATTGAAAATATCACGAAAATTGATCACACATGGATGAGACCGGGAGATACAGGGCATTACCAAATCGACTTTATTATGTTCAAGCAGAGATTTCGAAACCAGACTTTGGATATCATAACCTATCCCGGAGCTGACATAAACTCTGACCACAATCTGGTTGTTATGAAATCTAGATTGAAGTTCAAGAAACTGACGAAAAGTCATAAGTCAAAAAGGTGGACAATAGTCAGACTGAAAGAGAAGGATGTAAACGAAAGATTCAAGAAGACTATAAAGGAAGGACTAATGACAAATCCTAAAGAAACTATAATTGCAAACAATGACGAAATCTGCAGAAGATAATATTGGTAGGAAAGAAAGAATAGATAGAAAACCGTGGATTACTCAGGATATACCAGAATTAATGGGTGAAAGACAGAAGCACAAGAATGTGAGATATGAAAAGAGGAAAGCACAATACAGACGTCTGAGATTAGAGGTGCAAGGAAGCGAAAGAAGAATGGTTGAAAGAGAAATGTGCAGATGTAGAAAATTGTGTGAAATTAGGAAAAGTAGACACAGCTTATCGAAGGATTAAGAAAACTTTGGGGAAAAGAAGACGTAAGTGCTCTAATATTAAGGACACGGATAGAAAGCCTCTAACAGATAGGGAAGAAAGGGTTGACAGAAGGAAAGCTTACATAGAATGGTTGTATAAGGGAAATGAGATTGAGGATCATGCAAGAGAATGGGAAGAGGAAATTCATGAGGATGGGAAAGGAGATCTCATTAGATCAGAATTTGACAGAGCATTGGAAGACTTAAGCAGGAACACAGCACCAGGCATTGATGATACACCGATTGAGTTACTATGCTGCATAGGTGATGATGGTCTGATCAGGTTATTTCACTTGGTGTGTCAGATTTATGAGAATGGTCAGGTACCCTCTGATTTCAAGAATGTTATCATCCATATACCGAAGAAAGTAGGAGCTGACAGATGTGAAGATTACTGTACAATCAGCTTGATTACTCATGCTTCAATGATCCTGTCTAGAACAATTTACAAGAGAATGGAAAGCCAAATAGACACGAAGTTGGGTGAAGACCAGTTTGGTTTTAGGAGAAATGTAGGATCAAGGGAAGCTGTTCCAAGGAATAGGCTGATTTTGGAAGATGGAATAAGGAAGATAAGAGAACGTTCATAGCATTTGAAGACTTAGAAAAGGATTTTGATATCGTTGATTGGGCTAAATTGTGTGACATTTTGAAAACGATTGGAATAAAGTACAAGGATAGGAAGCTAATCTACATTCTATACAGAAACCAGTCTTTCGAGCTGATGGACATGAGGGAGAAGTTGGTATTCAGAAAGTTGCAAAGCAACGCTGCCACTTATCATCCATACTTTTCAATCCTTACATTGAACAAGGAAAGAAGGAAAATTGAGAAAAGGCGAAAATGGGAGTGAAGGTTCAAGAAGAAATAATTTCAACCCTGAGATTTTCTGATTACATCGCCATCTTGGCCGACACGCCAAACGATTTGAATGAGTTTTTGAATGGTATGGACTCCATCTTGAGGAAACAATTCATGATGAAAATTAATAAATGTAAGATAAAAATATTGGAATACAGCCAAAATAAATCAGAAACCTCTATGGACATCAAATTGGCAGGTGAAAAGCTAAAGGAAGTAGGAGACTTCTGTTATTTAGGAAGCAAAATAACCTGTAATGGACGAAGCAAAGAGTATATAAAAAGTAGTTTGGCTCAGGCAAGGAAAGCATTTCTTCAGAACAGGAATGTGTTGACATCGAATACAGTAGATTTAGGTATTTGGAAGACATTTTTGAAAGCCTTTGTATAGAGCGTAGCACTATATGGAAGTGAAGCTTGTACTATTGGTGCAGCAGAAAAGAGGAGAATTGAAGCGTTTGAATTAAGACGAGTGGAAGAGGAGAGATGTTTATGATGACTGCTAATGAAAAGAAGAGATAGGTTGGTAGGACACATACTAAGACACCCAGTAATAATAAGCTTAGTTGTGGAAGAAAGTGTCGAAGACAAGAACTATAGGGGTAGGCCAAGGTTAGAATATGTAAAACAGATTGCCTCGGATGTAGGGTGTGGTAGCTATGTAGAGGTGTAACGATTAGATCAGGACAGGGAGGAATGGAGGGCTGCATCAAACCAGTCACAAGACTGAAGACTCAAACAACAACTAATTTATGTGGACAAAGAGTTATAACTATACGCATACATTTAAGACAAAGTTGGCTACATATCCTTTACTGTACGTCTTGTATTTGAATGGAATTGCAATTACATCTACAAACATTCAGGTGCACTAAGGTACACACAACGGTTATAAATGTAGCAGTTTTCACCTTGTAATTAAATGTCAATTAATATTTGTGACAATGTCAAATTGTCATGTGGGGGAGACAACCTGATTTTCATTTTGTAATCAAAGTGTTCCAATTTTTATGACACCTATTGAAATACAAAGTTGTGTCAAACAGTACATTTCATAGACCTGTGTTACAAAGGTTTATTAATTGCAGTTGTCAGGGGAATGTCAGAGTCAGGTGAACTATTATATGGTCAGATCTGACGTGATCTGAAGAGCATGTCAGACATTAAGTCCCGAATACAACAATATAATAATGACATCTGGCCTCCTAGGAGGCCGGCTACAGGACTTTCTAGTTCACGCCTGTGGGCGACCCCTTCGTCCTGATAAAGATGAAGTGATGATGAAGACGGCACTAACACCCAGTCCCCGGACCATATGAATTAACAACAGGAGATTAAAAACTCCAATGTTCCGGACGGGAATCAAACCCGGAATCATTCGGGGCCAATGCATAGCGCCCTACCCAATTTGACACGGGATCGGATACTACAACACTGAAACCGCACGGCGCACAATGACCACGATGGGGGAGCTGCAGCAAATCCAGAGGTCAGTAGTTCGAATCTCAGCTCTCACCGTAGCTGTCCTGAATGTCGGTTTTCCCTTGGGTTTTCCATACTTCCTACATGGAAATGCCGCGCTAGTACTTTCAAGTCCCAGGGCACATACCAAACCCTGACCGTAATGCAGCTACACAAACCACTGCTGTCAATACTGAAACTCAGATTTTCAGACAAGTTCAACACACACCTATGCACACGGGGTTGATAATCAAGTTGTGCCAAGCCCCTAAAATGAATTATTAACACCAACAACAGCGCCTTATCGTATCGTACTCACTGTATGTCTGAGAGCGTATTTTAATTCCAGATGTAGTACGACCGCGGCGACTGTTGCTAATAGCCTCAAGTTAATGCAGGCCACACCACCGTACCTCAGATTAGCACAAATCCACACCTGTGAATTCCCGGACGCTTATACGCTCCAGGTACTTAGGTCTCCTAATCAATAATTGACCTATGTCGTAGGAAATCGCAGCTAATTATTCATTACTTTTTGTGGATTCCAAACTGGAGCATAGAACAAAGATTTCAACACAAATATGTAGCTAATAATAGTAGTTGTGAGAGTAAAGAACAAGCCGTTCAGAAGAGAACTCTCATATTTGACTCAGGTCAATATATATAAAATCAATGTTACGTGATAGATTACATGTATGTCCCCTATGCGTTCATATACCATTCATCCGATTGTGCGATGAAATTTGGGTGAGTTGTTGTGTGCACTTCAGGGAATGTTTCTGGCTACAGATTATTTATGTAACACAATAGAGTGAGGGACTTAGCAGGAAGCCTCATATCCCACAGCAACCCAATTGCGTAATCTGTATACTTAAGAGTTATGACACCGCAATGCAAGGTGTGACAAAGGCTTGCTGAATCATCGCGAGGTGACATGTCCTGAAATGGATGTCTCAGCACAGCCTAATGCATGAGGACCGGGGCACGAGACAGATAAAGAAAGCATGTTGTTTATACAAACCGGTGTCGATGTGATAACTGTAGTAGCGTGTGTGGACTGTATTTGTAACTGAGGCGAGGACTTGGAAGGAGGTGGTCGTGGCCCAAAGTTGGGAAGTATGAAACCACGGAAAACCACTTCTATGACAGCTACGACTTTGGGTATCGCACCTATCTGTCCTCAGGTTTCACCGTTCCAACACTCAAACCACAATATTAGATTTTTGCCAGGGCATATCAATATTCCGAAATATCACGCCAGTCCCATCAAGTGAAGTTATTGATATTCACAATAACGTAATCACTTGTGAAGAATGTGCCATATTTTACTAATAGTGGCCAAAGCATGGAGTGCACCAAGTTATTGCGGAACAGAACACTTGTGAGGTCATCAGTCGAGTAATTTTAAGATGGCGGCTGTGGAAATCATGCTAGCATTAAAATCCATAACTTATGATCCAAAGAACTAATACAGTACTCGGCATTCAGATAGTTGTATATAAGGACACTCTGTTACCAAACTGATAAATTCATGAGACTGTAACGTAGTGCCCATCATGAAAATATAAGATATTAATATTGATAATCCACTATTTATTACAGTTACAATAACTACGAAACAAAGTATGTAGTCTCAGATACCATGATTTCTATGCATAATGTACAAAAACAACGGATCCATACTGTGCCCTTATGTGACGTATGGGACGGAAAGTAGAGGCTAGCGCGACTCAAGGGTTTGAATCTAGCGCGTTGAGGCGAGGCCGGAGTCGCTACAAGATGTCAGCCTGCTATGATTTGAAGTTGGCGCTTAGCAGGAGATGCCGCCAGGAAACACTGAAGCATATATACTCGTCTTCTTATATATAAGGAAATGGATTATATCAGGGACTTGGGATATGATTTGGAGTTGTTCTCGTATTTATTACACATTTTTTTTTCGTGTAGCCTCCTGAGAGGCCGAGTGCAGGTCTTTCTAGTCGACGCCCGTGGGCGACCTGCGCGTCGGGATGAGAGATGGAATGGATGAAGATGAATGAAATTGGGCAAGGATGTGGAAGGAAGCGGCCGTGGCCTGTCAGAAGGTACTGTCCCAGCATTTGCCTGGTGTTGAAAATGGGAAACCACGGAAAACCATTTCAAGGCCAGCCGACGGTGGGGCTCGAACCCACGCATCTACCGAGTCAGCAGAGAGCTTGGCCTCATAACCTAACGCAGCGCTTTAGCCAGCGTAGCCACTACTGTCGGTTATTACACAATGATTAATTGTAGAAAATGAATCCTTCTAGCAAATTCCATCGCGGGAACCAATAGCAAGGAAGGTATCGCATTACGTAATGTGGCTACGAGAGTCGATATCTGACCTTGGTGTGGTATAAAAACCAGCTCTCCGAGTGCCAAGGCATGTTATTGTCTACATGTCGTGGTCGCGATACATGTTGACTTGTTTGTGGACGTCACGCTATTCGTCATACTGCAGAAGTGCTGTGCGGGGCTAGACCTCTATTTTTGTCATTACCACGTTACTCTGCGCGCCTGTTCCGAAACTTATTATTTTACACCAGTGCGTGGAATAGTAAAGTGTTGTTGTGCTTCACAAAGTATTCTTGTGCTTATGAAAAATCTACCTCTTATGTGATGTTGGAAACCTGGAGGTATGTGGACCAGGACTTATTATACAACCACTGACTGTATATTTTACTGTTTATGAACTTCGTCAAAGCAAATTATACTAGTGGACTGGAAACATATGTCGAACTGTGAAGTAGTCGTGATCCAAGGTGCTGTCAGAGACTTATAAAATGTTACGAACAACTTGTAAGGAATTCTGTGCTTTATATAGGCCAGTCATATTATATCACCCGGACACTTGGAATTATTAACGAAATTTTGCAGTATACTCGAAACAGTCAAATTCATAATTTATTAAAAACGGACTATACCGTCAAAATGCTGGACGTGCATAAACATATATGGACCAGCCCAGGACGACTTGATATGCGTCTGACGTTATTACCCAGCTGTTCGAATGTGATGGTCGGCTAGGACAGGCCACAGGCGGGATGAGCGAGGCGAAGATTCCATGATGGAGGACCGAGAGGCGTGCATTTTCCGTGCACGTTGCTGTGAATGAGGATACAGCAATAAGGCGAATGCTGGGGATGATCCTCTGCCACAGAACATCTAAGGTAGAAGCCTTCCGACTTATTATGTGACTCATATTTTCGAGCCATGAATTTCCTTACATTCCGTTGAACTTCCCAACACATCGTTGACTTAGTAAATTTATTTTAATTCCGTATATCATGTTAGGTGAACGCTTTAAATTCAATATTTGTAGTTGAGGTGAATACTCGAATTTATTATTTCAATATAATCTAGTAGGCTGGGATGTCTTACCCATATTTATCAAGAGGCATAGAATTATTGACACCTCAAAACATTGACACTGTTTAAAAACACACCTGCAATAATAATAATAATAATAATAATAATAAAATCTCTTTTCTTAATAATAATAATTATAATTATACATGGTGATAATGATTGAACAACGTATTCTATTGAACCATAATCATTTGCTAGGTTCCTTATTGAAATGGTAATGATCTTCCATAAACAATAATGATATTTGTTATATACAAATTGTGTAAAAGTAAGAGATCTCATGATCCTTAGGTTATTATTGGATATTATAAGTGAAGCATAATGGTTCTACTTGTATGTCGAAAGTGATGGCATTGGGAGAAGTGTGAACTCCCCTATTCACTATGGTTATTTGCTCAGTGTAGCTCAGATGTTTGAGGGTTTGTCCTCTGAGAAAATGGTAATTAATGCGGGAGTAATTATTCTGTCCCGTGATTTATATTAATTTCTTCAGATGTTTAAATATGTCTATCCAATAACATAAAAATACAAATCCATGGACTTTATAATGATCATCAAATGTATCTAGAAAATATAATGACGTCATGTCAAAAGGTTATTGCCTATTTCTGTGATGACTGATTATGAAGAGTGTTACAGTGTTATTTATCCACTAAATCTAGTGTTGAGTTATAGAAAGTACAGTCAGGTGTTATGGATGGCATTAGGAAGTGCATAAAAGTTATTATTATTATTATTATTATTATTATTATTATTATTATTATTCTCTAATTTACTATTCATCAAAAACGCGTGTGCATCTAATCACTGGTAGTGTCAAGTGTTAGGCCCAGGATAATTTTGATATGCCAATTAGTGCCATTCCCAAAAATCAATTTTGGATCTTCGAATTAATCATAATTACGTCATAATAATAATAATAAACATCGAACTGTGTGTGAAACTACTTCTAACTTATTAAAAATGTAAATATTAGAATAGGGAAATCATAGGCAGCATCTATCAATGCTGATGTATATTTTCATGTCGTTACATGATTGTGCAATCTAGCCTGTGTAGAGTAAACAGTATTGTTGTTCATCGTCTACCATAGTCCACCAATGAACTATATCAAGAACAGACTATGTTTCAGTTAGTGATGCGCACATTCACGAGCCCCATTGCTAGCACCGCTGTGCATTGATTCCCTAAGCACAGGGCAGTTATTATTTGGATTATCGTGTCTTTCATGTGTTGCTGGATGGAAGTGCTTTTTTATATAATAAATTTGGTGAATTGATTTTATCTTATGCGTGTGTTCTCACTTCTAGTTTGTGTTGTCTCTTGTTCCTTTATCATTTACGGGGAGCATGAGGGCGGTGTGTAGTAATCTAGCAAAACTCTGGACGGCCTGAGACCTGATCTCGTGCTCGCACTGTACTTCGTACTCATGTTTCCTCGCATGTGATCGCCTGTCCATCCCAGGTGGACAGACGGGCACAATACATTCAAAATGGTAGATGGACGCACTTTTCTAATGATAGAACAAATTTCCCTTGATGCAAGGGTGAAATAACAACGACACTTACTAACTGAAACCAGACACTGTGATGTACAAATCTCAACGTTCATCACAAGAATATTCAATTATACTGCTTAAGGACTAAGAGATAACTATACCCATATATTTAAGAGAAAGTAGGCTACGTGTTCTTTAATAAACATCTCGTTTATCATTGGTTAAATGGATGTTTAGAATGTAACTTATAGAGCGTAATCACCTCGTGGTGTAATGCCAAGAATTCTTGGCTGTGACCCTGGAGGTCTGGGTTCGATTCCCAGCTCTACCAAGAAATTTAATTCTGGTCCGAGGTCTGGGGCGGGGTTTACTCAGCCCCGTGAGGCAGATCTGTGGCGGATTTCATTCCCATCTCAGCCATACTGGAAGTGGTTTTGCATGGTTTCCCACTTCCAATCCAGGCAAATGCCGGGATGGTTCCTAACTTAAGGCCATAACCACTTCCTTCCTTATTATTATAAATGCATATACCGTACTACTACATGCACTACAATAACAAAGGTTATCAGATAAATTATGCTTTTATTTATTTATATATTTATTTATTTATTAATTTATTCATGTATTTGTTTATTTATTTATACACTGTATACGGTATATACAAACCAAGGTGCACAGAGGTAATTGAGCACGATGTTCAAGCCCATCAAATTAAACAACGAAGACAGAATGTACAGATGGAGAGATCATGCAAATTCTGGGATAGTGCCCAACTTACTGCCACGATCACTTTCTTCTCAGCCCTAACCTGAGTTACAAATAGACCCATTTCTACCGAAACCACAGTTACACTGGTTATCAGAAATATTCTACAATCGTCCGAGTGTGAAGAACTAGATGTCCAAGCCCGTACTCAAAAACAGATTGATTTTCGTCTGCACTTACGCACGTCCGTGAGTTTGTGTAAGAGCCACTAATAATTTCAGATCGGTAGGGATGATCTGAAAAAGGTGTATTTAAGCTTTAGCTTTGAGGGCCCAGATCGTTTATTTTTGTTTCATTACGACCATCAATCGTGCATGGCAGTGAGGCAGTGAGGAGAAATTTCTCGTGTCTTTTAAATATAACACAGAGCACATATTTACTTTCACTTGTTAACATGTTTAACGAGACAGTTACACGAATATCTAACTTGCATGCATAACTCGTGTTCTACGGTACAGTTCAAAGGGAAAATATTGTGTACTGAACCACTAGCATAACGTAATATTTAGTTTCCGCAAATATTATACTGTACATGGCAAGCAAACGAATTTCCCAGTTATAAATCACTGTAATATGTTGCGAAATCATCCAATTTAACTAGAAATGCGTATAATGAACCAGATCTATAGTCGGGTATTCTATAGCCTACATTCCATAAATGAACGTTCGTTTCAAAGAAGAAAATTCTCTCATTCGTGAGCTACTGAACAATTAACGTTGGTATTCACACCGACTGGCGACGGTGGTCGACAGCACTAACGCGCTAGCCAGTGCCTCGCTTGCATCGGGAGAGCGTGGGCTCGAATCCCACCTCGGCTGACCTGAAACTGCTTTTCATGGTTACCGATTTTCACTACGAGGCAAATGCCAGAGCGGTTCCTTTCAACAGGTCCCTTTCCGACTCCCTTTTAAAAGCCCTGCCACGGTAAAGGAATAATCCATCGCAGAGTCCATGGGTGAAGCTGAGCTTGGAAGATGAGTGTTTTTTTAAATCATACTGAACTAGATATTCTGCCAAACATTTCTTCGTCGTAGCATTCATTCATTACTGAATGTTCGTAGAGCTGAATAATGAATTGCTAATAACCCTTATCATATTTGGTACATATCTACTGACTATGCTATGAGTTAAATATTCTTGTACACCTGCTGATTTCTAACCAATAGTTTATAAAATTCAAGAGACTAACCGAAATGAGGTTTCAATCAATGAGCTCAAACTATGATTCAATTGTTATGTGGATACATGAATATTTCGCTCTAGTTAGGGCAAACGAGTATGAGTCAAAAGAATACTAAAACAAAGATATGAAGATTCTCTACCAAACAATTGCATAACCTCAGCTTTGCTCCTACAGTCAGATTATTCAGAATCGATTTATACCCTTTTGCACAAACAAAGTTGTAATCATTCCCTACCAATCAATTGCATCTCAGTTTTGGTATTCTGTTGGCTTATACCTTGTTGCCTTAAGGAGAGATTTATTGCAGTGCCTCTTTGTTCATGTAGCGCGTGCTAATTACTGTTGGAAACTGAGAAGATACAAATCCAGATGAACCTTATTCAGGGGGGGGGGGGGGGACTGAGAGAGTTTCCGTACTGGATGATTGGATGTTCATATAGTGATTTCTCCAGCTTGTAATCTATTGAGCCTATTGGCGTATCCATGTATTAGACCATCTCTACTGTACAATTGGGATACCCTGTTACCTGCAGTAGCAGTTAGTGTACTTATAGCCTACGAGCGTGCTCATTTCTAAATATTATTTGTTTTAACTTTCAATATATTGAAATGATCACAACATAATTTAATGCAATAAAACGTAGAATGGTGTAAATATTCTGGTGCACAAACATGTAGGGTGCAGGTGAAAGAGATTTTACTCTATGAAATTATTGCTCCAACTGACCTTTTGCATGGATAGCTTGGTATTGAAGTGATAGTGTTCATAATGAAAGTAAATCCAATATTGTGGGCTGATGAATCCTGTATGCATTAACAATGATGTTAGGTATATTTTCTATTGAAGGATTCTAACCCATCCTCCATTGATGGATTGTCTCAACCCATACTCCATTGATGGATTGTCCTAACCCATTCTCTATTGATGGATTGTCTTAACCCATCGTCTATTCATGATATCAACGGCAGCATTACTGTAATGAATTGATGCATAATTCTCTTGTGGACAGTTCAGGAATTGCTGACAGGGTTGGGGTGATTCTTCACAGAATACATTTGTATTTGTGTACATTTGCAGGCTAAATTTACTGCAATTTATTGTTTGAGAGTTCATATTGGGAGGCATATTAATGCATAGTCAATGGGTTTTTGATTCAATTTGCTAAAAATAATATAGTCTAACACACACAAAATCTATACTAATATAATGAAGCTGAAGAGTTTGTGTGTTTGTGTGTTTGTGTGTTTATGTGTTTAAACGCGCTAATCTCACCGACCTGAACCACATTTTGTATACTTACCCTTTGGAAACCTGCGGGTGACACTATCCACTTTATATTTTGGACAGACCACTCTATTCCCTGCATTTAGGCACTTTATCACAAATCTACACCGTTTCTCCTAATTCCACCAAATTTCACATACACTTTGAAACCCTGCTGGTAACACTGTCCACTTAATATTTTGGACAACGCTCTCCATTCCCTACATTTAGAATAACAGACACAATTAACTTGAAATCCACGTAATAAGGCCTTAGAACCATTCATGTCCGTAGTAGTGTAACTGTAAGAGTATTTTAATAAGTCTATTGTTGACGGGCAGTTCGGGCTGCATCACGTCTCCCCTACCAGTATTCTGGTGCAGAATTGCGAAATAGTTGCATCTTGCGCTGTTTATAAATTGCTGTCACGGGAAGTAATTAGTGCAAAAAGATTTATTATGCCCCTTAAAACAGTTAACATCATGAAAATATTATGTCACTGTATACAGTAATTGCAATGGTGTTGGTGCAGTACATTGAATTTACCAGCTACAATAAGCGTTGCTGCTTTCAAATTTACCCTCATTTATTCCGAACCATATCGTTGAGCGCCATGTGGCGAAAAATGAAACTATTTGCACCTCAGTAGCTCGCGACAGCCGAAGTTTTCCAAAGTGTTCTGATTATTTTCCTACGGCGCTATGCGACAAAAGACCACACCATTGGTCTCTACATTTCTAACAGCCAATGAGATATTGGCCCTAGGCAGTGTCTTTTATTTCACTTACTCCTCTTTCTGATCATTTTTTTAAAATGTGTTTGTAAATTACACGTGTCAGTGCTGTAGTTAGTAAATAGATGTTTCCCTATTCATAATTATCATTATTATCATTACGGGAAAATGACCTGAATGTTACGTCCATTATACTTCACCACTTATCACCCCCACTACAACCACCACCACCACCAACACCACCACCACCACCACAAAACGTTATATTTTTAAAATATTTGTTTCTGTTAGTTTGAGTATCATGTGCCAGTTCTGCAGTAGTAGGCTATTCATTATCATCCATAAAACAAATAAATCCACCGGGCGAAACCGGCACTACTGCTAGTATTATATATGAAGGAAAGGTTTGAGGCAGATCAGACCTGTTCAATGCCTGTAAATATATGGATCATTTATTATCAGAACTATTCGTTTCTTTTTGTGGTCTTATCCTCATATTGTATTCAACTTCCTCATGTACATGTAAATTACCTTTCTGTACTACACAAGCGTTCCACTCATCCATACGCTCTCCTTTAACCCAGGAATCTCTAATGCTTAATTGACCTAATTACTTCCTGGTCTCAAACTTCTCTAGCGCAATACTCTGCTCACCGTGAATATTTAAAAGGTCACACGACTAACAATACCAACTTTGGAATCAAAGGGGAGCTATTAAGGACGGGCATGAACTAAATTCCAGTACGTGAACTTGTTGGAAACTTTTGGTCTGCTCATATGAGATGAAGCAACAGGTATCTGTGAGTGGAGAGAATTGTGTATAAAATATATTGAGTACGTTGCGGAACGTTGTGTAATAGTTACTTACCTACTGACCAACTTATTTACTTACCTGTGACTGACTTATTTACTTACCTACTTACTTACTTCCTTACTGTTGCAATTAGGGACCACTATTATAGAAAAATACAATCAACTCAGCTCGTCCTACCCAATTTACCCTGACTGAGAAATTGAGTGCGGCTTGCCTTTAATTTAATTATACACCAACTCCACGCAAATGCTAGAATGCTATCCTATTTCAAGTCCCAGATCATACGCCAAAATTCAATTAAGCTTTTTTCACAATACTTTATTCTTGCAAAGAGGCATCATAACATTGGTGTTTCACTTGGCAATGAAACGCATTCGGGAAGAAGATAAGTCGAATAGGGATACAAGTCCAAAATTATATCCTTAGAAGCTTCGAGAGGGATGCAGAAATGTAAGAATGTGCCAGACTTGCATGCAGATCACCTGACTGTTGATCGCTACCCGCACATGTTGTCAGAATTCCCAATTAACCATATAATGCAAGGATCGTTAGATACACCATTATTGATAGTGATTTCGAATCCTCAAAATAATATTTTATTTCCCTTTCAACTGGATAATCATTAAAAGACTTGAAACCCCTTCCCTTCGAGCATCCTGGTTGCCAGTCGTTTGACTATTCAAACAAGGTTATGTAATCAAGCTACAGTACTTGTAATATATAGCCGCGTATATGTTGTTATTGTTGTTGTTGTTGTTGTTAGAGTTTTCAGTATGTTGTCTGGTGAGAAGCAGCCCCCCATGCCTCTCTAACCTGAGCTAACCGTTTCAAATTTACATAGCTCTTGGTCCACCCCTACAGTTCTGCCCTTATTTCCATAACTGTGTTTGCTATTCTTGGGTGTCTTAGTATGTGTCTTACCAACCTATCTCTTCTCTTCGTTAACAGTCACCAGAAACATCTCATCTCGCCCACTCGTCTTAATACCTCTTCATTTATTACTCTATCTACCTATCTTATTTTCATCATTCTCCTGTAACACCACATTTCAAATGCTTCCATTCTCCTCTTTTCTTTTGCGCCAGCAGTCAAAGTTTCACTTCCATACAGTGCCACACTCCAGACAAAGGCTTTCAAAAGTGACTTCCTAAAACCAAAATCTATTTTTGATGTCAAAAAATAAATATTCTGTATAAATACTTTCCTTTCCTGAGCCAACCTACTTTTATATCCTCATTGCTTCGTCCATCACTGGTTATTTTACTTCATATGTAGCAAAAGTCTCCTACTTCATTTAGCTTTTCACCTGCCAATTTGACGTGAATAGAGGTTTATGATTTCTTTCGCCTACATTTCATTCTTTTGTTTGGCATTTATTGATTTTCATCATGAATTCTTTCTTCAAGACGAGTCTATACTATTTTAAAATTCATTCAAATCGGGTAAGATGACGATGTCATCAGCAAATTTTAGAGTTGAGATTATTTCTCCTTGAATCTTTACTCCGACTTAAATTATTATCTAATTTCCTTCATTGCTTGCTCAATGTATAGATTGATAAGTACGGATGATAAGTTGCAGCCTTGCATTACTGTACACCTTTCTGAATACCAGCTCGTTTCTCATGTCGTGCGGCTCGAATACCAACGCGTCTCTAAAAGCCGCAGTTATTAAAAGGGACGAAAAACCAATAACATTATTACTATCGAATACATGCCGGCTGGTTTCTGTATAGATTGAAGATCACCCTTCTATCCCTGTACATAATTCCAATCCCTTTCAATATGTCAAACAACTTACTTCAATTGCCGTTATCTAATGCCCTTTCTAAGTCTACAAATGACTTAAACGTTCTCGTCTTTTACTTTACTTTGCCTTACAGTAAGACTTACTTTAGCTTCCCTTGTTCCAAACTTTCTCCTGAAACCAAATTGGACTTCACCCAACATTCAATATAAATATAGAACAAACTCACGTAAAGTACTGCAGATTCAACTTAAGATGACGTTCGCACTGCTCTCAGTGCTTTCAGGTGTGCGATGCAGGAGTCTAACCTCATTGTGTTCGTTATATTTTCTAAAACAAAAGACAACCAAGTAATATGCGCAAGCCACTTTCCCCTTGAGGTATTAATAATTCCCTGGAATTATGCAATCTTTTTTACTTCCTGCATTCTAAATAACAAATTATACACGTCAATGAAATAGGTCACGTTAGAGCGATTTAGAATTTTGGGCTTGGTTGTGCTTTGAGTACAATTCCGAACCTAAGTCCTAAATAATGCACGGTTAACTCACACGAAAACATGAATCACAAAAATTCTAGGTTACCTGCCGACATTCTCACGTAGCAAAGCAAGGAAGAAAGATCATAGTTTTACGTGACCATTACTCTAACGATCATAAGCCATGGGACTACTGGACGTGACAGCTCAACTTGAAAATCTCACATGCGTTAATCGGGAATCTAACCTTGTCCGCCTTAGTGGGAATCAAGCTGCTTGGCCGCTGTTTCATCACGCCCCTCTACAACGAAGCGTACAGTAGTGACGAACACCTTCGACCTAGTTTCTGAAATTGTATATCTAGAAAGGAATGTATTATTAAGAACAGTAAAAATAACTAGGCCTACTGTAGAATATGGTGTTTGAAGCCATTTTCAGTGTTGCCTTAGTAAACGAAGCTTAATTTGGGTTAATGGGAAAAAGCCATCCCAATTTAGTTACAATCATGTTGACCTACTGAAAAATATTAAACTTTGTTTAAAAATAACTACTTTCAACAAAGGGATCATTCCAGTTTATCGAATCATGATCACCCAATCATTACGTAATTTAAAGTGATTTTTTTCCCTCGTATGGCGTATGTAATGAGGATTAAGTGAGTGACTGACAAGTGAGTTAAACTGTGAACGCTCATTGGCTGCCGGTAGCACAAACGTTTCACAGATGATCCAAACACACTTTAGTTACTTCTCCACCACAACTTACTGTGTTGCAGCGAACATTTCTTCCATGTGTTTGAAGAAATGTATCCTTCTCCTAGTGTAGCAGATAGCATTCCCGACTGTCACCCAGGATAACCGGTTTCGCCCAAGAAATTTAATTCAGGTCTGAGAGCTGGAACGGGGTTCACTCCGCCTCGTGAAGCAATACTAAGCAGAGGTGGGTTCAATTCCCATCTCAGCAATCAAGGATGTGGTTTTCCGTGGCTTCCCACTTCATATCCAGGCAAATACCTGGATGGTTCTCAACTTAAGGCCACGGCCACCTCTTTCCCAATCCTCACTTGAGTTAAAATACACACAGCACACAGGTTATCAGCCGAATTCTACACCCCCCAAGTACACGTGGCTAAATGACTACGATCTCGCAAAGCCCAGAAATGTATTAACAACAACAATCCTTTGAAGAAACTGTAACGCGTTTGTTGAATGCATCGAAAACTCAAACTTCCTTTACTCTGCAGTAGCACATTTCGGCTACACAAACGTAAACCCCTAGGTGCAGCATAGTATGCAGTGAACCCTCATACCTCACGAAAACTGTACGTTGTCGTGTTGGAAGCCATCATTCAGTGTTGTCTTAGTAAATTACATTTTAAAAGCTTTTCAGTCGATAAACGCGTTTGTACCCAATTTGTAATGGGTATTATTCCCTAAACCTGAAACAAAAAAACATGAGATTAGTTTTGGACTATTGGTGCAGCAGAAAAGAGGAGAATTGAAGCGTTTGAAATGTGGTGTTACAGGAGAATGACGAAGATCAGATGGGTAGATAGGGTTACAAACGAAGTGGTATTAAGACGAGTGGGAGAGGAGAGAAGTTTCTGGCGACTGCTAATGAAGAGAAGAGATAGGTTGGTAGGACACATACTAAGACACCCAGGAATAGCAAGCTTAGTTATGGAAGGAAGAGTCGAGGACAAGAACTGTAGGGGTAGACCAAGGTTAGAGTATGTTAAACAGATTGCCTCGGATGTAGGGTGTGGTAGCTATGTAGATATGAAACGATTAGCTCAGGACAGGGAGGGATGGAGGGCTGCATCAAACGAGTCAAAAGACTGAAGACTCAAACAACAACAGTACACGTGGATGACCCGTTTGGATCTTCAAGCGATTACCATAGGATCCTTTAAACTCAGGCTATTAAATCTATGTCTACGAAAATGAAGGTTAAGACAAACAACTTCCGAATTTTAAAACGTAAATAACGCAGCAACGAAATACGACATTCGCAAATTTATTGCGCAGTTTGAAATATGTTATCTCATTATGGTGTTTGAAGCCATTTTCAGTGTTGCCTTAATAAACTACAGTTTGATGCTTTTCAGTCGATTATCACGATTGTACCCAAATTAGATGCGTTATTCCCTCATCCTGAAAACAATTACATGTATTTATTAATCTTGTGTAATTCAGTCATAATTGCAATATTCTCTGCTTGTCCGAGCTTGTTCATCTTATCCTTTTCCAAATTGGTACACAGTAATTCATTTCTGACGTAGGCGATGTAGTGCGCCAAGACAGGATATGTGAGTAAAGAGTAATCTGGCACTTTTCAGGTCAGAGTGACAGAGTATATTGAGCCGTTCATGCAATGACGGGAGTCTTGTGTCTACGGTAGAAGAGAGACTGGGAGATCGACTATTATTCCTGAGTGTGTAGAACACTTTCATGAAATTGATCACATAAAATTATTTTTTCTCTGTATTTGGCTGTATAGTATTGCATTTATTTCTGTTCTTCTTTCTGTAGTATGTGTGGTGTGTGATGGACTTGTGTGACATTCTTCGTTATTGCGGTGTTTTAGGATGAGATTGAACTATAGTTACGAGTACTCAGGTGTAAGGTTGAGATAGTTTCACAGGAAATCATCTCATTCTTTTCTGTGGTGTAATTTGCAAAATTCATATCAAACTTCAGTCAAAAAAGCCTTTATCCGTGCAGGAATTAAAACCTTAGATATTTGAATATGGAGCAGCTTTAACACTCCTCAACGTGAAGTGTAAATAAACACGCTGAGCTACGGATGTGAGGACTTGTGGTTTACACATTTAAAGGCAGTGTTTTCCTTAGGAAGGAAAAGAAGCACAGCCACTTTTCTCGTGGAGGGGCAATATTTTTCCCTGGCTAATGGGTCCAGTTAGCTTTTTCAATATGTAAAATCAGTTCCTACAAAACAGGGGAGACTAAATAAATGGGATATTTAATTGAACGATACTTTATCACCGCTCAATTAAATGTCATAACTCAACATTCACTGCAATTCCCAGGTCGTATTTCCTATTGACAAGTGCATTGAATTCGTGACTTATGTACTGTCCTTTCGACGATATTTTTCATGGCACTGATGCATTACCAATTCATTTCCGGATGGTACTAGAATTGGCACTCCACCGGACGGTGTAGCAGGAAGGAGGCGCAAAGCTCAGCAATATGTTCAGGCAGTTCAAAGACTCATATTGCCCTATTTTCTCAGTACACAGGGTTGTCTAATAGGGTCTAAAAAGAAGTTTGAAATAACCCATAGTTTACAGATAACCCGCTAGGTGTAATGCAATCGTTCAAATGCGAATGAATGTGGCAAACACTCATACATGCAAGTAAAGCTCGGCAAGTTCAAGTGAAGCCCTGAATGAGGGCACTGCCGGTGCGAGCGAGCGAAGGAGGGTGGAGGGAGAGCACGTGGTGGGTGGGGAAAGAGAGTGACACGGTTGGTAAATCATCCTCGTGTGCGCGCTACCCAGCACCAGTTGGTTTCTGTGCAGTCACGCCTTTCGCGTGCAGCAAATAGCAGTAGATCTAGCATCATGACGACGGAAGGAACAAGGGGAAGTTAAGTATATTTCGCATATTTTCTGGGGCTTCAGATGAACTTGTCGCGCTGTAACACGTACTATATTTTAATGAAGTAAGTTCACACTTAATGAGGGTTGCATCTTTGATTGTTAGACTTTCTGACGGCCTGAGAAATATATCTTAAGAAGGCTACTGCATACTTATTGAATAATCAGGGTTTTTCACTCCTTTCACTGAAATATTAACTGCACACCGTAAAAGGAAGGAAGGAGGAAGGAAATGACCGTTAATCACGTGATCATGAGCAACGGGATCTCCTTTTTACGTGGAATCTGAACCACGGAACATGGCATTTCACTTTGCAAATCTCACAAGCATTGACTGAGAATTGAACCCTCTCCGCCGTGATGAGAGGCAAGCAACTTGACCGCTGCGCCATCACGCCTGCACCGTAAAGGTGGTTAATGCATGATAGACTTTCGAAAGTGAAATGTCAATTCCTGTGGTTCAGATTTTACGCAGGAAGGAGGTCCCGTAGCTCATGATCGTGAGATTAACAGTCATTAAATACAAAGGATACTTTTTTTTAATTCACTTGAGGATCTTGGGACGATTTCATCATCATTCCCGTGTATTTGGGTGTGTGAAATAATATGCAGTATGTATACAAACTTAGGATTATGGGCTGAAAATAATATTTCATGAAACAGTAGAATTGTGTAACCGTATTATTATTATTATTATTATTATTATTATTATTATCATTATTACGTTCAAAAAGATAAGAATAAATCTTCCTACTGATGCTTAATAATGCGCGTATGTTTGGCAGTAGCATCATTAGCAGCTTGGTGGGGACGGACCGCCATAAGTGTCATAGATTGATTTATACTAGCAAAGAAGCAACAAAACATTAAAAGCATGTTAATCTGGATTAATTATTTCACATACATTTCTCTGCATCAGTAAGATGACCTCCTCGTTGCGTAGTGGCTAGCATTATTGGCTGTCACCACGGAGGCCTGGGTTCGATTCCCGGCTCCGCAAAGTAATGTAATTCTCGTCTAAGGGCTGGAACGGGGTAAAATCAGCCTTGTGAAGCAACACTGAGAAGAGGTAGGTTCTATTCCTACCTCAGCCATCCTGGAAGTGGTATTGCATGGTTTCTCATTTCTACTCCCGGAAAATGCCGGGTGGTGCCTAACGTAAGGCCACGGCCACTTCCTACCCAAATCTTTGCTCAATTACTAATGCACACACTAGTAAAGGTATCACAGTGACACGGATTTTCAGACTAATTCTACACACGCTCTACTACACGGGGGTACAAGACCTCGATGTAACAAAGCCCCTAAGAGACTCATCATCAACAACAACAACAACGTATTAGTAAGTGAAATCCTATGTCTGGTTCAATAATTTCTTTAGTGTTGATAAATTAGTTAATTTAGCAACGCTTTTTAAAGCCAGAATATTACAAAGATAGGGATTTTCGGTTACAATAAAATCTAATGAAATATTCTTGGATTTTTAACCTTATAGGTATGAGTATTGCTAGATTTTCTTTAGTATTTATATAGTAGTATACAGTTTATATTTCACCTGCAGTTATCGCGATGCCAAAATGTTTTGTTTCTGATGGATCACAGGTAATGTATGTGTTTACTGGAGAGTGTGAGATTGCGCTATCAACTGGTCTTGAATGCTGGGGAACGAGTTGCACCGAGCTCAGCCGTGTGGTACCTTGTGGACCATGGACACCTGTAGCCAGTTTTGAAGACTGGTCTAGGATACATAAGAATTCAGCTACACAATGTAACAGGAACAGAGGTATATCTAGGAGACCGTCGTTACTCTTGATATCTGGGCACAGAAGACCACAGTGTAAACTCATAATTGAAGATCACATATGTATCTCGTTTATTCACATAGACTGGACTGAACAGTGTTAAGTGGAGAGTCTATAATGAAAATGAATGAGGAAATTAATGCTAATGGACATGCGACTTTCATGTGACTCTTTTTTTTACCAACCTATTTATATTATAAAATGGTAAAATTAATAAAATAGCAATGGATATAACAAGAGCAATTACATTGAAGCAATTTGGCTACTGTCGTTATACTGTAGTTCTATCGCCTACAAACTTGTGGATATGAATGTTGTGAGGAATGCAATACTAATCTTTGTATGCAGTAGGCTAGCCTCGCTGTTCTAGCATATCAATTCCTCTTG
Source organism: Meconema thalassinum (assembly GCA_946902985.2). NCBI lineage: Eukaryota > Metazoa > Arthropoda > Insecta > Orthoptera > Tettigoniidae > Meconema > Meconema thalassinum. The sequence continues at coordinate 1,097,003,115 of OX336389.2, read as the reverse complement.
GTTTGGATTTGCTCCAATCTCACTTAGTATTAGCCAGAATGTTTTGGAAGAATTTATTAACATTTATGTTGTTTTAAGTCCTATAGTGTTACTGCTAGGGTTGTATTTTTTTAATGTTTAAACAGCTAATAGACCCAGGCCATAGCTTACAGTCAATTGTAATAGATATGAGTTACAACAATGGTTAACTAATGAATCAAAATATTCACTAATGAGTGAGTGAATTAATCTTGGATTAATATATATGTTATTCACTTCATGATAAACCTGATACGTAGCCACAGGTAATATCAGTTCAGACGCTTGTTCAATAGGGATTTATGTTAGCTCACCTATTGAGAGCACACATATCGGAAGGCAAATATCATTACATGCCCTGTACATACCTCTAACTAGAGCAGGCTTGAGGTTTGTGCACTATTTGCTAACTCGCAATCCTAACAATGAAGACCTATGACCTGGATCGTAACTTGATAAGAGCTGAGTTCGTTGTGGACTTATCTAGTTATAATCTCTTTCATTTCTGACAGCAAATCAAACAAGCGACATGGTCACAGTCACGAGTGTTGACGAGAGCGACCACGCGACATCAAACTTCAATTAAAACAAAGAGCTGCTAATCAATAAACCAACATGACAAACAATTGAACAAACATACCTCCGAGGATAACGCGTTCATGCTTCAGCTTCTATCGCGGATAAATCAAATCAAATTAACGAATTTCAAATAAGAGAGGAATATAAATTATGTATCACACTAACACTGCCTAATCATCAATCCCACGAACACTGTGTTCAGCCTATGATTGGGTGTATTTCTCAATGGGGTTTGTCGGACTTCGGCTAGAATTTAGCCTGTGTTAGTTAAAAGCTCTAATACTGTATACGAGGCACGTCCAGAAAGTAAGTTCCGTTTGGTAATAAAATTAAATTGTGTACAGATAGGCTACAAAAAAATATTTATTGCACAACATTCTACACCTCCTAAACTACTTTTCCACATAACTGCCGAACTTTTGCAGGCATTTGTCATAGCGTGGCACAAGTTTTTGGATACCTTCTTCATAGAAGTTTGCCGCCGACCCGTAAACGAGAGTGAAGACTCCCCTGTAAGATATCCTACTGTTTGGCCACCACTGTTAGGCAATTTGCGTGCTTACCAGGAGAACTGCGTATGTTTAGGAGTTCTCCTGAACCCATGAGCAATTTGCCTAACAGCTGTGGCCAAAGGGTAGGATATCTTACAGGGGAGTCTTCACTCTCGTTACGGGTCGGCGGCAAACTTCTATGAAGAAGGTATCCAACAACTTGTGCCACGTTATGACAAATGCCTGAAAAAGTTCGGCAGTTACGTGGAAAAGTAGTTTAAGAGGTGTAGAATGTTGTGCAATAAATATTCTTTCTGTATCTGTACACAATTTAATTTTATTACCAAACGGAACTTACTTTCTGGACGTGCCTCGTATTACACGTCGTTATACTGCATCTTCGCTGCAACTCCCATATAATTCTCGCCAATTTGCCGATCTATTTGGCATTAACATAGACTAGGTAGGTTCGATTGGCAGCACCCTACGGCGTAGCTGAGCGCTTTGAATCGCGCAACACGACCGTAACGGAGCGTTGCAGCAAGTCCAGAGATTGGAGTTTGAATCTCAACGCTGACAGCAGGTATCTAGGGTGTGATTTTCTCCGTTCTTTTCCATGCTCCCTCCAAGCCAATACTGGAATCTATATTTTTAAAACACTCAGGTGATGTTTGTTACCTCGAGATTGAGAGAACGGCTGAACCGGTTGCCTTCGTAAAGCACTCTGACACGAAAGCCCTTGGCCCATACATTTTCAGAGTGTCCATAAAAGAAAATCATATGTTACCGTATATTTTTAAATAAATATAGAAAAATGCAAAATTCTTGGCACTCGCACAATGTTCATGATGTTTCCACGATATATATACTATATATGAATAGGATTACAAAATAAGGTAAATGTTGAAGAGCTTAAATTGACAGTTGAGTGTGTATGTTGTTTATATAACTTGATATTTTGCTACCTTTCGATTGGTTTGGTGGCTCTGGCGGTTACATTTCAGACTTTGAATTATATTATGCATCGTCGAAGGAGTTGAAATACCACCTCAGATATGGTTTTATTTTTTCGTATTCTTCTTTCTTGCTATTGGTATTCCATTGTCAGAACATATTTTACTTTTATCCTTCCCGTAAAGTAACTAATTCACCGCGGTTTAAGTTGCCATATAATTTTAAATTATTAAAGAAAAATGTTGTATTCCAGGCATTCGCGCGTGCGCACAATCGATTTCGCCTTGAGAGAACATACTTCAATTCCAGGGCTTGGACATCGTGGCAACTCAGCCCCGTGTACTTTGGTGTGTGGGTAAAAATTGTATCTGATAATCTGTGTTATTGTGGTGGCTGCATTCATGTGTTTATTTGTTGTAAGGTGGGGATGGGGAAGGAGACGCCCGAGGTCTAAAGTTAGGACCCATCCCGGTAATTGTCTGGAGTGGAAGTGGGAAATTATGGAAAACCCCATCCAAGATGGTTGAGATGGTTGAGAATGGAATTGATCCCAGCTCCCCTTAATTTTACCTCTCGAGGCTGAGTGCACACCGTTCCAGCACTCAGTCCATAATTAAATTTCTTGGCAGAGCAGAGAATCGAACCCAGGTCCCGAACCTCCAGGGCGATAGCCAAGAATGTAGACTTAAGAGTGGGCTTCCCTTTGTTAATACAATATACTTTTGACATGCACGGGGCATATAATTCTAAACTGCCTCCATTAAGGTGGCTGGCGAAGTGAGTCTATGCTCAATCCAGTAATTCATTCATTCATTCATTTATTTGCAATTGGGGGTGTGTCCCCCGGTGGAAAATTGGATATACATAACAAATAAATAATTGTACATAACAATTCACTAACAATTAAACTGGAGTATTTACACAAATAGTCAGTCGTATCTTAAACACACCTATATGTTTGGGAAAAGGCTCTAAGACGGCGGCAGGTAGAGAGTTCCAATTATCAATGGCACGGTTTACGAAAGAATATTTACCATAATTTGTTCGCTGTGGTCGGCCCTTGACTTTGAAAGGGTGATCGCTCCTACCCATGTAAGCAGGCTTTTCCATACGTTTGCTAAGCTCACCCCATGCTGGTTGATTTGTATACGCGTTGTACATAGCGCAGAGTCTAGATTTCATCCTCCTAGCCTCAAGTGATTCCCACCCAAGTTTATTAACATACGGCTCACACTGCTCCTGGGATTAAAGTCACTGAGCACAAATCTAGCGGCCTTTCTTTGTACCATTTCCAACTCATTTATGAGCCCTACTTGATATGGATCCCAAACCGCCGAGGCGTATTCCAGAATAGGTCTTACAAGCGACAAATATCCTAATTCTTTAGCAGAGGTACTACTTCCTTTTAACACCCTCATTACAAAGTGCAGGGATTTGTAAGCTTTAGAAACTACACATCCTATATGACTACTCCATTTCATATCATTTCTTACGTGAACGCCCAAATATTTGCAAGAATCTTCTCCTACAAGTATTTCCGAGCCAATGTTATATTGAAAATCTTGCCTTCGCACTTTCCCTATTTTTATTAGACTACATTTTCTTGTGTTTATTTTCATTTTATTTTCAATCGCCCACTTATAGACCAGGTTCAGGTCATCTTGAAGTACTGCATTGTCCTGTGAGTCATGTATCTTTCGATATATTACACAATCGTCCGCAAACAATCGACAGTCACTGAGAATCCCATTTGGTAAGTCATTTATAAACGCCAAAAATAACAAATCTCCGATTACGCTGCCCTGAGGGATACCCGACGTTCCGGTAATTTCATCCGAGAGTCGGCCTTCAACTTTCACTTTCTGGGAACGACCCGTCAAAAATTCTTGGATCCATAAAATTACTCTTCTATCAATCTTCGTCGAAGCTAATTTATGGAGTAGCATGTCATGCGGCACGACATCAAATGCCTTCGCAAAATCTATAACTACGGCGTCGACTGAAACTCCATCGTCTAACGATTCGCTAATATCTTGAAAAAGTGATAGCATCTGACTTTCGCATGAGTAACCTTTCCGAAATCCATGTTGCCTATCATTAAACCATGATAATGTTTCCCACTGTTCCCTCAAGTAGTCGCAAATGAGATGCTCCATCTGTTTACAGACGATGGACGTAAGACTAACCAGCCTGTAGTTGCCCAATTCAAGTCTGCTCCCTCCCTTAAATATTGGGACAACCGTAGCTCTTTTCCAGTCATCCGGGATTTGCGCATTGTTTATGGACACATTAAACATCACCTCTAAGTATCGTGCCACGGCCGTACCTCCTAGTTTAAGTACTTCACTAACAATATTATCAGGACCCTTCGATATATTGTAACGTAATTTTTGTATTAGCTTTACAATTGCTGACTGGTTTATTTGGAGAAGTGGAGCCCCTGATTCACCGTTAAGGTCCAACACACAGCTATTGGATTTATTGAACACACTACCATAAAAGACATTTAATTCATTAGCAATGGCTTGCTTCCCAGTAATTAATTTACCGTCACCGGACATTATCATCGCCAAATTATTTGAATTTCCCTTTCTTCTCCTAACATAACTGTAATTTTTTTTCCACCCATCGCCTCCCGAACCAAGTAAACCTTGCATATAATTGTCATGAGCAGCCCTTTTTTTTAAGACGAGCTCTCTTGATAATGACTTAAATTTCAACATATATTTGTCACTATCATGTCTTTTATTGTATAATTTCCTAATTTTCCGTTTAAGACTCCTGATTTCCCGTGTGTAATACTCAGGATCTGGGTTTTGTTTCAGTAATTTAAATGGAACAAATTTATCAACAGCGCTATTTAAAATTTTTAAATAGTTAGTCCACAGGATATTAATGTGATTTCCTTCCGATGCCCATCCTACAAATAGCTCATTCAAATACCCCTGAAATTTGCCCTGATCCGCCCTGCGATACTGGAATATGATCTTATTTGCTACATCAGAGCCTAATTTTGTAATGTCACCGTATCTAATATTTAATTCAACCCCAGAATGGTCACTAATTCCTGGTAATTTCAGACAGTTAATATACAGCTCTACAGGCCTTACGAGATAAACATCTAAGGTATTATTGTCTCTAGTTGGGAAGTCAACTACTTGGGAAAATCCCCCCTCCCTTAAGAATTTGTTTGCAGCGCTCTGAGCTTGACCACAGCTAGTTGACTCACCAGACCAGTCTACTTTGGGGAGGTTTAAATCTCCGGCAATTATTATGCCCTTTTTCATAGCATTACCCGTACAAGTTTTATCATACAGTGTGTCGAGAAGCGAAAAGTTATCTTTCGGTGCTCTATACGCCCCTATCACCTGAAGAGTGAATTTATTCCCTTTATCCGAAATTTGTACACATAACATTTCATGATCCGTATCAGCCCACTTTAAGAAACTAGCTATATTTTTGCGCACACAAATAAATAGCCCACCACCTCGCTTCCCCCGATCCCTTCTGTACATTTCGTAGTTCCCTTGAATTATTTCATTACTATTTATATCCTCATATAACCACGATTCAGTAGCATTGACAATGTCCGGAGAATACGTCTCTACAAGATTCCAAAATTCAATTAATTTATTTCCTAAACTCTGAAAATTAACCTGCAGTAATCTTAGAGTCTTACCTCCGCAGCAAATATCACGAAGTAGCTCGTTCTTTTCCCGTCGGCTGGCAACCTCTGGACCTGCTCCTCCTCACAATGGCCGGCACGAACCGATGACTCTGTCATGTAGGCTCCCTAGGTTAAAAGCTCCCCGTCGATTTAAATGCAGCCCGTCTCGGGCAAAGTCACGGCCACCAATCCAGCAGTCAGCATCTACGTACACTAATCCCAGTTGTGCACAAACCCAGTCCATGCGGTCATTTACAGTCTTAACTCGCCTTAACGGAACACCTCCCCACCGAACAATGCCACTCATTATAATTTTTGCATTTCCAAACTTGCTTTTAGCTTTTCTGCCTAGTTCATAGAGCTCCCCCATGATGTAATCAGCTGTAGCCCTCTTCTTCAAGTCGTTCGTCCCAACATGGAGCAACAACACTTTAACATTCTCACAGTCCTCTACATTTGCTTCTTCCACTTGTTGGGCAAGCTGGTCAATTTTAATCCCCGGATAACACCGCACTTTCGCACCTGATTTCCTCGAGATATTCGCACTCCATCGTATCATAGAATCACCCATTATGATGACGTCATCCTCAGTTTGCTCCTGCACGCCCTCTTCCACACTGATCCCAGTAGAAAGCCGTTCAGTCACATCCTTCACCGTTTCCTCTGATTCACGAGGCTTTGTTCTAAGTTCCTGTATTATTTGATCCCTTGCTTTGATTTGCACCCTCAAACAGTCCGGCGTATCACATACTTTACAAAACCAATTCCCAACATCACAATCCTCCTTCTTGACCTTAATACAGCCGAAGTGAAACCATTTCTCATATAGCCCACACTGAACACCGTTCTTCAATGTTTTACTGCACGTCGAACACTTTAATGCTGCCACTGGATCATTTGCCTGATTCATATTTGGAGTAACAGGGCCTGGATTCACTTCTACTCCACCAATAACTAGCAATGCAGCTATAACTAGGGCTATGAACCACAAGTTACTAGGGCCCGTAGGCACACACAAACACCAGAAATCACGACTACCCTTCACATACCACAGTCCGATCCTCGCGCGATAACACTCCAGAGAACAACCCATTTCAGCACACCTGAGAGCTCGGGAAAAACACAACCTTTCACTTTGACTGCCAACTGCCAACTCCACGAAGTTGGCGAAGTGTTTGTATGTTCTTGTGCATAATTTGCTGTAATTTGCTGTAATGGAAACCAAAAGGATTGTACCTATAACAGGTGATGGAAATTGCTTATTTAGAACAGTTTTGTACGTCGTCATGAGATGCGTTTGCAAACTATTGCAAAAGTTATTGGTGGCAGGGATATTCATAAGGATTTTATTATTGGCGATCAGTCTCATCGCATTCTCCTCAGCAACCAAATTGAGTATGAATGTCTCTCGGCGTTGAATACACTGGCCATGTTGTGTAAGCCAATAGTTTATTGGTTATTTGTTTAGAGTCCAACCACGCTCTTGATTTTGGCAATGGAAGTATTATTTACTATTTAATATTTAGCGGCTCCGTTGATGCAGGACACTATAATGTTATCGAATATGACGTTAATTTTGGGAGAAGTACTACTATAAATAAACCCGTTCGACAAAAAAAAACATCGATCGTATGTGAACTACAAATAGACTCATACAAGTGAGAAATCGCAGAAAAGACGAAGCCACTTTTAAAGTCCTATATAAATATGCCATTTCAGAAATAATTCCAGATATTATGCCGTACAGTGTAGGATTCTTGACGAACGATTGTAAACATTGCACTGCTTTGTATTTCTTTCGCGAGAAATCTACGCTTGCTTATTTTATCCTATGCTGTTGTAATGATGAAATTGATCTGTCGAATTAAAAAAAATGACAGCCTGAAATATTTTTTTACTGGAGATGATATCTAAAAGAATTTCAGAGTGAATGTTCGGCAGTACAACAATGCTATGCTCTTCGTTTCCTTTGGTGCCAGTGATACCGTGCCACCTGAATTGCTCCATATTTTTTGAAATTGCTGGAATTACACGTCATCGCATACCTTCCTTATATTCCAAAGATATAAGCGACAGCTCTTACGGCCAGTCATATATATATGTGACTCCCCAGAAGCTAATCAAGTCAGATCTGCAAATCGAGCGAATTCTTGCATCAGGGAGGGCACACTTCTTATTTTAAACAATATTTTGTAAGAGCATATCCCCTTACATTCAACATTCAAAATACATCTACATTAATATGAGAGTTCACTGTTAATACAAAATCAAATTGCAATGCAGCTGACGATATTCGATTAGCGCGGCTTATAATATGGATTAGCGCGGCTTATAATATGGGATGAAGCCCCAATGGCAAACATTCATTGAATATGAGTGTCAATCGTCTTCTTAAATATATTGCGGTTAACGACATTATTTCTTTTTGTGGGAAAGTCGTTGTTCTTGGAGGAGACTTCAGATAGGTATATCGTGATGTGCATCATGCTTCTCGCCAAACAGTTATCCACAATTGTATTAAATCCTCTTTGGCGCTCCTCCAAAATACGCCGCTTATATTAAAACACGGAATCGAAACCATATGAAATGGAATTTTTTATTTTTTTTGCTACAAGTTAACGACGACTACTCCTTTGTTTATGGTTAGGAATCAAATGTTATTGAATTACCAGCCAGACTTCCAACGCATGAGGATATCGTAACTGACATTTACGGCAAACATTCAATGTCCGCGATGGATATAATCAATTTCTCGAATGTGTGCATTCTTACACTAAAACATTAACACTGTAATGAAATTAATTTTAAAGCCATTGAACATATATGCAGTAGTTCAAAAATATACAACATCGTTAACATACACACATCAAAAAAAGTTTTGCAACACCTCGGTTCCCAGATCTCCGGCATATAGACGTTGACCGTGTATATTGTATCCAAGATACAGTCCCTTTGACTGTTCATAGATGTCACTAAAACTGCTCAAAGATGTAAACAACCATGCATGAGCAGGGCCTATTAGACGGAGGGGGTACGACAGCCGATCAGTTCCAGTCATTCCACCAGGACGAAGGTACGCTGCTCATGTTGTCTGTAGTTCTACCATGCCTAGAAGGTCAATACCGCAGTTCGATCGCGTCCGCATTGTTACTTTGTGTCAAGAAGGGCTCTCAACAAGGGAAGTTTCCAGGCGTCTCAGAGTGAACCAAAGCGATGTTGTTCGGACATGGAGGAGGTACAGAGATACAGGAACTGTCGATGACAGGCCTCGCTCAGGCCGCCCAAGGGCTACTACTGTAGTGGATGACCGCTACTTACGGATTGCCGCTCGGAGGAACCCTGACAGCAATGCCACCATGTTGAATAATGCGTTTCGTTCAGCCACAGGACGTCGTGTTTCAACTCAAACTGTGCGCAATAGGCTGCATGATGCGCAACTTCACTCCCGACGTCCATGGCGAGGTCCAGCTTTGCAACCCCGACACCATGCAGCGCGGTACAGATGGGCCCAACAACATGCTGAATGGACCCCACGGAATTGGCATCACGTTCTCTTCACCGATGAGTGTCGCATATGCCTTCAACCAGACAATCGTCGGAGACGTGTTTGGAGGCACCCTGGTCAGGCTGAACGTCTTAGACACACTGTCCAGCGAGTGCAGCAAGGTGGTGGTTCCCTGATGTTTTGGGGTGGCATTATGTGGGGCCGACGTACGCCACTGGTGGTCATGGAAGGCTCCGAAACGGCTTTACGATACCTGAATGACATCCTCCGACCCATAGTGCAACCATATCGGCAGAATATTGGAGAGGCATTTGTCTTCATGGACGACAATTCTCGACCTCATCGTGCACATCTTGTGAATGCGTTCCTTCAAGATAACGACATCGCTCGACTACAGTGGCCAGCATGTTCGCCAGACATGAACCCTATCGAACATGCCTGGGATATGTTGAAAAGGGCTGTTTATGGACGTCTTGACCCACCAACCACTCTGAGAGATTTACGCCGAATTTTCGTTGAGGAGTGGGACAATTTGGACCAACAGTGTCTTGATGAACTTGTGGATAGTATGCCACGGCGAATACAGGCATGCATCAATGCAAGAGGACGTGCTACTGGCTATTAGAGGTAGTGGTGTGTACTGCAATCTGGACCACAAATGCTGAAAGTCTAGCTGTATGATGGTACAACATGCAATGTGTGGGTCTCATGAGCAATAAAACGAGCTGAAATGTTGTTTGTGTTGATCTCTATTCCCTTTGTATTTAACGGTTCCGGAACTCTTGGAACCGAGGTGATGCAAAACTTTTTTTGATGTGTGTATTAAATACTGAGGATGAAATCCACATACTTAAGTTTGCTACAGAATTCTTGAATTCTTTGGGATTAAGTGGTTTTCCTCCACACAATCTTACCCTAAAAGTTAGAGCCATAGTTATCCTCCATTGACTTCTGAACGTGTCCCTAGAACTCCTAAATGGAACCAGATTATTTGAAAGAAATATGTATGATAATTTCCTGGATTTGGAAATAAATAGTGCAGATAAAATTAGGCAGAGGCCTCAAATTCTACGACCTGATTTAACACCATAAGATAAAACACTTCCATTTTCATTTAAGAGGCGCCAATTTCCAATTCGCTTGACATACAATACTGTATCACAATAAAATTCAAGGGGAAACTCTGGAGCGTATAGGTGTCTATTTACTTCAGCAAATGTTGAGAGTGCAGTCTTTCTACGCCCTTAAATTTGCAATGGTGCTAAAATGTAATCGTACAAAGAGTGTATTTAAAAAAATCCTTCAGTAAATATTTTCCCATTGACTGTCATGTTTTGACGGTTTTCAACTAGTAGTGCGTTATTTCCCGTCCCCGGGGAACCCCATCCCTGCCCCTAATACAAGGGAACAAGGAGTGGGAGGAGGTGCAGAAGAATCGTGCGATCTTTTGGCTCGTAGCTTTCCTGGATTTTAGTCCTCTATACACTTATACACCACACTACAGTCATCACAGAAACACAAATTATCCTGACAAGTTAAGTGCAAATCCAAGTTCACGGGGTTGTTATCCACCCGTAAAATTAACAACAATCTATCTACAGCACCGCACTCGAAAGGTAAAATCATAGAAGATAATAATAATTATGTAACTGGTTTAACGTCCCTTTTAACTACTGTGGTTTTCAGAGACGCGACGGAATTTTGCCCGAAGGGGATCTTTGACGTGCCTGAAAATCTACTGACACGGCTCCCTCACATTTGCGCACCCTCAAATGCCAGCTGACTGCGCCAGGATACGAACCTGCAACCTAGGGCCCAGCAAGCGAGAGCGTTACCGCTGAGCCACGCAGCCAGTCCAGTCATAGAAGAGTTGGGTTAATTCCAATCTTAAACATATAACACTTGATCTTCAATGTATTATACGCTTCCGGACCAAAGCTCAGGTATGCTCAGGTTTGCTCTACTTTGGGCGCAGACCGCCCGTTTGGCAAGGGCTAATTTAAATACATCATGGGATGGAACATGGTGTGGTTCGTAGCTTCCAACACTACACAAAGGACACATGGATCACTGGGTAGAAAATACTTACTGTACGAGACAATTTCTACAAAAAACGTGAGTCTTATTTACAATTTGGATCTCATCAACACCCTCCGAATCATCCTGGAGCAGAGTGTGGAGTGGCGGAATACCCTTTACCTCATATTTGTTGACTTCGAGAAAGCCTTCGACTCCGTAAATCAAAGAATCATGTGGAAGACCCTCGAGGAATATAAAATTCCAACAAAGATCATCAGAATCATGGAAGAGATGTACGAAGGGCATGAGTGCCAGGTTCTTCACGAAGGCAAATTAACAGAAAAGATAAAGGTCAGTTCCGGAGTGAGACAGGGGTGTGTCCTTTCCCCCACTCTGCTCCTGTTGGTCCTGGATAGTGTGATGAAGAAGGTAATGGGAGGACGGAAGAGGGGTATTCAATGGGGTATAAATGACAGGCTTGAAGATCTGGATTTCGCAGACGAAACAACGGCACCGAGACATAGGAGATAAGCTGGGGAGGTTGCAGAGAGTAGCAGAACGTGCAGGACTGATGATCAACACCAACAAGACCAAAGAGATGAGGATAAATTCTGATATCACGACTAGTTTGGCATTGAGCGAGTTGAGTCCTTCCTCTACCTTGGAAGTATAGTCACAAATGACGGGGGAGCAGAGGAAGATGTTCGATGCCGTATCAGGAAGGCAAATGGTGCCTTTGTCCAGCTCTACCCCATCTGGAGAAATAGAAACATTTCCAGGAAGACCAAGCTCCGCCTTTTCAATAGCAACGTAAAGTCGATTCTTCTCTACGGCTGTGAAACATGGAAAGTCACAAAACCGATCAACAACCAGCTACAGATGTTCATTAACAGATGTCTGCGTCGCATCATGAATGTGAGGTGGCCGGACATAATCTCAAATGAAGATCTTTGGACCATCACCAATCAACAACCGATTAGCATCCAGATCAAGGAGAGGAAATGGCGCTGGATTGGTCACACACTAAGGAAGCCGGACGGAGCTATTGAGAGGGCGGCGCTAGACTGGAATCCTCAAGGCGCCAGGAAGCGAGGTCGACCTAAGAAGACCTGGAAGAGGACGATCGAAAATGAAATTGCAGAGGTGGACAAGAACTGGAGTCAAGTGAAGTGAATGGCCAGGAACCGTACTACGTGGAGAAATTTCGCCAAGGCCCTATGCTCCGGAAGGAGCGGCAGGAATTAAGTAAGTAAGTATTTACAATTAAAGTAACTTTCTATCATCGTACAACATAAACCTCAATTTTTCCAAATGGAGATAACTAATATGAAATCCAGGTTTATGACATCTGTCACTAAAATCAGCGTAATTAGGCCTACTTGTGGCTATCATTTTTAGCCTACTTTTCACATTTTGCAAAAATGAGGAAGAAGTAGACTTATGAGATCGGGCAAATGTGTGTCTGCCTGTCTGTCTGTCTGTCTGTCCGTCTGTCTGTCTGTCCCCTATCAACCCCTAAACGGCTGCAGAAATCGAAACAAAATTTGGTAGGAGTAAAGATCTATACCTGAATATCTCACGGCCATATTTGAAAATGATGTCAGTGCTACCAACTGCTGAAAAATCGCTATTGAAATTTGAGCCCCATGTTGGATATCTTGGAAGGTATGAATGGGAGCTATTTCAAAATTGGCACACGTTTAGACAATAATATTTCAGCTTAATTTCCAGGAGGCCATACATGGCAGTGTTGCCAAAATGATTATAAGCCTGCTGATAGGTCCAAATTTTAAATGCATATAACTTCTTCACTATCAATTCGATTTCAGCCAAATTTCGTATGTGCTATGTGTACATAAACAAATATGACTGAGCGTATTCTTAAGAGCCACCAGGGCTGCCAACTATTGATAAATGCTCTCAATGATTTTTATCCAAATACCCATACATCAGAAAGTATGCAAGCTGACAGCTTTAATGTATGCACACGTATAGTACCTGACATTCTATATTAATTTGGAGTAACTTATATACGTCAGTGCTACCAACATGATTCTAAGCCAGCTGAGAGGTCCAACTTTAAATACATGTAACTTCTATACTATCATTTGGATTTCAACCAAATTTCGTGTGTACTATGTGTACCACAACAGATATGACTATGCCGATTATTAAGAGTAACCAGGGCTGCCAACTGTTAATAAATACTGTCTCTATTTTTGTAACCCTAATATCAATATATCAGAAAGTATGCAAGCCAATAGCTCTAAACATTGTACACGTATAGTACCTGGCATTCTAGATTAATTTGGAGTAACTAATATAGGCCTACGTCAGTGCTGCCAATATGATTCTAAGCCTGCTAATAGGTCTAATTTTAAAATGCCTGTAACTTCTATACTAACTAATGGATTTCATTCAAAATTGACACAACAATAGATCATATTATTTCAGATTATTTCTGACCAATACATGTATGTCATTGTTGCCAACATGGTTTTACGCTTGCTGTTAGATCCAATGTTTAACTGCATGTAACGTCCATGCTATCCATTAGACTTCAACCAAATTTTGTATTCTGTAACTTAAGAGATGGAACTAAGAATATATTCAGTCACCAGGGCTGCCAACTGTAGTTCTCTATTAGGCTACATTATGCCAGGTATACAGTAATTCGAACTAATTAAAAATTTCGATATTACCAACTTAATTTCGTCATTATTCTATATAGATCCATATAGATTAATTATTGGCATGAATCTTAAATTTTAAGAAAAGTAGGCTCTTTAGTTCGTCATGGAACTTCTTGTTTCCTTTGATGTAATCATTAGATCCCATCCAATTTACTATTTCTGTACCCCGTTATAAAATGTCACTGCCGATCATGGACAGTTATTCTCTTAATGCAGTTCAACAACTGGTAACTGCTGATTTACCTCCAACTCATTATCTACTCCTTATTTAAGTGCTCCTTGAAATAAGGGATCACACTATCATCATAATTCATCATCAATTCATTCTTCTACAAACAGAAAAATGACGCTACCTGCGCTTGCAAATTACTAATTGCATTACTTGAATTCCCATGGCTCTGTTCCATTATTTGCACCTCTATCATTTCGTCTTATTACCAAATTGCATTACATCATTATAATTAAATGTTTTAATATTCTTGCACATTGTCAATTAAATTCGTAAACCTTTCTTTTAATCTAAATTCGTTTGAATATTAATTTAATTCATGAGTGGAATACTTAGTTTGACCTTAATTAATTTCAATAGATGAGAAAAATGCATCAATCTAAGGCTGTGTCCCAATACTCAAGTTGTCTGCTATTGACTAGCTGCTAGCTACTATGTGCTATGTGCTATGCACTACGGAGATTTGGGACATGTCTGCTTGATCACAGCCTACTTCATAGACTTGTGTTCTGGAACGTACTGGACTTACATGCTGGTACCAAACCAACACTCAAGATGGCGGTGATCTGCTACTCCTTGTAAGCTCTTTGCGCATTCATCAGCTGTTTTAAATATACAATATATGAACGATACGATCATGGATGCACCAAGAAGATCACTTTTTAGCCAAGCCCTAATTATGGTTTGTGTTTGGCGTAAGTCAAAGTTAACCTACAATTTACATAACCTACAATTCCGATAAGCTACAATTTCTATAACTTCCTTGACGTAGTCGACAACCTATCATGCACTTTCGTTCACTACCTACTACAGACTTGATTGCTATGTGCTAAGCAGTATTGGATCACGACTTCTGACGTCTCATCCGGTAAAGTAGTCGACTATCTAGTTCTCTACGGCTGAAATTGTACTATTGGGACACAGCCTAATAATCAAAACAAGGAACCTTCAGTGGGGAACGCGGACACTAACCTATTCTAAATAGGACTCAACCTCCTACCCTATCTCTGCATTTTGTACAAGAATTATAAGTTATTTTACATTAACACTACCTACCAGAATCACATGTTACCAATATTCACATGAGTTATCAGTAATAAATTGCTCTTTTATGGATATCTCTCGTTATTATTTAATCCGGTGCCCTTCGAGTCTCGAATTGAAACTCCCACCGTCAACACATAAGTCTTGCTATGCCAGAAGGAAGCTGTTATTTCTTATTCAGGGACATAATCAAATTATTTTAAGACTTGTTAGTTGCTCGCTACATTTAGGCACGGAACATTACACAAGTAGCGACGTATACGACGGGTAGGATGTTATATCTGGAAGTCAAGTGACACATCCAACATGATGAAAACGAATTTTTGAACAACTCATCAAATAATTAAAGTTTGTGAGTGAATACTATCCTTACTATAGTTAATTTATTATCTCTAAATTATCCACAGCTATCAAGAAATTCTCTCAAATTATAACTGTTATCATTCCTCTCAGTGATGAGGCATATAGGAACCTTATTGACCGTACTCTAGTGGAACTAATAAACTCAAGGATATGTTATTTTATTTTGTGTGTCAATTACATCTCTAACATACAGTATTATACTGTGCCCAACCAGTTGAAGGAAACCAATTCCTCCACCTGCAGCAGCGAAATAAAACTCTATGCTATTCCCAAGCTTACTGAAGGTTCACAACACTTTATTTCTGCGAGGCACTGCTACAGCACATATCTATAATTCAGGCAATTTGAATTGCCGAAAACATGTTGCCTTAAATTCTGACCTCCGTTTATCGGGTTAATAGGGACAACATAACATAAGATAAATCGAAGGACTTGTGTGAGCACACACGCAAATACATGGCCGTAGTCACACACTTACATCCTTAATATTGTTATGTCCCGAGCCCTCATGGGACATAATCACCCCCCGGGCATCCCCTTTCAGTCCTTTTCATGCTACAATCCCCAAATCAAAGCAACAACAGTTACACGGCCTAGCAAGCCAGCTCTTACTCATGAGGAAATCATTGCCTCACAACAGTAAACACCAAGCTACCACTTATGTAGAGCACGACAAACACACGATTCTGCTGAGGTAGCTTGCAAAACGTCGGCAACTACCTTAAATAGAAGCCGACGCAAGGACCAAGGATCTTTCGCCTACCGACATCCTGTCCGTCTACTTTGTCACCGTACTTCAGAGCAAGTGAGAGTGACTCTAGGTTTATCCATAGAACAGCTCCTTCCAACTCCACACCTCAATTGAACTGTAATCACCACATTTCATTTTATCCCACATGTATCACATTTACGTCGCCAGGATTTTCCTAGCGATTCATCACATTAACATTGTGGAATTTAACCACCCCTACACTTTTAAATTGATTATTTACATTTATTAGACGTCTTTACTCGAACCTAGTACTCCTAGCTTGCTCTGTGCAATCCTCTCCCCTCGCCGCACGGCCACTACAGGCCGGACGTTTGTTTTAGACGATTGCCCTTGACCTTGAAGGCTGTGGGTGAGCCTACACACACTCACTCTCTCACCCTATCGCTTCACACTTGTCACCACCGATCTGATGTAATGGAATTCCAGACTTGAACAGACAGTACAGGCCACGTCGAAGTATTGTGTGGCGCGGAAGTACACGTTACGTAGTTACGAACAGAACGTCATAATATTTGCCACTGACTGTACTTCAGGAGTAGTGTGAAACAGCTTTGTCAATCATCGGACCGCTTGGGGCAGCTGATAACAACACCGGCACTGTAGTAACTCGCCTCCAGTCTTCCATTAAGATTTTCACTCGTCTAAAACAAACGTCCGGCCTGTACCGTCCCATCAGGCAACTTACAAAGCTGCCTGCTAGTGCTTACTCTGCATTTGTCTTACTCATTCACAAGGCAAGGCCAGTAAACGACCTCTAAATCCTGCTAAAGTAACACTTCCTTTGCACATCTACACACACGTATAAGCCCTGCAGACAAGCTGTAACCCCTTCCAATAAACACCGCTCTTACCAACCTACATCCCCAGGGCTATACAATATCACTTACCTTGCTCTATGCACAACCACCATGTAGTTCACTGCCCTTGTACAGTGCCGGTGTAATAATACTTGCAGCCTTCCCTCACTACACTTACTAGGTAATAAACCTATCTCTGTTACACGTTACCTTATCAAACTGATGTGTGCTGATGTCCAACATAATCTGCAATTTCATTCTCACATATTAACAAACTCTATATCTGCATCACTCGCACAATAATACACGACAGCAACGGTAATCTCCCCGCCTATCACTTCAACAATTATTCCTCATTCAATTAAATGTATTAATCAATGTTCTTTCAATTACTTTTAATTAAATAATTTTCCAGCTTCAATCGGGCATGGCTTACACTTCTTTCATGGTAGAATGTGCTCTGTTACTGATTACGGTTCCCATCATCCCTTATCAATATCATCATAATGATCTTGCTAAAGTGATGCGAGCTAATTATAGATGTGGAAACATGTTAGATTTAGCCCTCCATCCACATAGAAGAATATCATAATAATCTGATTGCGGTGCTTTTCTGGAACATGTTAGCGTAGCTGGTTCTCGTTGATTAAATCATTCTTAATGGTAGATCGGCACACTTCGTACTGGGATTTTAAACTCCTACTATAACATAGAATTACCTCATTGGATACTGCACAATATTTATACACTTTATGATCAAAATTCTTCTGGGAGTCCAATCAAGCATGTATCTGCTACTCGTCTGTCTAACACAATTTATAGCTTTATTCTTACCTTCTGAATCCTACAATAATCCTAGACCATAAGTGTTCCTTAAATTTTGATTCAGCCTATTATCCTTTCATCACTCGACTATTCTAAATCTTACTAATGACTCTATATTGCCCTAGACGTGAATTTAATGCACTTTGCGTGTTTTCCGTCTTGTTTACCGAAGCTGACTGTAGTGAACGCTATTTTTCTCTCTCGACCTATAGTATTAATGTTCCACTGGTGATATCCATGCGCCTGATTGAACGTATTGTACTTTCATTTAAATAACTAGTTATGCTCAACTACTATTACTGATAACTTGCCTCCATAATCGTCCTTACGAGAATTCTGAAATATATGTTTATTATTATTATTATTATCGTTTTTCGTTGCAAAATTTCAATCTTCGAAGATTCGCAGACTTCCACCACGAGCGATTCAGTTAAATTTATACTGAACTTATGCTCACGAAAACTTATTTACATACGCTCTTACTTGAATTGATAATAACAATCATGCCTTTTGAACACTGTTCATTGTCACGCACATTCGGGGAGCTGACTATCACGAACTCTCGCCGCGAGAGATTGATTGAATTGGATGCTGAGGGTAACTGAAGCTGCCTTTATATCTGCTTAGAGGAAAATAAATTCATTTTATTCAATTGGGTCGTAACTTCACCTAGTCGGTGCAGAAACCTCGACTGAACTCAACTATATGTAAATCATTAGAAATTAATAATTTGCACAGCGTCATCCTCCCCTCTCCTCCAGAAACGGGGATTTCACTCGGGACTGAAACTCCATTGTGATCTGCGTAGCTTAATTGGATCCCTCATCTCCCGAAATTCAACCGAATTTTCTTGATATTTTATGCTCCAATGATGACATCCTTACAAATTTTTATTCATGTACCACCGAGATCTCAATAAATGTAGGCGTGTTATCCCCTTCTCACGGCTCTTCACGTTCTTTCACCGTAGACTGGCTGCGTGGCTCAGAGGTAACGTTCTTGCCTGCTGAGCACAAGATAGCGGGAACGAATCCCTGTACAGGTAGTTGGCATTTGAGGGTGCTTAAATGTGAGGAAGCCGTGTCAGTAGATTCATTGACTCGTTAAAGATCGCCTTCCGGGGAAAATGTAGGCACCCTGGCGTCTCTCATAGCCGCAGTAGTTAAAAGGGACGTAAAACCCATAACATTATTATTCTTTCACCCTGTCCTTAAAACAATAACTTCTATGTCCACGACCGATGGTAGGGATTTCCAGAGTTACGTGTTAGCTCGGAGCTCTTGTCTTATATAGCCAGACACACTTAAGACCATCTGGCTATTCGTGCTTTTAAGTAACTGCGTAATTTCGATATTCTTCACTTGTTGGCTTTGTGACTTCGTGTTATGAAATAATTCTTTATGTAGTCACGAGTTCAAATTCTCCATGTAACTATATTCAAAGTCTTTGTGCAGTCCGGAGTTCCTACCTCTCTCGTAATCTCGGATTCGAGGCCCGGATTCTGGCAAAGGATTCTCACCTCCACAAGGGTACAGTATTGACAATCCAACCACATTCAATGTTGTTGATCATGAGACCCTAAGCTCCTATATGAGCATTCAACAACAAGAATAATAATATTAAAAATATGCTATATTGATGTGTTGTGTGGTTCTCTGCGCTCTCGGGACAGAAGCGTGTGGCAGCTTATGCCATAATGGGCATGAAATGTGGCCGTAGGGCAATGGAATCACTTAGGAGGTAATTCTGACATACTATAACATATCTAATCACTGAAGTAGCATACTCATCAGTTAGAAGTCAGCTGACCAGAGAGGAGGGCAGCCATATTGCCATGGGAGACACTTCAGTCTGATTTTCAAACTCATTTCACAGGTTTCTGGTTTTTGTTCTTTATTTTATGTTTCATTTGATGAGCTTGGGCATCGAAGTCATTTATTCCCGTGATCTTGGGTGTATACATATCATTTTTCTGATAACTTGTCAATTTATACTTTTTAGTTAGTCAACACACGTCTTATCCAGTTTGCATCTTTTTTAACTCATTTTTTAGATATCTGTAGCCTATTCTGCTTTCCCTCTTTCGTCTTTAGCATTCTTGTGCTTCCGCCTTTCGTCAATTAATTATACTACATACTAAGTGATCCAAGGATTTCTACCTATGCATTTCTTATACCATTGTCTTCCTCTGCAGATTTATTTGTTTTAATCGTCAAAACTGACCATTCCTGTGCATTGGAATTTCAAACAGTGTTCTTCATTAGTTCATTCCTTAAACTTTTCATGGATCCTTCGTTCACATCCT
This sequence comes from Meconema thalassinum, assembly GCA_946902985.2. Classification (NCBI taxonomy): domain Eukaryota; kingdom Metazoa; phylum Arthropoda; class Insecta; order Orthoptera; family Tettigoniidae; genus Meconema; species Meconema thalassinum. Next base: position 1,096,982,854 of record OX336389.2, on the reverse strand, counting down.
TTACTTTCAGTTGGTCTCACTTTTTTCGCTTCGGACTTATCTTGGAATATGTTTTGTTATGTCGGCTGCAGAAAATGCTTTGGAATCCAAACTCTGGTTTTGAAATCTCTGTTTTACCAATATGAATGTTATTTGAATCTCCTGGTCTCATGCTTGTGTATATCCTTCTGTTGTGGTTGTTTATGTGGTAACTAGGACCATCTTCTGCTCGGTGCATTTGTTGAATAATGTGCTAGCTATGACCATCTTGTGCTCGGTGCATATTTCTATCGCCTTACTTCCTAGATCATTTCTTTCAGCCTACCTCGTGGTGCAACGGCAAGCATTGTTGGCTATCACTACGGAGGTCCGGGTTTGATCCCCCACCCTGCCATGAAATCTTATTCTGATCTGAGGGCTGGAACGGGCTACAGTCTGCTCTGTGAGGCATAATTGAGAATAGTTGGGTTCAATTCTAACCTCAGCCATCCTATAAATGGTTTTCCGTAGTTTCCCCCACTTCTACTCATGCCGAATGCTGGGATAGTTCCTAATCGAATTCCACGACCACCTCCTTCTCAATCCTCACCTGAATTACAAATACACGCACTAATACAGCCATCACAATAACACTGGTTATCAGACAAAATTTTTACACTCACTGAAGTACACGGCACTAAATGACCACGATGCCCAAACCCCTCGAGTGATCCAACAAGAACAACAATTCTTTCACCCAGTCAAAATTCCCCTTTTATCATTCCTTTTTTCATTTCTGTACAACAATAGTCCAGTCTCCCATTATTATAAAAGTTTTGTCACCTTGGCGCATCTCAGATGTTCATTTATTTCTATGTAGAGCTTTTCTAATTGTTCATCATCTGCTTGCTTGATCGGCATACATAGTTGTATTACAGTGGTGTTCACAGCATTCGTATCGATTTTACCTGCAATAGAAGTTCTGTACGTCCTGGCAGAGTACTTCACTGATCCCGATCAATTCCAAATTTAACCTAGCCATTTTCTTTTTCAAGTTCTGTAATCTACCACTACCCATCAGACTCCTAACATTCCACGTTCTAGCGCGTAGAATCCCAGATGTCTACTTTGTCGCCTATGTGATATTAACCTCCTCCCGAGTATTCCTTACCAGGAGATAAGAATGTGGTATTCGTTTCCCTCCGGATTGGAATTTTATGAGTTTACGATAGCTGATTTTGTCAAAGGGTAAAAGTGCTGGCCGCCTTGAACAGGGAATCTTGATTTCAGGAGGACTGATCTTGCAAGAGACAACTAGAATAGGGAGACCTAATGTCAGCAGAACGGATATACCAAAAGGTACCGTAGTTACCATGAACTTTGTTTCAAAACTCGCCAAGTCTATAATGTTTAAAGGTATTACTTTCATTTTTGGCCTATACTCCAAAACACTGAATGGATTTACTAAAAACATTGAACCTGTGAACACGAAATAGACATCTTTGAGAAATGAACAATGAAGCTATTATTATTTCCTTCGAAATAGATCTAATAAAGGAATCGCTTTTCAATTGGTCCACTCATTAATGTGCACAAATATTTTGGGCAATGATTAACATGATAAATTAACCTGGATTAATTATATACTCTTACACATGGATAAGAAATGTGTATCAAAGTATAATTCATGATAATTTTTCCAGGTTAGTAGCCTATGTGTGACACATATTTGTTATTCCCCACCCAATTTAATTACGATGACATATAAAAACCTCGTCGTTCTTTTCTCAAAGCGATTCTTTTATCAGATTCTGATGACAACACTGAATGAGTGGCTTCTAAAACTTATATTCAGATATTTTAAATTGATGTAAAGTAAATTAAATTGATCCTTATTCACAGCTGGTCTTGGCGGGTTTTGAAACTAAACGATATTTCTTCGTCCATGACACATTGTGCACCATCTAATGCACATAATTGCTCGGCGCTAACACGCTATCGCATTTAACTGAATCCCTAGCGTGCCGATTAGAAACAAACTTAAATGCATTTGGATTATCCGATAGATGCTCTGCATCAGTATGTAATCGATCGGTCCAACTGAACAACCCACATCTTCCCGGCTTATTGAAGTCATTCTAAGCTCGCTGCCAACTGACACAAGTCAATGAGCAAAACAAATTCCAATTCAGACTGTGGCTTTCATGAATCGAGTACTGTACTTTAACTCTAACCCGCATCACATTTTATATATTCCCACATGATCAGCTGTGAATCCAACATGTCGAAAGAGTAAATCAACGGTGGGTGGAACGTAATGGTTAATTTCGACAAAGAGTATGCAATTCAATGAGAGCCGTCGTGTCCCTAACGAGATTTTCTCAATGAGGTTAATTCTTTTTGCAGAGAGAGTGGAAGAATTGCCACGAATATAATTCGAAATGGCATACAGTGGCAGTCGAATTAACAGCTATATTATTTAGTAATAATGCTGAAATGAAATTAGATTAATTGGAACAAAATCTATGTTTGTCTACCCCTTATTACTCCTGTTTCAACAGGGTCGGATGTGAACTGAGATGAGGTTCAATGTCGCAAAAGATTTTTAAGGTCCAAGACAGCCTGAGCATTGTTATGAGGATGACATGAATAGGTCAAAGAACCTCCAGTCCCCAAGGGATATTGAACATCCATAGGTAAAATCCCACAACCCGGCCTGGAATCGAACCTGGAACACTTCCCTCCTAACCACGAAGCTAGTCAAAGGCGTTACGGGCAGATACAATATTAATGAAGAAGAACGAATATGTGCATGAAGTTGGAGTTAAGTGACTACGGCCTATTAGAAGGTATCGAGCCGTCATATGCCTAGATTGAAAATGGGAAACCACCGGACAGGGAGGTTCGAAACTTCTTATCTTTTGAGCCCGTGGATAGGGGCAGATGACCTCATAGTTCCGCCCCTTAAAACAGCAATAACTAACTAACAGAGCCCGTAGATAGCCTGGCCCCTTTGCCTTGAGCCTTAGGACTAGTTGGTTTGTCGGTAATTGAAATTGAATCCATTTAGGTAAAGATCTTCCTTTTTTGTAGGGACCAATAATAATAATTAAATAAACCCTTAGAATCTTCAAATACAAGCGAGACAAAGCAGAGGCAAATTAAGACTCGATTAAACCATTTCCGTCAGGAAAGAAAGGAGATTGCGTATGTGCAGTGGCGGACATCATGGAATCCACCATTTTGGGCAGGACTGCCAACAGTTGGACGTCCTGAATCCCTAGTGCGAACAACCTGATTGAGATGAAAACCACCATTGCACCTCCTGAGGAGATTTCCTACCCCCCCCCCCCCACACACCCCTTACCAAATAAGCTGTGGAAAGTGCAGCCGTGATTGATGTCACTAATCCTGAATCCTAGTCCTGAATCCTCAAGCGTGCGGTGTGATCAATAGTTATAGTGGTGTGAGAATGGGGTACCCAAGGTTGACGATTTGAATAGACCAGTGGTGCCAGGTTAGCCAACAGTTTTGAACCCCTTTGCTTTTTTGACATGTGTTTGAATTATTATTTTTAATTATAATTATTATTATTACCAGCATTACCCGTCGCGGCTTCGCCCGCGAATATTGTAGTTGTAAAGAGTACACTTAGCAACGTCTCAATCATGAATTCTATGATGGATTTATCGTTTAATTTTGAATAATAATGATAATAATCTGGTAAAGAGAGTAAACAATCACACTATAAAGACAATATAACACATCAATGGCACATAAATATCAAAATCTCACGAACGTCGCGTCCTCCTCAGTCTAGGGGCTGTGACAACGCGGTCACGTCGCATCACATGTATAAAATTCGACTCAAAATGACAACACGGTTTCCGACCACAAACGTAAATAGGAAATAAATGAGATACAGTATATTAAACACACTGAGTAAACACAAAATCCATTTACCTAAATTCCTGTGAAAAAAGTACACATCATAAAATTACACAAGTAAAAATCTCCAAGCCCACAGTTTCTCCCTTTCACCTCATAATATACATTACATCGAAAAACCGTTAGACACGTGTCTGCTTATTTTTTAAATCATTAGTTAATATGCCAAGTATCACATCCCCAAATGAAACCACTTGAGATATTGTTATTCAATGAAATGCACGTTTACCCCCTTAACACCTCTTTAGAACCCAAATATCCAAAAATCCTACCTTAGTGGACGTTTTCGACATACAGTGAACATATCCCCAAAATTCAAAAGTTGTCGCTGGGTGATGATGAGTGAGTGAGTCAGTCACGACATTTTCTTTTTCTTCCAGAACTTCATCCCTCTCCATGGGTCCCGTAAATTGAATTTATGAAGAAACTGTCGAACACCTATTTACTTATTTTTAAGCTGATTGTTTTCCTCCGAGTTTCAAACTCCTCGCCTATGTCGTTTAAGAGATACACGCTCCGTTAGGAATCCTTCAACCTCCACTTTTCACCCCTTTCGCCTCATAATATACACCACATCGAAAACTTCTTAGACACGTGTCTGCTTATTTTTAATGAGTAGTTTATATGTAAAGTATCACATCCACAAATGAAACCTCTCGTGATATATTGTTTTTCAATGAAATGCACGTTTACCCCCCTTAACACCTCTTTAGAACCCGAATAAACAAAAAACCTTCCTTAGTGGACGTTTTCGACATACAGCGAACATATTCCCAAAATTTTATGTTTCTAACTTCAATAGTTTTCGCTGGGCGATGATGAGTGAGCGAGTCAGTCTGGACATTTTCCTTCCATTTTTTTTTTCAGAATTTCAACCCTCCCCATGGGCCCCTTAAATTAGATTGATGGAAAAACGCTCGAACACCTATTAACTTATTTTTAAGCTGTCTTTTTCCCCTGAGTTGAGTGACTGAGTGAGTCAGACAGTTAGGACACTTTCTCTCCTTTCTTTTTCCCAGAATTCTACCCCACCCCATGGGCTCCTAAAATGGAAATTATGAGAAAACGGTCAAACATCTATTTACTTATTTTTTAGCTGATTTTTTTCCGCTGAGTTTCAAACTTCTCGCCTATGTCGTTTAAGAGATACACGCTTCGTTAGAAATCCTTCAACCCCCACCTTTCACCCCTTTCATCTTATAATATAAACCACATCGAAAAACCCTTAGACACATGTCTGATTATTTTTAACTAGCAACCCGACCCGGCTTCGACCGGGAACAATTATGAATGCATTACGTGATAAGCGCTTTTTTTTCCAATGTCAATGAACAACGACCAATATCCGTTTTCCGTCTCGGCATGATGGGTTAAAATCACTGACTGGACTCTAAATTATATTATCATGGAGATGCATGTGCAACAAATTCTTGTCAGACGTAATTTAAGAACGGCGAGGTGCATGAAACACAAATCCCCCTTCCGTCCAATCTTAACTTGACTGTGAATTTTGCGGAACGAAAAGTTCACAGGCGAAATTAAGAAAAGCCGAGTTGCATTTCCAGGGAAACTCCAAACACAACCACTCTTCTCTAAAGTTTTTAACTTAACACGACTCAACAGTTTGCTGCTGGCTGTATCTAGGGCAATAAGCTCGTCCGCTAGCTAAGCTGTAACTGGAGTGATACACTCGCCCCTAGCTAGCTCGTAAACAGCCACCTCAGTAACTGAATAGAGTTTGTTGGAAGAAATGAAAACGTAAAAACACTTATAGTGTGCGATGTATTGAAGATATATATATACTCTCCCGGGCTTTTTTGTAGAACTTTTCATGCTGAGCAATTTTACACTCATAGTATATAGATATTTTTAACGGTTTGCTCACCGTAAGCTTAAAAAGTGCACGGACGCCAGTTTCTTTTTCGATCTTTTCACTGAAATCGTTAGTGATTGAGTTCCTTTGGCCACAAATAAATTATTTTCTACATAAACCTTCCCCGAAATATCCTTTACAGAATGGTGAAAACCGCATCAAAATCCATTCAGTGGTTCTCGAGATTACACGTGACATCCAAGAATCGGGGACTTTGTTTTATACTAAGTAAAGATTATACGCCGATCAGTGTAATTTAACATAATATAATCCCCCGTCCGTCCAATCTTAAAATGACTGTGAATTTTGCGGAACAAAAAGTTCACAGGCGAAATGAGAGTTGCACTTCCAGGGAATGGCGAGGTGAATGAAACTCAATCCCCCTTCCGTTCAATCTTAACTAGACTGTGTTTCACAGGCGAAATGAAGAAAGTCCGAGTTGCACTTCCAGGGAAACTCCAAACACAACCACCCTTCTCAGAAGTCTAAACTCAACATGACTCAACGGTTAGCTGCTGGCTGTATCTGGGGCAATTGGTTCACCCGCTAGCTAGGCTGCAACAGGGATGACAGACTCGCCCTTAGATAACTCGTAAACTGTCGCCTAAGTAGTTGAATGGACACGGTGGGAAGAAATTAAAACGTAAAAACACTTATAGTGGGCGATGTATTGAAGATAGACATATGCTCTCCTGGACATTTTTGTAGAACTTTCCATGCTGGACAATTCGTTCACTCTTAGTATTTAGATATTTTCAACGGTTTGCCCAGTGTAAGCTTACAAAGCGCTCAGACGCCAGTTTTTTTTTGTCGACTTTTCCACTGAAATCGTTACTGCTCGGCTTCCTTTGATCATAAATACATTATTTTCAACAGAAATAATTCTCGAGATATCCTTTACAGAATGGTGAAAACCGCATTAAAATCCATCCAGTGGTTCTCGAGTTTACCCGTAACATCCAAAAATCGGGGACTTTGTTTTATACTAAGTAGAGTAGAGATGCTTAATTTATATGCCGTGTACCACATCCACAAATGAAACCACTCGTGAGATATTGTTATTGAATGAAATGCAGGTTTAACCCCTTTAAAACCCCTTTAGAACCTGAATATCCGAAAATCCTTCCTTAGTGGACGGGTTTGTCATACAAAGAACATATCCCCAAAATGTCATGTTTCTAACTTCAATAATTTTGGCTGGGTGATGATGAGTGAGTGAGTCAGGACATTTACTTCCATTTATTTTTCAGAATTTCACCCCTCCCCATGGGCCCCTTAAATTGGATTTATGAAAAAAACGGTCAAAAACTTATTTACTTATTTTTAAGCTGTTTCTTCCCCTGAGTTTGATGAGTGAGTGAGTCAGTCAATCAGTTAGGACACTTTCTTTCCTGTTTATTCCCAGAATTTCACCCCTCCCAATGGGCCCCTTATATTGGATTTATGAAAAAATGGTCGAACACCTATTTACTTATTTTTAAGGTGATTTATTTCCGCTGAAGTTCAAACTCCTCGCCTATGTCGTTTAAGAGATACTTGCTCCGTTAGGAATCCTTCATCCCCCACTTTTCACCGCTTCACCTCATAATATAAACCACATCGGAAAACCCTCAGACACATGTCTTCTTATTTTTATGATGAGTTTATATGCCGAGTATCACATCCCCCAATGAAACCAATCGGGAGATATTGTTATTCAGTGAAATGCAGGTCTACCCTCTTAACACCCCTTTAGAACCTGATATCCAAAAATCCTTCCTTAGTGGGCGTTTTCGACTTACAACGAACATATCCCCAAAATCTCATGTTTCTAACTTGAATAGTTTTGGCTGGGCGATGATGAGTCAGTCATTCAGTCAGTCAGTCAATACACTTAGTTTTATATAATAGACTAGCAGTAGTGCCCGGCTTCGCCCGGTGGATTTATTTGTTTTGTGGATGATAATGAATACTACTACAGAACTGGCACATGATACTTAAAATAACAGAAAAACATATTTTAAAAATATAACTTTTTGTGATGGTAGTGGTGGTGGTGGTGGTTGTTGTAGTGTGGTTAAAAGTAGTACAGTATAATGGACGTAACATTCAGGTAATTTTCCCGTATTGATAATAATGATAATTATGAATAGGGAAACAGCTATTTACTAACTACAGCACTGACACATGTAATTTACACAAAAAAAATGATTAGAAAAAGGAGTAGGTGAATTAAAAGACACTGTCTTGGGCCTATATCTCATTGTCTGTTAGAAATGTAGAGACCAATGAGGTCGTCCTTTGTCGCATAGCGCCGTAGAAAAATAATCAGAACACTTAACTTCGGCTGTCCCGAACTACTGAGGTAGCGCTCAATGATAAGGTTCGGAATAAATGAAGGTAAATTTGAAAGCAACAACGCCTATTGCAGCTGGTAACCTCAATGTACTGCACAAACACCATTGCACTTATACAGAGGCATAATATTTTCATGATCATAACTGTTTTAAGGGGCCTAAGACATCTTTTTGCACTAATTAATCCCCGAGACTGCAATTTATAAACAGCGCAAAATGCAACTATTTTCGCAATTCTGCACCAGAACACTGGTAGGGGCGACGTGATGCTGCCAGGATTGCCAGACAACAATAGACTTATTAAATTAGTAGTGGGATGAGGAGAAAGCTGGTCACCCCCCTACTTTCATATAAACTTTGGCGATATCTCCGGAACGCATGATCGGATTTTAACGAACGAGATGTTTTTGGCGTTGGGGTGACGTCCTCTTTGCTGAGAATGTGTGTTGGTATTTTTTTATTTTTTTTAATGTTTGTTTTTTGGATTGGCGCTATTTTGGAAACGGTGAATTTTTTGAAAAAGTTTGTTTGACGTTAATGAAAGGTGTCTATGCCCTCTAGGGGGACAGCAAGTTTCAAGGGTGTAGGAGAAAAAAAATGATAGCCTACTTTCTCGCGAACATTGGTGTTAATTGGCGAATGGATGGTCGGATTTTAACGAATGCGGTATTGTTGGCGTTGGGATGACGTCCTCTTTGCTAAGAATGTTTGTTGGTATTAAAAAAAATTGAAAATTCTTGGTTTTGGATTTTTGATTATTTTGGAAACGGGTAATTTTGTGAAAATTTTTGTTTGACGTTAAAGAAAGGTGTCTATGCCCTCTAGGTGGACAGCAAGTTTCAAGGGTGTAGGAGGAAAAATGATAGCCTACTTTCTCGCGAACATTGGTGATAATTGGCGAATGGATGGTCGGATTTTAACGAATGCGGTATTGTTGGCGTTGGGATGACGTCCTCTTTGCTAAGAATGTGTGTTGGTATTAAAAAATGAAAATTCTTTGTTTTGGATTTTTGATTATTTTGGAAACGGGTAATTTTGTGAAAATTTTTGTTTGACTTTGATGAAAGGTGTCTATGCCCTTCAGGTGGACAGCAAGTTTCAAGGGTGTAGGAGGAAAAAAATGATAGCCTACTTTCTCGCGATCATTGGCGATAATTGGCGAACGGATGGTCGGATTTTAACGAATGAGGTATTGTTGGCGTTGGGATGACGTGCTCTTTGCTGAGAATGTGTGTTGGAATTTTAAAAAAAAATGGAAAATTCTTGGGTTTGGATTTTTGATTATTTTGAAATCGGTGAATTTTGGAAAAACGTTTGTTTGACGTTAACGAAAGGTGGCTATGCCCTCTAGGCAGAAACCAAGTTTCATGTGTGTAGTTGAAAAGAAAATGAATTTTGAAAAAATGGTCACTATTTTGGAAACGGTAAAGATGAGAAAAAAAGTTTGTTTGTGATGAATGGTTGCTATTTACTCCCTCTACCCGCACCATAAATTTCAAGTCGCTAGGTGAAATACCTATGCACGTTTTGGGGGATTTTTAACCTAGGTTTATAATCGCCTCTGTAGCGTAGCGGTCTGCATGGTTAGCTGCCGCCCCCTGAGGTCCTGGGTACGATTCCCGGCCGTGCCACGAAATTTGAAAAGTGGTGAGAGGATTGGAACTGGGATCTACTCAGCCTCGAGTGGTCAATTGAGTAGAGGGGGTTCGATTCCCACCTGAGCCTACTTGAAGTGGCTTTCAGTAGTTTTCCTCTTTGTCTTCGGGTAAATGCTGGGATGGTTCCTACTGTAAGGTCAGAAATGAGATTTGTAGTGACGTTGGATTGTTATGTAAAACGCTTTTTTTTTTTGCTAAACATACATACTGAGCCTTACTGCCATAGAAAAATAGTTTGCTAACAGAAGTCAGTGAGTGTTGGGGTGTTAGCATGAGAGACCTCAGCTCCTTATCGCAATAAGAATGCATGTATGTGCACGTGTGTGGGAAGCCTGCCTGCCTGCCTTTGCAACTTTGTCGTTGGGAAAAAAGTGAGATAACGAGAGTAGCTGTTGCTAGATGTGATAACTTGATACTTTGCCCCAAGGTTAGTACGCTCTCAGAGCATTGTTTTGAAAATGTTTATGTCGAAGTTCTCATAGGCTGCGCAGTGCCGAAGTCATGTTGGCGTACAGTATATGTGAACTGCTAATGTCAAGACTTTTGTGACTAAGTCAGTCATTACTTGCAATGGGTGTTTTAATACAGGGTGAGAAAGAACGTGTTGGCAAATTTATAGACACGTTATAAATGTACCGAGACGGTGTATCATGATTATTATTTTGCAACATATTGTTTGATACAGACGGTTGTGCTGAGCCGTTAGCCTGCGCTAATTAATTAATTAATTTAATTTAATAATAAAAAACCATCGATATATTTAAACATCTACTAAAAAGACAAGGTATGTATATTTGTTATAATAATGTTATGGAATAAATTATTGTTATTTTATGGATTATTTTGAAAGTTGATTTAATAACTTAATGGTATGTATGTATTTTTTGTTGCATATAAAACAGCATCGACAACAGCAACTAATTTTCAGTATATAAAGGACAAATAATATTATTAATTCGTAAAAGGTATGTACATTTTGTGTATGACTTTACGCTAAAATGAATGAATGAATGCTATTTTATTTAAGGACAGAAGGTCGTGAGCGCACCATGAAATAATGCAAAAACTTACCATAACATTTCTTGCCGTTTCTGCCATAATTTTGCAGGTAGAACTGCAAAACGTTTACCATGTTTAGTCCATGCCCTGATGGGCTCCAATGAATTTAAATTTATTGGAATTAGACTTCTCGTTTTCTTTTAGCATTTTTTTAAATTATGTTGGTACACGTTTCTGCTGAAGTATTCATACCACTGATTCCAAATTTTTCCATGTGTTAAATACATTCCTAGCTATATGAAACTCTAGAATTTTGACGTTTGATGAATATTTAATCATTCAGTGATAAATTGAAATTTTGATTACAAAATATATACTTTTTAGCAACATATTATGTTTTATAAATACCACAATTTAAAAGATACATCAAAAATTCTAGAGTTTCAGTATCACAGTATAGTCATAAATGAGTGTGCAAAATTTCATATCTGTAGCTAAATAGTCTAGGAGCTATGTGTACCTAAATGTGAAAAAAAAATGACTTTTTGGTAAACTTAAGTGAAAGTTTTTGTTTCTCTCACCCATGCCTTAGAACATTCCAGGACCATATTCGTCTTGCTTCTGGCTATCATCATTGTCTCTCTTCCTTTTTCTGTTTCTTTTTTCAATTCTAGCCTCTTTAGTGGATTCTGCATTCGCTTTTTCACCTTTTTTTCACACGGTAAATGTCAATTTTTTCAACGCGTTCAACATGTTAGTCCCAGGATTAATCCCCATTTCTTCTAAAACAAATTTTCTTGACATCATGCCATCATTGAAACATATCACTGCATCCAGCACACCTATCTGGAGGGTTCTAAAACCTGAAAATTCAGCTTTGGAATACGTTGCCAGATACAGTGATTAAAACTTTCATTGACATTCTGTGTGCCACCATGCAAGCACTTAGACAGTAGAGTGTCATTACACAATCCCTTATACACAGGTTTAATGGCATTTTGAATAGCCATTGTAAGTGAGTTTTTGTGGTGGTATTCAGGACACCCTGCCTTCTGCTTCTGAAAGCCACACCATGAATCCACCCCTTCAGGGCACAGCTCATGTCTTGGTTCTTCATTTGTTGACATTTTGTGATAAAATGTTGCTTTTATGGCCTTTTTCATTTCTAGGAGATTTCCTGTATTTCTCCTTAGAGCAAGTCCAAAATACCGTTGGAGCTTATCAATTTCTGCATCTGTCAACCTCCCTCGACCCTTGATGGGCTTGCCATCAGGAAGTTTCTGATTGCCCAAATCTTTCCAGAGTCTCCTAAGCCTAGTACCTAGCCTCTTCTGGACATGGCCTATACACTCTAGTTTTTCAACTTTAATATTGTCCCCATATGGTTTACAGCCATTTACTTTTGTGAACCCCTTTGAATCACCATCACCTAGGTATTTAACATACCGTAGAGCTCGGTCCAACCAAAAACGTTTGAACATTGCCACAGCACCTGCATCCTCCATACTACCACTGGACCCAACAAAGTTCTTCAGACATTTATGCTCCTTCTCAGTTACAGTACAACCATGACAGTATTTTGTGAGGCATTCTACATCCATGATTTTGCCAGAATCTACAGATGTTACAGTTACAACACCGTTCAGAGAAGTATGGCCTCGCTTTTGCCAGCTTCCATCACAAGCAGCAACGATATCACTGCAATTGTCATTTAGTAGCTTGGCTTCTTTAGCTGCATTTACCATACAACCCAAAGACACATCTTTTAAAGAGTACAAAATTGCATTGTTTGATTTGACAAACTTGCTTGATGGAGGTGGCAGGTTCATCATGCCACAAAATACATGTCCTGCTTTCCTGCCCTTCCCGATACACCGCATTGCATAGACAAATCTAATATTTACCTTATAAAGTCTGTTTCTATTTACACCTGATGACATAGATGAATGGTTTGCTTTACAAACACTGCATTCTAGAACTATGTTACTTGCAAGGCCTCTTCTCTTATTTACATCTTCTACTAACTTCATACAATTTACATGTTCACAGTACTTAAACATGACATTGTTCTGAACTAAATCAGATATAATATCTAAATCAAATATTACACTGCCACCAGAAATACCATTAACACTTCCTCCCTCATTTTCCTCTGAGAGATAACTTAGCTTTCTCTGTGAAGCACTTGAAACACACGAATCATTGTTTTTGAGGGTTTAGGAGATGGATTAGAATTAAGCCTAACGCCTTGTGGTGGGCTGGCAATAACATTCGCTGTATTTTTTCGTGTATCTATTACCTCGATGGTTTTGTTTTGTATTGAACTTCTTAATTCGGGGCATACTTACACTTTCCAAACTCCACAATCTATGAAACACGTTCCAAATTATAAAAATATAACCTTTCAGAGTATGTTTACATCAAACCATAACAGAAACATTCACGAATCTATGGTTACGCGCTTGCGCAGTCCTTTTTCAGACGGGCGAGACGTTGCCATAGTACCAACCTCTGAAACGCGCTATCCTACAAGATTCTCGTACAATTAGTAAAGAAATTATAATTGACTATGGTTGACAGTGACGTTTAAGAAAGGGGTGTGGTAGAAACAAGGGTTCACATTATTCTTAATATCTTCGTGAATTCAAATAAAAATACCTATAAATTACAAATATTCTTGTTCAGGAAGGAGCGCTCTTCAAAATGTGACAAAAAAAATCGAAATGTTGGTCCGACTCACGACCTTCTGTCCTTTGAACTTATGGAATATATTTATTTTTTGTTGCAGAATTAAACTGTGTGTATGCCAACCAAACGATTGGGGGTAGCAGCGTAGCCCACTAAGCTACACTTTTGATATTGAAAAGGTATGTTATAAAAATATGTTTTTGTTTTGTTTGTGCAAATATTAGCTTACTATTTTCCGAATGTGTGTCTTATTATGTCTGTGCATATGAATAATCCTATTACCAACAATAGTGGCTATGCTGGCTAAAGCACAGCGTTAGGTCATGGGGCCAAGCTCTCTGCTAACTCGGTAGACGCGTGGGTTCAAGCCCCACCCTCATCCGTTCTTGAAATGGTTTTCCATGGTTTTCCATTTTCATCGCCAGGCAAATGCTGGGACGGTACCTTCTGACAGGCCACGGCCGCTTCCTTTCACATCATAGCCCAGTTTGATTGATCTTCATTCATTCTATGTCTCATTCCGGCACGCAGGTCGCTCACGGGCGTCGACTAGAAAGACCTGCACTCGGCCCCTTAGGAGGCCACACGACAAACAAAATAATCCTATTGCATAGCCTAAACCTTTTTTTTAGGGTTTTGTTATTGTGTGCTATAACTGAATTAATGCATATGTTTACTGAATATATATAACTAACAATGGGTTTTATTGCTTTGCTTTTCAGATATATATTTAAAAAAAGAAGCATTATCCAACATTTGCAACTAATTGGTTGTTTGCTGGAACCCCAGCCACCTACAGTTGGAGAAACAACAGTTGCTACGACTTGTGTTCGTATGTGTGAGTGAGTGAGAGTGTGTGCCAGTGTCAGAAGACATCTGTATTTACTGCTTTTTCGGATTATCCTATTAATAATGTGAGTTAATATTTCCATTTACTCTTGATTTTTTAATTATGTCTACGTCCATGTATCAAGACTTAGAATGGCAACCGTTAGCCAAATGTTTTAAAAGTAGAATATGTTCAGGTCGCATTCATAATGTGAAAAACTGTCTATCCCTCAAAGAATTTGTAGAAACATGTTTGTCTATTTTTCTGGATGAAAGCAGGCAAGGTTTAACAACGCATCACGCCTTAAAAATAAAGTTCGAATTACTATGCGAGTTTATTCTCATTAAAAATAATGTTGAAGAAAAAAATAGCTGTAATCTTTGTACAAAAATGGAGAAATTACTGATATCCGATAATTTAGAAATTTGGTATCACAAAAATGCTATTGATGGACTTGTCAATAAATTTGAAAAGTTACAAGTCGGACCCAGTGGCCTGGCTCTGAATAGCATTGCATATTTACAAATTAATATTTGTAAATACAATCCATTAAATGTAGGAAGTAGCTATATTCCCACACCGAGCTTTATCGCTTCGAGAAAGGCAGTCATTAATGTATGGAACACAGGCGATTACTGCTTTTTATGGAGTGTGGCTAGTTGCCTGCAACCCTGTCAAAACGGGCACGGTAATTTGCCAAGGAAGTACAAAGCTATGTTTAACCACTTAAAACAAACTCTGAATTTGGAGCATGTCTCATTCCCAATGTCTTTAGATACAATTCATTTATTTGAGAAAGACAATCCAAATTTCTCCTTCATGGTATATATGGCGTTGAGGGAAGCAACATTGTAGGTCCCTTGTATGCTACGAAAGAGACAAAACAATATTATATTCACTTATTATTTTTGTCTCATGGGGATAAAAGCCATTATTGTTGGATAAAGAATTTGAGTAAAATGGTAATCAGCCAAGTGTCTAACGATAATGGTAAAATGCACATTTGCGAGCGCTGCCTTCAGTATTTTAGAACTGATGAACTTTTGAAACGACATACAGGAGACTGTGAAGGGCAGACGGCAGTAAAGCTAGTCTTGCCCGAAGGGAATGACGCAGTCTTGAAATTTAAGGCCACTAATAAACAAGATATGGTGCCATTTACTGTTTATGCCGAATTTGAAGCTCTGACTGTTCCCCTTCAGGGATGTGAACCAAACCCCCATACAAGCTCAACCTATCCAATGCAGAAACATGAAACTTTTGCCGTCGGCTATTATGTTGTATGTCACTATGATATATCCCAATGTATGTAAGTCACAAGGGTTCGG
Source organism: Meconema thalassinum (assembly GCA_946902985.2). Lineage (NCBI taxonomy): Eukaryota > Metazoa > Arthropoda > Insecta > Orthoptera > Tettigoniidae > Meconema > Meconema thalassinum. The sequence goes on along the minus strand of OX336389.2, from coordinate 1,096,967,237 downwards.
ATTGTGCACGGTGGTTTGTTGATCAAATGGCGAATTTAGCGGGCAAAGTAAAAAAAAAATTCGACAACCCTGTACCAATTCAGATGAATGACGTACAGCAAAAAGAATATGATCACATGCCACATATGCGGAAAGCCTATTCTAGGCGGAGAAACAAAAATAAGAGATCACTGCCACAGGACAGGCCATTTTAGAGGTGCTGCTCATAGAGAACGCAACTCAAAGTATTCTACACCTCGCTTCCTTCCTGTCTTCTTACTGTATCTGGAACAAATTATGTCTTCGTTAAATAAAGAAGCCATGGGCTATTTTACATTCACCTCACCTCAAGATGTCATTCAACCAGACCGCATTCCACCAGATTCCATTATAATTTTTGATGATATTGCCACTCAACGACAGGCTATTAGTCAAGTGTATTTTAGTATGGGACGCCATAAACAAGTGGATTGTTTTTATCTGGCTCAGAGCTATTCTAAAATTCCCAAACAGTTGATTCGTGACAATGCCAATCTCATCGTTCTCTTCCGCCAAGACTCTAGAAATCTCTATCATAATTTTCAAGATCATGCGAATCCAGATATGTCCTTTACAGCTTTCACGCAATTGTGTGCCTCGTGTTGGAACCATCATCCCCATGCCTGTTTGGTCAAAAATAAACAGAGTGAACGATGTGAGGGACGTTATCGCTTGGGTTTTGGTCATTTTATTTCTGCTTAAAAAGACCCAGGGTTTGACATTTCCTGATAGTGTGTGTTTACCTTCACCATGGCGAACGCCATAGGGTACAAGAAACATGTTCAAACCATGCAGCGAATTATTGAGGCACGAAATACGATTCGACATAAATTTCGTGAATTACAACGTTTAAGAAACGTCAATCCTTTACCCATGATAAAACATGCTCCATCATCGGTTGATCTCATGAGGTTCAAACCAAATGCTTCTGCTACTGCTGCTTATGCTACCTCTCAAACCAAACCCTTAACAAGTTCAAATTTTACTCAAACAGATTCCAGACGACAGGTAAAATCCTCCTCCTCCTCCTCTAGTGTTAGTGAACAATAACATGAAGAAGAACAAGAAGAAGAAGAACAACATCAACAAAGTGAAAGTGAATGCGAAACCGTATTTAGTCCTGAATGAAAAAAATCCTCACCCCTTCAACAGTTTCTAAAAACAAAACAAAAATCGTCTGTCATAGCGGCAACACCGTTTTCCTCCACATCGTCTCTGTTTTCACAAGTCTTGGCAACCCCTCATAATAAAGCTCAACTCAAAAACGTTTTAATCAAACATTATGGGACAACACTGGAACCGTATCTGAACCTTCAATTTATTGGAAAGACAGATACCACGTTTGGTGTTCGCTATGAGAATGATAGTTTTAAAATTGGGGATTCATCCATTAAATTTGCTCGTACGAAAGCTGTCATTAAAAAGATCAACTATAAATTAACACCAGGTCTGTTAAAGCTGCTATTCTCTCGCACCCCCTCTCTACAAGATTTTACACCCGAGGACCTGGCTAAATATAAATCCATTTTATTAGACACCAACGCTCACAAAAGAAACTATAAATCCTCTCAGCAGCTCAATGCCAATACATCCCAAAAATATAAAACCTTTATTGCAAACATGTTTGGTAAGCAAAAACATCACTCTACCTCTGGTGTAAGGTTTAAGAAATTAAAACCCTACATAGATATAACCTTTTGGAATAATCCCAATCAGTTAGTAGAACGCTTATACTTGCTTCATGCATCAAAACAAGATGGTCACACTGGACATGAGGCAGAAATCACCCACATTGAACAACAACTCCGAGATGCGAAAATTATCTTATAAGCCATCCCCCATCAAAGTGGGCATCGCTCATGAATTGTATAAACCAGTCCGACGCATTTATGAACGCCGTCGTGTCATTTCCAAAGCAATCGATGAACTTCGGCAGGCAGACTTGATTGAGATGATACCTTATTCTAACGTTAACGACGGTGTACGCTATATGTTGACCGTCATTGATGTCTATTCCAAAATGGCTTTTGTTCAACCAGTAAAAAATAAAACTGGTGTCTTAGTCACAAATGCCTTTCAACAAATTATTGAACAATCAAAACGTCAACCACACCTGTTACAAACCGACCAGGGGAAAGAATTTTTCAACAAGCATTTCTCCAGTTTTCTCAAATCTAAGTATATTCATCATTACACCACCTATAGCAATCTCAAAGCTAGCGTAGTTGAACGCTTCAATCGAACATTAAAAAGTTATATGTGGAAAGAGTTTACAATACATGGCTCCTATCGATGGATAGACTGGTTACCTCAACTTGTGTCACGATACAACAACACGATTCATTCCACTATTGACATGAAACCATGTCTCGTCACCACGAACCTACCCAGACTCAATAGACTGTTTAACCCTATAAAAAGGGTTGACCCGAGGCAACATCACCTTAAAATTGGAAATTTTGTTCGCATCAGTAAAAATAGAAGTGTGTTTTCAACATCGTACACTCCACAGTGGTCGACAGAAATTTTAAAAATTCGTCAAGTCAAGCTAGGTCAACCAGTGACGTATCTCTTAGAAGATCAAAGCGGTCGACCCTTCAATGGACGATTCTATTATCAAGAAGTGCAAAAAACCTTATATATCCCAACGATTATCTCATTGAACGAGTAATTAAAGTTAAAGGTGAAAAATATTTTGTAAAGTGGTTAGGGTTTCCTTCCACATTTAATTCATGGGTCAATAAACATGATTTTTTGTAATAAAATCCTATTTATTTATTTAATTAGACTAAACACCCTTTTCCCATTTTCCAAAAATATCTCAAATATGACCAAAAAACATAGGTTAAAAATCCCCCAAAAACGTGCATAGCGACTTGAAATTTATGGTGCGGGTAGAGGGAGTAAATAGCAACCATTCATCACAAACTTTTTTTCTCATCTTTACCGTTTCCAAAATCGTGACCATTTTTTCAAAATTCATTTTCTTTTGAACTACACACTTGAAATTTGGTTTCTGCCTAGAGGGCATGGCCACCTTTCATTAACGTCAAACAAACGTTTTTCCAAAATTCACCGTTTCCAAAATAATCAAAAATCCAAATCCAAGAATTTTCCAACATTTTTTTAATACCAACACACATTCTTAGCAAAGAACACACCATCCCAACGCCAAAAATATCTCATTCTTTAAAATCCGACCATCCGTTCGCCAATTATCGCCAATGTTCGCGAGAAAGTAGGCTATCATTTGTATTCCTCCTACACCCTTCAAACTTGCTGTCCACCTAGAGGGCATAGACACCTTTCATTAACGTCAAACAAACTTTTTCACAAAATTACCCGTTTCCAAAATAATCAAAAATCCAAAACCAAGATTTTTTTTAAAATACCAGCACACATTCTTAGCAAAGAGGACGTCATCCCAACGCCAACAATACCGCATTCGTTAAAATCCGACCATCCATTCGCCAATTATCACCAATGTTCGCGAGAAAGTAGGCTATCATTTATTCCCTCCTACACCCTTGAAACTTGCTGTCCACCTAGAGGACATAGACACCTTTCATTAACGTCAAACAAACTTTTTCACAAAAATTACCGTTTCCAAAATAGCGCCAATCAAAAAACAAACATGTTCAAAAAAAAATTAAAAATACCAACACACATTCTCAGCAAAGAGGACATCACCCCAACGCCAACAACATCTCGTTCGTTAAAATCCGATCTTGCGTTCGGGAGATATCACCAAAGTTTATATGAAAGTTGAGGGATGACCAGCTCTCTCCCCATCCCACTACTTAAACTATTCTTACAGTTACACTACTACGGACATGAATGGTTGTAAGGCCTTAATACGTGGTTTTCAAGTTCATTTTGTCTGTTATTCTAAATGTGGGCAATGGAGAGCGTCGTCCAAAATATCAAGTGGACACTGTTACCAGCAGGGTTTCAAAGTGTATGTAAAATTTGGTGCAATTAGGAGAAACGGTGTGATAAAGGGCCTAATTTAAAGTGGACATGGCACCTGCATGGTTCCAAAGAGTAAGTATACAAAATGTTGTTCAGATCGGTGAAACGGGCGTGGTGGCTCAGCGGTCTAGCTGTATGCCTTTCACCAAGGTGGTCCGGGTTCGATTCCCGGTCAATGCATATGAGATTTTCGAAGTGGAATGCCATGTCCTGTGGTTCGGATTCTACGTAAAAAGGAGGTCCCGTGGCTCATGATCTCAAGATTAAATGTCACGTTAAACTACAAGCTTCCTTCCTTTTGCTTTAGATCGGTGAAACGGTGTAGATTTGTGCCAAAGGGCCTAAATACAGGAAATGGAGTGGTATGTCCAAAATTTCATGCAGACAGTGTTACTCGCGGGGTTCAAAAGGGTAAGTATACAAATTTTGGATGAGATCGGTGAAACGGTGTATATTTGTTATGAAGGGCCTAAATGCAGGAAATGGAGTGGTCGGTCTGAAATTTCAAGCACACAGTGTTACTCGTCGGGTTCCAAAGTGTAAGTATGTAAAATTTAGTTCAGATCGATTTGGTTCAGATCGGTGAAACGGTGTATATTTGCACAAAGGGCCTAAATATATGAAATGGAGTGGTATGACCAAAACTTCATTCAGACAGTGTTACTCGCTGGTTTCCAAAGGGTAAGTATACAAATTTTGGTTCAAATCAGTGGAAAGGTGTGGATTTGTGCCAAAGGGCCTAAATGCAGGTAATGGACTGGGCTATAATAAATTTCACGTATACAGTGTTACTCGCGGGATTCCAAAGGTACAAAGTACCAATTTTGGTTCAGATCGGTGTTTATGTGTGCCAAAGGGCCTAAATACAGGAAATCGAGTGGTATGTCCAAAATGTCATGCAGACAGTGTTACTCGCAGGGTTCCAAAGGGTGAGTATACAAATTTTGGTTCATATCGGTGAAAAGGTGTAGATTTGTGACAAAGGGCCTAAATGCAGGGAATGGAGTGGCCTGTCGGAAATTTTATGTAAACTGTGTTACTCGCAGGGTTCCAAAGGGTAAGTAGACACATTTTGGTTGAGATCGGTGAAACGGTGTACGTATCACTAGCCATAACGCCAGCGCATGAGGATAGAGCAGTTCGGGAGCGCTTGTTCTAGCGACTTACTGAACAAAAATCAATCTTTAAGGTTACCTGAGAAGTGTAGCCTAATGCTACATAGCTTAAACTATTCCTCTTGAATCTGACTATTATATATAAAAAAATCGAATCGGACCAGTAGTTCCAGGGATTAGCGCGTTTAAACACACAAACACACAAACTCTTCAGCTCTATTATATTGTTATAGATTACTACGTTTGCAGAAATCGTAAAACGGACGCTTTGGCACTCACCACCACTGAATGATTTTTTAGCCTACTTTCGATTTTTGCAAAAAATGAAAGTAGACTTATGAGATCAACACAGGGCGAAAAAAGTGTGTCTGTCTGTGTGTGTGTATGTGTGTGTGTGAGTCTGTGTGTGTGTGTGTGTGTATGTGTGTGTGTGAGTCTGTGTGTGTGTGTGTCTGTGTGTGAGTGTGTGTACTCTGAATGTCGGTCCCCCCCCCCCCTATCAATTCGAACACGGTGAATGCGAATTGAACGAAAATTGGTACAAAAGTAGCACTAGCAAAGGACACCTCAGTGTCATGTTTTATATCGCCGCCATCTTGACGGAAACGTAATGGCGGCCACACAAATGTTCAAAGCTAAAATCAAATTACGACTAACCTAATCATCCGATCTCTACCAAATTTTGCAACAACATACCTTTATGGGGGAAGCATCCTTTGACCAAACCAATAGGTCACCAACGTAATAGTTTGCGGATGGCGACCATCTTTGTGTGAATATTGATTCCCCCAAATAATTCGAACACGGTGCAACCGAATGGAACGAAATTTGGTACACAGGTAGTACTAACAAAAGGCACCTCAGTGACATGTTTTATATCGCCGCCATCTTGACGGAAACGTAATGGCGGCCACACAAATGTTCAAAGCTTAAATCAAATTACGATTAACCTAATCATCCGATCTCTACCAAATTTTGCAACAACATACCCTTATAGTGGAAGCATCCTTTGACCAAATGAATAGGTCATTAGCCTAATAGTTTGCGGATGGCGGCCATCTTTGTGTGAAAATCAATTCCCCCTATTAATTCAAACACGGTGAAACCGAATGGAACGAAATTTGGTACAGAGGTAGCACTAGCAAAGGGCATCTCAGTGTCATGTTTTATATCGGCGCCATATTGACAGAAACGTAATGGCGGCCACACAAATGTTCAAAGCTCAAGTTAAATTACGACTAACATAACCATCCGATCTCTACCAAACTTTGCAACAACATACGTTTATGGAGGGCTCCTTTGACCAATCTAATAGGTTATTAGCCTAATAGTTTGCGGATGGCGGCCATCTTTATGTCAAAATTGATTCCCCCTATTAATTCGAACACGGTGGAAACGAATGGAACGAAATTTGGTACAGAGGTAGCACTAGCAAAGGGCACCTCAGTGTCATGTTTTATATCGCCGCCATCTTGACTGAAACGTAATCGCGGCCACACGAATGTTCAAAGCTTAAATCAAATTACGATTAACCTAATCATCCGATCTCTACCAAATTTTGCAACTACATACCTTTATGGAGGGAGCATCCTTTGACCAATCTAATAGGTCATTCACCTAATTGTTTGCGGATGGCGGCCATCTTTATGTCAAAATTGATTCCCCCTATTAATTCAAACACGGTGAAACCGAATGGAACGAAATTTGGTACAGAGGTAGCACTAGCAAAGGGCACCTCAGTGCCATGTTTTATTTCGCCGCCATCTTGACTGAAACGTAATGGCGGCCACACGAATGTTCAAAGCTTAAATCAAATTACGATTAACCTAATCATCCGACCTCTACCAAATTTTGCAACTACATACCTTTATGGAGGGAGCATCCTTTGACCAATCTAATAGGTCATTCACCTAATAGTTTGCGGATGGCGGCCATCTTTGTGTCAGAATCGATTCCCCCTATTAATTCAATCACGGTACAACCGAATGGAACGAAATTTGGTACAGAGGTAGTACTAACAAAAGGCACCTCAGTTTCATGTTTTATATCGCCGCCATCTTGACGGAAACGTAATGGCGGCCACACAAATGTTCAGAGCTTAAATCAAATTACGATTAACCTAATCATCCGATCTCTACGAAATTTCGCAACAACATACCCTTATAGAGGAAGCATCCATTGACCAAATGAATAGGTCATTAGCCTAATAGTTTGCGGATGGTGGTCATCTTTGTGTGAAAATCAATTCCCCCTATTAATACAAACACGGTGAAACCGAATGGAACGAAATTTGGTACAGAGGGCATCTCAGTGTCATGTTTTATATCGCCGCCATCTTGACGTAAACGTAATGGCGGCCACACAAATGTTCATAGCTTAAATCAAATTAGGATTAACCTAATCATCCGATCTTTACCAAATTTTGCAACAACATACCGTTATAGAGGAAGCATCCTTTGACCAAATGAATAGGTCATTAGCCTAATAGTTTGCGGATGGCGGCCATTTTTGTGTGAAAATCAATTCCGCCTATTAATTCAAACACGGTGAAACCGAATGGAACGAAATTTGGTACAGAGGTAGTACTAGTAAAGGGCATCTCAGTGTCATGTTTTATATCGCCGCCATATTGACAGAAACGTAATGGCGGCCACACAAATGTTCAAAGCTTAAGTTAAATTACGACTAACATAACCATCCGATCTCTACCAAACTTTGCAACAACATACGTTTATGGAGGGCTCCTTTGACCAATCTAATAAGTCATTCGCCTAATAGTTTGCGGATGGCGGCCATCTTTGTGTCAGAATCGATTCCCCCTATTAATTCAAACACGGTGAAACCGAATGGAACGACATTTGGTACAGAGATAGCACTAGCAATGGGCATCTCAGTGTCATGATTAATATCGCCGCCATATTGACTGAAACGTAATGGCGGCCACACAAATGTTTAAAGCTTAAATCAAATTACGACTAACATAACCATCCGATCTCTACTAAATTTTGCAACTACATACCTTTATGGAGGGAGCATCCTTTGACCAATCTAATAGGTCATTCGCCTAATAGTTTGCGGATGACGGCCATCTTTGTGTCAGAATCGATTCCCCCTATTAATTCAAACACGGTGAAACCGAATGGAACGAAATTTGGTACAGAGGTAGCACTAGCAAAGGGCACCTCAGTGTCATGTTTTATATCACCGCTATCATGACGGAAACGTAATCGCGGCCACCCAAATGTTAAAAGCTAAAATGTAATTACGACCAACCTAATAATCTAGTCTCTTCCAAATTTTACAACACCATATCTTGATGTGGGAAACATATTCTGACCAAACTGCAAGAACATCAGCCCAATAGTTTGCGGATGGCGGCCATCTTTATGTCAAAATTGATTCCTCCGATTAATTCGAACACGGTGAAACCGAATTGAACGAAATTTGGTACAGAGGTAGCACTAGCAAAGGGCACCTCATATTCATGTTTAATATCCCTATAGCACGTTGTATTTCAACAAGCTACTACAACCAACATTCAATCATACTCCTTGAAAAGGACAAAGAGTTATAACAATACCCATGCATTTAGGAGAAAGTAGGCTATATGTTCTTTACTGAACATCTTGTTTTCTTCTCAATTTACACGGAAATCGTTCTCCTGTTACGAGTATGAGTGGTGTTGACACACCAGTTAGCGGCAGCAAGCAGACAGAAGACAATCCGTGGAAACGTAAGATCTCACAGCTTACGTTTTAGTTAACATCCAGCTGCTCGCTGGCTGGTAAAGTTTTCCACACATCCCTTGGAATGCTTTCGCAATCATACCAACGTGAACCGTTATGACGGTATTTGTCGTGCGAAGTTCGCGATGCTAAATATTTATTTCCTTTAATTAAGTATAATGGACATAATTATACATACATACAATAACATACACTTTCATTTGAGACAGTTTTGCCATTCAACGTCCAGTCTAGTCTGCAAGCCTCTGTTTACTAACAAGTCGCCTCCATGATGCCCTATTAGCCGTTATCACTGCGGCCCCTGTCTACAGCAGAACTCATTAACCTCTTAGGTAAGCTCTCCTCCCCATTCTCTTCACATGACCCCACCATTTGAATGGGCTCATACGAACAGCTTCATCTAGAGTCTTCATTTCTAACTCAGCCTTTATCTCTTCATTGTGAAGAACTTCCTGCCATATCTCCCATCCATCTGTCCCAGTAAACATTTGTGCTATCCTCATATCAGTTACCTCTAGCTTATGTATCAGCCATCCAGAATCGATCCAGCTCTCACTTTCATACAGCAAGGTCGGTCTAAATACTAAGCGATGTAGGGAGAGTTTCGTCGCTACACTAACATCTTTCTTGCAGAATACAGTAGATCGCTACTGAGTTCAGGATCAGGAATATAAATACATATCCCTCAAAACCACACAAGGTGGCATAGAAATTACTGACTGAATGCACATAAATTAATATTGTAGTTGTTGTTGCTGTTGTCATCGAGTTTCATTTAAGGGCTTTGATTTCGTAGTAATGACAGCCCCGTGCAATTGGGTTCAGAAAAGCACAGGGATTGTGAGATGGATTTCACTTTCGACTAAGTACAGACGGTTGGTGAACCTCCACTTGGCACTACAGTCCATGAAGGTTCTAGACCTACCAAGCGACCGCTGCCCAGCCATTTGGCCTACAGATATTAAGTTGATGCCTTGTCAGCGCATCGGGTCCCCTCGGCCGTTAATCTTGGATTTTGTGACCGGGACGGCTGGTGACCATGAAGATATGCCAAGCACCTAAAGGAATGTACAAGGCAGGATCTAGGTACAAGAGCCATTCAAAACTTAAGATTCGTCATTCATTTACAAGGAGAAGCTGTATTATAACGTGACAAGTCACATTGTCGTAAGAAAAGATGAAATTTCGATACTCATCTTGCCAATATTTTCCGATATCCTAACACTACGTGAATCATGTGATGTGCTTGAGCACGTCCAACACCCACTGAGGATGCGACATCTGAGTGAGTGACGCGCCCGTCTCTTAACACAATTTACTGTGTCAACGTTTGTTGTATTCGTGGACGTGTAAGGGTAACGAATCTTAAGTTTTGAATGCCTCTTGTACCTAGATTTTGCCTTGTTCATTCCTTTAGGTGCTTGGCATATCTTCATGGTCACCAGCCGTCCCGGTCACGAAATCCAAGATTAACGGCCGAAGGGACCCGATGCGCTGACAATGCATCAACTTAATATTGGTCTTCATCCTCCACACTGAATTTTGAACACTTGTGTCCAGGTTTGATGGGGCATGACGTAGTCCACATAGACGCTCTGAAACATTAGTCCCACGCGCCTATTCATAGAGCACGACAACTCGCACGTCCTTTCGGGACCACATTTCCAGCACACGTGTTTGTGCCAACTCAAATGAATTCTCGCACGCTAATCTGCTGCTTCTCTCTCCACGTTGGCACTCATCGCATGCGCCAGTGCTCCTCTCTTCTCTCATTGCCTTTCGAGAATTCAAGAAAGATTTTCCTTTGCCATTGCGATGTGTTTTCTGACTTTGTAATACAGCTTCTCTGTGAAATGACGTGACGTCCTTCATACGTGCTGGGCAGGACTGCACCCCACCGCACCTCCTTCAGCTTGGTAAATTAGACCGCACTAGCACTCAACCATTGGCCAGAGTTGGGCCTATGTAAGATAATAATTACACGTCCGACGAGACATTTACATCTACTGTATCTATCGGCGCATCAGGGCTAGTGTCCCGGGTGAGTTAGCCGTGGTCGTTACGGCATGACTGCTGGCAGTCGCTCACATCCGGGAGGCGAGGAGGTTCGAATTCCCCCGCCGGCAACCTTAAAGATGGTCTTCTGTGGTTTCCCATCTTGCTTCCAGGCAAATGCCGGGGTTGGTCCCTAACTCTAGGCCACAGCAGCTACCTTGCAACTCCTTGTTCTTACATTCAAACTTTCCTCCGCAGACAACACTCCACACGCGACGGTACGTGTAGCTCACCCATTGGGTGTCCGCCTCGAAGCAGCTACAAAATTGGCGAGCCGAACATGTCCTCGGACACTACCTGCACTAAAAGCCATTCGCTAAAAAAAAAGGGCTAGTGTGTGTAGAAGGAAAGGAACAGTACAGGGTCTTTCATATAAAATAAGAACGGCAAGCGGCAGTTTTGTTATTCGCTACTGCGGTGGCCTAGGCCGAGCTTGTGGCACGCCATGGCCCCCTGCTGTGCTATTGAAAGCGCGCGCGTCGTACATACGAGGGCTGTCTTCTTTTTCAATTTCCGATGGTCTGTATAAAAACAACAGATTGACATAACAAACTGATTTTACTACTCAATGCTTGCTTGTTATATTCGTATGTCTCAACATAATCGCTAAAACTATTGAAACATTTGTCGTATCGTTACACCAGCTTTCCAATGCCCTCGGCAAAACATTCTCCCGCAACTGAGGTGGATACGTCTGGACAGTCTCCTGAAGTTTTTCATTTTTGACGAGGTGTTGCCGCCCCACCATACCTTCAATTCTTGAAAGAGGTGAAAATCATTCAATGCTAGTTTGGACTAAACGGCAGATGGTCCAAAACTTCACACTTGAATTCTTTGAAAAATCTATCGTAACGTCGGTACAGTGTGGTCGTGAATGGTTTTCACCTTTTTCGAGAATTGAAAGTATGGTTGGGCGGCAACGCGTAGCCAAAAAGGAAAAACTTCAGGAGACTCTCCAGATGTACCCACCTCAGTGGCGGCAGAATATTTTGCTGGTGTAACGATACGACAAATGTTTCAATCATTTTGGCGATTATTTTGAGACATAAGAATAAAACAAGCAAACATTTAGTGTTAAAATCAGTTTGGTATGTCTATCTATTATTTTTATACAGTCCATCGGAACTTGAAGAAAAACAGCCCTCGTAAGTAGTCAACTACGCGCGTGCTTTTAATAGTACAGCAGAGGACCATGGCGCGCCACAAGCTCGGCCAAGGCCACCGCAGTAGCGAATAACAAAACTGCCGCTTGCCGTTCTTACTTTATATGAAAGACCGTGTATATATGCTCCACATCAACTATTTTGCGTCTCTCCCCGCCCCCTTTCCCTTCTCCTCGTTAGTGAAAACTATCATCCGGCTGCCACCACTGACGGATAGTATGCAGAATATTTCCACACGAGAGTTTCAAGTCATTTATATCGCACTGAGCTTGGTACAGCGCAGCATCGCTGTCAAGTCACGTCCGGTAAAGCAGAGCAAATAATGCAACGCGTAGTTTATTGCGACCAATAAAACAGACTTCGTGCTTCGAATATACTGTACCTTGAGAATATTCCTTATAAGAAAATCTTCATGACATGCACGTAAGCATATAATTTCTCATAATCCGTGCACGGCTGTCAGAAACGGCCTATAGGAACTTCATGGCGTCTCTGTCTTTCGTACTATCGAAATGCGATAACTCCCATATTTCAATATCCCCTGCTATGTTTTTCTCTCCATGTGAATTTAACATTTCCACAGTCTTATTTCTTAAAGTTTGATAGTTCACTTCTATTATCTTCCATGGTGACAGCTAAATATATGATACTTCGTCTTTTAAATTCGGTTTTACAACACGTTATTAGAAAAAATAGCACATTTAAAAATGAAAGGAATTCAAGCAAATTAATAGCTTAATAATTAAATATTTTGTATGTGGGACATATAGTTTAAAGTGTCAAAACAAGTGACAATATTAATTTAATGACTGTGTATGCCATAAGTCTTGTACATATCTGTGCTACCAAAACAATGTAGGCTACTATTTATTTTTCAAAATTCTGATCATACATTTAGTTATATTGTTTTCCCTTCAGAATTTGCCTTTCTCTTCGAGTGTCCGTCACTGCTTACCTCATACCTCCCATGGGGGGTGGTGGCGCAGCGGTCAAGCTGCTTGCCATTCACCAAAGTAGATCAGGTTCGATTCCCGGGCAATGCATATGAGATTTTTGAAGTGTCACGCCCTGTTCTGTGGTTCGTATTCCACGTTAAAAGGAGGACCCGTGGCTTTTGATCGCCAGATTAACGATCACTTATTACTACAAGCTTCCTTCATACCTCCCATAATATCAGGAGGTTTTCAACGTATTTTTGTTGTTGTTGTTGATTCTTAAGGAGCTAGTCCCGTATACTTGGATGTGTGTATAATTTTTATGATAACCTGTGCCACTGTGATGTCTTTCTAGTGTAAGGAACAATGTAGTTTTACGTGACCGTTAACCTCGAGATCATGAGCCACTGGACCTCCATTTTACGTGGAATCTGAACCACAGGACATGGCATTTCACTTTGAAAATCTCACATGCATCGACTGGGAATCAAAATTAGTCCGCTGTGGTGATAGGCCAACAGATTGACCGCTGTGCTACCAGTACTAGTGTGTGTGTATTTGTAATTGAGGTAGGAAACGGCCGTGGCCTTGCGTTGGGTACCATCCCGGCATTTGCTAAAAGTTGAAGTGGGAAACAACGGAAAACCATTTCAAGGATGCCTGAGGTAGGAATCAAATCCGCCTCTTCTCAGTTTAGCCTCACAAGGCTGAGTGCATCCCGTTCCAGTCCTCAGACTACAATTAAATTTATTTGCAGAACCAGGATTCAAACTCGGACCTTCCGGGCGACATCCAAGAATGTTAGCAGCTACACGACGAGGCGGTCGATAGAGAGAGAAAGAGTATTATCATATAACAGCATTTCTCAGTAAGGTGCGCAAGGGTAACTAGGTACTGTACAGCTATCGGATTGTTTAATGCACTCTATTTGCAAATGGGTTAGTGCTGATTTGAGAACTTAAGAGTAGAAATGAAAATGTCTGGTCCCGTGGCGCAGCGGTACGTTCTCATCTTCTGTTTCCAAGAATGCAGGATCGAATCCTGGTCCAATAAGTTGGCATTCGAGCGCGCGCAAATGAGAGGGAGCCGAGTCAGTAGACTCAAAGCGAAATTCCGGCGTCTCTAAATACCTCAGAATTTAGTTGTTGTTGATTATTATTTCTGGGGTTTTGCGACATTGTAGTCATGTAGCACCGTGTATTTGGGGGTGTGTAGGGTTTTTCTGATAATCTGTGTCACTGTGATGTCTGTACGAGTGTGTGTATTTGTATTTGAGGTAAGGTTTGGGTAGGAGGCGGTCGTGGCCGTATGTTAGGCACCATCCCAGCATTTGCATGGAGTAAAAGTGGGGTCACCACGGAACACCCCTTCCAACATGGCTGAGGTAGGAATCAAACCCACCTCTTCTAAGTTTTGCATCACGGGGCTGAGCGTACCCCGTTCCATCATTCAGGACAGAAAAAATTTCTTGGCAGAGCTGGGAATCAAACCCGGGTCTATGAGGTGACAACTTAGAGTTCAGTAGTGTTAAAAACAACGTAGAAACATTATTATTATTATTATTATTATTATTATTATTATTATTATTATTATAAAAAATGAAAAGTTTTTCTCTTGTGCAGCTTGTTCTGACCGTAAAAAAACATGTAAATCTCACGTGAGCAAAGCATTTCAGTTTTGCTGACAGACGCCGTTCATTTGAATCAGCTGCTGTAAATAAGAAAGACATATAATTCAGTATTCGATAGCACCTATCTCTGTGACCATCTTGAAACACTGTTTGTTCCAACGTGACAAGTCACCCCTGTTCTGTTTTCTTCTCCTTTATTAGACATATCTGGCCCCTTTCTCGGCTGCCTCATATTTCCTCGTCTCATTTCCGCTCACTCGGTATCATGCTTGTTCGATCACCGCTCTCCAATATGCCTAGAAATTTGATTTCCTCCGAGACTTCAATCAGCTCCTCGTCCCACAGTGAGATATACCTCCTCTTTACGTCACTTACTAGTATAGATATCCCTTCATCAAACACTTCCTTCACATATACAGGTAAAAAATATGTTCCGTAAAGAACAAATCACCAACAATTATTTTAATTTCAATACTATATTAGACTTAATTTATGTTGATATAAAGTAAAAATAGCAGAATCTGGATGGTGATTTTTAATTTTATTAATGCAGCCAATGGCCATGTACTTTTATTTCAGGACGGGTCAGGGATGGGATCTTGGAAGGAAATTGGCCGTGGACATGTTGAAAGGAACCATCCCGGCATTTGCCTGGCGGTGAAAATAGGAAACCACGAAAACCATTTTCAGGACGCCCGATGTGGGATTTGAACCCACGCTCACCTGATGCCAGCGAGGCACGAGGTAGCGCGTTAGCGCTCTCGGCAGCAGCGGCCGCTGGGTGGTGATTTTTCACATCATATAAAAGGAACAGCTGAGAAACGTAATCCGTTCGTAATGTTGGTAAATTAAGGAAGCTCTATTCTGCCCATTGATCCCTAGGTAACACTGGAATGCCGACTGAATGGGAGCAATGTGTGGAATTTTGTGCAACTAGTTACACCTGGTGGTGTACGGCATAGGGGAATGTTTAATGTATACGTACGCTAGGATGATACAAGTAAAAGAGGCACTTTTGAACATTTAGGTGAACAAAAAACTAAACGGACTAGATCATTGTAACTTACAATAATCTATAATAGGGCCTACGTGTATTTGTCATATATTGTTAAGGCCTATAATGTCAAAAGTTGTTGAAAGACGTACCCATCTCAATTTGAAGATAAAGTAAACGGAAACCTACCGTATCATTGGAAAATACCATATTTATAACGTTGCACAGAGACTGTGGAAATTGAGCTTTTTTGAGTTCTTCTCCTGTCTATTAGAGCATCGGTATGCTACACAAGTAATAGGCAACTTGATTTTTTAACAGAAACGACGTACGATCAAATATATGAAAAAAAAGAACCACGACACATCAGCTGACTTCCAACCTGCTTAACATATCGCGAGTGCCGTACAACACCAGACATGATCAGGCGATGACCAAGGAAGTAGTTTTCAGAGAGAGTTATCACGGGAGGAGTTGTTCCAGTAGTTATTTTTTATTTTCTTTAGTGTATGGCTATTTAGTGCCGGGAGTGTCCGAGGACATGTTCGTCTCGCCAGAGTTTTGTAGCTGCTTCTATGCCGACACCCAAGGGGTGAGCTACAATTACCGTTTCGTGTGAAGTGTTGTCTGGGGAGAAAAGTGTGAGTGTAAGGACGAGGAAATGGAAGGTAGCGCCTGTGGCCTATAGTTAGGGACCAACACCAGCATTTGCCTGGAAGGAAGATGTGAAACCACAGATGACCATCTTCAAGATTGTCGGCGGGGGGATTCGAACCTCCTCGTCTCCCGGATGTGACTGACTGCCTTCAACCACACCGTAACGACCATGGCTAACTCACTCGGTTGTTCCAGTAGTATCTACAGTTCAATGATTCTGCCACATAACCCAACATTTTGTCAAATCTTTATGACTTTCAGTCTTCTTCATTATAAGTCAATATAACCATGTTACTAGACCTTAACATATTACTAGCAGACCCGTGCTTCATTTCAACAATCGTTCCGTCCACCTCATTGTGTAGTGGCTAACATTCTGTCACCGTGGAGCGCCGGGTTCGATTCCCAGCTCTGCCAAGAAATCGTAATTCTTGTCCAAGGGCTTGAACGGGGTACACTTAGCCTCGTCAGGTAAAACCGAGAAGAGGCGGGTTTGATTTCTACCTCAGCCATCCTCAGCGTGGCTTCCCACGCCGACTCCAGGTAGAACTGAACTTCAGGCCACAGCCATTTCCTACCCAAATCCTTCCTCAATTACAAATACACACACGTTTACAGACATCATAGTGACGCAGGTTATCAAATAAATTCTACAAACGCCGAAGTACACGGGACTGCATGACTACGATATCACAAAGCCCCTAAGAGAATCAACAACGCACTTCTTTCCATACGACATATCCGGTTCGCATACCTTTTGGTTCCGTTTGCACTTAGACTTCTTGAAAGAAAGATATGCGATACACAGCTGTCCAAGACTAATAATATCAGTTGAGTTAAATAAATTCCTACTTGATATATACATTTGACGGACCCGTGACAGTAGATTTACTGCCACGTTTAAGATCCCCTTCAAAGAGAAATTCCGGCACCCTTGCGTCTGTAAAGCCACAGTAGATAGAAGGAACGAAAAACCCATGTCATTATTATGATTATTATGATTATTATTGTTATTTATGATGATTCTAGTGTCTTCAACAGTACCTTACTGGAAACACCTTTAGTTGCATGAAAACCCAGCCGATACAATCTTCAAAAGAATGGGAAAAGAAAACGTCCGGTTGTAATCCATAATGACAATTTAATCAAGATGCAGCGGAAATAGACAACAAACTAATCTCACTACAAATAAAACCTAGCATGAGATTAGTGTCAGTTGATATAAACAACATGTACACCACCATACTGATAAATGAAGCCATCAAAATAACAGAAGATAACCTACAGATTAGTAACTCGGTAAAGAAACATAAGATATAATAAAAGTGTTGAGGATAGCCCTCAATAAAAATATATTTCAGTTCAATCGAGAAATCTACGCACAAGCAAATGTTTTGGTGATGGGGTCACAACTCAGCGGGCTTCCAGCTAACATTGTCATTAGGGGCATAGAAAATGAATGTCTGACAGAAAACAAGGCAAAAGGAATCCCACAGTGAAGTAGTTACGTAAATGATAAGCTAAGCGTACACAACACAGAAATAACAAATGAACAAATGCTTCCTAAAGCAATCAACAATTTGCATCACTCAATCAAACTCACTCAGGTATCAGAAACAGAGCGGAACATGAATTACCTTGACATAACTGTCAATATATCAGACAGCAGTCTGACATACTCGATCAACTGCAAGGCCACATAGACATCGCACACTATGGAATCTCTCAAATAACCTAAGCACACTAGGGTGGGAATCTCCGGAAGTTAAAAGGACGAAATCCAAATTGTACGCTATGTTTAACATTTACACTAATCGGTCTGTATGGGGACAACTAAGCAAATGTCTGGAAAATCCCATCTATCTAAGCAGGGCAGATCATCCGCGCAAAGTTAAGGTCCGACCGCAGCGAACAAATTATGGGAATTATTCTTTCATTAGACGTGATTTTGATCATTGGAACTCCCGTGACTCATGATCTCGAGATTAACGGTCACGTAAAACTAAAAACTCCTTCGATAATTGGAATTCAATACCTTCCACAGTCCTAGGGCCTTTCCCCAAACATATTTATGTGCTCAAGAGAAGATTGATATTTTGTGTAAATTCCCCGATGTAATTACTGTAGTTTCCAAATCGTAACGTGTTGAGTTTATTTTATATAATTTTTAGTAATTTTCTGAAAATGCACAATTTGCCATTAGGGAATTACCCCCATTAGCAAATTCATTAAATTTATGAATGGATGAATGAATGAATGAATGAATGAATGAATAAATGAATGAATGTCATGATTTAGATGGATTCAACTCAAGGCCTTGAGTATATCTATGACAAAAGAACACTGCAACACAGAAATGAAAACAATAAAACCAAAGCTAAAGAAAATAACTTCAACCTCAATAAGATAGTGATAATTGTACAAAGGCACTTGGGAAAAACACAAATTAAACGCCACCAAATAATGAGAACAAGTTAGCGCAATTAAATTTCGTGAAAGCAAACGTATACAGAATGACCAACCTTTTCATAAAACAAGTAATCAAAATAGCATTTTGTACATCCAACACCAACGAAAATTACTTGCATAAAATAACTGAAATAAGCAGAGCCCATACTGGATATCAGGGCTGTATTTATTAACGTGCCAGTAACCGGGGTGTCAAGCTATCAACGTACGACAGACCAGTAAAAGGATGGACACACGTAATAATGACCACAGAAATGAAATTATACACAGATAACTCTCGGCGGTATACGAACACATGCAAGACACTGGACATAGTTTCATAACATAGGAACAGACCTAAAAATTAAACACTATGAAACAAAACGTAGATAACATGATATAAAATTGGCCATATAGATCTACTTACCTAAAGTAAACAACACTTCCAACTTAAACGAACATTCATTGTTAGAGAACACACCCTTAATCACATTATTTGGCAACTCTTCTAACAACAAACAGAAAGCAACATAACGAATGAATCACGCTAAGAGAAATGAAAGAGGGGAGGGCGACCAATGATACAGTGAAATATATCTAGCAGAAAGGATGTACTTTTTACCATACTCTCAATTATACAAGGTTTAAAATGAGGCAGTATTATAGAGTGCAAATCACGTTCAGAAGTCAGCAGTGCGCTTTGCGAGTGACGAACGATAGAGATTGCACTATAATAGTTCAAAAGATCCAAAACCATTGCCATACACCACTATAAGTTAGGACTCATAGCCTTCTTCAGGAAGTTGCTCGATGCAACAACATTATATAGCACTAGCTACAAACCAACGAGTTGGCAACCAACGTGTAGCCCCGATGGAATAGGTGCGTCAGTCCATAGCGAGAAGTGTAGTGAAGTGAGCACCAGTACAGGAACAGCCCACAAATCACCTAAGTCAACAAGACTACAGATTCAATTCAGTTACATTTAAGTGTTTGCTTAAGGCTTTAACATAAATAACCAACTACAGAATCTCACCTGGCAATTAGAAATTTGATAAGTAGGGCTAACGGTCAATAACCAAATAGAACACAATCACTTCAATAACTCACAACAATAGAAGTTAACGATACAAAAGTGGTTCCGCACTTATACACATAATAAGTACTAACAAATATGAAACACTTTTGAAGTGTAATGGACTAGAGGAATTAAAATATAATTGGTTAAATTAGTCCAACTCATTACCAACAAGGAAAGTATCAGGTAAGACAGGTCGAAACCTATCTTGAAACATAGTGGACGCAATCGTTGTACTAAAAGAGGACAACATGCGGAAAATCGTCCGCCAGATTGAACTGCAAGGCTTCGTTGAGTAAGATTTGAAAAGGGGTCTATTATACGATTGAACCCGAATCTCCTGTATTCCATGCAGACGCAATAATTACCTCCAGGAAAACGGCCGCCACTGACTACAATTTACTGTACAGTCTTAGAAGAATAGAGCACTGCGCAGCGACACAATGATTATCGACGAAATAGCTGTGATCTGGAAAGGTGATAATGATAGTTACATGTGAGCCATAGTCGAATTCCGCCTTAAAAATTCAGAATACTGGAATTCAAATCTAAACTGCGGTCTTCTGTTGAGTCTTGCTGAACAAATATCACCGTTCTAAGTTGAACTATTTTTCAACTTATTTTTATGAATGACCCTCATGGTGACAGCTCAGGAGAATCAATGTGTACGTATTGTAATATTTAAATGGTAGTAGAGTGGAACCACCGATATGGCATATGCTTTTTTTAATAGCAAATGAACTTCACAAAGCCTCAAGTGTTCTAATAAGTGATGCCCTACGGGATCAAGTCGGAAGCACTTGGCCTCGTTCAATCTGTCCCAAAAGAGCGCTCACTTAAGTCTCTTCATAGTTGGTAAATGGGACCAATCACAAGCACCATATGACGAAGAACATTTTGGCATACTCTCTTTTAAGCATCACGTGGCTAAGCTCTTAACTAGCTGTAAAATAAAAAGCTCAATCACATTGAAGTGGAACCATTGCTGCCAATAACCAGACTACGTTGTGAACTTTAGTCTTCAGTCTTTCGACTGGCTTGATGCAGCTTTCCATGCCTTCCTGTTCTGAGCTAATCGTTTCATCTCTACATAGCTAACATACCTTCCATCCGAGACAATCTGTTTGACATATTCTAACCTTGGTCTACCCCGGTGGTTCTTGTCCTCGACCTTTCCTTTCATAACTTAAGTTTGATATTCCTGGGCGTCTTAGTATGTCTCGTACCAACCTATCTCTTCTCTTCATTAGCAGTCGCCAGAAACATCTCTCCTCTGCCACTCGTCTTAATACCTCTTCATTTGCTACTCTACCTACACATCTGATCATCATTCTCCTGTAACACCACATTTCAAGCACTTCTTTCCTTATCTTTTCTGCTGCGCCAACAGTCCAAGTTTCACTTCCACTGAATGCCAAGCTCCAGACAAAGGATCTCATAAATCCCTTTCTAATACCTAAATCTAGATTTTATGTGAACAATTGGCTTTTATGTAGAAATGCTTTCTTTGTCTGAGCCAACCTACTTTTTTCCTCTTTACTTTGTTCATCAGAGGTTGAATTCTTTAATTAAAATGAACAAGTAGATCCCTGAAGAAAAAAATATCATATTTTCATATATTCTACTGGTAATTTTTCTTATGAAAGGATTATACAAATATGGCATGTTATGTATTATATGGCTTATGGAACATGATCTACATTGTGATGAAATATAAGGTAACTATTTCAAACTCAAAATCCAAAATCCGAACGTTGTAGTAATTTCAGACAGTTAGTTAGTTATTGTTGTTTTAAGGGGCAGAACTACGAGGTCATTTCAGAAAAAAGCTGTAAACATATTACATAAAGAAACCAAAATTATCTTACCATGTTATTAGTGCATGCCCTGCCTTAATAGAGCTTACATCATTACTCAAGGATACTCCCATTAACATAGCTCTAACATTTGACAATATGTGTCCACATTTACACGATGCGGTTCATCCACAAGGCATGAATACAGGAATTGTTTACCAGAATATTTAGTTCATAGTGCTGGTTTATCAACTCGCCTAGAGACCGGCTTAATAGCACATCAGTAAAATAAGTTCATTTTCAAAACATTAGCATACTTAAAATTTATAATTACGATACCTACAACTGATGACTCTTGTGTTCCACCTCTTTAATCAATCTCCACCATTACCAACACTACTAAAATAAATAAATTCGTGATAGAATATATACATTTCAATGTCGGTATTATAACTCCTTCCGCAAGATTGCATCTTTCGGTAACGAATCATAGGAATTCATTATAACAAAATCAAAATCAAATCAAATGTAATCAAATCAAATCAAAATCAAAATCACAATAATTAACGAAAAGTAAGGTACAAAATGCAGTGCCATTAGATAATGATTGTTAAATTAGATCAATACACAAAGCTTCTCTTCAATTGCTTAATTTCGTTACGAGCAATTTAAAAAAAAAGTTTTTAATTTTTCGAACTGACACAATTTTGAATTTCCGAAAACAATTAAACAACATTTCATGTGTACATCCTAAGCAATGAATAAAGATTCGCTGTGCAATGTTGCACAGCTCTCGGAAGATTAGATCACTAGAAAATTCATTTTAAACATCGCGTGACCATCATGTCGTTTTGTGTTTATCATGATTTTGAAAGTCGCATATATGAACTTTTTCACCAAACAACATTTTAGTTTATTGCTATAATAGTTACGGAGATATTGAGTATCGGTGAAATATTTCACATGGCCGCAAAGTTAGATTGTTTTATAAGGTGGCCATGTAACTTTGCCACCAAATGAAGGTTAAAATGAATGTTAATTATACAAACTTTCTCTTTGCTCGCTTGATTAGGTCATGAGAAATAAAAACTTGATTTTAAAATTCCGCTCTGACACCATTTTGAATTTCTCATTCAAATTCAATTAAAATAGATGCGAATATACACACATCAAAAAAAGTTTTGCATCACCTCGGTTCCCAGATCTCCGGCATATAGACGTTGACTGTGTATATTGTATCCAAGATACAGTCCCTTTGACTGTTCATAGATGTCACTAAAACTGCTCAAAGATGTAAACAACCATGCATGAGCAGGGCCTATTAGACGGAGGGGGTACGACAGCCGATCAGTTCCAGTCATTCCACCAGGACGAAGGTACGCTGCTCATGTTGTCTGTAGTTCTACCATGCCTAGAAGGTCAATACCGCAGTTCGATCGCGTCCGCATTGTTACTTTGTGTCAAGAAGGGCTCTCAACAAGGGAAGTTTCCAGGCGTCACAGAGTGAACCAAAGCGATGTTGTTCGGACATGGAGGAGGTACAGAGATACAGGAACTGTCGATGACAGGCCTCGCTCAGGCCGCCCAAGGGCTACTACTGTAGTGGATGACCGCTACTTACGGATTGCCGCTCGGAGGAACCCTGACAGCAATGCCACCATGTTGAATAATGCGTTTCGTTCAGCCACAGGACGTCGTGTTTCAACTCAAACTGTGCGCAATAGGCTGCATGATGCGCAACTTCACTCCCGACGTCCATGGCGAGGTCCAGCTTTGCAACCCCGACACCATGCAGCGCGGTACAGATGGGCCCAACAACATGCTGAATGGACCCCACGGAATTGGCATCACGTTCTCTTCACCGATGAGTGTCGCATATGCCTTCAACCAGACAATCGTCGGAGACGTGTTTGGAGGCACCCTGGTCAGGCTGAACGTCTTAGACACACTGTCCAGCGAGTGCAGCAAGGTGGTGGTTCCCTGATGTTTTGGGGTGGCATTATGTGGGGCCGACGTACGCCACTGGTGGTCATGGAAGGCTCCGAAACGGCTTTACGATACCTGAATGACATCCTCCGACCCATAGTGCACCCATATCGGCAGAATATTGGAGAGGCATTTGTCTTCATGGACGACAATTCTCGACCTCATCGTGCACATCTTGTGAATGCGTTCCTTCAAGATAACGACATCGCTCGACTACAGTGGCCAGCATGTTCGCCAGACATGAACCCTATCGAACATGCCTGGGATATGTTGAAAAGGGCTGTTTATGGACGTCTTGACCCACCAACCACTCTGAGAGATTTACGCCGAAATGTCGTTGAGGAGTGGGACAATTTGGACCAACAGTGTCTTGATGAACTTGTGGATAGTATGCCACGGCGAATACAGGCATGCATCAATGCAAGAGGACGTGCTACTGGGTATTAGAGGTAGTGGTGTGTACTGCAATCTGGACCACAAATGCTGAAAGTCTAGCTGTATGATGGTACAACATGCAATGTGTGGGTCTCATGAGCAATAAAACGAGCTGAAATGTTGTTTGTGTTGATCTCTATTCCCTTTGTATTTAACGGTTCCGGAACTCTTGGAACCGAGGTGATGCAAAACTTTTTTTGATGTGTGTATTAATCCTTGTATATCATTTTGCACTCCAATCTGATGGTTTCGCTTAAAGAAAACTCTATTTAAGTACGGTATTTAAAATTCCCTAGGTTGCCATGTTGACTTTGTGCTCATCAGTTTATTGAAAGTGACATAGGTGAACTTATTTTATTCGCCAATACGAACTTACAAAATTTCAGTTTGATTTTTGTAATAGATTCGTAGCTATTACGACCCGGTGAAATATATCGAATTGCCGCCATGTTGAATTGTTTGTATTGAACCCTTTATCCTCTGATGGATAAATGATTCGATGGGAGTCGCAACGGAGCTAAAAAAAATTGGATAAAGGAGACAGTCTACAAACGCAACAGTCGGAAGTTGAAGATGGATGGATAGTAGCGAACATACAAGAATGGATTGCTTTGCCAGAAGATTGCCTGGAGGAGACGGTGAAACCACGGAACGATGAAATTGGGCAGTTACCCGTTATTTACGCGAGGATTGGTGGAATTAATATAAGATGTTTATTGGATACGGGGTCGCAGATCAGTCTGGTATCGGAGGCCTTGGTTCGAGAGTTGGGACGGAGTCAGAATATTCCTGTGATTCCCGTACCACAACTCAAAGTGAGGGGTGTTATTCCTGAACGCACCGTCACTTGTAAACGTTAGGCATACTTAGAACTGAACATATTGGAACACACTTTTGGGCAAACATTCATTATCATGGCAAAGATGAATTTCAATATAATTCTTGGTGCAAATTTCATTTGTGACTATCAAGCAGTGCACAAGAATACAGTCAGTTTTAGAGAGTATGATCAACTGAAGAACGTGGGATTGCATATGGATGAAATCACTACCGGAAGAGATGTAAATTCTTGGGCATTGGAAGCAATATCGGAAGAGACGGAAGAGGAGATACGAAAGGCAGAAGATAACATCATAGAAGGAGCTGTTGTGGAACTAGATGAGGAGAGTGAATCCCAGGAGATATGGTCTTTATTAACAGAAGGAGATGACAGTGACGCACAATTTGAAGAGTTACTACAGGAGCGGCTCAATGACATTCAACTTGGGGGTGAACATAGAAAATAATTGGAAGAGATTTTAAGGAAGCACAAAGCAGTATTTGATACAGTACCTGGGAAAATATTAAATTTCAAATATTCAATGCAAGTCGAGGATTGGTCACCTTTCAAAAGTAGATTGTACCCAATTCCGGAAAAATATCGTGGTCAAGTGAAGGTCATTATAGATGAGATGTTACAAGCTGGAGTGATAAGGAAGACACCTACACCTTATCTAAATGCGATTTTGGCAGTCACAAAACCAAATGGATCTATTAGACTTTGTTTAGATGCCAGAAATCTCAACATGAGACTCATTTTTCCTGAGTATGACAGAGCACCAATTATCAGAGACGTACTAAAAGGCTTTAAGAACAAGAGCATTTATTCATCAGTTGACTTGACGTTCAGTTTCCACCATATTGAATTGGATGAGAAGTCACAGCTTCTAACTGGCTTCTTATTCGATAACCAAACGTTTTGTTTCGTCCGAATGCCCTTCGGAGTCAAAACAGCGGGCTGTGCTTTAATCCGAGCCCTGGACCGGAATCTAACCGAGGAAGTTAAGGAGATGACGGTGCGCTACATTGATCACATTCTGCTGGCATCCGACAACATTGAAATTCACATGGAAATTTTAGATAAAGTATTAGGCAACCTTAATGCATCAAATTTCAAAGTAAACCTGAAGAAATCGCAGTTCTTCAAGAGCGAGATCTTATATTTGGGTCACATCATTGACAAGGAGGGAGTGAAGCCAAACCCAGCTAAGATCGAAGCGATAAAGAATTTCCCTACACCAACGAGAGTCAAGCACATTCGGGCTTTCTTAGGCGTAACGGGATTCTTTAAAGAAAACTGTCCAGGTTACACGGAGACTGTAGCTCCAATGCAGGAAATGCTAAAAAAGAATAATAAATGGTTGTGGAATGCGGAATGTGAGAAGGCGTTCCAAGCGACAAAACAGCTACTGGAAAACTGCATTAAGTTAGGATATCCAGATTTCAAGCACAAATTTATAATCCAAGCGGACGCTTCACTAATTGGTATAGGTGCCATGCTCTACCAAGAAGATCCAGCTAACCTGCGACATAAAACATATTTGGCATTTGTTAGCCGAAAATTGCGTAAGCACGAGCGCAATTATACTGTAACGGAGCTAGAGCTGTTGGCCATCCTTCATGCGCTACAACAATGGAAACGAATAATTTATGGCTACCCCATTGTTGTCAGGACTGATCACAAGGCACTAACATTCTTGTTTAAGACGTCGATGGCAAGCGAACGTGTGACACGTTGGTCTATATATATTCAGCAGTTTAGCATTGAGATTGAACATTGCCCAGGGAAGATGAACGTGATTCCGGATGCACTCAGCAGGAACCCAGAGCCTGATGTTGAAGAAACAGCGATGGTACAACACTTGGAGTTAACACCGAAGGACCGGGAATTCTTGGAGGAGTTACGTGAGATACAGCGAGAACAGGAAGCGGAACCATGGACGATGCTATTAATTCAATACTTCAGAAAACAGTTACCTACTGGAACACCTGCATTTCGAGAAGCGAAAGCAAAATAAGGAAGATATGTTTATGTCAACAATTTGCTGCACAAATGGGTAGATAATGGCCACACCACGTTACGCACAAAATTGAGATCTGCAATATTCTGAATGAATATTTTGTGTCAGTTCCTGCCACATTATCTTGTAACATTATTCCATTACCGGAGCGAACAGCAACAATCATTGAAGGTTCTAATTCATTCTTCATAGAACCTTGCTCCCCACAAGAAGTATCTGACATCATTAACAATCTTAAGATAACCAACACCTCCTATGATGGCATAACTAGTAAACTACTTTAGACTTGCAACCGTGCCCTCTCAGGACCCATCTCAAAATTTGTCAACTGCTCACTAGTCAATGGTATCGTCCCAGATCCCCTTAAAATTGCTCGTGTTGTACCCATATATAAACAAAATGACAGGTCAGATCCTGGTAATTATAGGCCCATTTCAGTACCATCTGAATTATCAAAAATCTTAGAAATAATTATGAAAACAAGGCTTTTGAGGTATCTAGAGAAATGCCATTATTTTTCTGAATTTCAGTATGGATTTCGCGAGAAGGCTGGGGTTAATTCTGCTATTGTTGATATCATAATCGAATTACAAAACAATATAGATAAAGGGAATAAATCTGCTGGATTCTTTATTGATTTAAAAAAGGCCTTTGATACTGTGAGTCATCCACTGCTTGTATATAAACTGGAGAAGGCGGGTGTGAGAGGTGTGGCATTGTTGTGGTTTAAATATTACTTGGCAAACAGGCAACAATTTGTAAAAATAGGCACTAATAGAAGTAACTTACAAAGGGTATCGTATGGTGTGCCCCAGGGATCTATTCTAGGGCCGATTCTATTCCTCATATACATAAATGACATAACCTTATGCCCTTTTAAGGGTAGATTATCTCTCTTAGCTGACGATACTTCGTTGTTTTACTTCTCTAAATCTGACAAGGAGATTATATCTGATATCCAGCATGACTGTTATGTCTTGGAGGAATGGCTAAGAATGAATCTGTTAACACCTAATTACTCAAAAACTGTCTGCATGATGTTCCATAAATGTGAATATGATTTAAATGCGACAACAAATATCTCTTTTGGTACTACCAGACTTAAGTGGGTGAAGGAGGTTAAATACCTTGGCTTGACAATAGACAATACTCTTTCTTGGGCATCACATATAACGAATCTAAAAAATAAAATCTCAGCTTTAGTTGGAATCTTTGCTAAAATCAAGTTTTATGTAACAACACAGACACTACGTGTAATATACTTCGCAATGATTCAGTCTCGGCTCTCATACCTATGTTTCATCTGGGGAAGAGCCTCACAAACTAATTTGAATAATCTGGAGGTTCTACAAAACAGGGCTCTAAGATCAATGTATGGATTCCATCGTTTATACCCTCGCTGTAGAATGTACACTGAAACTAATATATTGCCGTTGAAACTGCTTGTATCTTTCAACTCTACTTTAATTATTTATAAAATATTGCATAGTCTCATGACCACAAACACTACATTCTCTTTCGTTAATGAAATTCACATGCACTGCACAAGACAAAAAAATAAGTTACATGTAGTCAGCAATAGAACGACTAAATTTGGAGTCAATGCATTGCAGCACTCGCTCATCTCAGTGTATAACCTGGTACCACTTGATCTAGCAAGAATCTCTCAAATTGGGCCATTTCGTGTAAAGTTGAAAAAGTACTATTTGCTGACTCTGAATGTATAATAATTTACTCTAAATGTATAATAACTTACTCTTGTGATACCACATTCTTCCAATCTTTATCTTTTATGTTTATCAACACTAATTGACTCATAACTTCAAAGCATGCTCATTAGCTTATAGTCTCATTTCTCCATTTATATTATACCGCTTTTTCCTTGGTCATGTATTGTGTCAAAAGCGTCGCTTTGAATACACTTTTATTGCTTATTTGTATACTGTACTCTAAATGTATTATAATTTAGCATATGTATAGTTAGTCCGTCATCTATGTAATGAACTATGTACTGTTCCCCACGACAGAGCTCTGCTCTCGGGAATCTTTTTCTAGACAAATAAATAAATAAATAAAATACTTGTACCTGCATCTTTACAGCGAGGATTGACATGGCATACTCACGAAAGTTACGGACACGTCGGAGTAGACAAGTGCGAAGCGACGATAGGAGAGACATTTACATGGCCACGTATGAGAACAACTACATGTGACGTCATTACGACTTGTGATCCTTGTCAGAGGACAAAGCCCAATAACTATTTAATGAGGCAGTATCCTAGACCATTGCTACCTCAGAAACCCTGCGAGCTACTGGCCCTGGACTGTTTCGGCCCAATCCCGAAAGGTAGACGAGGTTGCCGTCACTTGCTAGTGTGCATTGATGTGTTTTCTAAGTTTGTCGTATTATGCCCCATTCAGAAAACTACATCGAAACAAGTACTCAGTCGTATTCGAAATAGAGTTATTCCAATCCTTGGAAAACCAGAATTTATATTGTCAGACCATGGCAGCTATTTTACAAGCGCCGAATTCAAGAAAGGTATGGAGGACATGGGTATAAAACACGTTTTAATCAGTATCCGACATGCCCAAGCTAATCCAAGAGTGAGAGAGCAATAAAATGTGTAACATCATACTTGAGAATCTTCATTCCCAAAGAACATCATAAGTGGGTGGATAAAATTAAGGATATAGAGACTTGTATGAACTCTACCAGGCACGAGTCAACAGGACAGATCCCTATGGTCTTACACAAAAACGAGTATCCAGTGAGAACGTGGAAAAGCATCATTAACTGCCCACAAGATCCCATGATAGCACCTGACCTGCGAATAGAGAGAACGAGAGCCTACATGAGAAAACAAGCAGATCGCAGATTATGGCGATTGAGAAATAAGAGATTTCACCGTGATCTAGAAATCAACCAGCTCGTTTTGGTGAAACGACCCGCTACATCTGATCCAGAGAAGAAGATCTTCAGCAAATTCTGTGAAACGTTCATAGGACCCTATTCTATTGTAAGAAACCTAGGAAATAATACATACAGAGTGAAAGAGTTAAGCATAGGAACAATGTCGGTCTACAATGCAGCCAACTTAAAAAAGTATCGAAGAAGCGAACCATGGGAGCGCCGAAATAATGATGCAGTTTAAATATATGGACGTCCTATATCAACCAAGTGGACGGGGGGCAGTTGAGTACGGCACGTGAAGAAGGAAGTGGAGATGGTGTTGACAAACATTAACGAGACAGGCATAGTGTTGCCTAAGGCATCAACGCGTCACGCAAGCAGCTGAAAGGGTGAGGTCCAAGCAGGAAATAAAACGAGTAAATGCCATTCAAGACAGGAGCGGCTAGACCAAGTAATAGAAAGGGGTGATTCTGAAATAAAACAAATTGGCCTACGGAAATCTTTTAAAAAATTATCGACTTTATCCTAAGTTCGAAATTTTGTGAGTGGAGGAGTTGTGAACCCTTTATCTTCTGATGGATAAATGATTCGATGTTTTATTTCTACAATTAATTAATATTTCCACCAGCGTCATGAAATAGCCAGACGAAGATGAGGAAACTTCAAGCATTTGTTGGAGACAGTGGGAACATACCTGCAGCAGTTTGACAAAAGGATAAATACTTTAGCATTGTGAAAAGAAAGACCCTAGCAATGTTTCAGAAGGACAGGTGGTGGCTACCTCAAAATAGAAGGGACGCGTGGTGAGACACGCTTATGGTATGTTCATTGTAAGATTCGCGCCTAGAAAAAATATAATGCAGTAACGTGAGTGGCTGATGATACTACTGGACACTCCTACGAGGCCGAGGTCTGATAAAAACCGCCAAGTTATTGAAAAAGTGGAACCAATGAGAGATGAATGCTTACGAACGCGCCAAGTCTAGCTTGGGCACGCGAAAGCTAGCATTAACGCGGGAGATCGGCTAGACAACATCTCTACGATCGATTCTAGGATTAATGGGCATATTCTTGACCTGCGCAATTTTACGAGTTCAGTGATATTTGTTTCATTCCTGTACCACTATTATTTTGAGAAATTTTTATATAATTTCCCCCTCTATCGATACCTAGGGCCAGTTCATTTATAAGTGGCGTGAAGAGCCAAGACATTGCTTTTTACATTTGTGCGTCTGAGGACGTAGGTTATATTACATTGTGTGTGTCGGAAGACACAGGTTATCATTACATTTTGCGCGTCTGAGGACGTAGGCACTTGTACTTTGCGTGTCATGAGGACACAGATTTTTATTAATACAAATGTGTTAAATTCAGTGTGATAGATAGTCACAGTACTATTTTGTAGGGACAGTATCATCGACAATTCGCCAACAGACTGTTCTGGGGAATTAAGTACCTAAAACGGCGAATTTAGTAAACAGATATCGAGTGTGAATTAATCTATAACTTTTTGCATCAGCACGAGAGATGACATCGCTTATCCTGGAAGAAGTTTGGAACTGTCAACACTCTATCGAGATGTTTGAGACGAGCTAAGCAGCATTAAGTAGGGAAATGGCTGCAGATGTTCGTTGACGGTGACTGGCAGAGGATGAGTACTGAATAATATTCTTATTATCTGACAAATTAACTTATGGTATACGGGACATATTTTGTTTGTAAATATCTTGCTTGTGTTGATTAACGTAGTGTATTTAGTTTTGGTCTGACACACCTTTTGCATGGAAACAGCTCGCACATATTTTATAGTCGTAAGTTCTTGTTTGGTTGATTTAATTAACGTGGCTATGTGAACGACCGTGTTCGCATATGTTTACGTAGTGCGATTAAGAAGCGTCTCTCGGAGATATGTTGTGTTTCAGAAGTAGGACTGAATTAGTATAATCATGCAGTAGATTGGAGGGTAAATTAATCTTGTTATGTTTATTATTGATCAGATTCAGTGAGTTTATTGCCGTTGGAGCAATGTGAATTGTGGCGAGGAGCAGTAGGTTTTAATATTTTTTAAATAGTTTGTGAGGATCTGATTCAACCGACCTGTGTGAAATATGTTATGTCATTCCCAGCAGTGTGTGTGTGTGTGTATTTTATTGGTCATTACAAGCGGGAATTTCAGCGTAGACTGATTTCTGTCAGCTTGGTGCCAAGTCCATATGGTTACCTTGCGAGGACATATGTGGCTATATCGATTAAGGTCTTACCATATGTTTATGTGGTTGAGATTTGTTGCTGTTGATTCTACGAGATAACGGTCAGTTGGTCATGTTATTTTTACACACTGGGGCTGGACGATGACCAGATTTGAGGAAGAGGGAAGCTGTTTCACAAGGCGGGCTGAAAAAGATTGCATCAAGGTCATTAGGGGAGTGCTTGTTGGCTCCGTATTTACTTGAAATACAGAATAAGAACTGATCAATGGTAAAAATTGTTTAAATAAATGGGAGTTGCCTACGAATCACTATAATCTCCGAAGCGTTAGCTTAACGTGCATTTTTATTCATATAAAGTAATCTCAGTCGGTGAGGCTTTTGTTGTTGATGGTTTCATTCCATATTTATGTTCCGTATTAGTGACCCGTGCAGTCACGTGCGATGCTGTCTTTTCCTTGTTTGTGTATTGAGCAATTGGCCGTGTTGGCAGCTCATTTGTCAGATGCGTCATCGCGTTGAAGGAGGGTCTCGAGGGAGATTCCTGTAAATATGAGATTTTAGATTGTGTGTCAGCATTAATTTTTAAGGGTTTTATTAGTGTTGTGTCCCATATCCGTAAACGTTGATTTACGAGTTGATTGTTCGTAAGCAGCGTGGCTGTTACCCGCTGTAAACGAACAGTCATCCAAGTACTCATTCCTCGTAGTTAGTCAGTACGCATACATAAAATCCAATGCAAGTTAGTGGAACTTGGATCCACATTTTTTATAAGGGGGAGATCCGTCTGACTCCTCAACTTTTGATAAATATTTCTGTCATGGGAAGATTCAGGGAGGAATTTTCTTATTGTTGTTGTCTATATTTATTTTATTTGCACTAATAGTCATTAAATTATGTTATTATTTTACGCTTTGTCACTTCCTTTCTTAATTATAGTTTTAATCCTATGACCCTTACCTCAGTAGAGCATGTCGTTTGGCGAACGTAAACATCACACTATGAACTGAGCGCGAC
Organism: Meconema thalassinum; assembly: GCA_946902985.2. Classification (NCBI taxonomy): domain Eukaryota; kingdom Metazoa; phylum Arthropoda; class Insecta; order Orthoptera; family Tettigoniidae; genus Meconema; species Meconema thalassinum. The sequence continues at coordinate 1,096,934,231 of OX336389.2, read as the reverse complement.
CCCTTGATCAAGATTTCTTGCATATAAACACTGCAATACTAAAGGGTTCAGTATGTAGGCCAAAGTGTAATGTAAAAGTAGATGATGAATATTGCGTTGATTCATTCTACAAACTTCCACTATGATCATTTTATTAGGACAAAAGAAATAGAAACATGATTTTAATATTTCGTGCAGTCGCCATCTTGAGTCAGTCATAACAATTGAATTAGAGTAGATGACAGTATATAAATCCTTGTATAATCATTCACCATCCAAAATTTCACTGATTTCAGATGATTACTCGTGCGAAACATCCATTTAAATATTTGAACTGCGCTTGGTTGTCTTATTGGTTTTCTGCTTTTTTAGGTTTTAGCCTGCTTTAAAATTTTGTAAGAAATGAAAGTAGACTTATGAGAAATTCATGGGTCAAAGGTTCGTATGTCTGTCTGTGTGAATATGTGTGTGTGTATGTAGGTATGTCTGTAGATCTGTCCCCCTATAAATTCCCAAACGACGAAACCGAATTAAACCAAATTTGGTACAAAGGTAGCACTAGTAAAGGGCACCTCGGTGTCATATTGTATATCTCCGTTATCCTAACCAAGACCAAATGGCAGTCACCTGAGTGATCAATTACGTCAAATTACGACTAATCTACTCATCAGATCTCTATCAAATTTTGAAGAATGACTTCATGTGAGAAAGGTCTGGGGCCCAAACTATGAGGTTATCACCAGAATAATTTCAAGATGGCAGTCGTATGAATAATGCAAGCTTTATAATCCATAACATATGATCCAATGTATCAATGCTCACAGTGCATGGCATTCAAATAGTCCCATATAAGGATCGTCTTAACAAGGCCATGACTAACTGGGAGTCAACATTACGCGCAGTCGCCATCCTTAAGGTATAATATATAAAAGTAAATAAGTAAAGTAAATATAATTAGTTACATGATAGGACCGAATGTGTGGCTTTTTATGGCCAAGACAGTAGAACAGGGACTCCATACATTCAAGATGGTGGTTGTGCAAAATGTTCGAAAATTTAAATCGAAAACTCTGAATGTAATTGAGTGTCATATCTGGGTTCTCATATGTGTTGGTCAAATGTTAATCACACTGAAAATAGCGCATAGTGACCTATTGAAATTTGAAAATAAAATGATTACTATTAGTATCTTAGAGCTATAATATCAACATTTAGAAATAAAATAGAACATTAGAAGTCGCTTTGTATGCCCAATGCAAAAGAGCAGCGATTTCATACGTTCAAGATGACGGCTACGCGTACTATTAAATATACAAATTAGTTACTCAGGCTATATTTACTCAAATAAGGTGATCCTTGGTAGGTGGGAAGTATCATATAAAAAACCCTACTTTGCGTCGGTGATAAATTTATCCCACGTTATAGAGCCCGCAGTGGCCATCCTGAAAATTCATAATTAAAAAATAAATCACTATGTGTGTTTTAGAGCTACAATAAAGAAAATTAGTAATAAAGTATCCTATTTGTTTTTTTGTCGTGTAGCCTCCTGAGAGGCCGAGTGCAGGTCTTTCTAGTCGACGCCCGTGGGCGACCTGCGCGTCGGGATGAGAGATGGAATGTATGCAGATGAATGAAACTGGGCAAGGATGTGGAAGGAAGCAGCCGTGGCCTGTCAGAAGGTACTGTCCCAGCATTTGCCTGGTGTTGAAAATGGGAAACCACGGAAAACCATTTCAAGGACAGCCGACGGTGGGGCTCGAACCCACGCATCTACCGAGTCAGCAGAGAGCTTGGCCCCATGACCTAACGCTGCGCTTTAGCCCGCGTAGCCACTACTGTCGGTAAGTATCCTATGACAAATGTAGAAAAAAAAATAGCGCTTCCAAATTTTGAAAATGGTGGCTGGGCGTTCTATTCAAACGTAATAATGAATTATTCAGAATGTAAATGCACAAATAAAAAAATCTTAGTAAGAATGAAGTAGCCTACCCTATAAGGGACCTTTTTGAAATAAACCATACGAATAACACGCTGATTACAACGCGCAGTGGCCATCTTGAAAATAATAATATGATATTGAATAACTTAAAGTATCTTAAAGCTACAATTTAAAAAAATGTAGAAATGTGGAACCTTGCAAGTGCCTTCCTACACTTAAGACAAAATAAATACAGCAACTCCATACATTCACGATGACGGCTGTGCGTATTCCTAAAACTAAAATGCCATTAACTCATGATATAGTTGCACAATAAAGGGACATACAGTGAAGTTGAGTACCATATATAGATGTTTCTCTAGCGATACTCTTAAGAATATCACGCTTAATTTAGAGTCTAGCGGCCATCTTGAATTTATGGACTATACATAAATAACCCTATATATCCTAGTGTTACAATAGCTAAAATTTGTATTAAAGTAGAACCGCATATTGACTTTGTATGCCCAACGCAAGATAACAGCCTCGCCTTATAAGATGGTGGATGGGCGTGCTATTAAACCATCAAAGTCAATAACTTAAGAAAGAATAGCGCAATCAACACGAAACTTTGAATGAGAGGAGCATCATAAACATACCTCGCTAGCATTACTCATTGGCTATCACGTTGCATATTGATTGTGGCCACCATCTTCAAAATACTGTATAAGGCTTTAATATCGATAATCCACTATTTATAACAGTTATCGAAATTTAATGTTTTTTTTCAGTCGGTCAACACGATTGTACCCAATTGTATTGAGTGTTTCCCTAATACTGAAAGAAAAACTTCATGAGAATAATAGATATTTTTTTCAGGTTTAAGGGAAACACCCAATAAACTTGGGTACTATCGTGTTGGCCGACTAAAAATTATTTAAATTCAATTACCAAGGCAACGCTAATGTAATGATCGTGTGGCCTCCGGAGAGGCCTAGTGCAGGTCTTTCTAGTTGACGCCCGTGGGCGACCTGCGAGTCGTAATGAGGATGAAGTGATGATGAAGACGGCACATACATCCAGTCCCCGAGCCACGGGAATTAACCTCAGGAGATTAAAATCCTTGATGGCCCGCCCGGGAATCGAACCCGGGGCACTTTGGGCCAAAGCCTAGCGCGCTAACCATTTAGCCACAGAGCCAGACAGAAAAATGCCTTCAAACACCATAATTATAGTAGCCTAATGATGAGATGCAGCAGGTATGTAGTCTCGCATAAGAAGCTTTTACCGCAGAAGACACAAGATCAATGAATCCATATATTCAAAATGGTGGATGGACGTTCTTAAATAATGCTAAAACCAATTCCTCTGGATAGGAGAGCGGACTTACAACGAAACTTTGTAATAGAGGAGTATTAATTGGGTACAATTCTTAACGCTCATCACGAGAACATTCATCTATACATCTTCATAAGAACAAAGAGTTGTAACTATACCCTTATAATTATTAGACTGTAGGCTACATGTTCTTTACTTTACATCTTATTGAAAATGGCATTAGTAAACTTACCGTAGTAGGTTTCAAAATTTCAGGCCGATACCTGTAAATGTTTTGGAGATATTGAATGCCGTTGAAATGAATTGCGCGGCCGTCATATTGATTTGGTGAACCTTAAGAAAATTTTAAAGATACGTTCATGGTCTAAGGAAGTAGGCTAGTGCTAAATTCTTACCGCATTTTATTGAAATCGTTCTAGCCATTTAGATTTTATTAAGAACACACACACATAGGGCCAACGCCCAAAACCACACGGACAAAAGGTATTCTCACAAGCCTGTATTTCATATGATTAATATAAGCTAAAAACTATTATTCGTTATGTACCTAGTAAATACCTGCCATTTTGAAAGCGCATAAAGCAACATTGGCCATGAGTCAACTTCCGTTAAACGCTTCTTGATATCTGGCCTTTCTGCCTTTGTAAAGATTACTGCAGATGCAAATAAATAACTCTGTTATAGTGGAGCATGGCTGCGAAGAAGATCACAGAATACAATTTGATAACAAAGAAATAATCACTAAATCATTGAACTACAGCCCCAGAATTTACAGAGAAGTAATCTAAATTTAACATCTACATTTTTATATACAAAAAGGAGTTCTTCTATATGGGTGACATTTAGAAACCATCTTCATTATTGGAACGCAGCCTACGTTATGCTTGGTTCCCCTTGCTGCTGCCGTACACCTTTACAAAGCATCCCACAGCAGGTAAACAAGCACGTAAGAGTAACATCTCCAAGTGCGAACGAAAGAAGAGAATTGTCAACCATATCCGTTCACATTTGGCGTTGATTCCAGAACGTTCCAATAGCCTATGTGAAACTCAGACAAGCGCCATGTCAAACTATTCAGAACTAATCTTTGAACCTGTCAATATTGCAGTTTGCACTAAAGATGTTGTTGTTGTTCCTTATTTCGGGGGCTGCGACATCGTAGTCATAGGCCTATAGCCCCGTAATAATCCTTGCGTAGAATTTGTGTGCTGACCTGTGTTGTTGTGGTGGCTGTACTAGTGCGTGTATTTGTGAATTGAGGATAGGATTGGGAAGGAGATGGCCGTCACCTTAATTTAGGATTCGTCCCAGCATTTGCCTGGAATAAAAGTAGGTAAACCACGAAGAAACCCTTCCAGGATGACTGAAGTGGGAATTGAACCCTCCTCCTCTCAGTTTTGCCTCACGGGGCTGAGTGTACTCCTGTCCAGCCCTCACACCAGAATTAAAATTTCTTGGCAGAGTTGGAGATCGAACTAGTATGTCCGGGGTGGCAGCCAAGAACACTAACTTGTAACTTTAGAGAAATGAAAAGTGTTGTTTGTAGATTGCTCCACTATGTCCAATATCCACCGTGATTTACTTATTTCTTATATGCGTATAGGTACAATGTAGACAATCACATTGGGAGCACGCCCAGTCCTTCCCTATATAGCCTTTATACATTAAAAGGGTTTGCTTATGTGTCTACACGCATCTCATTTCATGGAGTACTTTGGATTTGAGAATGTAATTGGTGTATAATAAATGCATTGACGACTACGTGTAGCCTCTCCTTTGTACCAGATGACCAGTTATCTGAGGAGAGAGCTCGTTCATATCAGTTAGGGGCACGAATACCTCGCATCATTTAAGATTTCAGAGTAATGCAATTTGTGTGTAGTAATTAGCAGACTGCAAAGAGTCTCCAGAAGGGTAGAGCTGTAAACCGAACCAGGGTGGCCAATGCTAGAGGAGATGACCGGAACACGGCCGCAGGGTAATTGGAATAAGGCCACTCCTATTAGTGGGATGATAATGACTGTCGCAGCAGATGGGATCCAAGGCGAATTACCGACGAATGTGAACGACCACCACAGGTCAGACTCATTTCATGCCGCAATGCAAATGACCCGCAATGTCAGTAAATCATATTACTTTGAAGAGGAGAGTTGATCTCTCACCAGAAGAGATAAATCACTTCACTCAGAAACAGTTTACTTCGGACCGAAGATATTGTAGGTACGGGCAATAGGATGCTGAAACTTTGAAGCTTCATTCTGACTCGTTTCATGGAAATATGACTGAAGAAGACCTTTGAAAGAAATATTTTCATCAGAAGAGTCTTACATACAGTATATCTACACCGTTTTTATTCCCGTTTATAATTTATACAGGGTGTTTAGAAAAAAATACGAGCCTTACAGTAGTCGCATATGATGTGTAACATCTGACATAGAAGAAACCTCACGTGAAATTGTTGATATTTTATACTATTATTGGCACAAATATTAATCTATTGTAAAATGGAGTGTTTTACAGATATTGTAGTTTATAATACGGAACTCATTTTATTAGATGATTTGTAGCTTCCACCAGCACTAGCCTAAATAAAGACTACGATATGGATCAACTAGATTAATAGACGCGACACCGCTCATAAGCATAAATTCCTTATAAACAGGTCCTCTTGATTCACAGACCAACACGTAATTTCATAAGGATTCTGTTAAAATGAGTCATATTGATATGATAAAATATCGTTTAAAATGATAATCTGGTAGCAAAAATATCTACTCCGCCCAGGATTCGAACCCAAGATCTCTAGATTCACAGTCATACGTAATAACCCCACGGCTATTTCGACTACGCAAATATTGTGCACAAGATGGTGACTTATTTCCACGTTCCAATAATACTGCATTACGGAATTAGTTTCATTTATATTTTGCTTGTTTCGATAATGTTCCTGAATGGCATTGAGTTTAAAATGCCTTATGCCAATGCAATGCCGACTACTTACAATGTTTGATATTAAGGCATTTTACCATTTAAATACTGATACGAAGACTTCGATCATGTACCATGTCATTTGTTTAAATCACTTGACACCAGAGTTCACATGAGCGTTTTCCGTTCAGTATGTCATATACATTCCACATGGCCGAGAGTGCGTCATGGTATCAATTTTCGACACCGCGCGCTGATTGTTTCTCTTACCAGTGCCAGCTGGATCGATCGATCGAGTTGGCAGTGCGTCTTATACTACCGTTCGATCCACCACTGCCAGCTAGGGCACACTTCCATTCGATCGATCGAGCGGGCAGTGCATACTTCCGTTGTCCATCACTGCCAGCTAGTACACTTCCGTTTGATCGCACGAGCGGGCAGTGCATACTTCCGTTATCCACCACTGCCAGGTAGTACACTTCCGTTTGATCGATCGAGCAGGCAGTGCATACTTCCGTTGTCCACCACTGCCAGCTAGTACACTTCCGTTTGATCGATCGAGCGGGCAGTGCATACTTCCGTTTGATCCACCACTGCCAGCTCGATCGTTCCGATCCACTTCCGTCCCCAATTTTCAAAATCACTCCCACAAAACTATCCAGCAACCCAGCGGAAAGATGTTACACATCAAAAATGTCCGATATTGCAACAGGGGTTGGGATTTGTCAAAACGAGAAGAAATGTTCCTATAAACATATGTCCGGGAACAACTACCTGTTGAGATATGATCCATTTTACTTGTGTTGTGTATTTACCTTTCAGACAATGGACGTCTTCCTGCCAGCTACTTCTAATAAACACTCGAATGTCACACATGTTTAACAGAACACGCGTTGGTAAAACATCCATCAAAAGCACCAACCAGGAGCTGTGATGATTTCTGCCGGTCTGTCCGCGGATACCATCTGCACGTTACAAGATAATATTAATGTTATTGGTTTTACGTCCCTTTCAACTACAACACGTTACAAGAGATGCTCCACATGGTATATACGATTTCGTTCACATGCCTTGGCGCTTCTTCGCAAGGAATCCCGAACTCGTCCAATCACGCCTAGCTGGTCGCGGATGTGGGCAATCTTATTGGTCACACGCTCTCGTAACATCTGCACGATGTTGATGGTTGTGGCATACACCAATGACTTAAAAAGTCCCCATAGCCAGAGATCCATTGTATTAAGGTCTGGCAAACAGGGAGGCCATGCTACTACCGTTTGCCAATCCATAGAAAAATCCATGTCTGCCATTTCTCTCGAGGAATACTCCATCGCACTGTTTACGTCGTCCACACAGCACGGGACCACCTCAGTCTTGCACTACCAGCACAACCGCACGCTATGACTGAACATCCAACTCTTGCAAAGACCTTCAACGGAAGGACGCCTGCACCACTGGACACAACCCCTCCTCCACGTGGGTAAAATGGTGCATATCTCAACAGGTATTTGTTGCAATATCGGACACTTTTTTTTCTAAACAACCTGTATTCATAAAGTGAGATGATTTTCCTATGTACTGGATGATGTTCATGGCCGGATGCTCTTGATGCTAACCTCATCTGAGACTGACTGTTTGGTGCAAAGGTAACGTTCTTTGTGTTCAAGGTTTCAGGATTGAATCCTGGGGCCGTCGGTTGGCATTTGAGTATGCACAAATGCGAGGGAGCCGTGTTAGTAGATTAAATGGCACGTTTAAGATCCCCTTTGGGACAAAATTCCAGCATCCCGGCGTCTCTAAAATCCTCAGTAGTTAAAATGGACGTCAAAACCAATAACGTTATCATGAACCTGATCCGAGGAGGTAATATAATGAGAATTGAAATGAATAAATATGAATAAAACGGGGCTCACTAGAGGATATTTACCTGGAGTTGGAAATGGAGAACCAAAAGCTACCTGTAAAGATATGTGACTACATTTTTCTTGTTTAAACGTTAAAGTAAACCTCCTACCTGTATAGCTTTGCATGTAAAATCAAATCTGCATGTCACATAATAATAATAATAATAATAATAATAATAATAATACATGTGGTCTCTATGAAAGCCTTTCGAGCTATCCTGTTAGGTAGCATGTTATAAGTCTTCCTGTAAACCCAGTCTTGCTCTTGAAAACGTTTACATTTTTTTTAAATATTTATAGTATTCAAATTTGAAATTTCTACTTAGGTCGTTTGTCCAACAAAAAAAACTTGCTCTAGTAACAGAGGGTTTACGCTTTTCCATTCAAGCTGATGTAGAACATTATCGAATTATCGGTTTCGGAAATCTCAAGTCAATAACCTAAAAGTTAATTCAAAGGAATAGTAGTGTTCGAACAAAACATATTCGTTTAAATTCTTACAGCGCTGTTCACCAAGTATAAATATAGGCTAGCTTCGGGTACTCTGTCAGTCCGGTGTTTGTGATAAATAAAATTCAATTATTTGTTCGCAAAATCTCAAATCAGCAAAATCTAAAAATAAAAGATTATCAAAATGAATAAACTTACATGTAATAATTTAAATCCTGAATTTGGTTTTTGTGATAATATGTTTGAGAAATATCTCATCAATAACCTACTGGCTTGGTCTTTTTGCGAAATCTAAAAATAAATAATTCATAGTAAAGGGAATGTAATCCCGAGTAATACGATTCCTTACACATCTTCCTTTAATTATACGTTTGGAAATTTTTGAGTCAATGTCCTACTAGTTTTGGGTCCTTTAGCGAAATCTAAAATCTAAAATATTACATGCAGTAATTTAAATCCAGAATCAGGTTTCTGTGATTATTAGTTTGTAAAATCGCGGGTCCATGACCTTGCAGTTTCGTTCTTTGGCTAAATATAAAAATAAATAATTGACGGTAAAGGAAATAAAATACCGAGTAAAACGATTTCATATACGTCTTTCATTAATAATTAGTTATCTAAAATCATGAGTCAATGACCTACTAGTTTCATCTTTTCCCGAAATCTACAAATAAATAATAATTTATGGTAAAGGGAATGTAATCCCGAGTAAAACTATTCCTTATAAGTCTTTCATTAATTATTCGTTTGGAAAATCTCAAGTTTTAGGTCCTTTGGTTAAATTAAATATAAGAAATAAAAACTATATAAATAAAATATATATATTTATAAGTTGAAAAACCAAATTTTTTAAAATTTGTGTCAATAACCTAGTACTTTTGTTATTTCGCAAAATGTAAAAATAAAAAAATAAAAAATAAATAAGAATTACATAATTTAATAATTAAATAAATAAAAAATTAAGTTAAAAACCAAAATGTAAATAATAAAATTTTGAGTTAATAACCTAGTAGTTAAGCCTTTTAACTAAATCTAAAAATAAAATATTATAAAATTAAGAAATCATATATGCATAAATTTAAATGCCGAATCAGGTTTTTTACAATTAGGGGTTTATGGAATCTCAGGTTCCTAACCGTGTAGTTTGGTTCTTTAGCAAAATCTATAAAGGATTAACAAAATTAAAATCTCATACGCATTAATTTAAATCCTAGATCAGGTTTCTGCAATTATTAGTTTGGGAAATCTCGGGTCGATGACCTTGCACTTAAGTGCTTTGACAAAATAAAATTGTAATAAAGTAATAAATAATTAAATAAATAACAATAATAATAATTAAATAAATGATAATTAATAATAATACAAAAATAATAATGGCCTTGTTGTTTTGGATTCATTGGGGGAAATTAATAATCCACGGTAGAATGGACTCCATCGCGAGTAAAACGAGTCCATACACGCCTTTCTAACGTTACGGGTTCGGGAAATATCGTGAAAGAAAATTCAATGGCCTTGTAGTTTAGGGCTATTTGGGTAAATCACTGATCCATGGGAAAGGGGGCTTTATGCCGAGTAAAACGAGCTGTAGCATAACTTTCTCCGATAATTGGTTCAGACAATATAAAAAAAAACGTCGATGACCTAAAAGTTACGTTTTATGGTAAAAATCTGGAAACATAAGTGATCCACGGTAAAGATGAGCAAAAGGTCCATTAAAATGAGCCGTCACACAAGTCTGTACGTTTACGCGTTCACGAGCTATCGGCTAAAGTCCGGCGGCAACATGCAGTCGCGGTGCGTGCTTTAACGCTCATGGCTACGGGTGGTATAGATTTCTCCCTAGCCATCCCCCCCTTCCTCTCCCTTCCCCTTCTCGCTTGGGGGAGGGGGGAATCCTCTTTTGGGATAGTTATCACTATGGCTCAAATAAATAAGTAATTAGCTAAAAATGTTACAGTTACGCCCTTTTGGCAAAAATCTAAAAATAAAAATAAATAAATAAAAATTGCATAAGTAGTCTAATAAATAAAAAAACATTAAATAAAAATTCAAAAAGGGGGTAAGGCCCTTTGGTAAAATCTAAAACTAAAAATTAAATGCTAAATAAATATTATATACATAATAAAATAAAACATTAAATACAATATTAAAAAGGGTAAAGAACAAAAATTTTCAAAACGTGCAATTAGGCCCTTTGGCAAAATTTGGGGGCATAAATAGCCTACGGTAGGGAGGATAACAAGCCGAGTCATTTGACACCTCACGTGACAATCTCCGATCATTGGTTCGCGAGATATGGGGTTGGGGTGCCGGAACGTGGGTGGCTCAATAAGTTGTGATGCAAGGTTCCTCAAGTCACACTACTCCCTTCATCACATGCTCCCTCGTGAGAGAAATTAAATGAGAAATTAAATCGACGATGATGATAAAAGAAATTGGACAAAGAGTTGGAAGGAATAACCGTTGTCTATTAGAAGGTGCCGTCCCTGCATTTGCATTGAGCTGAAAATGGGGGACCGTGGAGAAACATTTCAATGAAGGATAACGATTGGAATGTAAATCAAACGCCTTGCGAATCCACAGATAGCCTGGCCCCATGGCCTTGTGCCTTAAAATGTATAGTTATAAGGTGCGTTCAAAAAGTAACGAGCCGGAGGCTGTGATGCGCAAACCGGTGACGACATCGGCTAATCGTGGCGTGCCTAACGAGGTGTGGTTCCGACCAGAGCGTGGAAGGTCACAGCTCGCCGCTAGAGGGCACGCGTGCACGTCACTTGACGATACAAAGTGAGCAGCAGCATGCATCAATCGTCCAACGAAGACCAAGACAGTAGGCCGTTCGACACGCTTCCTGGTGTGGTTGAAGACTGTGGGGTACCCATTGGGCACACACTTTCCGTAAGTGCAGTCGTTCCTTCATGATGGTGTGCACACTTCCGACGCTCAATCCGACCACGGCGGCTATGGCGTTCACTGTCACTCGGCGGTCCTGGGTAATGAGTGGATCAACCAGCTGGACGTTGTCATCGGTAATGCAGGGGGGTGCCCCAGACCGGGCATCATCGCCTAACGACACTCGTCCTTCCCTGAAGCGCTTGTGCCACGCCTTGACCCTTGGAAGGGACATGCAGTGTTCGCCGTACACTTGTGACATTCGGCGATGAATGTCCGTTCCCCCTACTCCTTTCGCTGTCAGAAACCGAACAACACCTCTTTGCACTTCGTTTAACGCCTCCATGTCACTATTTGCAATGCGACTGGCAGCGTTGGACGATTGATGCATGCTGCTGCTCACTTTGTATCGTCACGTGACGTGCACGCGTGCCCTGTAGCGACGGGCTGTGACGTTCCACGCTCTGATTGGAAGCACACCTCGTTACACACGCCACGATTAGCCGATGTCGTCACCGGTTTGCGCATTACAGCCTTCGGCTCGTTACTTTTTGAACGCACCTTATACATTAGTCGCTTCTTCAACGTGTTGTTATTGTTGTTATTGTGATTATTATTGTTAATAATAATTTATTTTTATTGAAAATGATCTTGTTTATTTCAGTTTCTTATAAAATCTTTTCATTCGTATTGTCAATTTCTTCTTTCGGATAATAAGTGCTCATTTTATTCACAAATGGGCTTTCCTTATACGGTCAAAGATATTCAATAAACCCCCCATTAGAAAAATTGTAAACAGTACAAGTGAACTTAAAAGTACATATCAATGTAGCATTAATACACAATACGTTGCTTTCTAGCTGGAGTCTATAACTATTCAGCTACATCAACGCGTCTGTAAACTGTAAGTGCTCATATGTGCATGATAGTCTTAAAATTCAATTTTCTAGTAGACCGTTTAAAACGACATGTTGTGCATTGACCTTGTTAGTACAGAACAAATAATTGTACAGTGTAAACATTAGCCACCTGTAAACACTGTGTTATACATGGCATACAGTGAATTACAAACAATGTATACGGAAGTGAGTGTATCGCTGGCAGTGCTTACGGGCAAGTGATGCCCTGGCCATGCCATGCACAAAGTGGTGAAGCTTGAAATATTTCCAATTGTTTCAGCTACTCCAATGTGTATCAATAGCTTAATCCATTGACAAATATTCCAAGTGAAAGAGAATGAGAATTTGAACCTTCCTATTTTGAGCCTTATTATATCAGAGAATGATACAGTTTTGTTAGGCCCTGCCAACATCTAATCTGATAAAGATATCCATATTGTATTTTCAAATTCGTAAATATTATTTATTATTTGAAGCTTTTCAGTCGGTCAACACGACTTTGTCTAAATTAGATAAAGCGAGGAATTGCAATTAATGTCCCAGTGCTTGAAATGAATTACATGAATGATTTATACACTCAATAAAACACTTTTTACTATAAATGGGGGGATAAATAGGATGACTAGTTTCGTTCGTCAAGCGAACATCATCAGATCTCCTTAAACAGATGTAAATATTCCATGAACCATGAAATTGCAGATTAATATTGAGCATCACACTTATGACGGCATTGCCAACATTTCTACGCGTGTTGATATGTTCAATGTTTTAAGGCGTGTAGGTTCCATAATAACAAAGAGATTAAAACCTCATTTTCCCAGTGCAGTATATGTCTTATGGTATATAACACAGCTTCATATCAGAGTCACCAGGGTTACCAACTGTGTTTTAATAATTTGAAGACATTTGATCCCTTCATCCAACATCTCAAAATTTCTGTATAGATCTAACTTCAGGCTTAACACACTGTAAATCAAAGATGTTTCAGACATATTTAAAGTAAATTATTAAATGGAGTGATACCAACATAATTCTAGCACGCGTACAAGTTCTGTGTTCAACTGCATGGGACTGCATATCAATGCATTGATAAATACTAAATTTAGATACTTGAATGTATGCCTTAAGACATATCTCTGCGTATTTACAGAGACGTCAGGTCTACCAACAGGTTAATAACATTTTGATAGCATTTGATTCCTAGATTCAATATCATGAAATCTGTTTACACAAACAATTTGATACTCTGCACACGATTATGTCTGAATACTGCAGGCACATTTAAAACAAAACGTAAATGCCAGTGTTACCAAAACAATTTTACGTACGATTATTGGTTCCATGATTAACAGGACGTATTATCCATGACAATGGATTTTTACATTATTTTTATAAACAGCGTATTCTACAAAAAAATATGCACGTTTTATGTGTCAACAGTCCTACCAGCTACCTAATAACTCTTCCTGGGGATATGAACCATAGACCCTCCTCATATCTGAATCGCTGCAAGGAAATAATTTCAAACATACTGCAGTACTCTATAAGTCCTCAATATCTGAGGCATAGTTTAGGCAAATCATAAATGATGGTGGTACCAACTTAATCCTATAAATTTTATTACCGTATTCCAAATTATTCTAAATGGATGAATTCTTGATCTGAATCGTACATTTTAAGAAACATAACTCCCTAAGCTCTTCATGGAACTGATCGGTCAGTAGTTCCTTCGAAATCCACTAAAATAATTGTTTTCAATCAGTCAATATCGTAACATGTAAATGAATTACGCAGGGGAATAAAACTCATCTCCTCACCTCTACTTACCTTGAAAAATTATATGGGTTAAGAGTACACTCTCTATACACTAGCATACTCTATTCGAAAGGGGATGTACCATATACTGTATAATCCACGTAAAGATCACGACAGAACTAGTTACGACATTAAACATGCTACAAATGAAACCTAGTTTGCGGCTAGTTTCCTTCGATGTAACAAACATGTACACCAATATTCTAATAAAAGAAGCCATCAGTATAATCGAAAGGATTGTAAAGACATATAACTCGATAAAGGAAATTGAGGAGATCGCGAAATTACTGAGGGTCGTTCTCAACCAAAACGTGTTTTAATTCGACACTAAAATATACACGCAGAGGGCTTAGGCTAATTGCCGACTCTGTTATTAACACACTGGAAAATGAGTTCATAGAAAAGAAGTCGACAAAGGTATTAGTACTGTGGAAAAGATAGGTGGATGATGTAATTTGTGTCTACGAAACTGAATTAACAAGCGAATAAAGAATGCTCCAAGCCATCAATAGCCTACACCACCCCATTGAATACACCAAGGAACCCGAAACAGATCGGTAAATAATTATGTAACCTAATCATAACTATCGAACGTAGAGATCATACTCAATCTTTGGAAACCGATACAAACATCACATGCAATTGACAATCGGTCCAACCATCCCAGTAACCAAAAATAAGCCGGCTTCAATTCAATGATACCCAGGCATTAAATATACCCATGTCAAAAGTTAATTATAACAAGGAAATCAGAATAATCAAGCAAATAGCTGAAGAAAATAATTTTACACCCAGCAAAATACATCAAATTGTAGCCAGGCACAAAAATAAAAGTTGGACACTAATGATAAAAAATTCGCGCGATTCAATTACGTGAACGCGAAAACATACAAATCCACCAATCTGTTCACAAAACAAGAAGTTCCGTGAAGAAATAAATAGCCCATTTTCATATATCCTACTGGTCTTTTCCATTTAAAAAATCCGTGGGATATTAAATGGATTTTCCATTTGATGTATACTAAATAGCTGTTGATACACGACCTATGTCTACCCCAACACCAATTCATTGAGAAAGTATGTACTGGACTATATGACATTCAGTATCGTTGAATAAGATTCCTCCCGCGAGATGGCATCTTTCTGTTACGCATCATAAGAGATAAATTTAAGAAAAGTCAAATGCACGGCTTCAATGATTTACGAAAAGTAAGCTACAGGATATAGCGCCATTAGATTATGATTATTATAATACCCTAACATACGAATCGAATTCTGTCTTCAATCGCTTGTAGAGGAAACGTGAAATAAAGAATAGTACATTATGCAAAGAACCTATAATGGCAATAATTAAGACACGAGTAAGTTTATAAAACTCGCTTCGCTTGTTTTATAATTTCCATATGAGTGGCTTAATTACCATTATAGGCGAGTTGTATACGACTGTTTATGTTCGACGATAATTAAAACTTTATTAAATGTTCTAACATAAATATTCATAAATATCTGTCGAGATTCAGACAATTGAATGTAGTGATCGGACTGCAAGCGCTGGGTTTGCTATATGTGCTTTACAGGTTGCAAGTGCTTTACCCACGAATGTGCTCTGTCTGCTTGGAAATGTCATATGTTTACAGCCTGCCGAACAACGATGAGCAGCAGCATTCACTCAAAATGCCACCGACGTCTTACGAAAGCAATGCTCTGTGTAGAAATTGAAGTTGGGGATAGTAAGGTACAGTGTTATTTCTTTTCTCATATTCGCCAATTAGTTTACGCGAACATATGGGACGGTGCACTTTCCATGTCGGTATATAGAAGGATGCTGTGTTGCAATCTCCTGTACATAGATTCGTAAATTTCTTGCATATGTCATAGTATTTTCTTGTTACCGTAAAGATTCGTGCTGATTTTGTCTTTGAGTTTGGGATTGTAACAACAATGTTTGCTCAAATATACATTGCAAACTTTCAAATCACGTAATTCATGTCCGACATGTGGGATTTTCAGCGCATGTGCGAAACTATCCTTACCTAATTGGTCAATGAACGATTCGTTGGAGGAACGGTCTCATAATGAAGAGTAGTCATCATCATCTTCCTAGCATTAATCCCGCTTTATTGCAGGGTTTGCTTTTCTGCACTGTTTCTTCCATACTGATCGATCTTGAGCGTCTCTAGTTGTGCCATTCACTAGTTGAAAAGTAGTACGGTACTTTAATGGCCCTCATTATGATACAGTTTTCTGACATGTAATATTTTCATTTCGACATCATCGAACTTAAATAAGGTTTTGACATTTCGAACTGATGCCATCTTGAATTTTTGGAGAAATTGAAGATGATATATCTCTATACTAACCACCGAATAAAGAATCGCTGTTCTTTGCATCACTGCTCTCGGGTGATTAAATTGATAGGAATACCATTTTTAGCCTATTTTCATTTATGAAAGAATTGACTTATGAGATCACCTTTTCTCCGTGTGTGTGTGTGTGTGTGTGTGTGTGCGTCCGTGTGTGTGTCCACCCTAATGAATTCTAAACGGCTGAAGTGATTTCAATGAAACTCGGTAAGGTCATAGTACAATTTTGGCCGACCCCGACCGTGGCCTTCAAATTCTTCTAAGTCTCGCCAATCTAATATGGCGGCTGTGCGAAATATTTCACCGGTATTCTATATCTCCGAAACTATTACTCATATCTTCCTGAAATGGTGAACGGTGATAAAGGGCACTACTAGACGTTAACCTATGTGTATTTCAAAAACCTGTTAACTACAAAACGAACATGGTGGCCAAGCGAATTTGAAACATTTGAATGCACCTTTCTCGCGATTTAACCACCCGAACGCAGCGAAACTTGGTACAGCAAATGACTATAAAAATATCAATGCAATTATATCTGATTTTGATCAAATGTTTACATAACCTAAAGAAAGCGGCTGTGCGAAATTTTAAATTTAAGTTTTCATTTCCTTTTCTCTAATTATGCGATCAAAATTAACGTTTGATTAATGAACGTAAACAATAATCCTCATCTAATAGTAGATAACTCTATTGCCTATCCCGTGGCTCATGATCTCGAGATTAACGGTCACGTAAAACTACAATCTTTCTTTTTTTCTGTGGCCTACATACTGTATATAAAAATTAAACATGGTGACCATCCTAAATATTTAGACGGTTCTCATTATCTATTAATTTATGACAGCAATCAAACTCAATTTCTTTATGTGTATAGAGGCTATAAGCATACGTTCACCTATGGGACGTTCAATAACCTGGTGAGCACAAATCCAACATGGCAGTGACGTGAAGTTTAAATATTCAAATGGACGTTCCTCACGATTTAACCATTTGGGCGCAGTGAAACTAGTTTCGGAATATGCTTATATAAAGTTTA
Source organism: Meconema thalassinum (assembly GCA_946902985.2). Taxonomy (NCBI): domain Eukaryota; kingdom Metazoa; phylum Arthropoda; class Insecta; order Orthoptera; family Tettigoniidae; genus Meconema; species Meconema thalassinum. The sequence goes on along the minus strand of OX336389.2, from coordinate 1,096,916,709 downwards.
AGCCACTGGCGTCTAATTCATTTCAATTATTTCCATGACCACAAGATGGCGGCTGAGCGAAATTTTAAAATCTCGTATTTTTATTTCTTGTGTCCTAATCATGCGATTGAAGTTTAAATTTAACACTTACACAATAATATTCATGTATTAGTTCATAACTCTAAGGGCTATTATATAAAAATCCAACATGGCGACCATCTGAAATATTTAGATGGTTCTCAATATCTTTGAAACTATTACAGCAATAAAACTGAAATGTTGTATATTGATATAGGCAATTAACATAAGTAGGATATATGAAAATAGGCTATATAGTTCTTCACGGAACTACTTGTTTGCTTTTCAGCACCTCGTACAAATTCCTACGCGTCAATATAGAGCGAGTCCCCTGCTGGTGCGTCTCAGGAATCAATAATCATTTTCTACTGTAAGAGCAATTAACAGCAATATACAGTATGTTACTTGCCACATAAAGTCAAAAATTATCCCTAAATAATGGCATAAAAATCATGGTGCGATATTGAACATATTTTTTATAAACCTTGGTGAAACTGAAAACGTCACACAAGATAAACGAATCTTTCACTTCATGTTTTTTTCTGAATAAAGAAATGTATGTCCAATCAATTAAAATATGATTTTGCAAGCTATAAATAGCATACCTAAAGAATTACATTCCATGTTCATTCACAGGAAAAATATAATCAGAACATTATCATAACTATGATCACACTTCACAGCTGAACCACGAATGGAATATAATCCTTCAGGTATGCTCTTCATTGCTGGTATTATTATATTCCGATTGATTGGACATAGAATTTCTTTATTCAGTTCAAGACGTGACGTGAAACTTTCGTTTATTTTGTGTGATGCTTTCATTTCCACCAAGGCTTATAGTAAAATTATGTTCAATATCGCCACCGTGATTTCTATGCCATTATTTAGGGATAATATTTGACTTTATGTGGCAAGTAACGGATATTGCGGTTTATTGCTCTTACAGTAGAAAATTATTATTGATTCCACAGACGCGCCAGCAGGGGAATCGCACTATCTTGACGCGTGGGGATTTTTACGAGGTGCTGAAAAACAAAAAAAGGGACGGTTACCTCACTGATAACTTACTTTCAGAATAAACTATACTAGAAGTATGTTCAAATGAAGTCTATCGGGCTATTCAGATGGTCCTAAGTTAATTCCAATGTGATTTTGAAATATCGTTTCCAAAGGGGTTTAAATAATTAAATGTGTAATTTTTAACAAAATTATGAGGAAAGAAATGTAATCTCTACAAAAATTATTTTTGTCCCGTCAGATTCGGTATCTGTCCCACTGGGCACATAGGCGAACTACGTTGATGACGTCAGTGTCCAATTGAAGCAATCAAGGACCGTTTTCGGGAAAGGTGAATGTTTCTCTTTGATACGTAACGTGTTCATGCTTAAAGTACGTATATTCATCTGAAAGTTGTTGTAAGAAAATTTCCATTTCTGTGCCTAGCTTCTTCTCTCGTAAGTGCACTATATATGGATATATTCTGGTAATCGACGGTCTTTATCTCACATAATGGTTGTAACTGTTTCCTCACTGCTGATAATCTTCTCTTTCATCCCTGTAAGACTATTTCAAGTGTATCAAATGAAGCAAACCGTTTACTAAATGGGACATGCTGAAAATAACTGCCCAGTATATACAAAGTGTGTCAGAGTCGTTGCATACTGATATTTCAGTGCAAATTCATATAAGAACTGAAATACGAAACTCTTTACATAAAAGCAGTGCATATTGTGAAGGCTGTCCTTCAGTCAAGATGACCACCTATCGTGTAACATATGGGAATGATTTAGAAGACAACTGTTCATCAGGAACAAGACAAACAAAGAGTTTAAGCTTGAGAATTAGTATTGAAACGTTAGATCATTAATAGTGGTAACATTGTTCTACAGTATAAGCTATGAAACGGAAATAGAACTATTCGCTTTTACAGTACGTTAGTTTTAAACATAACCTGCCTCAAAATTAATGAACTTTCCCATCCAACGATATGTCCTCGAGCTGCAACGAGAAAAATGCAGTCGTATGTCAGTTGGCAGCCTAAATTGATGTCGCCACGGTGTTCTCATTATATTGATTGTGCCCGTGATTGTTCTTTGTAATCAGTAATATATGGTCGACGATGTCGAAATGTAAATATTACATGTCAGAAAACTGTATCATAATGAGGGTCATTATAGTACAATTCATCATTATGAAACAGTCTCTCCAGCCAATCAGAGCTCAATCATTGACCAACTAGGTAAGGATATCTTCGCGCATGCGCTCAAAATCCAACATGTCGGACATGAATTACATGATTTGAAAGTTCAAATTGGATATCGGATCAACCATTGTAGTTACAATCCCAAACACAAAGACAAAATCAGCACGAACCTTTACGGTAACAAGAAAATACTATGACATATCCAAGAAATTTATGAATCTACGTCCAGAAGTTAGCAACACAGCATCCTTCTACATAAATTACCGACATGGAAAGTGCACAGTCCCGCATGTTCGCGTAAATAAACTGGTGAATATGAGACAAGAAATAGCACTGTACCTTAATATCCCCAATTCCAATTTCTACACAGCGCATTGCTTTCAAACGACTTCCGTGACAATATTAGTGAATGCTAGTTCTGATCGGCACTAGACATCATGCAGGCTGTAAACAATAGCATAGCCAAGCAAAGTAATTGGTCTCAGCTTTCGAAATTCTTTGACCCACGCAAGCGCTCTGTTCAGTCAGCAAACCACCCAGCGCACTCTGTTCACTAACTGAAGTTACTGAATCCCACAGATATTTATTAATATTTTTGTTAAAACATATAATAAAGTTCTTCGAACATAAACAGTCGTATGCAACTCGCCTATAATGGTAATTAAGATACTCGTATGGAAATTATAAAACTCGCTACGCTCGTTTTATAAACATACTCGTATCTTAATTATTGCCGTTATAAGCTCGTTGCATAATGTACTAATATAGATTTGACACAACGATACCTTAATTCATATTCTTAATTGAAATTTTGCCTGAATAATGCTTACTTGTCAAGCCGAAACATGTACAACAATTGAATAATTGAATAATTGTTTCTTAATTTGTTTTGATGGGCGTACTAATATTAAGATTTACATACCTCACATGGGAATGATTTATCATAGAATCACATTCAAAACACTAAGGAGTGGGAACATTCAGGTGAGTAACAGCAAATATTATAGAAATTGATTTCCTAGTATTGGAATGCTTTATTACAATTAAATATTGATTTAGTACCAGTTCATAGAAATTCGAAATACTGTCTGCTGGATGAAACCAAACGTTTTGTGAATGTTAAATGTTTTGTCCCTTCGATCCCTCTCCTATGCTCCAATTCAAGCTCGAATGGGCAGTATGCCACTAAAGTTTCGCATTGGAATATGTGCTTAACCAGCAGATACAGCATTAACAATCCATTTTACTCGACTGGTAGCCCACATTGTCCTCAACTGCCATTCAGTGTATAAAATAGAAATCCATATATGAATTTGAATGCCTGCCATTTTCAGACTCAATTACGCGAATGTATAAAATATATTTCGTTTTCAAATGCTTTCACCCTTTCATTTGGATTTAAATTATTAACTTTAGAAAACAAAGGAATATATTTTTCAGGGCATATTAATGTTTCGTTTTTAATGTGATACGTTTTCTGATACGATACATTTATACAGTAAAGTAACTCCTCTTTGTGCAGTGAGGTACTGAAATTCACTGATGAATGAAGTCATACAAATTGACATTCCCATTGTAGCCTCAAGAGTTATTTACAAACAGGAAGATAGGGCGATATGATCAAAGCTCTCGACAGAAATTCCTAGCCATCTGAATTTGCCGCCATACTGTACGTGATTTCTATTGCCATCGACAGCATGATTTTTTTTCTAAAAATAAAGAATGTCTTTAGGTACTGAATATATGGTGCCCATGATGCTCTAGATGGCTCGGATGTTGGGAATTCTTTCATTTTCAAAAGAGCTGAAATTACATAGGACTAATATACAAATTATCTAACTTCCAGTAACCTTCTTTACCTTCAGAGAAGGGTAGAATCATGTACTGTATTATCGAATAACAATTGCTCCTTGCTAAAACAGGTGACATCAATGTAGTTCATTCGTAGTGGATTGGCCTTACAGTACAAATTTGAGCAATGCATACTCTGCGAGATTGGATTATCTATACCTCATCCACGGAGACTGAAAAGTGCCAGAATTAAAACACGTTGTCCGCGCATATGAGGCATTCGGCTGGCTGGTACAATGAGGCGTGAGGCCACGGAATTATTAGCCCGGGTGGGGGACCTGGTAACCGTAGCGAGCTCAATTCCAAGTTGTTGACCTGCCGTGCTCCGCCCATCGCATCTTTCCTCTCACTTTCTCCGTATGACGACATGTGCGAACCTACATCTCACGGACTCCGTGAATGGAGTACAGATGAAAAATTTTCAAGGAATGGTTTCAGCTGGCTATTTGCACTGTGATGCTATTACGTAATTCAACTGACTTCAGCTTCAAATTATGATCATTAGATAGACATCGTGTCGGAAACCTGAATTCATTATTTTCTTGGCACATATTTTAAGTAACCCTTGGTTCCTGAGTCACTTTTACTATTGTACATGTGCGCTTAAGCTGATTTATTCATAGTGATTCAGGTCACGTGTAATCTAATATGTCATGCACTAAACTTCAGTAGCCTACAATTATTATTAAGACTGCTAAAATTTTATTTTAGCACATTTTAGTATCTTACTCATATACTCGTATATCATGACAGGGGTCGCGTAAGCTCTTCACAAGTAACGAGGTAGTCAGTGAAATTATTTTCTGTTTGAAAACAAATGCGTTTCTTCTAAAAGCAAATTGTGTTTGGCAATGCTGTCTACTGTTTAGTCAAATGTTAGTTTCACTGTTCAGAAAACATCTGTTATGCTTCTGTGAGCTTCATTGTTCGCTTTGTAAGTGCTTGTCTTCTTACTTACGATAGCTACATTTTGGCATTAATCCGTCTCGTTACGTAGTTCCTTTGGGGCAGATGACCTCGTAGTTCCGCCCCTTAAAACAACAATAACTAACTAACTACGTAGTTCCTTTCATTCTTGCCTGTCACCGTGGAGGCCCGTGTTCGATTCCCGGCTGTGAGGTCTGTAACGGAGGTAAACTCTGCTTCGTGAGGCAAAACTGAGAAGAGGTGGGTACGATTCCTAACTCAACCATCCTGGAAGTGATTTTCCGTGGTTTCTTACTGCTACTCCAGGAAAATTCCGGGATGGTTTCTAAATTAAGGCCACGGCCACCTCCGTCCCAATCATCATCTGAATTACAAATATACACACTATTACAGCCATCACAATAACACTGGTTATCAGACAAATTCCACACACAGCCAAGTACATGGGAATACATGACGACATTTTAGCAATACGATCAGAAAAAAATAAAAAATTTAAATCAGTATTTGGCCGATCGCTGTAGTTACGCGCGGGGCCAGACAACTCCAGATTTGGTACACGAATCGCCTCCAACCCCACTGTCGGCTGTCAGTAGTTGTTTTGTGGATTCTAACGCCTCCTCACTTTGAGGAGAGAGCGATCTTGCGCATTGAGATTATGTAAGGAATGACCACTACCCACACATCCACTGGTGCAGCAACAACTCCTGACCTTGAGGATAGAGAGCACATATAGAAAAACAGGAAATAACCAGTGTAAGCACCGGTATTTGAACCTTGGATTTCTTATTTTAAACTGTATACCACTCCACTTAACCGCCTGAGCTATGGAAGAGGTGGTTGTTCCAATCCCTCTACAGTTTTCATGAATTTCAAGAAAGTATACAATCAGTTCCTTGTGGAACATTGTGTTTCATAATTGACATCGGATATAGGATGTGTATAATTTTTCGCCATAGCACATTTTCTAGGAATGATAACGTAATTATCTGGTCACACAGTAGAATCTCCCGTGGAGAAAATCCAGCGGGAACAGACACAATGTTTCTGGTTATAGAAACTCTAATTTTACAGCAAAGAGAAGAGGCAGTTGAAGATAGGGATGTCGGGAAGTGTCGGGCGAGATAAGAGCTGGCGTGGTTGAATGCGGAAAGGGGGCTGAATATAAAAAAATATTAATGGAAATGTTGCCTCGAAAAATAATATTAAAGAAGGGAGGGATGGTGGACGATATGACCAAGGGAAGCTTGCGTTTTAGAGTGTAGAAGACTGAAGGAGTGAATTATAAGGGATGGAATTTACAATAATGGTAATAAAAAATGTATTCTTACTAATTGTCTATGGTCTGCCGAAATAATTTTCTCATGGTCTGAAATCCTGAGTGTAATGATGACTGATTGATGTTATATCCAGCTCCTATGCCTCTCACACACTGAGTCCGAACTAAAGCTGTCAGATCTGACGTTTTTATTTCGTTTGTGCTTGTTAGCAATTGTAAGAAGGTTTCATGAAACACTAAGGTCTATCTCCAAGACACGTCGAGAATGTTTGAGTGTTTAATTGTTTTACCTACGTTCTATCAAACTGATTGTTTTGCAAATTTAAGTGCATATTCTATGTTCTTCAGGGCGTCTACCATATCACCCAGGGCTCATTTACCTAGAGGACTCGAAAAGTTTGAGTGGCATTTACAGTGGCTACTATTTTATGAATAATTTGGAGTAAATATCCTTTAAATTCTCGTGGGTATACATGTTTCACCATCCTCGCAAATTTAATATGATTAGGAACATAAATATATTGCTCTTCATTGTCAACATAAGAAGAACGAAATGTCTTGCAAACGTAAGCTTATTTAGAGATCAATAAAACGGGTATAAAAACACTAATTCTTTGTTGGTAGTAGTGTAGCAGTGAACGTTTAAACCAGTGTCATGGCCGTCGCGCGCACGTGACTAGTAGTGGGTCACTGGTGCTAGGCAACCCGATATTTTCCAAATCCTTAACGCTAGAAAGATGTGTAAGGAGACGGTTTACTAGCGATGAAGCCCACTTTATCATGAATTGTTTTTTTAGATTAAAAAAAGTATTTGGAAAGTAGGCTATATTTTTAAAACTATTAATCGTAGAAAATTGTATGTTGGCTTAAACAAAAGGTCTCTATACCCTTTATCGTTAGAAGAAAACATTGTCATTTTAAAAAATAAACTAAAAAATGGAAAGTAGGCTGCATTTTTTAAACTATTATTCACAGAGAGTTGTATGTTTGACTTATACTAAAGGTCTTTATTCCCTTTATCCCCTGAAACAAGTCTTATATCGCTAGGCGAAGAAAGTGTAGTAGTGTAGCAGTGGTGGTTCCAACGCACTAACCTGTGTTGTTATAGGGTTCGTAGGCAGCGCTTGACGATATCTCGCGAACTATTAATCGTAGAGTTTTGTTTGACGGTTCGTTTTAATGGGCATTTTGCTCATCTCTACCATGGACCACTTATATTTCCAGATTTTGATCAAAAATTGTAACAACTAAGTTATTAACGTGTTTTTTTCTGATATCTCGCGACCCAATTATCGCTGAAAGTAATGTGACGGCCCGTTTTAATGGGCTTTTGCTCATCTTTACTGTGGACCACTTAGTTTTCCAGATATTTATAACTAAAACCTAACAACTAGGTTATCGATTTTTCCCCGATATTTCCCGAACCCGTAATTTTCGAAAGACGTGTGTTAGCTTATTTAAAACGGAATGAAGCACTCCTTACCGTGGATTATTTATTTTTACAAATTTATTGAAAGACATGACTACTGGATTATTATTATTATTATTAATATTATTATTATTATTATTATTATTGTTATTATTATTAAGTGGGATTTTATTTATGGCAGACGTTGGGAATAGCCAAGGTGTAGCGTATAAATTCTTTATTTACTGGTAACGTGTTTGTATAAAATAGTGTTTTATTGAATTGGTAAATGAATTGAACAATATTATTATATTGTCCTGCCGGCTTAGGCTGTTGAAAGCTCAGAAGCTGGATGTTGGAGAGCCGGTCAGGCAGCGCTAGACGATAACCCATTATCTAAGGAATGCGCCGAATGGGTGTTATGCCAATGTTTTTTCTAACGATAACGGTTATAGAGACCTTTCGTGTAAGCCAACATACAACTTTCTACGATTAATAGTTTTAAAAATATAGCTTACTTTCCAAATACTTTTTAAAATATAAAAAATATTTCTGGTCAAGAGGGCTTCACCGCGAGTAAAACGACTCCTTACACATCTTTCTAGCGTTAAGGGTTCATGGAATTATCGGGTTGCCTAGCACCAGGGACTCACTACTAGTAATGTGCGCGCGGCGGCCATGACACTGGTTTAAACTCTCATTGCTACACTACTGTTGGTGTTCTTTGAGGAAAAAAATGACGGTTAGTGTTGTGATAAGAATAAACCTCAACAATAAAAAGTACGGTGCTTAGTTATCGAAGTAATACACTGTATTGAGCTGACTTTAATCTAATTCTTCCACGTTATTGTTTCAAGTCAAAAGAGTGATGTAGCCTATAAGTGGTACAGTCAACACAGCTGCTCTTTAATACATAAACAAATTGCAATATCGTTTGTGTTTCTCAATTAACACATCAGTCCCAGACATTTGTCTTCACAAGCTGCACGTACCTCATTGTGTACGGACTTTGCAGCTAGTTTGGAGATTTGCCCGCAGTTAATTACCAATTCTACAAATTTGTTATTTGTTGCTGATTTATTTAGAGATTCGTGACACAGTGGTCATTATCCCCGTGTACTTGGGAACGTGTGAAATCTGCCTGATAACCTGTGTTGATCTGTTGACTGTACCAGTCTTTGAACTTTTAATTGGAACTAGATTTGGGAAGGAGGCATCTGTGGGTGTAAGCTAGGCACCATTCTAGCATTGGATTGGAGTTTAAGTGGAAATCCATGGAAATCCACTTCTAGGATAACTGGAGAGGGATTCAGATGCTCTCTTCGCAGTCTTAGTCATGAAGTTAATTAGACGTTTAGGTGGGAAGAGCCTGGAATTAATACTGTACCAAGATCTTTGGGCATAGAGTCTCATGGCTCATGGTCAGTAATAAATCATGAATGACGTGGGAAACCCATTCACTTTTCTTTCAAATGTCTAGTTCTAGTAACAAAAACTATGTTTATGCTGAGATTTGGTGAATATCTGTCATATTTAGACACAATAAGCAGAGTTCATTAAGTGATAACTTTGACCAATTAATGGTGTTTCATGCTGTAGTACTGTATTTATTGTTTCATTCTATAGACTAGAAACACCATCCTCATGTATTATGTTTGATATTTGGAACAGAATCTCTGTTCTTGTAATCACTCTTGTTGTGTGTGTAAATGTAACCTAAGTATTCGATCAAGAACAGTCGTAGGTGCCCCGTGACTTGAATTATAATAACATCATGGCATTTTCATAGAGATAGTTTGAAGAAATCCAGAGAAATTTGGATCAGAGTTACTGCTGTCAACATCGTGACTAGAAACGTGTACTCTTCATAGCGCAGCTATACGTCATAACATAGCTCAATACACGGTATTAGAGTGTCTGCATTCTATGTTGTGATAGGGAGAGGTGCCTTAATACTCGAAATAAGGTGCATAAGTTACTTCGTGCAGGGTTTGGTGACAATCTTGGGAAGCAACTTGGGTGTATTTTCAATTTGTCTCGTAACGTGTTTTAGTGGTTCCTTTGTAGCTGAAATCACATTTGTCCATGATAGGGGTTGCTGGCTAGGACATGAAAAATGGTAATATACCAGTTATTTCCTGGAGTGTGTGTGGAGAATCCCTGATACGCCGTATACGATAGCTCTCAAAAGCTGATTTGAAGCTTGGACCTGCAAACGTGCATCTCCCCCAATTCCCTAAACTGCAGAGTCATTGCATGCATTTATCTACGGGGATGGGTACTATTTAATGATCCCAGCTTTATATAGCAACGAATGTTGAAAATCTCGGTGGAAGCCTATTCGTATCTCGGATCAGCACCCAGATCAGTTTGGCAGTCTGTCTTTCTAACCTCCTGACTAAAGCCATTGGGTGAATGTTTAAGAGAAAGGAATTTATTCAACCATTACCTAGTTTTGTGACAGCCATGTTGCCTTGAACATGTTTGAAATAACTCAGAGCACGGATTGCAGTACAGTGGGAAGGCTGGCATTGATCAGCACTGGCTACAATCCATCATTATTACACAGTAAATTAACATTACATGCAGTCCAGGAGTTAAATTAAAATTAATTATGCGCACAGTTGGCGGGAGTCTGAATATGAGAATTTATAGAGGTCATTAAAAATCGAATATTTGCTTCAAAATAATTATATTTGAATGTATACATAAAGAGAAGTGAGAATATTGTCCAGTCTTATAAAATCTTTCTGCTGGTGACCGTAACCCAAAGGAAATCAGAATGCTAACGGATTACAAGTATCGGTCAAGGTTCATGAACTCGAATAACAAAAATGGATAATGTTTTCAGGATATTACTTGACTTGTTCTACGTTTTGTATCCAAATGGAGAGTGAAACTGTAGGTGTTTTTTGGATCAGATGTTTGAATATCAACACAAACAGTGGTAAAGTTGAGTGTATTTCCTTACTCACATATTACAAAGCAGTAGTATTATAATCGTGCTACACGTGCCAGTGATGTAAATTGGCTCGTCTCAAAGGGATAGAACATTAATTTTATTGACACCTACGGTACTTCCCAAATAGAACTGTATTTTGTTTGTATTTAATTTGACATACTGTTTTATAATTGACGAATCTATGGTCATTGTAAGCAATTCATATTACTGTTTGTTTTATTTTTGTATTTCCTACATTAATATGCTTTCCCATTGTCAGAATTGGTCGAATAGCACTACGCACTCGGTCAATATTATATTAACTCTCATGGCTTGAAATTTCTAATGAATGACCCGGTGATCTTCAGTTGTCCTGTGGCTCATTTGCACATACTTCACGGAACTCAGACTGCATATCTCTATTGTATTATTTTGTTGCTTGCCGGGAAGTTCAGAATTCAGTTCCGTCTCGCAACAGAGCTTGAAACGTTGTAACTTCATAGCAAAGTACCGTCGAAGGTTGTGATGATTTCAGATAGGGCCGGTTAAGTTCTCATAGGACATGCACTGACAAAGGGGATACCTCAAATTGAAAACAGCCTCTTTTACATAGAACTTTACATCAGGAACCAATTGTCAAATAAGAGTGAAATTTCACCTTCTAGACAATAATTCAAAACATGAAGTACCGTATACCTTTTTCAAACAGGTAGTAGTTTAGTGGCTAACATTCTTGACTTCAATTCCTGGCAATGTCAAGAGATCTCATTCTCGTCTGAGGGCTGGGACGGGGTACACTCATCCTTGTGAGGCAAAAATGAGAAGAGGCGGGTTCGTTTCCAACCTCAGCCATCCTAGAAGTGGGTTTCCGTGGTTTTCCACTTCTACGCCAGGCAAATGTTGGGATGGTTCTAACGTAAGGTCACGGCTGCCACCATTTCAATAATTAACTCACACTACCAATGTAGACACCATAATTACACAAGGTATCAAACAAATTATACATATATATACAGACCATAATTGAAATGACGACAATGTCTAGCCCCTAAATGAAAAAACAACAGCGATATTTCTACCAGGTGCTTACTGCTTTAGTCAGCGATGGGGAAAGAGCTCTCTCACGGAAGATGGATGCTCAGCCAACTTCTTATCTCGAACTCCACTTTTTATAACTGTACGTTTCGTGTACCCTTAACGTCCAATGTGGTCATTTCGAGGTTAAGTTTTCCTTGGTCTTATTTGCATACTCCCTGGAGGCGAATTTCGAGGTTTCACGTAGGTCTACCCTAATATTTCATTGACACATTACCACAGTCACCAATTACTGATTATTAGTCTATCCATTGAATGAATCAATAAGGACATCAATGGTTTTCTGTGTCCAGTAACAGGAGCGGTATGTTAGGAAATTGCCGTCAAGCTTGCATGGAGTGAGGTGGAATGGATCGATGGTCATGGAGTTCATGGCAATCATTGCCCTAGCCCATTACAGGCAAGACATTAAGAGATTCGTTTTATCACTGGAAAGAGAAATTGTAGAAAAGTTTTGGTTTTACGTGGCTCCTAGTCCTTTGATCATAAGCTGGGGAATCCTCCTCCTTACGAGGTATATGAACCACTGAACATGCCATTTCACCACAAACATTTCAAATGCATTTACTAGAATTAGGGGCAGATGACCTCGTAGCTCCGCCCGTTAAAACAACAATAATATTAACTAGAATTCACTTTGGTAATAGGTTCCCACATTGAATATTCTCCGTCTCGTCTCCAGAATCGACACAATGGACATTCTAGGACTGGTTCAAAGTTCGCTCCAACGATCTGTGAGTCATTAGAAAATGTCACCCAACATTAAAGAGGTAGGTTGGTAGTTGGGGCCATTCCCTCATCTACAGAACTCATGCATATTTGCCGATGGACATTAGACTTATCATGACAGACCCCGCCTATATTCATGTACAGTTCAAGTCCATGAACTATAGAGTATTATTCAGTAGTTACAAGATTTATATTGACGCGTAGGTGAAAACGTGAAGGACATATGATTAGTAGTCATATTTAACTTTATAATATTATGCGTTTAATGTTCTCGTCTGTTAACACCAAGACAAGGGGAAGCGCAGGTATCCAAGCACTCTTCTCATGGATTGTGCTGATTGGATGGCACACTTCGAATATGACTCCTGTGTTTTATCCCTTTGTTGGGGGTGGGATAAACAGGCTAGTGTAGATGTGTTAATTTCAAGAGCTGTTTCCGAATGAGGGTAGTTTCCCGTGATCGGGGAAGACTACCAGTTTAGTGTGATGGTGTGAGTGCTTAATCTATTGGGGGCGTCCCGGCAGGATGCGTTTACCTGCTAGGGGATGAATGTCTAAGTGCAGGCTGCTAAGCTAGCCTGCCAATTAAGTAGAGTGAGCAATTCAGCGATCGTGCGGAGTCGGTGACTCGACACTCTGCAGTCGGGCCGCTTGCTCGAGTAGAACTCCTGACGATGCAGTTCCTGGTCGCCACGGTCAGGGGCAATTATGGCTAAGGTAAGGTTGGGTATAAGGATGTAAAATGGAGTGTGATTAGTAATAAACGTGTGTGTTTACTGACCAAGTGTTTATTGGCCAGTAGCTGTGATGTGATGTCCCTTTTTTGGGAGTTATAAAATAAAGTACAAGTTGTTAAGTGCACAATGTTTAGGGTAGGTGTTTACAAAGATAAGGAATCTGGGCACACGGCTAGATCTCACCTGGTGAAGAGCTGGAACGGACCTCGTTGGGGCAGAGCCGCTGGCCAAGAACAGATAATGGGGCTCCTCCGGGCCTAGCCTTTAAAGCCTCCCTCCACTGCCTGGTCAGCGCTTCCTCATTGCTGTTGTTCCAGTTACCGTGTTTGTGTTAGTATTACGTAAGCGTGGCCGTCAGCAGTATGCCGGGCCTGCTTGTGTTTGAAGAAGTGCCTGAGGCTTATGGTATGCCTATGAGGGTGGTTTTGATGAAAGATGGAGGGGTGGGTCTTAGGGGGTACTGCCCCCGGTCTGTACAAGACCCCCTCGTCGTTTGTTCGCGTCCTCGTGAACGGTAAATAGAGTGGGCGTGTCGTTGTATTGATTCTTCTTCATCTTCTTCTTCTTGTCCCTTGTCCTTCTCCGGTATCGTGTGCGTGTATCGGTGTCGTGTTGTCCTGGTGGTGGTGTGAGTTTAGCGTGTGCTCAGAGGGGGTGGGTTTTGGGTATATACATAGTTCATTATTATTATTATGCTCTCGATGTCATTGCTGTTAACGAAAAGAGGAAGAAAAAACATAAATATGTGTATTGGTGCCATGCAGGAAGGAAAAAAAAAACATGGTTGGACGGGTGGTTGTGTCGTCCGTCGTTGTGTGGGAAAAAAAATTGCTCCCTGCATGTACCTTGTGTCTATAAAGTATAGACAAAGCGTTATTTTATAAAAGATGGAAGAAAATAGAAAAACAGGTGCCCCAGGGTGTAAGTTAACGGTATATATCAGATTGGTTTATTGTTGTCGGGATGAAACAGGGCACCTTCACAAATTTTAACGTTAGTAAAAAGAAAATGAAAGAAACAAAAGCATAATCAGTATACGTGTATATATATATATGCATTGGTGAATGCGAAGTTACAATGTGAGCTGTAGTGACATTTTCCAAAATTATTACATTGATATTAATAATGTTAATGACAGCAATGGTGGTGGTGTTCATTAAAATTGGCCATAGTAATGGTCGTTGCACTTATGGTATGTTAAGAATACTGCTAGTGATGATAGTGATAACCATAGACATAATAAAATATAACCATGTTTCGGGATTCAAAATATGCTTGTCCCTTGGCGCTCTTCATTTGCCATACCTCTGTCCGTTTATCTATATTCTATTTAGTTTACATATGTTTACATATATTGTCTTATGCGGCCGCTATGATCTATAATCTACTTATGTGCTATTTCGGCCGTTGTTCCACTGTGGTTTAGTGGTTACTCTGTTGGTCTATACTCTAATGGTCTTCCTGCCGTGAGTAGGAATTCCATCCTGATGATGAGGCACGGCACTTACAAAATCTGTGCCGCCCCTGGTCATCGTATCATTGCTCCTTTGCTCGAGCGTTTTTGTGTTAGCGTCAACGGCTTTCAGCATCTCACGGCTGCTGACTGCCATTGGGCGCTGGCGTCATCACATTACTAGTGTGACTAAGCTGATGATTATCGTGTATTTCTGTGCTAGAAAGAGAAAGTGTGTTACATTTGTGTTGGAAAATATATATACAAAAGACATGTGTACAATATGTTTGCATCTGTGGAACAAAACTCGTAAGTGGGTATGCTGATGTCACCGTTGACCTTTCGTAATCTGAAAGAGAACGCATGGTCATTATTACATCGATGGTACACTGTTGCCATCGTACATTCATATGCGTTTTGATTGCCATTGATGCATGTAAATACCAATCTCCCTTTGTGCGCCTTATTCCATTCTTAGCCTATGCCGGCTATAACCTTATCTTAGCTTACTTATGTCTAACGTGTTCTTTTGTGTATTTGTGTGTCTCCTCAGTGTATGCAGGTGTATGAGTGTGTGTGTGTATGTGTGACGTCACCTTTACCTGGTAAATCATGATTATTTGGATTCCTTTCCCTGGTGCGGCGTTGGAGCTCTTTGCTGAAAAACAAAGACATGTGGTATATATGCCCCTGGCCAAATATTACCAATACGCGCCTATGTCGCACAGCGCTGTTTTAAGGGTCGGCTTGGATGATGCCACCGCCCTTGAGACCTCTTCGGACGTCTCGTGTATTATCGGGGTTGGTCAGCTCCAGTGGCTGCACCGTACACCTCGCTGATGGGTCGGACGGCTTCAGTGCCTCCGCCCTGTTATGTTTTCTTATCGTTACTTTATCGAATTATCGGACTTACCCTGGCAACGTCTAGCCGCCAGGTGCCGAACGCTCTGTGTCGCGTTCACGTTACATGTGCCGTTGAATGTTGTTCGGACTTACCCTATAAGGTGCCGAACGCCATATGTCGCGTTAGCGTCGCATACGCGTGTTTTCGCAATGTGTTGTCGGTCTTACCCTGGTAACGGTTTTAGTTGCCATGTGCCGAACGCTCTATCTTAATTAAAAAGTGCTTAGCCTAAATTATATTAATTAATCTTCTTCTTCTTCTTCTTCCTTCGGCTTTTTCCCAATTAATTGGGGTCGCGGGAGCCAACCAGGCCAATTTTGGTTTTGGCCGGGGATTTAAGGCCGGATGCCCTTCCTGACGCCACGTGATTTTTCAGGTGAAAATTCCACCCCGCTGTCACCGGGATTCGAACCCCGGCCGTCCGGGTGAAAGACGAGCAGCTAAGCCACTGCGCCATCACGCTCCCCAAATTATATTAATTAATACTAAAAAAAATATTTTGTATGTACAAGCCGAAATGGTCCTTAGTCTAGTGCCGAAAAGTGCTGTGGCTACTGTTTTACAACAGTGCTTATTAAATTTGCTTAAGTCTAAGTTGCGTTCCAAATGCAACTGCCTTACATACTAGAATTTTAATCGGCGCGATCGCTTGAGGTATGTCGCCATCCTCAGGGCACCACACGTGCATATCGTGGTAGCACCGGTTGCCTCCAAAACTGCCAGGTAAAATACCCTTTTGCATTCCCCGCCCTTAATACTAATTTGTCGAATTCCCCGTCTTAATAACTAATATGGGCCTGTGCGACTGCGTAGCTAAGGAGCAAACGCCTCGCGCGGATATCCTTTCCGATGGTCTTATGCATGCTTATATTGGCATTATTCGCCATTTGGTGTTTATTAATGTTTATTACTGGGCAGCCCACAAGACCCCATTTGGCAGCCCGTTGCATACCCATTTAATATCTCTGGCCGCCTGGTGCGTTACCATTTAAGCTCTGGAGACTCGGTGTCATCCATTTATGTGGGCACGGAGCCGAATGACCGCATTCATTCCATACGCATTGTTTATTATTCATTGGTTATCATTTATTAAATCGTCTTCACCTCATCGTCCGGGATAAGGACTTGTCGTGCCTAGGATTGGTCCCGCTGAATCCTGAGGCACTTGCTTCACTTCCTCGAATGGAAGACTTGTTGCCCGCCTTAGGAACGCTACATATATTCAAACTAATTAAAGGTCTAGTCCTAATTTGTCGTCTCTAGGTTCCTCTCCAGAGTCTAGTGTGGAGTTGGCTAATCCTCCTACTAGCCGTCAAAAAGTCTCCCATGCAGGTCTGGCCTCGACGACCGCAGTGCTTAACGAGTGTAAGTTTCTTCGTCCCAGGGAACAGGTTAGGTTTCCCAGGATTCTGAAGCTTGCCCGCACTGAGTCATCGGCGCTTCGACCCTACGTCTATCAGTCATTAAACTGGGTCAGGATCTGTTGGCGTTTTGCCCCGTCTCTGCCCTTCCGTGGAGCTTCCGCTCCCTCCGTTTACCTTCTCATCACCATCTAGTGTGATGTCAGATTCCTTTAAAAATAAGTGTGCTATTGCATAATTATGTAATTATGTAAAATTTCTAGTGTTCTGGGGTTGTAGAATCTTCGAAGTGCAGTGACTACTTTAGGCTTGTCATTGCCGTGTCGGATTTCCAGCGGTGATGCCTTGGTACTTTTCTAGAGGTATTAGTAGGTTTGTAGGGTGTTTGGTCCCTTGTTATTAGGATCCGGGGGTGTTATTCTCTGAATGGGGTTAAAGCGTGGTGGGAGGGGGTCGTGCATCGTTGGACTCCATGTTTATGGTGGTCGGGAGCCGATGATGCTGCTAGGAGGTATTTACTGTGAGTGGATGGGGTGGGTATTTCCCAGGTGTGCAAAATTTGAAAATATCATGCTGGTGTAATAGTAATACAATCCCTGGTGTGTGGATAGGATACCTCATGCATGGGGATGGATATGAGGCGTGTCTGCTCTCATCTGAGGATAAGGCTTGTGCTGGGATACGATAAGTTTATGTCCCTAGCATGCGGGATTATTTAATAAAATACTTGTTAGTATCAGTATGGCCTCATCTCTCTACACAGAGATGTGCATTGCCGCTTGATATTAGTTTCCGAATCACCTCTAATACTCAGGTGTAGGCGTTTGGGGCCAAGGTGTAGCAAACCTTAATTTATTAGAAGCATGAAGTCTATCAACCCCGATGTATATTTTGCAATGTAGTGTAAGAGTTTTTATGTATCTGTATGTCTGTGTTGGATAGTGTTGTAGGTGATAGGGTAGGTAGGAAGAAGGGTGTGGGGATGGTAGCCCGTAGTTGGTACCATGGCCATCCTGATGGCATTATCCACCTCTACTCCTATTGTAGTGTGTCATCCTCTCTTGGTCGCTATGTGTTTTCTACCCGCTCTTTGGGATGTACGCTGGCTAAGTTGAGATGACATAAAGCACCTATTGCCTCCTATAATACTAGTCTGTGGAGTGCCTGTGGGTCTGTGATACCTACGTTGTGTGAAAATGTTTGTGTCTGTGGGCACCGCCCTCGGGCTGCCCTTAGGATGTTTAAGTGTGGTGACGCTGTGTCGCCACGGCCTAATCTGGTCTCCTGTTCATAACGTGGGGTAGGGTAGCATGTGATTGTGAGTATAAATTGGCATAGCGTGATTGCCTGTAATGAATTTTAGAGAGAGAAAAAAAAACAGAAAAGAAATTATAGGGGGGGGGGGTTGTTCCCTCATGGGATCTGTCTGTATCCGTCCCTGATTGTTGGGCGCGTGTGGGAAGGAAGCGTCCGTGGCTGTAATTGGCGCGCTTGTGTGTGTGAGGTCGCCTACCGCTGACGTCTGCTGGCGCGTGTGATATTATCGGAGAAGGCTTATCTCGAGTCGCGTGGCTAATTGTCAGGTGCCGTGTACCGCGTGTTATCACCCTTGTAGACATGTTCCTAGTGTGGGTAGTGGTAGGCGTATAGTAGCCTGTCTTCCGAGATCAATCCGGCCCACAGTATTTGTGTAATATTGGATGCGGAGCCTATTGTAATGGCGCTCTCACTTCCCGTATCAACATCCATGTCACTGTATATCGTTATTGTTATTGTTTATATGTCAGTGTCATCATGTCTGCATGTCATTGTCACGTCTTACTATTACAAGAATGCCTTCCGGCAACAGTGTGTCGCAACGCGCTGGAATTCGCTTATTTGCAACGCAGTGTTTTTTTGTGTATTTGTTTTGTGTCCTTGTGTACGGAAAGTCTTTAATGATATGTATGAAGGCTGACAAAACGTGACTTCCGCCACTGTCTGTATGTTGACATGTGTTTACATTCTAGGAAGGCCAACTTGCTACCTTGTCACCTTTTTTTTATCGCTCACAAGCTTGTTTGGGAATTTGTTTCCATGCTCACTTCCCCATTGTATCTTGCTCTACTATTTTATGTCCGGGGTAATCTACATTGCCATGATTTTTGGCCGTAGAGATGTGGTGCTACCTACTTTGCGTGAGCGTTTGTCTGTGCCCGTGGCGTCCCCCGTATTCAGATGTCGGGCGCTATGGTCCAAAAAAGTATCTTGTGGTCTCCGTAGAGGCCTGGTGTTCCCGGTACGTCCCCTATTGGCAGTCCCGGGGTCGCTAATGCCCTAAGTAGGCTATTAAAGCGAGTACCTTAGAACGGGCATACACCCCTGTATGTATGTCCCATGTTTGTTGTCTGTACGAATTTTGGTCGACCCTGGATTTAATTTGTGGGCGTAATGTGGCTTTGTATCCTCTAGTGAATGATTGTGTATATAGCTGCCAGAGTGAGAGCGTTCCTAGCCTGTCTGGTACTTGTGAATGTCGCATGTTAATTTATGTCTTATCGCTGACTGGCGATCGTGTTGAGTTTCAATGGTGTGGGAAGTACCTGCTGCTAGTCTAGCCGTCTGTTTATCGCATGTATTGAGCAAGGGTGCGTGGGTTTGCTGACACGCTTTTCTATTGTCTGCATACATGGTGTGCCTTTGGTTCCTCGACATGTAAAAAAACCCTACCTCTCTTCATATATATATTGTGTCCCCAATTTTTGTGTTACTGTAGGTCTGATGCGAATATATTCCTGTTCGTGATATGTCCCTCTGAGTAGCTCATGTATTTATATACGTGTATCTCCGGGCTTCTAGTCGCGTGTCTGGTCACTAGATGTCGGTGGCAGTTTTATTATTTCGTGCATATTAATCTCTGTTGACGTGACTGTCCCTTATTGCTGTGTCCTCCAATTGGATGGCTACTTGACCTTGCGTTCCTGGTATTCAGAAGGTCGCGGGTTTGAGACCGTCTTTGTTCAGGATGATCATTCCTGTTGCCTTTTGGGCTTGTGTCTCTGTGACAGTTTTGTCAGTCTTATTGACCCTTTTTATGGTAACTGTGTTTACTGTGTGACCTCAAAAATATATTACAGTATTTTCCCCTGAACTGTGAGTGTTATCTCATGGTATTTACGCTTAGTTTGAGCTCTGTCATAGGGGACAAAAAAAATTCCTGCAATGGGCAGTGTAAGAAATAACATACACATATGGATCAAATATATATATACGCCTGCAAGTTGTACAGTTTTGGGCATGTGTTTTTGTGTGTGTTTACCCTTTCTAATTTAACTATTTCCTGCCAGTATATTTCAAGCGTTATCGTGCTGTATGGAAGTGTAAGTCTGTGATGTATTTCCAGACCGCGCAATTTGCTTGCCCCTGGAGTGTCGTGTTTGTGTGAATGCATCCCGTTTGTGTGTCTAACCTCTACAGGGGTAAAACCTGTCTTTTGTGTTAATTGTAGTGTACGCGACCCCGTGAGGGTTTTGGGAATGTTTCAGCATTTTATGTGGAAAATTCTGTGTGTGTTTTGTCCTGAGAGCATTTATCCATGGGCTTGTGCGGTCAGTGAATTTCACTATTGTGCGCGCGCCCTCGCCCGCCGGGGTGAATTACTGCGCCCTGTTATGAAGGCATAGGCCTCAGGTTCCCATTGAGGTGCTTCTTTACAATCTTTCAGGGGTGTTTTAAGTAAAGCAGGCCTAAGCCTACGTTCCCCGCAGTGCCTGTTAATAGGCGTAGGTATGCTGGCGCTTGAAGGGCTGTGTTGGCTCCGCGCTCCCCTATTAGTGTCTGTGCGCGTGTATGCCCTCCTCTCTGCCTGGCCTCGTGGGGTGGGCGGTAAAATTTCCCTTATTCCCCGTGTACTTTGTTTCGGAGGCAGGATAATGCGTGCAGGCGTGTGTGTTACATGCTGATGAACTGTAAGCAATCCCCCTGTATGTCTTTGCACTGGGGGTGCACATGTTGGTGTCCGCTTCCATTCTGGCGAAATCGCCCTCTGAACTGGCGGTAGGGGTCGTGTAATTGTCTGTGAGCGCCCTTGCAATGTATTGGAGGGTAGTCTGGCCGATTTCTGGCCTATGGCCACAGTAGACTCCTTCCCTTGTGAGGTGGTACGTGTCGAGAGGGACATCCTCGCGAATTGCTGAATTAGCGTATCTACGCCTATGTCCTCTCTTGGCTGGGCTGGTGGCCCTGCCGTGAACTCAAAGATGGCCTTGTTGGCTTGGAGTTCCCGATATTCTTCCCAAATTTGGGCGTACTGCCTATTGAGGCATATGGCCTGTTCGGCAACTTTGGTACCGCTCGTTCCTATCCGTTTGTGTTCTTTGATGAGTACCTCCCATTGCTGGAACATGACCTCGTGTCGGCAGTGTAGTTTCCAGTGTGCTTTGGTGAGTTGTGTACGGAGGGTGGGGATTTTCGCTCTAATCTTTCGATTCTTGGCGCTGCGGAGTGGCCGGACAAGTGCCCTTATAATTCTCATATACTGGGCGTGCAGGAGCTGCTGATACCTTCTGAGGTAGTCCTGCCTTGTCTCAAAGACCTTATGCCAGGCAATTAATTCCTGGTATTCCCCAATGCTCCTCAGCACAGCTAAACGGTATAGGGGGGGGGGCATCCTGAACTAAGTGTGTGTATATAAAGAAATGTGTGTGGCTCCTTTTGTATTAGATTTCTGATTCTTCCCAGGGGGGGGGGGGTTGACTAAAATTTCCCTTGTGTTCCTAGAGTAAAGGGAGAAAAAAATAATGCTTTCTCCCAGAAAATAAAATTGTAAATCTCGCTTGGCTGCTTGCGGTATGGATCGCTCTACCACGAGGGCTCGTTGTTTGAGTCCCTTACCCTTATTTTGCGTGGTAGCGATGCCTCCACCAAATATGTTTTTTCCCTTTGTTGGGGGTGGGATAAACAAGCTAGTGTAGATGTGTTAATTTCAAGGGCTGTTTCCGAATGAGGGTAGTTCCCGTGATCGGGGAAGACTACCAGTGTAGTGTGTTGGCGTGAGTGCATAATCTATTGGGGGCATCCCGGCAGGATGCATTTACCTGCTAGGGGATGAATGTCTAAGTGCAGGCTGCTAAGCTAGCCTGCCAATTAAGTAGAGTGAGCAATTCAGCGATCGTGCGGAATCGGTGACTCGACACTCTGCAGTCGGGCCGCTTGCTCAAGTAGAACTCCTGACTATGCAGTTCCTGGTCGCCACGATCAGGGGCAATTATGACTAAGGTCAGGTTGGGTATAAGGATGTAAAATGGAGTGTGATTAGTAATAAACGTGTGTGTTTACTGACCAAGTGTTTATTGGCCAGTAGCTGTGATGTGATGTCCCTTTTTTGGGAGTTATAAAATAAAGTACAAGTTGTTAAGTGCACAATGTTTAGGGTAGGTGTTAACAAAGATAAGGAATCTGAGCACACGGCTAGATCTCACCTGGTGAAGAGCTGGAACGGACCTCGTTGGGGCAGAGCCGCTGGCCAAGAACAGATAATGGGGCTCGTCCGGGCCTACCCTTTAAGGCCTCCCTCCACTGCCTGGTCAGCGCTTCCTCATTGCTGTTGTTCCAGTTACCGTGTTTGTGATAGTATTACGTAAGCGTGGCCGTCAGCAGTATGCCGGGCCTGCTTGTGTTTGAAGAAGTGCCTGAGGCTTATGGTATGCCTATGAGGGTGGTTTTGATGAAAGATGGAGGGGTGGGTCTTAGGGGGTACTGCCCCCGGGCTGTACACCTGCCAATATACGAACAACAAGTTCACCACCTCTTATCCCTACCTCTCCCAATTGTGTGGTGTAGATTGCAGTCTATTATGCCGTCGTATTCAGAATTTGACTTTTGACTATGTTTAATGTAATTTCCAACCGTGTAAATGGAAAGTGCCAAGCAGTGTAATCGCGACGGTGAGATTCAATTTCCGATCTCTCGCGAGGGAGACAAAGGGAGTTATGTGCAAAATATATAGCTTCACCTAGTAAGCATATTTGTTACGGCAGCTTTAACATTTCAAACAAAACTGCGCTTCCTTTACTAGTATAAAGTCTCAGAAATATCTTCCAGAAATGTGGATTTAAAGTAATAGAATTGTTCAAGTCGCATTCATTTAATCGTGGGAATAAAATATACTATGATGAAATCAAGTAACTACTGAAAAATATATTCTAACCAAATATGCAATTCAACAACCAACATAGTCTTATAGTCTCTAAGAATACACAAATAATCCTTCAAATACGTTAATTTATCACTTAAAGGGTGTCTACTGAGCATAAAAAAGACGATGATCAACATCACGTGACGTAGGTTTACTGTATAAGTCAAAATGCAACATGACATAGCTTTCACTGTACCCTATTCGGCCGCAGCCTTTTCCAACCTTGGGAAGAGATTTATGAACACTTTTCGAGAGTTTTGCATGAACTAGCTATCGAGAATCTTAATAACGCAAGGAATATAATTATCGTTCTCACTCGAGCGAATGAGCAAAATCTGAAGCATTCAAACTATTGTATCTCAAGTAATTATGAATGAATTGGTGCAATATTCCCCTGCTATAATTCAAATGGGGGTACGGTTCAATACCAAAAACTAGTAATACCGTGAGACAACTATGAAATCCAAAAAATCAACTTCGTGGCTGAGTGTGTTAAAAAGCTCTCATAATTCAGAACGGGATAAGTCTACATTTAGAGACTCGTAGTTGGAATTTCTTGATTGGCAGTGGGCATCCTAAATGTGTGCTCCCCCACGCTTTTCCAACTCACTCCACGAAAAGCTGGGATGTTACAGATTCTCAAGTCCATGAGCAAGTATCCCAGTCTCAAGCGTCCCACTATTGAGACCACAATAAATAACTTTAAGAAACAATCCCCTATCGTATAACTGCAGGAATATGATAAAGGAATGTATCCCTATCTCCGATACTAAGCAACGGCATCAACTACGAAAACAACTACTACAAAACTCAGAATAAAACCTGGGACGTATCAGAATGTTTTGGAAACGAAGGATAATTTTTCTTGCGGCCGATGGTACTGTACAAGCTAAAAAGTACACTTATGTAAATACGTTTTTCAATTGACAATTTTACGCAGTAAAGATACTAAGGAAAAGAAGCTGAATGTGCACATGGGAGCTGAAGCGTTAAAGAAAGTGGCAGTAGTTTGTCGTGCAGAGCTTGAATAGTAACAAATAGGACACAAACAGCTGCATTGGAAGTCAAATAATAACAAATTCAGATAATACCCAGTGCAAGTCATCTTCAGTAGTTCATAGATTTCATAGCCTACACTCTATATCTACTAACATTAAACATACACATATACAAGTGTACGTAGGTCGTTCCATAAGCAATGGCAACTGTGTTGTTATGCCCAATGACGGTAAATCTACAGTGTGTATTGGAAATACTGTGGCACACGCTTCTGAATACCGCAAAAAGAGAATATATCTGGACAAGAGTGTCGTGGTACCAGTGCCGACAAAGTCAGTCTACGGGCGACCGTTCTCTACGATGGTTGTAAATGGAGTGGATCACTGCCAATACGTAAACATTTAAATTTTGGATGGCAGAATTGCCTACCAGCATCTTGCAAAGATGTGCCAATAAATAAATATCATATTAGGGATTCATTTCAAAAAGATTCACTTAGATCACTTAGATCATTTAAACATGCTCTTAAAAATCTGCACCGCTATCATCTTGTATTGATGGGAATGAATAAAATAAAATTTCCTTTTAAAAAGAAAGTAGGATTTCAAACTTAAAGATGAGGGTCTGTGAGCACACCCTTTCGTCATTTGACAACTGTTGATTACTCTTTAAGTGATTCTGAACGTGATTACGACTTCTCTTCTATGATCTCCCACATCGTCATCACCAAACAGTTTACAAACACCTGTGGTAGGATCGGCACCTTCCCCTTAGGTAGTCTAACAGCGGGGTATTCCGGAGTCATTTATCACTTATCACGGCTCAAAATAAACGACATTTTTGTTTTAACCAAGTTTGGCAAAGTATTTGTTAAACAGAAAAGGTAACTTTCTTGGAGTTTACCAAGACTGTCAGCTGCTTTCATAACTCATGTAAAGTTAGGTCATTTTAAAATAAATCATGACTATGTGCATACTGTAAATTGTGGAAGACGACGTTAGGAAAGTCTGCTACATAAAGATTAAATACCTTTGGTGTAACGGCAGATCATTGAAGGACTGTTTCGTTGAGTGAGATTCGCCAAATGTCAGAATGGAAGCGGGAGGCAAGCCAATGGATTTGGGAACTGATTAGTATTCCATTGACATGAAAACCTGGTTTTCATCTATCGAGATGGTTGAACTACTATCAAACCAAACAAGTGATGTGCAACAACTGAAGGCACAAATAAAGCTTCTGCAAGAACGAGCAATGTACAAGTATAATGGCTTTCCAGAATGCCTTGCTGTTACCTTTGGGAGAGCCCTGACATTCAAATACCAATTTACTAACATTGCATAACATACAGCACAGTACTTGAGGAACGCCTGAGACTAGGATTTCTTGGCAGACTGCAAGAGTTACAATCAGCAAGTATTGAGTCCATTTGCAGACCAAATCCTGGACGAGTTTTTTGATTCGTTACTGTTCACATTGTATGTGATTAGGTAATTTCTCATGATTGATCTGTATTATGTTGTCATGTGTAGTTAATTGCATACGATAATAATTATAATAATGACAATTATAATAACAACATTAACAATTTTTAGTCTGAATAACTTCTGAAAAAGTCCAGTAAAGTGTCGTGTTTTAGATCTTCATTTGTAGAGGAAATTGTCTGAAGGTCATTCCTTCGTATCTCTCTACTTTTTACTTTCGCAAAACACATGAATGGATTTGTAAGGTGGAAAAAGCCCTTTAGATATCGATTGTCTTTGTTCGCGGTAAGTCGTCCTTAGAGACTGGCGCAGACAAGGTACGAGAAAGGAAACGAGAATTAACATCTGCATACACATCCCATTAATGACATTAGTTAAGCGGCTTCGGTGGCGTAGTTTATTGATTTATTTATTTATTTGTTGATGGTACACAACAGGGCTCAGTGTGCGCCCCAATAATAGTGCACCTACACAGTAAGATACATTTCCTGATATGTCTGCATTAAGTATTAATATCTTAATGTAATTCTTAAAACTAAGAAGTTCACACAGATCAAAATGCATAGTAGTAAAAAGATAATATAAAAACTAAATCTAAATATGATCTAATGCCAAATATAAAAACAGGTTTTGAAATTATTACATAATAAACTAAAAGGTAACATCAATAACTAGGGAACAGGCCTATCCACATATGTACATTGTTGATTCTGTTATGTGTGATAATTTTATTTCAAGTATGAATTAGAGTGACTGGGTTATAATTTCCAAGAACGGTCTGATTGAGAGACCGAAATCTAGTTTCCAGTTTACACGAACCGCATCGTTGTAAATACTGCAAAGCCTCCATACAGGTGAATTGTTATGTGAAGTGGTATTGGTTATATCAGTTTTGAATGTTATGGTTGATCTTGTAGTTAAGCGAGGGATGTTGAAATTTAGGAGCGATAGGAAAAATGAGTTATCAATTTGACCGTTAATGACTTTATAAAGAAATTTCATATCATTCACTTGCCTTCGAGACTCCAAACTAGTCATGCCGAAATTCAACAAAAGTTCACCGTAGGGTACCATGTGTGGGTAATTGCCCGTTATTTTGAGGTGTAAATATCTGAGGGATTTCTTTTGAACTTGCTCAATGGACTTAATGCATGTTTTCTGCCAGGGACTCCATACTTGGCTGGCGTACTCGAGCTTGGATCTCACCATGGCAGTATAAAGTTTTATGCAGGTACTGGTCCTAATGAATGGCTTAGTGTTTCTTATTATAAACCCTAACATGCGGTAAGCATCCCCGACCGTCTTTTGCACATGATAAGTGAAAGCAAGCTCTCGGTCAAACAGAATCCCTAGATCTTTCTTCTCGCTTACTGTTTTCAATGACTTAGGTCCAATTCCATAAACAAATGTGATTGGGTTCTTCTTACGTGTAAAGGTCATAACAACACACTTCGGTACGTTTAAGTATAATTTGTTTTCTATACTCCATTTGTGTATATTATTTAGGTCATTTTGTAGTAGAGTGCAGTCATTAGTGGAAGAAATTGATTTAAAAATTTTGAAGTCATCTGCATATAAAAGACTATTTGAGTGCAGTATACATCGTGGCAAATCATTTATCATGGCTAGAAAAATCAAAGGTCCAAGGTTCGAACCTTGGGGTATTCCGGAATGAACTAGGTATTCCTTTGAGACAATTTTCTGGAACAAAACAAATTGTTTCCTGTCTCTGAGATAGGAGATGAATAATTTTAGTAATGGGTGGGAAAATCCCAAAATACATAATTTTTTAAGAAGGATATCTTGATTTATTGTGTCGAAAGCTTTCTCGAAATCTGTAAATATGACATCCATCTGCCCTCTTTATCTAACTCTTTAGATATAATTTTAGTAAAATTAATTGCATTCGTCACTGTAGATTTCCTGGATAGGAAACCATGTTGGTTATCTGTTACGAGTGGTCTGAGGAATACTGATATTCTTCCGTGCAATATGAATTCAAATACCTTGGCTACTGCGGATAAAATAGATATAGGACGGTAGTTATTAATTAGTGATGGGTCTCCCGATTTTAGTATAGGGCAGACGCGAGTGATTTTCCAGGCGTCAGGGAACGTACAAGTTTGTATTGCTAAGTTAAATATAAAGTGTAACGGGTCCCTGAGGCTTTCAGCACATCCCTTAACTACATACGGTGGAATATTATCAGGACCAGCCGACGACTTAGGTTTTAATTTTTTAAATGCCATTTCTATCTCTTCCTTTGAGACAAGTTTTATGTGAAGGGTGTTTGGAGTATCCGAATTGCAGGCTGGGACTTTGTATTGGGCTGACTGAGAGTCATACACTGATTTGAAATATGACGCGAAACCTTCAACAATGGAATCACCCCTGTCCAATTCTCCATTATTATATTTAAAAGTGTCGCATGAGTTCCTATTTTTTTTCTTGTTTTTAATAAACGTCCAAAATTTCTTTGAGTCCCTGCTAATGTTTTGTTCAATATTATGGATATATTTCTTATAAGATAATTTAATGTCCTTTTTAATTTCTGACCTTAATTCTTCAAAACGTAGTCTATGATGATCTGAGTAATGTTTTCTCTTACTATGGTGTTCCTTCTCCTTCAATTTACTCTTTATTTCCTTAGAGAACCAGACAGGATATTTTCTGCCCGTTTGTCGTTTACATATAGGAACGGTTTCGCCAAGTACTGTGTTAAAAATCTGATAAAACAGGTCTACTGCAGTATTTACATCAGTGCACTCGTATATTTGACCCCAGGCACTATCCCTCAACCGAGTGTACATTTGCTCAAAATCGGCTTCCCGGAAGTTATAGGTATCATTAGGCTGGATAATTACTTGGTTTCGACATATAGTTAGAGATATTTCCACATCCAGAGCTGGGTGATGGCGATCCTGCGGTAAGAGTGGGTCTGTGTTTTCCGTTACATTTATGTTGGGTTTGTTGGATAGAACTAAGTCCAGCGTCCTCCCGTTACGGTTTAGTACTGAATTATAAGATTTTAGCTGAAGATAATTAATAAAATTTACGAGTTCTCTTGTGTGAATATTGTCATCTTTAATTATTGTACTTTGTATTGTTGGGATATTGAAGTCACCAAATATTAATAAATTTTTATCATATATTTCTGTGCGGGATTCCAGCCACCGATATAGTTGCCTGTACGATTCTACTTTTGAAGCTGGTGGGATGTAAACATTACAGACGTACCAAATATTTCCTGAAATAACCAGTTTCACTAATAGACATTCCAAGTTGCCAGTTATTCTTTCGACCTTGAGTACTGTTAATCCGCTCCGAACCAAGACAGCCACCCCACCCCCTGTTCTGGCAGGCCTCTCAGCCCTGTATACTCTGTACATATCACAACAGACCTCACTGTCAGAGATTTTACTAGATAACCAAGTTTCTGTAATTAGAATTAAGTCATGCTTTTTGGTGATCAGGTTTTCATTGAATAAATCTAATTTTGTATTCATTCCTCCTACATTTTGATAATAAATGGATAATCTAGATTTTGATACCATTAGAGAGTGTTCAGGTCATCCTCATTTCGAATTACGATGACTCGAGAACCTTCAGATTTGCGTATTTTAATGTGTCCATTTCTTACCCACAAGAAAGAATACTCCTTCTCTCTCCTGATGTTCCGAGCTTGTGACAGTAATTTCCTCTTCAAGTTGGTAGCATGCTGAGTTCTATGCCCAAGAACGAGGGTTCAAACCTGGCCGAAGTCGTCGGATTTTTTAAGAGCGTTAAAATCCTTCAGTATGACTTCTTTCGGAGGGGAAGTAAAGCCGGCGGTCCCATGCCATAGAGTTATGCCATGTAAAAGAACCTTCCACTAATTTAACTTGTGTGAAGCTAAATTTGCAGGTTCGATTTCGTAGAAACGCTCTATCAAAGTCCCAACGTTCACCACTAGGTGTCAGTGACATCTGGTAGCGAAAGTTGGAACAACTTGAAATTGAACTGAATTTGTAGCTCACCCCATGGGTGACCGCATTGAAGCAGCTACAGCCTCTGGCGATCCGAACATGTCCTCGGTCACTCCCGGCACTAAAAGCCATACGCTTTTAAAAGTGTAGGTACTATAAATTTGTTTATAATTAATATATATTTTTTTAGAAATAGATGACGTTAAAATACCCTCTAGAAACACCCATGATTCCCTCTTACTTGCTTCAATTTCATTACTCCATATTTCTAATGTGTAGGAATTTTCTCTTCTCAACTATACACCTCATTTACGACAAAATTAACACTAGTGTCATATAGCTCCTTTACTAACCTAGCCTGGAATTTATGATCGAAACCTGTCAAAATGAGACCATTGTATGTCATTGATGAGAAAAATGGGGCTATGACTGCGATGCCCTCAGTCACTAAATTAAACAGGAATACAGGTGAGTATTCACTCTCTAGAATCTGATTTCTACTCTTCTGGTGCATTGCCAGTGATAATCTATAATTAGGCGGACATTTACGGGTGTTTCGTTGTGTTCGTGAATGGCATGAGCGACCATAAATCGTTGCACATAGAAATGAACTGCCAGATTGTATCAGAGCTACTATGAGTGAGACATAATTAGTTGCAATCAGTAGATCACATCGGGGACGGGAACGTCGCTCCTATGGATTCACTGATGGTGTATAAACTTTGCTCAGCAGCAATTGAAAATAAAATCACATTGTTTGGCGCAGGTTCATGAATTTCAAATGAAGCCCAGACGATATGCTTCAACCAAAGAATTACACTGACCCGATATACAGGGAGCGGCAAAAAGATCTGACGGGTTTTAAATCACAACAACACAAACATTTTAAATGCTACAAACTCTTTTATTATTTATAACAGCAAGGTGTACATGTCAATTAATGGAAAACATGAAAGAACAATAGATTTTAACTTTTAAGATTTGAAGATAACGTCTTTCAAATGATGCCCATCTTTTGCCATGCGGCAAAAAGATCTGACGGTTTATGTCGTTGTACGGCTGAGCGAGTCGAAGAGGACGCGTTCCATCTCGTAACACAATTTTGTTATGGGTGAGTAATTTTAGAGCTACAGGTTCAGCCTTAAAACGTATGTCGACAGGCCGTCCAAGGTCAGCCAGGACACCAGAAAATGTTGAGCGAGTGAGACAATCTGTGGAAACCAGTCCACGGTGGCCGGCTCGTAAACAAGCTGCTGCTTTGCAAATGTCTGATCGAACAGTGAGACGAATATTGCGTTTCGATTTGCATTTTCATCCGTAATGGTTATTGTCCAGCAGTTGAAGCCTAATGACTATGCAAAGCTTCAGTGCAAGATAGGAAGAATGCATGACAAAACATGGGCA
The DNA here is from genome assembly GCA_946902985.2 of Meconema thalassinum. NCBI lineage: Eukaryota > Metazoa > Arthropoda > Insecta > Orthoptera > Tettigoniidae > Meconema > Meconema thalassinum. The sequence continues at coordinate 1,096,885,737 of OX336389.2, read as the reverse complement.
TCATTTGAAAGACGTTATCTTCAAATCTTTAAAGTTAAAATCTATTGTTCTTTCATGTTTTCCATTAATTGACATGTACACCTTGCTGTTATAAGTAATAAAAGAGTTTGTATCATGTAAAATGTTTGTGTTGTTGTGATTTAAAAACCGTCAGATCTTTTTGCCGCTCCCTGTATTAGTACTGTAGCTACTATTCTCGTTCATACCACGGATGTTTCACCAATAAACTGGAATTTTCAGCTGGATATAACAATAACTGCTAGTTACTAGGCTCAGTAATTAATCCTTCAATAAGTACGGTACTTCTAAGCCCACTTACATGAGTAGGAGTGATCATTCTCTCAAAGTTAAGGGCCGACCACAGAGTAAAAGCTATGGTAAATATTCTTTCAAACTCCATGCCATTGATAACGGAAACCCTCTACCTGCCGCAGTCTTAGATGATGATGATGATAATTGTTGTTTTAAGGGGCCTAACATCTAGGTTATCCGCCCCTAACGGTCTGGGTGATAGCGAAAATTACAATGAACGAGAACCAAGGAATATTGAAAATGGAAAGACGCACAATATGTACAGTGGAAATACCTACGAAAGGTAAATTAGATGGAATATACTCACGATTGCAAATTAGATAGAAACATGCGCACAAAATGTAGTTTAGTTCAAAATACTTACAAAATGCAATGTAGATTCGAAATACTCACAAAATGCAATTGAAGTTCAAAATACTTACAAAATACTTACAAAATGCAATTGAAATTAAAAATACTAACATAATGCAATTTAGATTGAACATGTCAACCCTTCAGATTCAACATACTCACAAAATGCAATTGAAATTCAAAATACTTACAAAATGGAATTAAAATTAAAAATACTTACAAAATGTGATTTAGAAACAAAATTCTCACAATATGTCGGCACGCAATTAAAAATACTGTAGTTACAAAATGCAATTTAAATTGAAAATACTCATACTTACAAAATGGAGATTAGATCGAAAATACTTACAAAATGCAATGTAGATTGAAACTACTCACAAAAGGGAATTTGGATGGAAAAAGACTTACAAAATGTAATTTAAATACACGGTTGGCCAATTCACAAAACAGTGCAGGAATCTTAAAGAGAAAATTAATTAAATAAAATGAAGTCTGATCCCTCGAATAACGAGGGATCAGGAAAGACGAGAAAAGGAACAATTAAGGCGGGAAAGGAAGAGACTCCCTAGGCCTCGGATACCCTAATACCGTCGGGTTCGGAAGAGAACAAGAGTTGACCAAGGGAGGTAGACAGGAAAGGAGACGAAGAGGAGTCCGGCACAAGTAAGTGAAAGCAATGCCGGACTCAGCTGGGGTCCCGTGGTCGCCAACCCACGTCCCACTAGTATTAAGCCCCGGGGGATGCAGTCTTAGAGCCTTTCCCCAGACATATAGCCGTGTTTAAGAAAAGACTGACGATTTGTGTTAATACTCTTGTTTAATAGTTATTGAATGGTTATGTATAATTGTTTACTTGTTATGTGTACCCAATTTGTCGCCGTGGGACAAACCCCGAATTGCAAATGAATGAATGAATGAATGAATGAATGAATGAATGAATATTGTATTACTGTTTTAATTATGGCCATTCGAATCTAAAACTGACATATTTGATGTTACAATATTGTGTACTGCTCCTCGCAAACGGTGGGACTGGAAGTGATGATCTTGGAAGCACAGTTGAGGTTATTTTCATATTTCCTGCCGAGTTCCCTTCGTAATTGCTTATTATGGACTCGGATGATAATAAAATATACCGTTCCTGGAATGTCGTTTTTATTTCTGCCCTAGCGATTTCCTCTCTCTACTTCTCCGATACTCCCATTCCTTGAGAAGTCACATATAAATTGTTTCTTTACAACAGGGTATTGAACACGAGATCAGTGTTACCCTTTTTTAAATAAAGAATGTAAAAATGAATGGTCTATATCCACAGATACACACCGTTTGACACTTCGTAAATTAATGGTGCGATGATTTTAATTTTTTCCTTTTCCGAAGACTTCGGGCTCCACAGGTCCTTTAGGAAATTCAACTTCTTTTTAGATCGCCAGAATTGTAACCTGTAAGAAACGGAGACGTTATTTTTATTATTTTAAATGATCTTGTCGACTTCGTCGTTACGCTGAAGTCTGGCGATACGTTACGGCGACGGGACGAAATGTACCGAGAATGCACTGAGGTGTGTGACGTCATAGTACCGCTTGAGCTTCCTCCTTTCCCCGCGCGCTCCGGTGAGCGTGACATCATCCAGCCAGCTACCTCCTTTGACCTTGGTTTGCACTTGCTAATGGAGTTTGGGTTCACGCAGTTCGCTGCATGATCATTGGGCTTACACTCAGCATTTGTTTTGCATTTGTAGCATTTGTAGCATTTAAAATGATAAAAAGTCTAGTCTTTCAGACTCTTTTCTGGTACATTTTCTTATTCATTATTATAACTTATAATATTATACGTTATAGCCTGCTGTGGCTACGAAATTTGAACCATTGTCATCAGTGAGCTTTATTTCTACCCCATTATTCTCCCATTCGCGTTTATTTATTTATTTATTTGTTTATGTATATATGTATGTATGTATTTATTCACCACATCTAGTGGGACGTGGCTTGGCGACCACGGGGCCACAGCGGAGTCCGGCATTGCTTCCACTTACTTGTGTCGGGCTGCTCTCCGTCTTCTTTCATGTCGACCTCTTTTGGTCAACTCTTGTTCTCTTCCGACCCAGACAGTATTAGGGTACCCGAGGCCTAGAGAGTCTCTTCCTTTCCCGCCTTAATTGGCCCTTGTCTCATCTTTTCTGATACCCTCCTTCTGCGAGGGGTCAGCCGTCATTTTTTTTCATGTTATCTCCTACCTTCTGCTCAAGGCCCTCAAGGAGCCAGGGTGTATGTAGCCCCACCACTTCTGGTGCACCCTAGATATTGCTACACCCTCAGGCGCTCACGGCTGGTGAGTTCGGGAGTTGGCGACCCCGAAGGATTCCAGAGCAGGGTCCGGTTTTCCCCCTTTTATCCACTGCCTCTGGGGCAGACCCTCTCCTCTTTCACTTTACTATTTGCCTTTCATGGCTCTCCTTCCTTCCAAGTCCCTCAATCCGCATTCTTCGAGGGTTGGGGGCATTTCTTTTCCTCCTGGCTTTTATTTGCCTTATTCTCCTTTTGTTTTCCATTTCTTCTTCTAGTATATAAGTTAGTAGTTAGTATTAGTTATAATTTACATTTCATTATTATCTTCACGATCACCCAAACAATTAGGGGGTGATAACCTAGATGTTATGCCCCTTAAAACAACAATTTTCATCATCATATTTATTCACCAGAAGCCAACTTCAGTCCGCAAAAAGTTTCATCGTGTATTGTGGCGTTTATGCACTCATTGAGTGAGCCAGATGGTTCGCTGTGTCGAGCACGGTGGTCTTCTGACTACTTCGCACCAATTGTCCAATTCTCAACTCAGATAGTCCCAAACGTCACGTTGCTAGTCATGGATCCATTTGTTCGAGGTCCACTTTGACGTAACCCAACAGGGAATGATTCATTTTGGCTAATTTTGGCTTTGAGTCAAAATTGTTAATGATGCGTTTTGTCCACCGAGATTCGTCCATCCATCGTAAAGTACCGTAAAGAATCCACAACAAAAACAACAACATCAAAAGTCTCTACCACGGACCAAGGTCAACGAATATTAATTGCTCTATTCGAGTGTTGAAATATGTGGTGTTATAAGTATATATATAATATTTTCAATTGCAAATACTTTTTTTTTTTTTTTTTTTTTTTTTTTTTCGTGTAGCCTCCTGAGAGGCCGAGTGCAGGTCTTTCTAGTCGACGCCCGTGGGCGACCTGCGCGTCGGGATGAGAGATGGAAAGGATGAAGATGAATGAAACTGGGCAAGGATGTGGAAGGAAGCGGCCGTGGCCTGTCAGAAGGTACTGTCCCAGCATTTGCCTGGTGTTGAAAATGGGAAACCACGGAAAACCATTTCAAGGACAGCCGACGGTGGGGCTCGAACCCACGCGTCTACCGAGTCAGCAGAGAGCTTGGCCCCTTGACCTAACGCGGAGCTTTAGCCCGCGTAGCCACTACTGTCGCTTGCAAATACATACTACATATGCTTAACATTATAACGTGTGAGTAGTTATAAATCAATAAATACAAAAAAAAAAGAAGTAAAGAAAGTTTAACCTGTAGGGATTTGATCCACGAACCCCTAGACTGTGAGCCCAAGTCGCTACCATTACGCCATGGATGCGCTACGATAGTAGATAATAAACAATTGGTTTAGTATAACTGTATCATATTTTATGTTGAAATCAACGATTTCATTAGCGTTTTCTGGCGTTTCTATAAACCATTCGATACTAAATATGAATTATATTGTTCAGTACATTCCTAAAAGGTTGCCTCCGTAGCGTAGCGGTCAGCACGGTTAGCTGCCGCCCCGGAAGTCCTGGGTTCGATTCCCGGCTCTGCCACGAAATTTGAAAAGTGGTATGAGGACTGGAACGGGGTCAACTCAGCCTCGGGTGTTCCAAATGAGTAGAGGGGGTTCGAATCCCACCTCAGCCATCCTCGAAGTGGTTTTCCGTGGTTTCCCACTTCGTCTTCGGGCAAATGCCGGGATGGTACTGTCCCCGTAAATCCGGATAGTAGGCTGTCAGATATCCGCCCCCTCACGCGGATTGCCAATAATCAATCGCACCGGCACAGCTACATCAATGAAAATGGCACTGACAGATACTACCGAGATTAGAGCACAGCAGTTAACAAGAAATTATTGTGGAACACACCAAAATATACGGGGGTTCATACTTACCTTTACTTACCTCTTCAAATTAATATCGGGTATGGGTTGCCAACTGGATCACTTAAAGTATGCCCACACAATAACCTCCACCATGATATTTAAAATGAACCAAGACGGAAACAAGAAACTTTAAACTGTACAATAATTTATTTCACATAAAGGGAATGACTTTAACAAAAACAAAACAACAAAATACACGTGGCAATCAGAAGCCATTGTCAATATAACCATGTCCTCCTGTAGGACTTGTAAACTTAGCATACAAAATTTTATCTTTCACTTGCTTATAAAGAACGTAATAATAGTAATACACTTGGAATGGATGAGGGAATTGGAACGAGACATGTAGCAATTGTTTTCCTCTTTCATAAACATCACACTTTATTTATAACTGCAAGCCTGTTGTATAGTCGACCTTGGCCTCTAACATACAGTTGTCAGGCCAGCTGCGATCCACCTTACATCAAGTCGCATGCCTACGTCGTTAAATGGACCCACCTGTCCAGTCAGTGTTAGCATATGCTCGTAACCTCTGAGCCTAGCTCCTTTTCAAACACTTTAAATGTCCTCAACTCAACTCAAATATTATCACGCAAATCTTTTAAATGCTTTATTCACATGTTACTGGATTACTCTAATAATCCCAAAACTTGTTTAATGGTATAATCCACTTGTATGATTAGCGTTCTTTAGAGTATATTAACAAAACTCTTAATGTTTATAACAAATGCTCATTAATTGTTAATAACAATTACAAATTGTTTATAATATTGTCAAACGACAATTGAAAAATCTATACACGCCTCTCTTAATCCCTTTCGTTTCCTATTATTATTAAAGATATTTACACAATTATTTACAATATTAATATTATTTATTTTAGAAATACGTTAAACCACACGTTTATCCGGTTGATAATTACTCAAATCAGGTTAATATAATCGACCAATGAAGGTTAGTTATATTTAAGCTTATATTCAGGTTTAATAAGTTTTAATAATTATTATTATTATTTGTGACGGTAACCTCCATTCAAAATCGTTATCTCAAATTATTCAAACACTCTTGTTAATTTTAACAGTTATTTCACATGATTAATTTTCAAAGGACCTGGACAATAAACTCAGCGGAAAAATACTTCGCTTCAAATGCACAAATTGCATAAAATAGGCCCAGAATTCATCATATATTTCCATATATATGGCATAAAAATCTTCCACAATATCTTCAAAAACCTCCACTTACAAATTCTTCAACAACATTAATATTACTGTGATAATCTCCTTCACTTATTCAAGGGCATTATTCATCAGCGACTTTTACATGTCCACTGAACTAACGATTATACATCCATAGTTCCACTTTAAAAATTCTTATATTCATTAATTGTTTCAAAACTGTTATTATTTTAACCTTCGTGGGTTTCATTCCTGAATCGATATGAAGTAAAAATTTGCCAATCACAAATAAATTGAATAGCAAATACACGCCTTTATGGTCTATCAAAATTGAGATTAATATCTCCTAAGTATCGTAGTATAAAAATACTATCTTCAAACAAAGTTCATCTAAACTGCAAAATACTCGAATAGAATACAATTAGACTGTGGAATGCAAACATTATTGTTCCAATCTAGAATTGAGAAAAATTCCTATCAAATGTTCATTACTATAGTGTATTCAATAAATCGTAATCAAAGTTCATATTTCATAAAATTGTCTATAATGCAATGGTAATTTCAGAACTGACGATAAATGTCTATGTTGCAATCGTGTTCATAAAACGACTAGTATTTCCAAGATCGTCGATACAGAAATAGATTTTAACGCTCTAAAATCTTTTAATTATTCTTCTTTCTTGAGGATGACAGAAAATTGGTCAAAGTAATTAACTGAAGAGAATTACTTTAATAAATATGACACGCTGTCTGAATTCAAATCTGCCATAGAAAAATCATTAACTTTACAGTCAAATCGTGACTACAAAAATATGCAAATTACTGAAAGAATATAAATTATCAGTCTCAACTGATCCAAAAATATTTAAATATGCCAATGACAAATCAATGTCTTAATAAATCGTAGAAAAAGGCATAACTCATCGAAGTGTACTGAGTACAGACATCTCAAGCAAGAATATGGGGAAAAATATATATGGGACAAAATATGGGAAAAATGGTTGCTCAGACATCGCTAAATGACTCAAATAAAACAAGAAACGTTCACGACTACCTTATCTGTTGATTGAAGTTCTAGATGAAAATCTTCCAAAGAAGACCTGTGATGGTTCCATTTCACCAAAAAGATGTGCTCCGTCCTCGAACCTGGAACCAGCGCCCTCGGAGAATAGAACTGCTTCCTCCTCCGGAAATTGCACTGCTCCGTGTATACGATAGACATCCTTCTGGCAAAACTCTTCTTTGTGAGCCGGGTCCACCCTGGCCTCTCTTGATAGTTCCCTGAAGTTCTGGTAGAAATTCGCCATGAAGTTTATTGCAATAATTTCCGTAGAAATATTCATATTTGTGGAGTATGAATATGTTTCCACTGCCATTTGATATAATTTAGCGTTGGACAACGATGCATGAGTGTAGTTGGATATTCACTACATGCTCGCTTTTGTAGAAAGACGATTAACGAAGTTCCATGCTGCTATTTCACTCCATCGATATATGTCCCAATTGCATTAAAGTCCTTAGCCTTCCATCTCCATTTCCGTTATAATAGTTGAAAGAACTGCCATATTATATTGTTCCATGTTAGAATGCAGCGTTATATCATCAAAAGCAATATGTAGTTGCAATACCAGTGTCAGCCGTAGCGTAGAATGTGATATTTTAAAAGTCCTTCTCAGGTGGCGAGAAAATCACTTTTGTCTGCCGACTTAAAATGCCAATATCTTTCGAATTATAATCTTGAAAATGTTCAACCTTTCTACACACTTTAATATAGTACTGCACAATCGAATTAGCTTAAAGGCATTAGTCAACTCTTGATATATTATCTTGTAGACTTGAAAATGTGTGCGTTTCAACTTCGCCTAGTTTTCAAACACCGTAAAATGGAACTGCGGCACTCTCGAAGCTCGTTCGATGCGGTTGGCTTTACCACACGCTAAAGACGACTTTCTTCACTTATTCACTCGAAAATGACTATATGACATCAGAAATATATATGCGGTATGAGATATATATGCGATATGAGACACATGAGCTATGAGATATGAGAGCTTCTCTCTGCTGTGCAAGACCTTTTATCAACTTCTTAAGGGGCGTATCCATCCCTTCCATAGCTTGTTTCTCCGTCATAGCTAGAAGTTCTAACTTTGGCAATACTTGACGGATTTTCAAATTTCAAAAACTCAAAAATAATTTCTTCAAAATTCCAAATCACTGCCATAACTGAAAATAGGTTTCCACAATTCTGCATTCCAAAAGTAATTAAATATGATAGTTTCAGTAATCTCCGTCTCCCTCCAAACTATCGTTCATTGGTTTGAGTCTCTCCTCCAATCGCGTAACTTCTTCCTCAGCACAATTCCATGTTTCCCTGCGACTGCGTCGTAAATCTCAGATCTTTCTCGAACAAAATCATGACGTCACCAAGAATCTCAGCTCAAGCAGCCTACTTGCGTGAAGTCTGCGTCATCCGTGCTTACGTCATGAGTATCCACGTCACAACTAGGACAGCCATAACTTATTTCATATTTTCCAATACAACCACCGTGGTCTCAATATAATTCAATTTACGGGGCTAGTACCTTCTTCAAGGCCACGGCCGCCTCTTTCCCTCTTCCTTGACTATCCATCCTGACCATCCATTACCTTCCCTCATGAGGCCCCTGTTCGCTTTGCAGGTGAGGCCGCCTGGGCGAGGTGCCAATCTCACCTCACCAGTTGTACCCACTCCGATTAGATGTTCCCAGCTCTAGGACACTGCCCGTAGAGGCGGTAGTGGTGAGTTCCCTCACTGAGTCCGTGGGTTCCACCAACCTGAAGGGTAAACGACTAAGAAGGAGAAGACATTCCTAAAAGGATATACACTTGGGACTTTACGGAAATATATGTATTTACAAGCAAAAATAGCGGCCATTTTGACAACGGAACAACACGGGCCCACAACAATATGGCGCGATAAGCTTGACCTGTTAGTCACTTCCACGGTTACATATTATATTATAATATTCTAATATCCTTCCGGTCACCTCTTTGACGACAGATTAAACCTTCCTATGTACGATAAGGTGAATTGTTACGTTTAGGCTGTAATACTTGCATGATTCATACATCCACCATCTTGAAGCTATTAGGCTGATGACCTTGTAGGTTGGGCAAAAGACGCTTCCTACATAAAGGTATGTTGTTGCAAAATTTGATAGAGATCGGGTGATTAGGTTAGTCGTAATTTGATTTATGCTCAGAACATTTAGGTTGGCGCCATTTCTTTTTGATGTATAACATCTTTCCGCTCGGTTGCTGGATAGTTTTGTGGGAATGATTTTGAAAATTGGGGACGGAAGTGGATCGGAACGATCGAGCTGGCAGTGGTGGATCGAACGGAAGTATGCACTGCCCGCTCGAACGATCGAACGGAAGTGTACTAGCTGGCAGTGGTGGAAAACGGAAGTATGCACTGCCCGCTCGATCAATCGAACGGAAGTGTACTAGCTGGCAGTGGTGGAAAACGGAAGACTGCACTGCCCACTCAATCGATCGAACGGAAGTGTACTAGCTGGCAGTGGTGGATAACGGAAGTATGCACTGCCCGCTCGATCGATCGATCCAGCGAGCAGTGGTAAGACCCAGCTGGCAGTGGTACGAGAAACAATGAGCGCTCGGTGTCTGAATTTGATACCATGACGTACTCTCGGCCATGTGGAATCTATATGACATACTGAAAGGAAAACGCTCATGCGAACTCTGGTGTCAAGTGAATGAAACAAATGACATGGTACATGTTCGAAGTCTTCGTATCAGTAATTAAATGGTAAAATGCCTTAATATCAAACATTGTAAGTAGTCGGCATTGCCGGGATTATGTTTCTGCACAATGGCTATTCAAATATTAACCCACATAACGGTAATGCAGTCATCAATATAATATAATCGTTCTAGTTATACGAGAATTGAGCAAACCTTCATGAACTATTACTGAATACATTCTCTTTACTCACCAAACGCCTATTCATAAGGTATTTTAAACTCAATTTCACGCAGGAACATTATCGAAACAAGCAAAATATAAATGAAACTTAAGTCCGTAATGCAGTATTATTGGAACGTGGAAATAAGTCACCATATTGTGCACAAAATTTGCGTAGTCGAAATAGCTGTGGGATTAGTGCTTATGACTGTGAATCTAGAGATCTTGGGTTTGAATCTCGGACGGGGTAGATATTTTTGCTACCAGATTATCATTTTAAACGATATTTATCATATCAATATGACTCATTTTAACATGATGATGATGATGATAATTGTTGTTTTAAGGGGCCTAATATCTTGGTTATCGTCCCCTCATTTTAACAGAATCCATATGAAATTACGTGTTGGTCTGTGAATGAAGAGGACTTGTTTATAAGGAATTTAAGGTTATGAGCGGTGTCGCGTCTATTAATCTAGTTGATCCATATCGTATTCTTTATTTAGGCTAGTGCTGGTGGAAGCTAATAAAATGAGTTCCGTATTATAAACTACAATATCTGTAAAACACTCCCTTTTACAATAGATTAATATTTGTGCCAATAATACTATAAAATACCGGTGTATCAACAATTTCACGCAATGTTTCTTCTATGTCAGATGTTACACATCATATGCGACTACTGTAAGGCTCGTAATTTTGTTGTTATGATTGCGGCGATATACAACATGACAATGAGTTGTCCCTTGCTAGTGCTACGTCTGTACCAAAGTTAGTTCTATTTGGGTTCCATTGTGTTTGAATTGATAGGGGGAATCGATTTGTACACATACATGGCCGCCATCTGCAAACTATATAGCTGATGACGTGATGACCTTGTCATTTAGTCACAAGACGATTCCCACATGAAGCTATACAGGGTGTTTCAAAAATAGGGGCATAATTTCAGGTATGTATCTGTTATATGTAGACAAACAAAATAGTTCATTACAACATGTGTCCGGAAATGCTTCATTTCCGAGTTATGGCCTTCACAACACTGAACTTCACCGGAACGATTTTCTTCCGCAGGTGATTGTCATTACAGAATATGTTCAAGCAAAATGTCCACCTCCTGATTGAATACAGACCTCACATCGACGTCTCATTGACCTGCGAACACGATCCCAAACTCCCGGAGTATTGCGTATGTCCTCACACGATGCCACAATTCAATTCCGAAGGGTTACCATATCAGGCACCGGAGACGAATGCACCAATGATTTTAAGTGGCACCACAAGTAGAAATCGAGGGTTCAGATCAGGTGAGCGAGGAGGCCAAGCAATCGGGCCACCTCTACCTATCCATCAATGCTGATTTGAGTCATGATGCACAGACGAACGCCAAACACAACACTGAATGTAACATTCGCCTCGGAATGAACCGTCAGAGTGTCCTCTTGTAACATATCAATAGGGTGGAGGGGTTACTTGGGGGCCACTTATGGTGTTTGCACACAAAGGGAAACTTTATTAAACCACACTATCTTTAGAAACTTTCAATAGAAAATCTTTTTACTTTAATATAACTGATTCCACATTCATAACCATTCTCAGAATCAATATCACTTCTTTTTCAAACAAGCCTTACTAACAGAACCATTCTCAGAAGAATCTCTGATATCATAAACACATATCCATATAGGCCTACATCATAAAACATAACATAGCCATGATTTTCAAAAAACATCCTAATCATCATAAAACATAGCATAATCATAGTTCAAAACATAACATAATCATAGCAACAACTAAGAGATAGCAAAGCCCCCTGTCACCCATTACCAGCCACCACAAAGAATCCAGTAAGCACATGTACTAAACTCTTTGCAGTGCCCCATAAAAGAATCGTTACACTTAATGTCTCCTTTCACGTCAACGACCTGCGGAAAAACGTTCCGGTGAAGTTCAGTGTTGTGAAGGCCACAATTCGGAAATGAAGCATTTCCGGACACATGTTGTAATGAACTATTTTGATTGTCTACATATAACAAATACATATCTGAAATTATGCCCTCTATTTTTGAAACACCCTGTATAGTTGCAAAATTTGGTAGAGATCAGATGATTAGGTTAGTCGTAATTTGATTTAAGCTTTGAACATTTGGGTGGCCGCCATTACGTTTCGGTCAAGATGGCGGCGATATAAAACATGACACTGAGATGCCCTTTGCTAGTGCTACCTCTGAACCAAATTTCGTTCAATTCGGTTTCATCGTGTTTGAATTGATAGGGGGGGGGGGAGGGTGGCAGTCATGCAGAGTACACACACACATTCACACACACGCAATCACAGAAGGACACATAATTTTTGGCCATGTGTTGATCTCATAAGTCTACTTTCATTCTTTGCAAAAATCGAAAGTGGACTAATAAGCACTTCTGAAAAGAATTGCATGTTTTAATTATAATCGCTATTAAATAATGATCAGTTTAGTTACTAATTAGTGATTTTAACTAATGCATGTATTTGTTTTCAGGAACGTTTCTTTATTTATTTATTCACTCACTGTAGAACTGTAGTATTTACCACTTCACAAGCCTCTTCTTCTGTTGTTGTTTCATTTAGGGGTTTTGTAACAACGTGGTCATTTGCTGTTGCCCTGTGTATTCAGATGTGTGTTTGGAATTTGCCTGATAACCTGTGTCATTGTGATGGCTGTACTGGTGTGTGTAAATTTAATTAGGCCTAGGATTTGGCTAGGAGCTGGCCGTGTCATTTATGTATTTAGCATACCGGCATTTTCCTGGAATAGAAGAGGCTGGTTGTGAGTGTATCCCGTTTCAGCCTTCAGGCTAGAATTAAACTTCTTGGCAGAGCCAGTAAATTGATTCCAGACCTTCATGGTGACAGCTAAGAATGCTAGTCCGTATGGTACGAGCTGAATGCTGTTTTTGCACGAACGTTGAGCGACGTGCATGGATCACCCAACGCTTAAAACCCATGTTCATTCACCTCCCCCCGCGTACAAAAAAAAAAAGAAGAATATCGTTCCCTTTGGGTTAAAAGACGCCTTTGGTGAAGTTTGGGCATTATTAAATTACTTTTAGAGATCAGCCAGTGACCTTGAAGCTACTAATTTACGTTTGTGTCACGTGCCATTTCTTAGTAAAAGGCGTGATAAAAAAAGTTTCTTTTTGAGGGCGGTGCTGCAACGGATATGCAATGCAGCGCGACTCCAATGCGGTTATATAAGCACAGTCACGTGGGCAAGGGTTTAGAGTGACAGTCATGTCTTGCCGAGGTGCGTGCGTTAATCGCTGCAACTGGAACTACGACGACCTTATTACCAAATGTGACGAAAGTTGGTACCACCATTGGGAACCGGAATCGAAAGCGTCGACGATGCAGTGGTGTCATCCATCGTCCCCTCGTCTCAAGGAGTCCAAAAGCCTACAATCCGCTGGAAAGGAGATGCTCACCCTGTTCATTGATTACCGGGGCCCATTGTTTATTAATTTCAAGAAACCTGGTGTCTCCATCACTGGGGAACGGTACTGAGCAACATTGGAGAAATAACGGAGTGCAATTAATAATGCTGCTTCATGATAACGCACGTCCCCATACCGCAAAGGTTGTAACGCAGAAGGTGCACCCACTCAAGAGGTAGACACTTGAATCCTCCCTTATAGTCCTGATCTCTCCCCACCAGTTCCTTTAAAAATATCGTGAAGGGTCGACAATATATACCTGTCAGACAAAGATATGCAGCACGCGGTTATGGGCTTCTTCACGCAGCAGGACACGGTGTTTAACCACACGGGGATATTCAACATGGTGTGTTGGTGGTATGAGTGCCGTTTCTGGACTGTACATCCATCAAACGGAAACTTATTGATCATTCCTTATATAATAAGTTCATAGTGGATGCGCTGAGCGTCATAATGTAGCAAAATGGCACTTCCACGATTAACATTTCCTCTTTTCTGTTTCTAAACCTCTGTAGACAATTTAAAATTTGTTATTTACTAGTATATAATAACAAACCTTTCCTAATGTTTCTGTAATTTTCAGTCTTCATTTGAAATTATTATATTACGACAAATTATTCTTTAATATCCATAATAAATTGTTTGTTGAGGCTAAGACAACCTCCTTCCTAATATTAGCCCAAGCGCAAGTTGATACTCTGGTGTGAAAGTTGAACAGCCAATTGTAGGACAGTTGCCCTATTTTGGTCAAGGGGTTCGTATTGAGACCTCGACCTCAAAGGTCCTGGATTTTATTCTCAGCTGTGTCAAGAAATTTAATTCTGGTCTGAGAGCCTTATAAGGTAAATCTGAGAAGAGCTGTGTTTGATCCACACCTCAGTTATCCTAGATGTAGTTTTCCGTGGTTTCCCACATTTGCTTTATGTAAATGTCAGGATGATTCTGAAGCCACGGCGGAGCCTATTCCAGTCCTATTCTCAATTGTAATTACATAAACTACTACAGAAACCACATTGACACAGGCAGTCAGACAAATTTTACACACGCGTAAGTATATGAATCTAATGACCATGATGTCCAAACCCCTGAATGAAACAACAAAGCATCTCTTTCTTGTTCATTTGGCGATCATGAGCCACGGGACCTCCATTTTTACGTGGAATCCGAACCTCAGGACGTGATATTTCAGTTCGAAAATCTGATATGCATTGATCGGGAATCAAATCCGTTCCGCCTAGTTGAGAGGCAGGCAGCTCGACCACTGCACCATAATGCTCGTTGAAACAACAAAGAGAATAAAGTGTAAGACTGATATTCCTTCGCATCTTCATTAATAGTTACTCGTTATACTATAATGCGTCCACAAGGTATCTCGTCTCAGCATGCTTCAGAATCTAAATGTAATATTTTTCAGTCGGTCGTGACGATTGGGTTTCTCAGAATGCCGAGCGCATATTCAGGGTGCGTTTCAATGAATGGAATTCACCCCAAACTATATACCGCTTAAAACAGCTGACAATGATCATAGAACGTGAACTTCATATTATGACAGGTAAGACTTGACGGAAATTCCCCCCTAGTAGGATTACTTTACCACCGAATAGTTCGGTACATTTGGTTAGAATTTTGAGAAATCTGTCCACTGATAAAAATACATGCCCATGCGTAATTGGAGCTTCATCCCTTCGTCAATATGAGTGATATGTCTTTGGCCCTAAATAGACAGCCTTGCTTTGCACGCATGCATCATGATGAAGAAAGAAAGCTTCTTGTTTTACGTGACTGTTAATCTCGCGATTATTAGACAAAAGAACTCCATTTTACTTGGAAACTGAACCACATGACGTTATACATCACTTAAAAATAAAACATGTATCTGCCGGGAATCAAACCCGGTCCACCTTGGTGAGAGGCTAGCAAATTAGCCACTGCGCCACCGCGCCCCAAATCATAACAGGGGAAAAACATAAGCATTGATTTCGCTGATCGAAACTGGTCATCCAAGTGTATTTATTTATCTGATGTATTTTATTTTCAGGATTAGGAAAATAACCAATACAATTGCGTACAATCGTGTTGACCGACTGAAACACATTAAATTTCGATTACAAAGGCAACACTGAAAAATGGCTTCAAACACCATAATGTTTCGGAGTGCAGAATAGTGTGATAGGGAGACAGGCAACGCTCACGACTGAGCGCGAGGTTGTTGTACGGCTTGCGCAGTTACTTCACTTTGTTGACACATTACGGTGTAGTAACGTGTATATTGACGGAAGCGGGGTATCATACATATTTCCTATAAACTACAGCACCTTCTTATCCTGTGCATGGCAGGAATGTTCTTTGTTTAGGCGCTGTTTACATTTCGCTTATCACAGAATGGCGTTTACTTGGAAAGAACCATATGTAGCAATAACAATCTGTTTTCCTTTAAGCCGTTTAGCCTCAGAGAGAACTTCATCGGGATGTGGAGCGACGCCAACATGCCTATACACGAAATATTAAAGAGAGCTTTCCAGCCGGTCTGTGCCCAATTACATTAAGTGGGAAAGCAAATATTTATATACCCTCGCCTAAAAGAAATATTTAATGAAATATTCATCACAAAATAACACGCATTTATGTACAAACATGGGTGGTACTTAATTGCATCACATCATTCGATCGTCAAGCGATCATAATCAAATCCCGCTCACCAAGGCTTAGTTAATATATGATGTTTGTGAATTACAAATGTGCACAAATATACTGAACCCTTATTGATTTGATGGTCAATAAGTCTTCATGATTTTTATTATTATTACTGATATCCAGGCAGAGCATGTTGGAGAATGACAAAGGGAAGACAGGTAGTGTGTCGCAACGCTTGCAACAGAGGTAGCGTGGTAGTTATTCCTGGGGATGACCGGTTAAGCCGAGTTCAAGGACAAATTCAGGGTGAACGTGCATCCAAGTCGGCGTCATTATGGGCGTGCCAGAAGTGAATTTCCAACCGATACACAATTGAATCAGCGAAGAAGGAGAGAGAACGCCTAAACCACGCGGAGATTTGCGTACCAAAAAAAGGCGCTAAAAACACGTGTATGAAGAACCGCCGATGCGATAGGATTCCGCATGAGTGCATTGAGACGTTTAAATGAAAAGAAGAAGTTTGATACTAGTCCCAAGTCTGTGAGTTGAAAATTACAGATTATTTTCACAGATTTCCCCCACTCCACCCCTTTCTGTCAGTTTCTAATAAATTGATCGGTGATGAGTAGTTTGACACACAACTTTATCGGGCTCTGAGGAGCATCGTTCACGCCAGTTTGAGACCCGATTTTATCAGGGTCTAGTGAGCATACTTCACGTCTGTCTGAACGAACATTTTATTGTGCTCTTGGGAGCAGAGATCAGGCCTAGCGGAGGGAGATCTCTAGTTGAGATAAGCGCTACGCGGTAGACGTAATTTGTGAGACTTGTTAAAAGCCAGTTGCGTGGTGGACGAAGATTGTAATATTTTTTGTAAATTTTGTGTTATATTTTGTGTGATTTATATGTGCGTATGAAGTAAGCAAATGCTTAGATAGGGCCAGTTCAACGTTGAGTAATCGCCCAGGACATTTTGAGTGAAAGTCAGTAGCTCATAGCGATTCTAGCTAGTTAGAATAATAACTTTGAACATTTCTTTCCAAGAAGCCACGCCAAGATGTCACCAGGAAGGTCGATTGGTAGAATGAAGTGCTACGCCTCTACCAGAACGTCGACGATGAAGGAATAGATTTCCCGTGGAGAAATGCATTGGGATGGAGGTTGATATTCTACAAGCTGCACGGTGATGTACAAACCATTGATTTATTCAATATGTAGCTAGATTAGACGCGGGAACGTTGTAAATCATTTTATTCATGGTTTTCTTGTGTATTTAGATTTTTGTGCGCCGACACTGTTATATTTAAATGTACGTTGGCACGTGGCCAAAATGTTTGTTTGATTGTATATTTTTCTTATGAGTCATTATTAGTATGCACGGCGTGTGTATTTTGATTTTATTCATGCGAATGCGAGATTCGTCATGGTCGATAAATGGTGCTTTTATTCAAATTCATTTTTAGTAGGAGAAGGGGGTAAAAGTTGTTAGATGTTTTACGAACAGGTTTTTATTCATACTAGGGTTGCCGAGCGCAACACGTTAAGATGTCACTGTAGAACACCTTAGTTCTATATTTTTTGAGTTGTTTTTTTAGATTCCTTTTCAGGTTCTTTAGTCACGGACTAGATTGGGAGCGCAAGTCGGTGGAAAATATTTTATGTCCTTTATTTCAGGTTTCTGTCAAACCCATACGTGTGATTCTGGTGTGTGTATTGTGTCAAGGTGTGTGTATTGATTCTTCGTGATGAGGGGTAGAATGTGTCTACCGCCCTCATAATATTGTGGTTGTACTTTTGTGGAAAGGCAGAGCGCTCTTCGAGGCTACTGTACCTTGTCCTGTGCTGATTCTTGGATTTCCTTGGGAAATGCTAAGATATTTTATTTTGACACACACACGTATATTATGTGCATTGGGAGCACGCTTCTTCGAGACTCGAGCCATTGCTACGGCAGGTCGAGGTAATTGACACGTGGGTTGACAGATATGCAGATTCTACTTTGCGCCCGTCTATGTCTGGTGATTCATCGTTTAGGCAGTCCAGATGACCGACTGCCCCTGTGAGCTATCTGTAGCACACCTGTTCTTTTAATTGGTCATTGGATCATATTAAATTGGGAGTTCACCATGTCCGTTACGAATTACCGCATATCGTATGAAATGAAATATTTGTTTTATGATGTAAATGTTGGCTTTGAGCCTAGTAATTTCTGTGACTCATTGTATTTGTTTGTATTGTTAGATTTTGTCTGTTGTGACACCGTTGGGTGTATTTTTTTTTCTTGTAAAAATGGCAAGCGGCCATGTGTGTATTTTTTTCTTGACTGGTTACGTGTTGATTTACTTGTGTTGATTTGAAAAGTCCTAATTTTAGGCGTTAATGTTGTTTGCTACGGCAGTTCTTTGATTCCAATTTCACGCGGAAATTATTTTTGTCTTATTTAGTGTAGGAAGTGTCGGATTAGTTTAATTAGTGTTTAGTTGGTTCCTCGTGTCTGTCTAGCTCTAAGACAATGCAGATTCGTCCCCTGAAGGTTTACTGGATGGTAACGAATTTCGCATTAATTTGTACACATCGTAACGCTTGTAGAAAAGCCGCACACGCACATGTCATTGCAGTATTTTGGGACATTTGGTCCAGATGTTACGATCTCTCCTGAGATCAGGCCTAGTTTGGCAATTTTATTAATTCAAGTGGGTGTCATTTGGGAGACCTTGTTTTTTTTGTTGTAAATAGTGTAAATTTGTTGATCTGTTTATTAAATTCTTATGTTTTAATCCCGGTATTCACTTTTTCCTGCATGTTATTTTGTTATATGTTACCCTGCATGTTATAAGAAGCGCTTAACAACAACTTTACGAAATGGATTGTTACACCCCCGAAATTGAGTCTCATATGCTTCTTTGCAAGGGTTCAATACATACAATGTTTAGATTAAATAAGTTTGTAAAGAGTTGTGTAACGTGTCAATCTCATTTACCGATACCATTGCTCACTTCTATACTAATTTGTTGAGTTATTATTAATGTACAGTAATTTAAGTTTGTTAACCTGTGACCTTATGAAATATTTTTTGACCATTTCAGGAATGATGTTGTCTACACTGTTTTTAGTCTATTTTCATTTATGAAAAAATATAATTATGAGATCACCTTTTGTCCATGTGTGTGTGTGTATGTGTCTGTGTGCGTCCAGGTGTGCGTCCCCCCTAATAACTTCTAAACGACTGGAGCAATTTCAATGAATCAAGGTAAGGTCATAGTACTAGTTTGGCTGACGGTGCCCTTCGAATTTTATTACGTCTTACCAAACCAACATGGCAGATGTGCGAAATATTTTACCGGCATTCTGTATCTCCGAAATTATTACCGATATCACCTTAAAATTTTGTACGGTTATAACGGGTACTACTACAAGTTTAGGTATGAGACTTCCAAAAACCCATATAATATAAAACGCACGTGGCGGCCAAGCAAACTCAAACATTTCAATAGACTTTTCTCGCGACTTAACCATCTGAGCGCAGTGAAATATGGTACAGTGAATGTTTACACACTTTGTAATGCACTGGCATCTAATTTAGTTCAATTGTTCTCATAACCTCAAGATGGCGGCTATGCGCAATTTTAAAATTAAGTTTTTATTTCTTGTGTACTAAACATGCGATTGAAGTGACCGTTTGAGTAATGAACCTACGCAAAAATCGTCATCTAATACTACATAACTCTATGTTCTATATATATAGAAAACCAACATGGCAACCATCCGAAATATTTAGAGGATTCTCAATATCTATTAATCTATGATAGGAAGCAAACTGATATTTTGTATGTTGATAGAGGCAATTAACATAAGTAGTATATATGAAAATAGGCTGTATAGTTCTTCACAGAACCACTTGTCTTATTTATGTTCCATATTTAAACGGGTAGCCTATTGTAATGTGGTTATAATGTCAATTGGGCACAATTTGTGTTGACCGAGTGGAAACCTTTCTTTAATATAACTAGGCAACAGTGTAAAATCGCTCCTATCACATCAATCCACGACGCTATATAGCAAATCGAGTCACTGAATATTTGTCTCAATTCAATATAACCTGTATAATACCGTAACACTTTTAACCTTGGTACTCTTCTCTCTACTGGTGGAGGCAAAGGAAAGGATATCAACTATTGAATTGGAGTGGCATCAGCCATATTTTAGCGACACTTTCACAAGACAAATTCTGGAATAGTACTGTACCCGTATTACCTTCCATTATCTGTTGAAATTCCTCGATGGCAGCTGGTTCGTAGAACCTGAAAATCCCCGGATAGAAAAAAAACCCAAGTCCTACCAACGAGTAAAGGGATAATATGCTAACTAGTAATCCTAACAGGTTGCATTAAGAATGACCATGGCCCAAAGAAATAACTAGCTCGAAGAACACAAGATTCCTCCAGAAAAGAATATCCCAAGAGAGTGGTATTCCCTACAAATACCTAGCAATGGCCTTCTTAACGCGACCTTCCATCACTTCTGTAAAGCATCACGCAATAATTTAAAATCAGAAAAAGAACAAAATTTATTCATAGAATAAACATGGAAAGACTAAATAACACTGTCGTCAAAACGACCCAAATAATCCCGAAAAACATTGGAGTAAATTAGAATAATGTGTCATGTGGTTCACCAACAAAAGTGAGGTGTCCACGATTGGATACAGATTCCAATCACAAATCTATGTGAACTTGATCCCAAGAATACGAAAAAAAATATTGGATCCACTTCGATTAAGTGTGTAGATATATATTTATTCACGTTTCAAAAATAGTATTATTATTCCCTTTTAAATGTTGCTGAAATTATTTATATAATATTTAAATATGTTACATTTTATACATTTGTTAGGGAAACAATCTCAATTGTTTCTCCTACTGATTTGTCCACTGTTAATTTTAATTTGAATATCAATGTATTTATTCCATTCCTTGTTAATTCCACCGAGCGGTTAAGCTAAGCAGATTGTTCACTTGAATTCATTATTAAATATATCATAATTCTCATATAATTGTTGTGGCATTGTAATCCAAACTTCAATTGTACTATTAAATTGATTATCCAATCAATCGTATCAATACTATGCTAAGTATAAATTATATTCATCCCGAAGGTCTATTCTGACATTAATGAACAGCTGAATATGACACCTGGGACATATTACTACAGCCACACTTGGGTTAAATTCACCAAACATCTGGTGTGAGACTTCACTAAGTCTTATCATGATCGGCAATACCTGGCTCAATCTTCAACATGAAAAAGCTTCAAAAAGCATAATACCTTAAACAACCATAATCATTAGCACTATCCATAGATATGCCTGATATTTAAAATACGTGCACCCTTAATTGGTGTCTAACAACATTATTTTACTGTTTCATTAAACAGCTTATTATCATAATACCTAAATTCGTGCTTAGAAAAATACTTAAAACTGTAGCACGTCACTGAAATTCATTATTGTGGGTTTCAAAAATATACCACAAAATCAAGAAAAGATCTGTATTACACCTAAGTTTGTACACCCTTAATTGGTGACCACAAAATCAAGAAAATTTGTCTTACAATTATATAATACAGTATGTGTTATCATTAAATGATTTGCCTTGTAGTAAGTCCTCCCTGGGATTTTTCTTCGCAAAAACTTGGATGTTCTTCAAATACACTGTTGTATTTCTGCAAACTATTGCAATAATCACAATTATTTAATTTATTCAACATCTTAATTCATCTGTCAGCATCACATCATAATTATTAATTCCACTCAGTATATGAGGCATTAAATAAACGTCAAGATTGATCCTATCCAAAATTAAGATCGCCCCTGATTTCAGAGAAGTCGAAAGTATCGATAGATGATGCCTACACCATGAATCCAGGTTAACTACTGAGGTTAAGCGACTGTTGATTCATTAGGAATATCTACCAATAAAGTCTTGCTCAGAAAAGACAAGTGTAATCTCCAATTAAATGAGAAAAAGATCAAAGTCTCTCTCTTAGCAACTGACTTCAAATAACTTCCTAATATCAAAGTGATATCAGTAATCCAATGTTCCTCATCTATAAAATCTGTAATATGAACGTAAGTGCAAATCTAGAAAAAGTCTATCAGTGTTCCTAACGCTGCTTGCAATAAGCAAAACTAATTCTATTGCTATATAAAAATCTGAAGGTCTTCCCATAACGGTGGTCTTCACGACAATAAGAATATGCATATCACTTTAAATTTGTAGATTACCTTGTTGTTAAGGCCCTTAAATCAACAGTCACATTAAATTACAACTGATAAATACTGAAAGTTAAATTTACAAAGCTAATATTAATCATCATCGGCTTTAACTCGAATCCGAGTATAAATCTTCTTCTTTCAGTCCAGTTTGTGGATGTGTTTATGGTGACTAAAGAGTCCAATCCTGGCATGGAACAAATGTCAACAAAAGTCACATAGTATTGCAGGAGGAGGACGTGGTTGAGCTGCTCGAAGTTTCCTAGCTTGACTGGCCTCTTCATGTGTACGTCGATCCCTTTCAAACGTGTTTACAGTATCCGAAATGGTACGGCGCCAAGTTGAGTGGTCTTCAGCCATCATGCCCCAGGTTTGTGAATCAAGACCTGTCAATTTCAGGGTCTGCGCCTCTTAGGACCACCATGAGGTCTGGTGCCATAGCATAGCTCACCATATAGCTTTTGACGAGGTAATCTCACATCATCCATCCGATGGACATGACGAACCCATCTAAATTGGTGTCCTATTATGGATGTTTCTATGCTGTTGATTTGAGCCTTTTCAAGAACAGCAATATTGGTAATGTGGTCTTCCCATTTAATCCTCAGGATTGATCGAAGATTTTGTAGGTGGAAGCGCTCAAGCTTCCTAAGATCACGTCGGTAAAGGGTCCACGTTTCACAGTCATAAAACAATGTAGAAATGACTACTGCTTAGTACACCATAAGCTTTGTACTCATGGACAGATCTTTATTCATGAAGAGCCGGTGCGCTAATCGTCCATATGCTGCATGGGCTGCGCCAATTCTCTTATCCACATCCAGCTCACAGGTATAGCTCGCAGAAATGGTACTGCCCAGGTATGAGAAGTGGTCTACCTGTTGTAATGGCAGATTTGAGATAGAGATATTGAACTGAGGAAGAGGTGTTCCTGGTGAGAGGTGTGCCAAGACTTTAGTCTTATTGACATTTATGATAAGACCAAAGCGATCACATGCACTTTTGTAACAATTATCTGACCCTTGCAGCTCTTCTGGTGTGAGAGTTGGCGACGCAGCATCATCTGCATACAACATATTAGTAACATTAGTAACCTGAGTTTTCCTCAAGGAGCGGAGACGAGTTAGGTTGAAAAGCCCTCCATGAAAACGATATTTGAACTCCACACCTGGGATGTTTGTGGGTGACTCATAAAGCATTGCAGCCAAGTACAGCGCAAAAAGCGTTGGAGCCAGTACACATCCTTGTTTCAGTCCATGGGTAATATAAAATTCATCGGACATCTTATTATGATGGCAAACCTGACCTGTCCTGCCATCATGGAGAGCCTTGATTAGATCTACAAAACGCTAAGGGCAACCTAACCACTTCAGCACCGCCCACATGGCTGGTCTTGGAACCGAATCAAATGCCTTTTCCAAATCATATAAGACTACGAAGAGTGGATTCTGTTGTTCTCTACATTTTTCTTGTAGCTGCCTCACTCAGAAAATCAAGTCAATTGTGCGTCTGGAAGCTCTTAATCCTCATTGTGACTCTGGGAGGATCTTCTCAGAAATAACCTTGAGGCGGTTAAGTAGAATTCTTGCAAGAATCTTCCCCACAATTGATAGCAGTGATATAGCACGGTAGTTGCCACAAACACTGCGATCACCCTTTTTAAAGATAGTGATCATAGTGGCATTCTTTAGTTCTCCAGGTACCTTTCTTGATTCCCATATTCTGAGGATAAGGGTGAAAATCCTTGTTTTGAGGGAATGACCTCCAGGTTGAATTAGTTCCAGAAGGATGTTATCTGGGCCAGGCGCCTCTCTGGGTTTCAATTGGGTGAGAACTGCACTGAATTCATGATAAGTAGGAGGTACTGCCAACCACAGTTGTTCAGGTTGTTGCGGCACATCACAAAGGAAGTCTTCAGCAGCTGCTGATGGACGATTTAGGAGATTGGAAAAGGGCTCCTTCCAGCGTTCCAAGATTTCTTGACTATCAGTAAAGGTAGTAGAATTATCAGTGCTTTTCAGTATACCTGATGATGAGCGAGATGGTCCATATATTTCCTTGAGTACTGCATAGAAGTTCCTCAAGACTCGAGCATCCGATAGTCTCTGCAGTTCCTGAGCTTTCTGTTGCCACCAAGTATTTTTAATCTGCCTTATCTGCGTCTGTCATTCACCCTTGAGTTCCAGTAGTTTGTCTTTATGTTGGAAGTTGGGTATTGAAGATGGGCGAGGTAGGCATTCCTTTTGGCATTGATGAGAGAGAGAATTTCTTCATTGTTATCATCGAACCAGTCTTGTCTTTTCCGCACTATAAAACGAATGGTTTCCTCAGCTGACTGTGTGATAATCTCCTGTAGTGTGGCCCATTCTTGCTAAATGTCATTCGTTACTGGGTTTTCTGATAACTGGGTGACGGTCCTGTTTCCAAAATGTTAATAGATGGATTCATCCTGAAGTTAGGATGTATTAAACTTATTTCTTGGCAAATTTTTGATGTTTCTATGTGGTTTAGTTCTCATGTACAC
Source organism: Meconema thalassinum (assembly GCA_946902985.2). Classification (NCBI taxonomy): domain Eukaryota; kingdom Metazoa; phylum Arthropoda; class Insecta; order Orthoptera; family Tettigoniidae; genus Meconema; species Meconema thalassinum. The sequence goes on along the minus strand of OX336389.2, from coordinate 1,096,860,843 downwards.
CCTGAGCTTACTTATAAAAAGATTATCAGTCCAACAATCGTCTATATTCCTTGCTGTTCTGGTAATAAGAGTGTCCTTCTTATCACATTTCCGGGTAATGATATAATCAAGAATGTGACAATGTTTTGAACGAGGATGCATCCACGTGGTTTTGAAGTGGTTAGGTAGCCGGAACTGCGTGTTGGTAATGAAAAGTTCGTGTTCTGCACAAAGACCAAGAAGGAACAGTCCATTGGGATTACATTTTCTAAGTCCCTGCTTGCCCATCACATTATTCCATAGCCTGTGATCTTTCCCAACTCTGGCATTGGAATCACCGAGGAGCAAGAGTTTATCTGCAGATGGTACCCTGCAGATGATTTCACTTAGCTGATCATAGAATTGAGCCTTTACTTCATCATCAGAAACTAAGGTAGGAGCATAGGCAGAGATGAGTGTCATAAAGGAACCTCCTGAGATTGGTATGCGGAGAGTCATGATCCTTTCGCTGATTGCAATGGGCGTACGTTGGTGATAATTTACCAGTTTGGTCTTCACAGCGAAGCCCACACCATGAATACGACATTCACCTTCTCCTTTCCTTTCCATAAGATGTTACATCTTGTTCCAGATTCAGTAATCTTGCCTTCAGAAGACAGCCTAGTTTCACTGAGAGCAGCAATGTCAACGTTGAGTTTTGATAACTCATGAGTTACAAGAGCTGACCTTCTCTCAGGTCTAACGTTATTGTCCATATCAAGCAAATGTCTGATGTCCCATGATCCAATAATCAATTTGTGATTCTTTACTGTTTTTTAGTTTCGACCGCATGAGAGGTGACCTGCTGAGTGCGGTTGCCCAGCCGGACCAAGATTGTGACTTCCGAAGTTTAGCCCACCTTTTCATGGGCCTTCCCCATGTGGGGTGGGCAGCGGTGATCCTAAATAGGCCTGCCCAAATACATATGCAGGACAGAACTCCTGAGAAGTCACAGAGTCTCCGGAAGACGACCATCACACATCTGATGCCAACGTGCAGGTCCGAGCTAGGGGCTTCCAGTTACACCCATAACGTGCCCCCACTATCCATTATCCCATCGCCGTTGGATTTTGAAAGTAAGTGACGTATGGAAGAAGTGCCACTGGCGTGAATTTGTTTAGTGTGGATCTCAGCTTGCCAGGAGGAGACCGACACACTATGATCTCTGAGCCTTATCCTGCGGCTCACATAGAATGAGACATGCAGGACCGAACACAGAGACTGCAATGGACTGCCGCATACTCAAGTACTACTGAGGTGCGCCTTTACAGCCAGTCCGTCTGGCCTGACCTCTTCCGCCTCTATGCCCGTTGGGAGCCTTGAGAGTGATTGGCTCCTCCTCCGCTCATTTTGCCTTTGGGCCAAAATCTGCCCATCGTAACTATGGACAGTAGTTTGCCCTATTAAACCTGAGAAATAGGCTGCCTCTTCCGCCAACCACACTATGCCAGAGTTCACCTCTTCCACTGAAGGTACCGTTGAGGACTTCACCGTAACCTTAGAAAGGGTACTACCAGCCGGGCCAGCTGGACCAAGTTTTTTAAGAGGTGTTACTCCTCTATCATTCCCTAATTTATTCTACTGAGTACTATCCCTGTAAAATATCACATTTCCTTATGTAGGCTATGTGAGCACACTTGCTAGTGCTCACACAGTATAAGATACCACTACACTACACTAATATTACACAAAGGATATATTCATTTATTTGAACCAAAATCCTGGTTGAACAGAAGGTCAGTTCCGAAACAGACATCGAACCTGGGCCTTCGCTCAACTATTTAAACTACTAAAAAGAAAAATATGGCAATCGCGGTTGCTTTCAATGCCTTACTATGCTGTCGTAATAAACGGACCTTCCAGTACCATGCGTAGAACCTTGTAGAGGTGCAAAAAGGATATATGTTTGCCCTGGTAGCCTCCAGGCTACACCAAGACATAGAATATTCCATCTCCATCGCCTGTGCTGGAACCAAAGAACCTCCCATGCTTGAACTGCATTTGGACGGGCTCTGCGTTCCATCCTGGCCTCGCGAAAGTTCTCCGCACTCGGTAAAATATACACGGTTCTCCCGGATAAAGTTAGTCAGTTTGTTACAGCGTGTAAGCAAACTCGAACAACCACTAATAATATCCATCTTCGAAATGGTCACGGAACTACTTTTATACATGCTTGTATAACTTGCAGTAGTATGGAGTCCGTTTACCGAAATCATGGCACAAAAGTAGTCGCACAATGCTCCCGCCAATGCTTTAAATGTAGTGTTCCCATCGCATTTAGCCTGCCTTATTTACGGCATCAAGAATCATTATAAATCTTCCCTACGACGTCTCGAATGAGAATACGGCGTTCATTGAGAGAATATTGCACTTGGAAAAGACTTCCGACATTGGCCTATGTTCACAAAAGTTTTAAACACGGCCGTATTCCGGTGAAAATTACAGTACGCCTGCACGAAATGGCGGCTCGAAGCAAGGACACTAAGCGGACAGATCATTCGGCGCATCCTGCCATTGAAAATTTATGTCTGTCCATGTTTAAGCACATAATGGGCTGAACATAATGTTTAAATCCCATTTCAGTAGATTTCCGACAAATTCATATGATGTACAATCATTTTGATTCACGCAACGCTCATGTAACAGTTATAATTTGCGTATGAACGAATTACAATTCACCTCGCGGTTTCAATGTTCACGACCGGTGTCTCAACTAGATGTCTCTAGCTGTCCTGCTTGCTGACATGAAGAAGACATCAATCTCCCCCACTCCTTGACGTCATAAGTCGATGATAATCGTTTCATGTGGCAATATACATATATAATACCGTGGATCATCTTCATATACTCAACTATGCATATACAATAGCTTTCTGCTATAGAAATGTGCATTCTGACACATACAGAACCTCGTATTCGGCTCTAAATATCTTTTAATATACAATTTTCATAAGAAAATATGCATTGTCCGTTGAGCCATAATATATTTAAACACAAATATTGCTAAATGTTCCGGCATAACTCAACAAGATGACAGTGTTTCGCCCCAGTGTGCTATTGGGCTCTTCAGTTGGTTAAAGCACACCTCACCAAGACACTGTCTAGTACACACTGGGAAGGCCATTGCAAGACGCATTTGATAGGTATATCATACAAGCTTTCATGGAAGAAGGAATTAATGCAGTCATCCATGAGTGGGATGAACTTCACCCAGCTTGCATGACCCTCAGGACAGTAAATGCTGACGTATTTACTGATTTCGGCCATTATACGATCCGAGACGTTAGACTCTGGATATCTAACTCTGGAGAAGATGTGCTTGATTCCTAATCTGTTCATGGCGTTCTCAAACTCCTGCGAAGTATATTGAGTTCCATGAACCGTTAGAAGAGTGACAAGAATTCCGGCCTTCGGAAATACACTGTTTTCAAGGTGGCTAAGAACTTGGGCTGAAGTGTCTTTCTGCATAGGATCAAGCGTCACGAATTTTGAAAATACATCGACCGTGACTAGGAGAAACTGTTTCCCCCTAGCCCCCTTCGGACAAGGACTGAAGATGTCGCAAGCCATTAGCTCTCTCGTATGATTATGGCCCGAGATTTCCCATTTGTTATCGCAGACGGGTATTTCCCATGTTGGCACTCCTGGCATGATCTGATTATGGTTGCTATGGTGCCTCGCATCTTGGTCCGAGTGAATGTTTCCAATAACGTTCGGTACGTTTTGTCCACACCCCCATGGCCAATGGTGCAGTGGGCTAGCCACACCAAACCAGTAATCAGTTTAGGAGGGACCCCAATTCGGATGTTCGTCCTCTCCCGGTCCTCTGCCTCTTGTCCGTCTGCTCCGCTCACTTCACCTGGACGGGCTGTGACATACAGTAGATATTGTGACCCTCTCTCACGCTCGCTTTCTCTACTCAGCTCCTGCCTCATGTCCGTCTGCTCCGCTCACTTCACCTGGCCGGGCTGCGACCCTCTCTCACGCTCGCTATCTCTACTCAGCTCCTGCCTCATGTCCGTCTGCTAAGCTCACTTCACCTGGCCGGACTGTGACATACAGTAGATATTGTGACCCTCTCTCACGCTCGCTTTCTCTACTCAGCTCTCGCCTCATGTCCGACTGCTCCGCTCACTTCACCTGGCCGTGCTGCGACCCTCTCTCACGCTCGCTTTCTCTACTCAGCTCTCGCCTCATGTCCGTCTGCTCCGCTCACTTCACCTGGCCGGGCTGCGACCCTCTCTCACGCTCGCTATCTCTACTCAGCTCCTGCCTCATGTCCGTCTGCTCCGCTCACTTCACCTGGCCGGACTGTGACATACAGTAGATAATGTGACCCTCTCTCACGCTCGCTTTCTCTACTCAGCTCCTGCCTCATGTCTGTCTGCTCCGCTCACTTCACCTGGCCGGACGGTGACATACAGTAGATATTGTGACCCTCTCTCACGCTCGCTTTCTCTACTCAGCTCCTGCCTCATGTCCGACTGCTCCGCTCACTTCACCTGGCCGGGCTGTGACCCTCTCTCACGCTCGCTTTCTCTACTCAGCTCCTGCATTCATGTCCGACTGCTCCGCTCACTTCACCTGACCGGGCTGTGAACCTCTCTCACGCTCGCTTTCTCTACTCAGCTCTCGCCTCATGTCCGTCTGCTCCGCTCACTTCACCTGGACGGGCTGCGACCCTCTCTCACGCTCGCTATCTCTACTCAGCTCCTGCCTCATGTCCGTCTGCTCCGCTCACATCACCTGGCCGGGCTGTGACATACAGTAGATATTGTGACCCTCTCTCACGCTCGCTATCTCTACTCAGCTCCTGCCTCATGTCCGTCTGCTCCGCTCACTTCACCTGGCCGGGCTGTGACATACAGTAGATATTGTGACGCTCTCTCACGCTCGCTTTCTCTACTCAGCTCCTGCCTCATGTCTGTCTGCTCCGCTCACTTCACCTGGCCGGACAGTGACATACAGTAGATATTGTGACCCTCTCTCACGCTCGCTTTCTCTACTCAGCTACTGCCTCATGTCTGTCTGTTCCGCTCACTTCACCTGGCCGGACTGTGACATACAGTAGATATTGTGACCCTCTCTCACGCTCGCTATCACTACTCAGCTCCTGCCTCATGTCTGTCGGCTCCGCTCACTTCACCTGGCCGGACTGTGACATACAGTAGATATTGTGACCCTCTCTCACGCTCGCTTTCTCTACTCAGCTCCTGCCTAATGTCTGTCTGCTCCGCTCACTTCACCTGGCCGGGCTGTGACATACAGTAGATATTGTGACCCTCTCTCACGCTCGCTTTCTCTACTCAACTCCTGCCTCATGTCCGTCTGCTCCGCTCACTTCACCTGGCCGGGCTGTCAACCTCTCTCACGCTCGCTATCTCTACTCAGCTCCTGCCTCATGTCCGTCAGCTCCGCTCACTTCACCTGGCCGGGCTGTCAACCTCTCTCACGCTCGCTATCTCTACTCAGCTCCTGCCTCATGTCCGTCAGCTCCGCTCACTTCACCTGGCCGGGCTGTGAACCTCTCTCACGCTCGCTTTCTCTACTCAGCTCTCGCCTCATGTCTGACTGCTCCGCTCACTTCACCTGGCCGGACTGTGACATACAGTAGATATTGTGACCCTCTCTCAGGCTCGCTTTCTCTACTCAGCTCCTGCCTCAGGTCCGTCTGCTCCGCTCACTTCACCCGGCCGGGCAGTGACATACAGTAGATATTGTGACCCTCTCTCACGCTCGCTTTCTCTACTCAGCTCCTGCCTCATGTCCGTCTGCTCCGCTCACTTCACCTGGCCGGACTGTGACATACAGTAGATATTGTGAACCTCTCTCACGCTCGCTTTCTCTACTCAGCTCTCGCCTCATAACTGACTGTTCCGCTCACTTCACCTGGCCGGACTGTGACATACAGTAGATATTGTGACCCTCTCTCACGCTCGCTTTCTCTACTCAGCTCCTGCCTCATGTCCGTCTGCTCCGCTCACTTCACCTGGCCGGGCTGCGACCCTCTCTCACGCTCGCTTTCTCTACTCAGCTCTCGCCTCATGTCCGTCTGCTCCGCTCACTTCACCTGGCCGGACTGTGAAATACAGTAGATATTGTGACCCTCTCTCACGCTCGCTTTCTCTACTCAGCTCCTGCCTCATGTCCGTCTGCTCCGCTCACTTCACCTGGCCGGGCTGTGAACCTCTCTCACGCTCGCTTTCTCTACTCAGCTCCTGCCTCATGTCCGACTGCTCCGCTCACTTCACCTGGCAGGACTGTGACATACAGTAGATATTATGACCCTCTCTCACGCTCGCTTTCTCTACTCAGCTCCTGCCTCATGTCCGTCTGCTCCGCTCACTTCACCTGGCCGGGCTGTGAAACTCTCTCACGCTCGCTTTCTCTACTCAGCTCCTGCCTCATGTCCGACTGCTCCGCTCACTTCATCTGGCCGGGCTGTGACCCTCTCTCACGCTCGCTATCTCTACTAAGCTCCTGCCTCATGCCCGTCTGCTCCGCTCACTTCACCTGGCCGGACTGTGACATACAGTAGATATTGTGACCCTCTCTCACGCTCGCTTTCTCTACTCAGCTCCTGCCTCATGTCTGTCTGCTCCGCTCACTTCACCTGGCCGGACTGTGACATACAGTAGATATTGTGACCCTCTCTCACGCTCGCTTTCTCTACTCAGCTCCTGCCTCATGTCCGTCTGCTCCGCTCACTTCACCTGGCCGGGCTGTGAACCTCTCTCACGCTCGCTTTCTCTACTCAGCTCCTGCCTCATGTCCGTCTGCTCCGCTCACTTCACCTGGCCGGACTGTGACATACAGTAGATATTGTGACCCTCTCTCACGCTCGCTTTCTCTACTCAGCTCCTGCCTCATGTCCGTCTGCTCCGCTCACTTCACCTGGCCGGGCTGTGAACCTCTCTCACGCTCGCTTTCTCTACTCAGCTCCTGCCTCATGTCCGACTGCTCCGCTCACTTCAACTGGCCGGGCTGTGACCCTCTCTCACGCTCGCTATCTCTACTCAGCTCCTGCCTCATGTCCGTCTGCTCCGGTCAATTCACCTGGCCGGGCTGCGACCCTCTCTCACGCTCGCTATCTCTACTCAGCCCCTGCCTCATGTCCGACTGCTCCGCTCACTTCAGCTGGCCGGGCTGTGAACCTCTCTCACGCTCGCTTTCTCTACTCAGCTCCTGTCTCATGTCCGTCTGCTCCGCTCACTTCACCTGGCCGGGCTGTGAACCTCTCTCACGCTCGCTTTCTCTACTCAGCTCCTGCCTCATGTCCGTCTGCTCCGCTCACTTCACCTGGCCGGGCTGTGAACCTCTCTCACGCTCGCTATCTCTACTCAGCTCCTGCCTCATGTCCGTCTGCTCCGCTCACATCACCTGGCCGGGCTGTGAACCTCTCTCACGCTCGCTTTCTCTACTCAGCTCCTGCCTCATGTCCGTCTGTTCCGCTCACTCCACCTGGCCGAGCTGTGACATACAGTAGATATTGTGACCCTCTCTCACGCTCGCAATCTCTACTCAGCTCCTGCCTCATGTCCGTCTGCTCCGCTCACTTCACCTGGCCGGGCTGTGAACCTCTCTCACGCTCGCTTTCTCTACTCAGCTCCTGCCTCATGTCCGACTGCTCCGCTCACTTCACCTGGCCGGGCTGTGACCCTCTCTCACGCTCGCTATCTCTACTCAGCTCCTGCCTCATGTCCGTCTGCTCCGCTCACTTCACCTGGCCGGGCTGTGAACCTCTCTCACGCTCGCTTTCTCTACTCAGCTCCTGCCTCATGTCTGTCTGCTCCGCTCACATCACCTGGCCGGGCTGTCAACCTCTCTCACGCTCGCTATCTCTACTCAGCTCCTGCCTCATGTCTGTCTGCTCCGCTCACATCACCTGGCCGGGCTGTCAACCTCTCTCACGCTCGCTATCTCTACTCAGCTGCTGCCTCATGTCCGTCTGCTCCGCTCACTACCTGGCCGGGCTGTGAACCTCTCTCACGCTCGCTTTCTCTACTCAGCTCCTGCCTCATGTCTGTCTGCTCCGCTCACATCACCTGGCCGGGCTGTCAACGTCTCTCACGCTCGCTATCTCTACTCAGCTCCTGCCTCATGTCCGACTGCTCCGCTCACTTCACCTGGCCGGGCTGTGAACCTCTCTCACGCTCGCTTTCTCTACTCAGCTCCTGCCTCATGTCCATCTGCTCCGCTCACTTCACCTGGCCGGGCTGTGAAACTCTCTCACGCTCGCTTTCTCTACTCAGCTCCTGCCTCATGTCCGACTGCTCCGCTCACTTCACCTGGCCGGGCTGTGACCCTCTCTCACGCTCGCTATCTCTACTCAGCTCCTGCCTCATGTCCGTCTGCTCCGCTCACTTCACCTGGCCGGACTGTGACATACAGTAGATATTGTGACCCTCTCTCACGCTCGCTTTCTCTACTCAGCTCCTGCCTCATGTCTGTCTGCTCCGCTCACTTCACCTGGCCGGACTGTGACATACAGTAGATATTGTGACCCTCTCTCACGCTCGCTTTCTCTACTCAGCTCCTGCCTCATGTCCGTCTGCTCCGCTCACTTCACCTGGCCGGGATGTGAACCTCTCTCACGCTCGCTTTCTCTACTCAGCTCCTGCCTCATGTCCGTCTGCTCCGCTCACTTCACCTGGCCGGACTGTGACATACAGTAGATATTGTGACCCTCTCTCACGCTCGCTTTCTCTACTCAGCTCCTTCCTCATGTCCGTCTGCTCCGCTCACTTCACCTGGCCGGGCTGTGAACCTCTCTCACGCTCGCTTTCTCTACTCAGCTCCTGCCTCATGTCCGACTGCTCCGCTCACTTCACCTGGCCGGGCTGTGACCCTCTCTCACGCTCGCTATCTCTACTCAGCTCCTGCCTCATGTCCGTCTGCTCCGGTCAATTCACCTGGCCGGGCTGCGACCCTCTCTCACGCTCGCTATCTCTACTCAGCCCCTGCCTCATGTCCGACTGCTCCGCTCACTTCAGCTGGCCGGGCTGTGAACCTCTCTCACGCTCGCTTTCTCTACTCAGCTCCTGCCTCATGTCCGTCTGCTCCGCTCACTTCACCTGGCCGGGCTGTGAACCTCTCTCACGCTCGCTTTCTCTACTCAGCTCCTGCCTCATGTCCGTCTGCTCCGCTCACTTCACCTGGCCGGGCTGTGAACCTCTCTCACGCTCGCTATCTCTACTCAGCTCCTGCCACATGTCCGTCTGCTCCGCTCACATCACCTGGCCGGGCTGTGAACCTCTCTCACGCTCGCTTTCTCTACTCAGCTCCTGCCTCATGTCCGTCTGTTCCGCTCACTCCACCTGGCCGAGCTGTGACATACAGTATATATTGTGACCCTCTCTCACGCTCGCAATCTCTACTCAGCTCCTGCCTCATGTCCGTCTGCTCCGCTCACTTCACCTGGCCGGGCTGTGAACCTCTCTCACGCTCGCTTTCTCTACTCAGCTCCTGCCTCATGTCCGACTGCTCCGCTCACTTCACCTGGCCGGGCTGTGACCCTCTCTCACGCTCGCTATCTCTACTCAGCTCCTGCCTCATGTCCGTCTGCTCCGCTCACTTCACCTGGCCGGGCTGTGAACCTCTCTCACGCTCGCTTTCTCTACTCAGTTCCTGCCTCATGTCTGTCTGCTCCGCTCACATCACCTGGCCGGGCTGTCAACCTCTCTCACGCTCGCTATCTCTACTCAGCTCCTGCCTCATGTCTGTCTGCTCCGCTCACATCACCTGGCCGGGCTGTCAACCTCTCCCACGCTCGCTATCTCTACTCAGCTCCTGCCTCATGTCCGTCTGCTCCGCTCACTTCACCTGGCCGGGCTGTGAACCTCTCTCACGCTCGCTTTCTCTACTCAGCTCCTGCCTCATGTCTGTCTGCTCCGCTCACATCACCTGGCCGGGCTGTCAACCTCTCTCGCGCTCGCTATCTCTACTCAGCTCCTGCCTCATGTCCGACTGCTCCGCTCACTTCACCTGGCCGGGCTGTGAACCTCTCTCACGCTCGCTATCCCTACTCAGCTCCTGCCTCATGTCCGTCTGCTCCGCTCACTTCACCTGGCCGGGCTGTGAACCTCTCTCACGCTCGCTATCTCTATTCAGCTCCTGCCTCATGTCCGACTGCTCCGCTCACTTCACCTGGCCGGGCTGCGACCCTCTCTCACGCTCGCTTTCTCTACTCAGTTCCTGCCTCATGTCCGACTGCTCCGCTCACTTCACCTGACCGGGCTGTGAACCTCTCTCACGCTCGCTTTCTCTACTCAGCTCCTGCCTCATGTCCGTCTGCTCCGCTCACTTCACCTGGCCGGGCTGCGACCCTCTCTCACGCTCGCCATCTCTACTCAGCTCCTGCCTCATGTCCGTCTGCTCCGCTCACTTCACATGGCCGGGCTGTGACATACAGTAGATATTGTGACCCTCTCTCACGCTCGCTATCTCTACTCAGCTCCTGCCTCATGTCCGTCTGCTCCGCTCACTTCACCTGGCCGGACTGTGACATACAGTAGATATTGTGACCCTCTCTCACGCTCGCATTCTCTACTCAGCTCTCGCCTCATGTCCGACTGCTCCGCTCACTTCACCTGGCCGGGCTGCGACCCTCTCTCACGCTCGCTTTCTCTACTCAGCTCTCGCCTCATGTCCGTCTGCTCCGCTCACTTCACCTGGCCGGACTGTGATATACAGTAGATATTGTGACCCTCTCTCACGCTCGCTTTCTCTACTCAGCTCTCGCCTAATGTCCGCTACGCTCACTTCACCTGGCCGGGCTGCGACCCTCTCTCACGCTCGCTATCTCTACTCAGCTCCTGCCTCATGTCCGTCTGCTCCGCTCACTTCACCTGGCCGGACTGTGACATACAGTAGATATTGTGACGCTCTCTCACGCTCGCTTTCTCTACTCAGCTCTCGCCTCATGTCCGTCTGCTCCGCTCACTTCACCTGGCCGGGCTGCGACCCTCTCTCACGCTCGCTATCTCTACTCAGCTCCTGCCTCATGTCCGTCTGCTCCGCTCACTTCACCTGGCCGGACTGCGACATAGAGTAGATGTTGTGAACCTCTCTCAAGCTCGCTTTCTCTACTCAGCTCCTGCCTCATGTCTGTCTGCTCCGCTCACTTCACCTGGCCGGACTGTGACATACAGTAGATATTGTGACCCTCTCTCACGCTCGCTTTCTCTACTCAGCTCTCGCCTCTTGTCCGACTGCTCCGCTCACTTCACCTGGCCGGGCTGCGACCCTCTCTCACGCTCGCTTTCTCTACTCAGCTCTCGCCTCATGTCGGTCTGCTCCGCTCACTTCACCTGGCCGGACTGTGACATACAATAGATATTGCGACCCTCTCTCACGCTCGCTTTCTCTACTCAGCTCTCGCCTCATGTCCGTCTGCTCCACTCACTTCACCTGGCCGGGCTGCGACCCTCTCTCACGCTCGCTATTTCTACTCAGCTCCTGCCTCATGTCCGTCTGCTCCGCTCACATCACCTGGCCGGGCTGTGAACCTCTCTCACGCTCGCTATCTCTACACAGCTCCTGCCTCATGTCCGTCTGCTCCGCTCACTTCACCTGGCCGGGCTGTGAACCTCTCTCACGCTCGCTTTCTGTACTTAGCTCCTGCCTCATGTCCGTCTGCTCCGCTCACTTCACCTGGCCGGACTGTGACATACAGTAGATATTGTGACCCTCTCTCACGCTCGCTTTCTCTACTCAGCTCCTGCCTCATGTCTGTCTGCTCCGCTCAATTCACCTGGCCGGACTGTGACATACAGTAGATATTGTGACCCTCTCTCTCGCTCGCTTTCTCTACTCAGCTCCTGCCTCATGTCCGTCTGCTCCGCTCACTTCACCTGGCCGGGCTGTCAACCTCTCTCACGCTCGCTATCTCTACTCAGCTCCTGCCTCATGTCTGTCTGCTCCGCTCACTTCACCTGGCCGGACTGTGACATACAGTAGATATTGTGACCCTCTCTCACGCTCGCTTTCTCTACTCAGCTCCTGCCTCATGTCTGTCTGCTCCGCTCACTTCACCTGGCCGGACTGTGACATAGAGTAGATATTGTGACCCTCTCTCACGCTCGCTTTCTCTACTCAGCTCCTGCCTCATGTCCGACTGCTCCGCTCACTTCACCTGGCCGGGCTGTGACCCTCTCTCACGGTCGCTTTCTCTACTCAGCTCCTGCCTCATGTCCGACTGCTCCGCTCACTTCACCTGACCGGGCTACGACCCTCTCTCACGCTCGCTTTCTCTACTCAGCTCCTGCCTCATGTCTGTCTGCTCCGGTCACTTCACCTGGCCGGACTGTGACATACAGTAGATATTGTGACCCTTTCTCACGCTCGCTTTCTCTACTCAGCTCCTGCCTCATGTCCGACTGCTCCGCTCACTTCACCTGACCGGGCTGCGACCCTCTCTCACGCTCGCTTTCTCTACTCAGCTCCTGCCTCATGTCTGTCTGCTCCGCTCACTTCACCTGGCCGGACTGTGACATACAGTAGATATTGTGACCCTCTCTCACACTCGCTTTCTCTACTCACCTCCTGCCTCATGTCCGTCTGCTCCGCTCACTTCACCTGGCCGGGCTGCGACCCTCTCTCACGCTCGCTATCTCTACTCAGCTCCTGCCTCATGTCCGTCTGCTCCGCTCACTTCACCTGGCCGGGCTGTGAATCTCTCTCACGCTCGCTTTCTCTACTCAGCTCCTGCCTCATGTCCGTCTGCTCCGCTCACTTCACCTGGCCGGGCTGTGAACCTCTCTCACGCTCGCTATCTCTACTCAGCTCCTGCCACATGTCCGTCTGCTCCGCTCACATCACCTGGCCGGGCTGTGAACCTCTCTCACGCTCGCTTTCTCTACTCAGCTCCTGCCTCATGTCCGTCTGTTCCGCTCACTCCACCTGGCCGAGCTGTGACATACAGTAGATATTGTGACCCTCTCTCACGCTCGCAATCTCTACTCAGCTCCTGCCTCATGTCCGTCTGCTCCGCTCACTTCACCTGGCCGGGCTGTGAACCACTCTCACGCTCGCTTTCTCTACTCAGCTCCTGCCTCATGTCCGACTGCTCCGCTCACTTCACCTGGCCGGGCTGTGACCCTCTCTCACGCTCGCTATCTCTACTCAGCTCCTGCCTCATGTCCGTCTGCTCCGCTCACTTCACCTGGCCGGGCTGTGAACCTCTCTCACGCTCGCTTTCTCTACTCAGCTCCTGCCTCATGTCTGTCTGCTCCGCTCACTTCACCTGGCCGGACTGTGACATACAGTAGATATTGTGACCCTCTCTCACGCTCGCTTTCTCTACTCAGCTCCTGCTTAATGTCTGTCTGCTCCGCTCACTTCACCTGGCCGGGCTGTGACATACAGTAGATATTGTGACCCTCTCTCACAATCGCTTTCTCTACTCAGCTCCTGCCTCATGTCCGTCTGCTCCGCTCACTTCACCTGGCCGGGCTGTCAACCTCTCTCACGCTCGCCATCTCTACTCAGCTCCTGCCTCATGTCCGTCAGCTCCGCTCACTTCACCTGGCCGGGCTGTCAACCTCTCTCACGCTCGCTATCTCTACTCAGCTCCTGCCTCATGTCCGTCAGCTCCGCTCACTTCACCTGGCCGGGCTGTGAACCTCTCTCACGCTCGCTTTCTCTACTCAGCTCTCGCCTCATGTCTGACTGCTCCGCTCACTTCACCTGGCCGGACTGTGACATACAGTAGATATTGTGACCCTCTCTCAGGCTCGCTTTCTCTACTCAGCTCCTGCCTCAGGTCCGTCTGCTCCGCTCATTTCACCCGGCCGGGCAGTGACATACAGTAGATATTGTGACCCTCTCTCACGCTCGCTTTCTCTACTCAGCTCCTGCCTCATATCCGTCTGCTCCGCTCACTTCACCTGGCCGGACTGTGACATACAGTAGATATTGTGAACCTCTCTCACGCTCGCTTTCTCTACTCAGCTCTCGCCTCATAACTGACTGTTCCGCTCACTTCACCTGACCGGACTGTGACATACAGTAGATATTGTGACCCTCTCTCACGCTCGCTTTATCTACTCAGCTCCTGCCTCATGTCCGTCTGCTCCGCTCACTTCACCTGGCCGGGCTGCGACCCTCTCTCACGCTCGCTTTCTCTACTCAGCTTTCACCTCATGTCCGTCTGCTCCGCTCACTTCACCTGGCCGGACTGTGAAATACAGTAGATATTGTGACCCTCTCTCACGCTCGCTTTCTCTACTCAGCTCCTGCCTCATGTCCGTCTGCTCCGCTCACTTCACCTGGCCGGGCTGTGAACCTCTCTCACGCTCGCTTTCTCTACTCAGCTCCTGCCTCATGTCCGACTGCTCCGCTCACTTCACCTGGCAGGACTGTGACATACAGTAGATATTATGACCCTCTCTCACGCTCGCTTTCTCTACTCAGCTCCTGCCTCATGTCCGTCTGCTCCGCTCACTTCACCTGGCCGGGCTGTGAAACTCTCTCACGCTCGCTTTCTCTACTCAGCTCCTGCCTCATGTCCGACTGCTCCGCTCATTTCACCTGGCCGGGCTGTGACCCTCTCTCACGCTCGCTATCTCTACTCAGCTCCTGCCTCATGTCCGTCTGCTCCGCTCACTTCACCTGGCCGGACTGTGACATACAGTAGATATTGTGACCCTCTCTCACGCTCGCTTTCTCTACTCAGCTCCTGCCTCATGTCTGTCTGCTCCGCTCACTTCACCTGGCCGGACTGTGACATACAGTAGATATTGTGACCCTCTCTCACGCTCGCTTTCTCTACTCAGCTCCTGCCTCATGTCCGTCTGCTCCGCTCACATCACCTGGCCGGGCTGTGAACCTCTCTCACGCTCGCTTTCTCTACTCAGCTCCTGCCTCATGTCCGTCTGCTCCGCTCACTTCACCTGGCCGGACTGTGACATACAGTAGATATTGTGACCCTCTCTCACGCTCGCTTTCTCTACTCAGCTCCTGCCTCATGTCCGTCTGCTCCGCTCACTTCACCTGGCCGGGCTGTGAACCTCTCTCACGCTCGCTTTCTCTACTCAGCTCCTGCCTCATGTCCGACTGCTCCGCTCACTTCAACTGGCCGGGCTGTGACCCTCTCTCACGCTCGCTATCTCTACTCAGCTCCTGCCTCATGTCCGTCTGCTCCGGTCAATTCACCTGGCCGGGCTGCGACCCTCTCTCACGCTCGCTATCTCTACTCAGCCCCTGCCTCATGTCCGACTGCTCTGCTCACTTCAGCTGGCCGGGCTGTGAACCTCTCTCACGCTCGCTTTCTCTACTCAGCTCCTGCCTCATGTCCGTCTGCTCCGCTCACTTCACCTGGCCGGGCTGTGAACCTCTCTCACGCTCGCTTTCTCTACTCAGCTCCTGCCTCATGTCCGTCTGCTCCGCTCACTTCACCTGGCCGGGCTGTGAACCTCTCTCACGCTCGCTATCTCTACTCAGCTCCTGCCTCATGTCCGTCTGCTCCGCTCACATCACCTGGCCGGGCTGTGAACCTCTCTCACGCTCGCTTTCTCTACTCAGCTCCTGCCTCATGTCCGTCTGTTCCGCTCACTCCACCTGGCCGAGCTGTGACATACAGTAGATATTGTGACCCTCTCTCACGCTCGCAATCTCTACTCAGCTCCTTCCTCATGTCCGTCTGCTCCGCTCACTTCACCTGGCCGGGCTGTGAACCTCTCTCACGCTCGCTTTCTCTACTCAGCTCCTGCCTCATGTCCGACTGCTCCGCTCACTTCACCTGGCCGGGCTGTGACCCTCTCTCACGCTCGCTATCTCTACTCAGCTCCTGCCTCATGTCCGTCTGCTCCGCTCACTTCACCTGGCCGGGCTGTGAACCTCTCTCACGCTCGCTTTCTCTACTCAGCTCCTGCCTCATGTCTGTCTGCTCCGCTCACATCACCTGGCCGGGCTGTCAACCTCTCTCACGCTCGCTATCTCTACTCAGCTCCTGCCTCATGTCTGTCTGCTCCGCTCACAACACCTGGCCGGGCTGTCAACCTCTCTCACGCTCGCTATCTCTACTCAGCTGCTGCCTCATGTCCGTCTGCTCCGCCCACTTTACCTGGCCGGGCTGTGAACCTCTCTCACGCTCGCTTTCTCTACTCAGCTCCTGCCTCATGTCTGTCTGCTCCGCTCACATCACCTGGCCGGGCTGTCAACCTCTCTCACGCTCGCTATCTCTACTCAGCTCCTGCCTCATGTCCGACTGCTCCGCTCACTTCACCTGGCCGGGCTGTGAACCTCTCTCACGCTCGCTTTCTCTACTCAGCTCCTGCCTCATGTCCGACTGCTCCGCTCACTTCACCTGGCAGGACTGTGACATACAGTAGATATTATGACCCTCTCTCACGCTCGCTTTCTCTACTCAGCTCCTGCCTCATGTCCGTCTGCTCCGCTCACTTCACCTGGCCGGGCTGTGAAACTCTCTCACGCTCGCTTTCTCTACTCAGCTCCTGCCTCATGTCCGACTGCTCCGCTCACTTCACCTGGCCGGGCTGTGACCCTCTCTCACGCTCGCTATCTCTACTCAGCTCCTGCCTCATGTCCGTCTGCTCCGCTCACTTCACCTGGCCGGACTGTGACATACAGTAGATATTGTGACCCTCTCTCACGCTCGCTTTCTCTACTCAGCTCCTGCCTCATGTCTGTCTGCTCCGCTCACTTCACCTGGCCGGACTGTGACATACAGTAGATATTGTGACCCTCTCTCATGCTCGCTTTCTCTACTCAGCTCCTGCCTCATGTCCGTCTGCTCCGCTCACTTCACCTGGCCGGGCTGTGAACCTCTCTCACGCTCGCTTTCTCTACTCAGCTCCTGCCTCATGTCCGTTTGCTCCGCTCACTTCACCTGGCCGGACTGTGACATACAGTAGATATTGTGACCCTCTCTCACGCTCGCTTTCTCTACTCAGCTCCTTCCTCATGTCCGTCTGCTCCGCTCACTTCACCTGGCCGGGCTGTGAACCTCTCTCACGCTCGCTTTCTCTACTCAGCTCCTGCCTCATGTCCGACAGCTCCGCTCACTTCACCTGGCCGGGCTGTGAACCTCTCTCACGCTCGCTATCTCTACTCAGCTCCTGCCTCATGTCCGTCTGCTCCGGTCAATTCACCTGGCCGGGCTGCGACCCTCTCTCACGCTCGCTATCTCTACTCAGCCCCTGCCTCATGTCCGACTGCTCCGCTCACTTCAGCTGGCCGGGCTGTGAACAACTCTCACGCTCGCTTTCTCTACTCAGCTCCTGCCTCATGTCCGTCTGCTCCGCTCACTTCACCTGGCCGGGCTGTGAACCTCTCTCACGCTCGCTTTCTCTACTCAGCTCCTGCCTCATGTCCGTCTGCTCCGCTCACTTCACCTGGCCGGGCTGTGAACCTCTCTCACGCTCGCTATCTCTACTCAGCTCCTGCCACATGTCCGTCTGCTCCGCTCACATCACCTGGCCGGGCTGTGAACCTCTCTCACGCTCGCTTTCTCTACTCAGCTCCTGCCTCATGTCCGTCTGTTCCGCTCACTCCACCTGGCCGAGCTGTGACATACAGTAGATATTGTGACCCTCTCTCACGCTCGCAATCTCTACTCAGCTCCTGCCTCATGTCCGTCTGCTCCGCTCACTTCACCTGGCCGGGCTGTGAACCTCTCTCACGCTCGCTTTCTCTACTCAGCTCCTGCCTCATGTCCGACTGCTCCGCTCACTTCACCTGGCCGGGCTGTGACCCTCTCTCACGCTCGCTATCTCTACTCAGCTCCTGCCTCATGTCCGTCTGCTCCGCTCACTTCACCTGGCCGGGCTGTGAACCTCTCTCACGCTCGCTTTCTCTACCCAGCTCCTGCCTCATGTCTGTCTGCTCCGCTCACATCACCTGGCCGGGCTGTCAACCTCTCTCACGCTCGCTATCTCTACTCAGCTCCTGCCTCATGTCTGTCTGCCCCGCTCACATCACCTGGCCGGGCTGTCAACCTCTCTCACGCTCGCTATCTCTACTCAGCTCCTGCCTCATCTCCGTCTGCTCCGCTCACTTCACCTGGCCGGGCTGTGAACCTCTCTCACGCTCGCTTTCTCTACTCAGCTCCTGCCTCATGTCTGTCTGCTCCGCTCACATCACCTGGCCGGGCTGTCAACCTCTCTCACGCTCGCTATCTCTACTCAGCTCCTGCCTCATGTCCGACTGCTCCGCTCACTTCACCTGGCCGGGCTGTGAACCTCTCTCACGCTCGCTATCCCTACTCAGCTCCTGCCTCATGTCCGTCTGCTCCGCTCACTTCACCTGGCCGGGCTGTGAACCTCTCTCACGCTCGCTATCTCTATTCAGCTCCTGCCTCATGTCCGACTGCTCCGCTCACTTCACCTGGCCGGGCTGCGACCCTCTCTCACGCTCGCTTTCTCTACTCAGTTCCTGCCTCATGTCCGACTGCTCCGCTCACTTCACCTGACCGGGCTGGGAACCTCTCTCACGCTCGCTTTCTCTACTCAGCTCCTGCCTCATGTCCGTCTGCTCCGCTCACTTCACCTGGCCGGGCTGCGACCCTCTCTCACGCTCGCTATCTCTACTCAGCTCCTGCCTCATGTCCGTCTGCTCCGCTCACTTCACATGGCCGGGCTGTGACATACAGTAGATATTGTGACCCTCTCTCACGCTCGCTATCTCTACTCAGCTCCTGCCTCATGTCCGTCTGCTCCGCTCACTTCACCTGGCCGGACTGTGACATACAGTAGATATTGTGACCCTCTCTCACGCTCGCATTCTCTACTCAGCTCTCGCCTCATGTCCGACTGCTCCACTCACTTCACCTGGCCGGGCTGCGACCCTCTCTCACGCTCGCTTTCTCTACTCAGCTCTCGCCTCATGTCCGTCTGCTCCGCTCACTTCACCTGGCCGGACTGTGATATACAGTAGATATTGTGACCCTCTCTCACGCTCGCTTTCTCTACTCAGCTCTCGCCTAATGTCCTTCTGCTCCGCTCACTTCACCTGGCCGGGCTGCGACCCTCTCTCACGCTCGCTATCTCTACTCAGCTCCTGCCTCATGTCCGTCTGCTCCGCTCACTTCACCTGGCCGGACTGTGACATACAGTAGATATTGTGACGCTCTCTCACGCTCGCTTTCTCTACTCAGCTCTCGCCTCATGTCCGTCTGCTCCGCTCACTTCACCTGGCCGGGCTGCGACCCTCTCTCACGCTCGCTATCTCTACTCAGCTCCTGCCTCATGTCCGTCTGCTCCGCTCACTTCACCTGGCCGGACTGCGACATAGAGTTGATGTTGTGAACCTCTCTCACGCTCGCTTTCTCTACTCAGCTCCTGCCTCATGTCTGTCTGCTCCGCTCACTTCACCTGGCCGGACTGTGACATACAGTAGATATTGTGACCCTCTCTCACGCTCGCTTTCTCTACTCAGCTCTCGCCTCTTGTCCGACTGCTCCGCTCACTTCACCTGGCCGGGCTGCGACCCTCTCTCACGCTCGCTTTCTCTACTCAGCTCTCGCCTCATGTCCGTCTGCTCCGCTCACTTCACCTGGCCGGACTGTGACATACAGTAGATATTGCGACCCTCTCTCACGCTCGCTTTCTCTACTCAGCTCTCGCCTCATGTCCGTCTGCTCCACTCACTTCACCTGGCCGGGCTGCGACCCTCTCTCACGCTCGCTATTTCTACTCATCTCCTGCCTCATGTCCGTCTGCTCCGCTCACATCACCTGGCCGGGCTGTGAACCTCTCTCACGCTCGCTATCTCTACACAGCTCCTGCCTCATGTCCGTCTGCTCCGCTCACTTCACCTGGCCGGGCTGTGAACCTCTCTCACGCTCGCATTCTGTACTTAGCTCCTGCCTCATGTCCGTCTGCTCCGCTCACTTCACCTGGCCGGACTGTGACATACAGTAGATATTGTGACCCTCTCTCACGCTCGCTTTCTCTACTCAGCTCCTGCCTCATGTCTGTCTGCTCCGCTCAATTCACCTGGCCGGACTGTGACATACAGTAGATATTGTGACCCTCTCTCTCGCTCGCTTTCTCTACTCAGCTCCTGCCTCATGTCCGTCTGCTCCGCTCACTTCACCTGGCCGGGCTGTCAACCTCTCTCACGCTCGCTATCTCTACTCAGCTCCTGCCTCATGTCTATCTGCTCCGCTCACTTCACCTGGCCGGACTGTGACATACAGTAGATATTGTGACCCTCTCTCACGCTCGCTTTCTCTACTCAGCTCCTGCCTCATGTCTGTCTGCTCCGCTCACTTCACCTGGCCGGACTGTGACATAGAGTAGATATTGTGACCCTCTCTCACGCTCGCTTTCTCTACTCAGCTCCTGCCTCATGTCCGACTGCTCCGCTCACTTCACCTGGCCGGGCTGTGACCCTCTCTCACGGTCGCTTTCTCTACTCAGCTCCTGCCTCATGTCCGACTGCTCCGCTCAATTCACCTGACCGGGCTACGACCCTCTCTCACGCTCGCTTTCTCTACTCAGCTCCTGCCTCATGTCTGTCTGCTCCGCTCACTTCACCTGGCTGGACTGTGACATACAGTAGATATTGTGACCCTCTCTCACGCTCGCTTTCTCTACTCAGCTCCTGCCTCATGTCCGACTGCTCCGCTCACTTCACCTGACCGGGCTGCGACCCTCTCTCACGCTCGCTTTCTCTACTCAGCTCCTGCCTCATGTCTGTCTGCTCCGCTCACTTCACCTGGCCGGACTGTGACATAGAGTAGATATTGTGACCCTCTCTCACACTCGCTTTCTCTACTCAGCTCCTGCCTCATGTCCGTCTGCTCCGCTCACTTCACCTGGCCGGGCTGTGAACCTCTCTCACGCTCGCCTTCTCTACTCAGCTCCTGCCTCATGTCCGACTGCTCCGCTCACTTCACCTGGCCGGGCTGTGACCCTCTCTCACGCTCGCTATCTCTACTCAGCTCCTGCCTCATGTCCGTCTGCTCCGCTCAATTCACCTTGCCGGGCTGCGACCCTCTCTCACGCTCGCTATCTCTACTCAGCTCCTGCCTCATATCCGACTGCTCCGCTCACTTCAACTGGCCGGGCTGTGAACCTCTCTCACGCTCGCTTTATCTACTCAGCTCCTGCCTCATGTCTGTCTGCTCCGCTCACTTCACCTGGCCGGGCTGTGAACCTCCCTCACTCTCGCTTTCTCTACTCAGCTCCTGCCTCATGTCCGACTGCTCCGCTCACTTCACCTGGCCGGGCTGTGAACCTCTCTCACGCTCGCTATCTCTATTCAGCTCCTGCCTCATGTCCGACTGCTCCGCTCACTTCACCTGGCCGGGCTGCGACCCTCTCTCACGCTCGCTTTCTCTACTCAGTTCCTGCCTCATGTCCGACTGCTCCGCTCACTTCACCTGGCCGGGCTGCGACCCTCTCTCACGCTCGCTATCTCTACTCAGCTCCTGCCTCATGTCCGTCTGCTCCGCTCACTTCACATGGCCGGGCTGTGACATACAGTAGATATTGTGACCCTCTCTCACGCTCGCTATCTCTACTCAGCTCCTGCCTCATGTCCGTCTGCTCCGCTCACTTCACCTGGCCGGACTGTGACATACAGTAGATATTGTGACCCTCTCTCACGCTCGCATTCTCTACTCAGCTCTCGCCTCATGTCCGACTGCTCCACTCACTTCACCTGGCCGGGCTGCGACCCTCTCTCACGCTCGCTTTCTCTACTCAGCTCTCGCCTCATGTCCGTCTGCTCCGCTCACTTCACCTGGCCGGACTGTGATATACAGTAGATATTGTGACCCTCTCTCACGCTCGCTTTCTCTACTCAGCTCTCGCCTAATGTCCTTCTGCTCCGCTCACTTCACCTGGCCGGGCTGCGACCCTCTCTCACGCTCGCTATCTCTACTCAGCTCCTGCCTCATGTCCGTCTGCTCCGCTCACTTCACCTGGCCGGACTGTGACATACAGTAGATATTGTGACGCTCTCTCACGCTCGCTTTCTCTACTCAGCTCTCGCCTCATGTCCGTCTGCTCCGCTCACTTCACCTGGCCGGGCTGCGACCCTCTCTCACGCTCGCTATCTCTACTCAGCTCCTGCCTCATGTCCGTCTGCTCCGCTCACTTCACCTGGCCGGACTGCGACATAGAGTAGATGTTGTGAACCTCTCTCACGCTCGCTTTCTCTACTCAGCTCCTGCCTCATGTCTGTCTGCTCCGCTCACTTCACCTGGCCGGACTGTGACATACAGTAGATATTGTGACCCTCTCTCACGCTCGCTTTCTCTACTCAGCTCTCGCCTCTTGTCCGACTGCTCCGCTCACTTCACCTGGCCGGGCTGCGACCCTCTCTCACGCTCGCTTTCTCTACTCAGCTCTCGCCTCATGTCCGTCTGCTCCGCTCACTTCACCTGGCCGGACTGTGACATACAGTAGATATTGCGACCCTCTCTCACGCTCGCTTTCTCTACTCAGCTCTCGCCTCATGTCCGTCTGCTCCACTCACTTCACCTGGCCGGGCTGCGACCCTCTCTCACGCTCGCTATTTCTACTCATCTCCTGCCTCATGTCCGTCTGCTCCGCTCACATCACCTGGCCGGGCTGTGAACCTCTCTCACGCTCGCTATCTCTACACAGCTCCTGCCTCATGTCCGTCTGCTCCGCTCACTTCACCTGGCCGGGCTGTGAACCTCTCTCACGCTCGCATTCTGTACTTAGCTCCTGCCTCATGTCCGTCTGCTCCGCTCACTTCACCTGGCCGGACTGTGACATACAGTAGATATTGTGACCCTCTCTCACGCTCGCTTTCTCTACTCAGCTCCTGCCTCATGTCTGTCTGCTCCGCTCAATTCACCTGGCCGGACTGTGACATACAGTAGATATTGTGACCCTCTCTCTCGCTCGCTTTCTCTACTCAGCTCCTGCCTCATGTCCGTCTGCTCCGCTCACTTCACCTGGCCGGGCTGTCAACCTCTCTCACGCTCGCTATCTCTACTCAGCTCCTGCCTCATGTCTATCTGCTCCGCTCACTTCACCTGGCCGGACTGTGACATACAGTAGATATTGTGACCCTCTCTCACGCTCGCTTTCTCTACTCAGCTCCTGCCTCATGTCTGTCTGCTCCGCTCACTTCACCTGGCCGGACTGTGACATAGAGTAGATATTGTGACCCTCTCTCACGCTCGCTTTCTCTACTCAGCTCCTGCCTCATGTCCGACTGCTCCGCTCACTTCACCTGGCCGGGCTGTGACCCTCTCTCACGGTCGCTTTCTCTACTCAGCTCCTGCCTCATGTCCGACTGCTCCGCTCAATTCACCTGACCGGGCTACGACCCTCTCTCACGCTCGCTTTCTCTACTCAGCTCCTGCCTCATGTCTGTCTGCTCCGCTCACTTCACCTGGCTGGACTGTGACATACAGTAGATATTGTGACCCTCTCTCACGCTCGCTTTCTCTACTCAGCTCCTGCCTCATGTCCGACTGCTCCGCTCACTTCACCTGACCGGGCTGCGACCCTCTCTCACGCTCGCTTTCTCTACTCAGCTCCTGCCTCATGTCTGTCTGCTCCGCTCACTTCACCTGGCCGGACTGTGACATACAGTAGATATTGTGACCCTCTCTCACACTCGCTTTCTCTACTCAGCTCCTGCCTCATGTCCGTCTGCTCCGCTCACTTCACCTGGCCGGGCTGTGAACCTCTCTCACGCTCGCCTTCTCTACTCAGCTCCTGCCTCATGTCCGACTGCTCCGCTCACTTCACCTGGCCGGGCTGTGACCCTCTCTCACGCTCGCTATCTCTACTCAGCTCCTGCCTCATGTCCGTCTGCTCCGCTCAATTCACCTTGCCGGGCTGCGACCCTCTCTCACGCTCGCTATCTCTACTCAGCTCCTGCCTCATATCCGACTGCTCCGCTCACTTCAACTGGCCGGGCTGTGAACCTCTCTCACGCTCGCTTTATCTACTCAGCTCCTGCCTCATGTCTGTCTGCTCCGCTCACTTCACCTGGCCGGGCTGTGAACCTCCCTCACTCTCGCTTTCTCTACTCAGCTCCTGCCTCATGTCCGACTGCTCCGCTCACTTCACCTGGCCGGACTGTGATCCTCTCTCACGCTCGCTATCTCTACTCAGCTCCTGCCTCATGTCCGTCTGCTCCGCTCACTTCACCTGGCCGGGCTGTGACCCTCTCTCACGCTCGCTATCTCTACTCAGCTCCTGCCTCATGTCCGTCTACTCCGCTCACTTCACCTGGCCGGGCTGCGACCCTCTCTCACGCTCGCTTTCTCTACTCAGCTCCTGCCTCATGTCTGTCTGCTCCGCTCACTTCACCTGGCCGGACTGTGACATACAGTAGATATTGTGACCCTCTCTCACACTCGCTTTCTCTACTCAGCTCCTGCCTCATGTCCGTCTGCTCCGCTCACTTCACCTGGCCGGGCTGTGAACCTCTCTCACGCTCGCCTTCTCTACTCAGCTCCTGCCTCATGTCCGTCTGCTCCGCTCACTTCACCTGGCAGGGCTCTGAACCTCTCTCTCACGCTCGCTATCTCTACTCAGCTCCTGCCTCATGTCCGACTGCTCCGCCCATTTCACCTGACCGGGCTGTGACCCTCTCTCACGCTCGCTATCTCTACTCAGCTCCTGCCTCATGTCCGTCTGCTCCGCTCACTTCACCTGGCCGGGCTGTGAACCTCTCTCACGCTCGCTATCTCTACTCAGCTCCTGCCTCATGTCCGACTGCTCCGCTCACTTCACCTGGCCGGGCTGTGAACCTCTCTCACGCTCGCTTTCTCTACTCAGCTCCTGCCTCATGTCCGACTGCTCCGCTCACTTCACCTGGCCGGACTGTGATCCTCTCTCACGCTCGCTATCTCTACTCAGCTCCTGCCTCATGTCCGTCTGCTCCGCTCACTTCACCTGGCCGGGCTGTGACCCTCTCTCACGCTCGCTATCTCTACTCAGCTCCTGCCTCATGTCCGTCTACTCCGCTCACTTCACCTGGCCGGGCTGTGTCACGCTCGCTATCACTACTCAGCTCCTGCCTCATGTCCGTCTGCTCCGCTTACTTCACCTGGCCGGGCTGTGACGTACAGTAGATATTGTGACCCTCTCTCACGCTCGCTATCACTACTCAGCTCCTGCCTCATGTCCGTCTGCTCCGCTCACTTCACCTGGCCGGGCTGTGACATACAGTAGATATTGTGACCCTCTCTCGCGCTCGCTATCTCTACTCAGCTCCTGCCTCATTTCCGTCTGCTCCGCTCACTTCACCTGGCCGGGCTGTGACATACAGTAGATATTGTGACCCTCTCCCACGCTCGCTATCACTACTCAGCTCCTGCCTCATGTCCGTCTGCTCCGCTCACTTCACCTGGCCAGGCTGCGACATACAGTAGATATTGTGACCCTCTCTCACGCTCGCTATCACTACTCAGCTCCTGCCTCATGTCCGTCTGCTCCGCTCACTTCATCTGGCCGGGCTGTGACATACAGTAGATATTGTGACCCTCTCTCACGCTCGCTATCTCTACTCAGCTCCTGCCTCATGTCCGTCTGCTCCGCTCACTTCACCTGGCCGGGCTGTGACATACAGTAGATATTGTGACCCTCTCTCACGCTCGCTATCACTACTTAGCTCCTGCCTCATGTCCGTCTGCTCCGCTCACTTCACCTGGCCGGGCTGCGACATACAGTAGATATTGTGACCCTCTCTCACGCTCGCTATCACTACTCAGCTCCTGCCTCATGTCCGTCTGCTCCGCTCACTTCAACTGGCCGGGCTGTGACATACAGTAGATATTGTGACCCTCTCTCACGCTCGCTTTCTCTACTCAGCTCCTGCCTCATGTCCGTCTGCTCCGCTCACTTCACCTGGCCGGGCTGTGACATACAGTAGATATTGTGACCCTCTCTCACGCTCGCTTTCTCTACTCAGCTCCTGCCTCATGTCCGTCTGCTCCGCTCACTTCACCTGGCCGGGCTGTGACATACGGTAGATATTGTGACCCTCTCTCACGCTCGCTATCACTACTCAGCTCCTGCCTCATGTCCGTCTGCTCCGCTCACTTCACCTGGCCGGGCTGTGACATACAGTAGATATTGTGACCCCCTCTCGCGCTCGCAATCTCTACTCAGCTCCTGCCTCATTTCCGTCTGCTCCGCTCACTTCACCTGGCCGGCCTGTGACATACAGTAGATATTGTGACCCTCTCTCACGCTCGCTATCACTACTCAGCTCCTGCCTCATGTCCGTCTGCTCCGCTCACTTCACCTGGCCAGGCTGCGACATACAGTAGATATTGTGACCCTCTCTCACGCTCGCTATCACTACTCAGCTCCTGCCTCATGTCCGTCTGCTCCGCTCACTTCATCTGGCCGGGCTGTGACATACAGTAGATATTGTGACCCTCTCTCACGCTCGCTATCTCTACTCAGCTCCTGCCTCATGTCCGTCTGCTCCGCTCACTTCACCTGGCCGGGCTGCGACATACAGTAGATATTGTGACCCTCTCTCACGCTCGCTATCACTACTCAGCTCCTGCCTCATGTCCGTCTGCTCCGCTCACTTCACCCGGCCGGGCTGTGACATACAGTAGATATTGTGACCCTCTCTCACGCTCGCTTTCTCTACTCAGCTCCTGCCTCATGTCCGTCTGCTCCGCTCACTTCACCTGGCCGGGCTGTGACATGCAGTAGATATTGTGACCCTCTCTCACGCTCGCTTTCTCTACACAGCTCATGCCTCATGTCCGTCTGCTCCGCTCACTTCACCTGGCCGGGCTGTGACATACGGTAGATATTGTGACCCTCTCTCACGCTCGCTATCTCTACTCAGCTCCTGCCTCATGTCCGTCTGCTCCTCTCACTTCACCTGGCCAGGCTGTGACATACAGTAGATATTGTGACCCTCTCTCACTCTCGCTATCACTAGTCAGCTCCTGCCTCATGTCCGTCTGCTCCGCTCACTTCACCTGGCCGGGCTGTGACATACAGTAGATATTGTGACCCTCTCTCACGCTCGCTTTCTCTACTCAGCTCCTGCCTCATGTCCGTCTGCTCCGCTCACTTCACCTGGCCGGGCAGTGACATACAGTAGATATTGTGACCCTCTCTCACGCTCGCTATCTCTACTCAGCTCCTGCCTCATGTCCGTCTGCTCCGCTCACTTCACCTGGCCGGGCTGTGGCATACAGTAGATATTGTGACCCTCTCTCACGCTCGCTATCACTACTCAGCTCCTGCCTCATGTCCGTCTGCTCCGCTCACTTCACCTGGCCGGGCTGCGACATACAGTAGATATTGTGACCCTCTCTCACGCTCGCTATCACTACTCAGCTCCTGCCTCATGTCCGTCTGCCCCGCTCACTTCACCTGGCCGGACTGTGACATACAGTAGATATTGTGACCCTCTCTCACGCTCGCTATCACTACTCAGCTCCTGCCTCATGTCCGTCTGCTCCGCTCACTTCACCTGGCCGGGCTGTGACATACAGTATATATTGTGACCCTCTCTCGCGCTCGCTTTCTCTACTCTGCTCCTGCCTCATGTTCGTCTGCTCCGCTCACTTCACCTGGCCGGGCTGTGACATACAGTAGATATTGTGACCCTCTCTCACGCTCGCTATCTCTACTCAGCTCCTGCCTCATGTCCGACTGCTCCGCTCACTTCACCTGGCTGGGCTGCGACCCTCTCTCACGCTCGCTTTCTCTACTCAGCTCCTGCCTCATGTCCGACTGCTCCGCTTATATCACCTGGCCGGGCTGTGCCCCTCTCTCACGCTCGCTTTCTCTATTCAGCTCCTGCCTCTTGTTCGTCTGCTCCGCTCACTTCACCGGGCCAGGCTGAGACATACAGTAGATATTGTGACCCTCTCTCACGCTCGCTTTCTCTACTCAGCTCCTGCCTCATGTCCGACTGCTCGGCTCACCTCACCTGGCCGGGCTGTGAACCTCTCTCACGCTCGCTTTCTCTACTCAGCTCCTGCCTCATGTTCGTCTGCTCCGCTCAATTCACCTGGCCGAGCTGTGACATACAGTAGATATTGTGACCCTCTCTCACGCTCGCTTTCTCTACTCAGCTCCTGCCTCATGTCCGTCTGCTCCGCTCACTTCACCTGGCCGGGCTGTGACATACAGTAGATATTGTGACCCTCTCTCACGCTCGCTTTCTCTACTCAGCTCCTGCCTCATGTCCGTCTGCTCCGCTCACTTCACCTGGCCGGGCTGTGACATACGGTAGATATTGTGACCCTCTCTCACGCTCGCTATCTCTACTCAGCTCCTGCCTCATGTCCGTCTGCTCCGCTCACTTCACCTGGCCGGGCTGTGACATACAGTAGATATTGTGACCCTCTCTCACGCTCGCTATCACTAGTCAGCTCCTGCCTCATGTCCGTCTGCTCCGCTCACTTCACCTGGCCGGGCTGTGACATACAGTAGATATTGTGATCCTCTCTCACGCTCGCTCTCTACTCAGCTCCTGCCTCATGTCCGTCTGCTCCGCTCTCTTCACCTGGCCGGGCAGTGACATACAGTAGATATTGTGACCCTCTCTCACGCTCGCTATCTCTACTCAGCTCCTGCCTCATGTCCGTCTGCTCCGCTCACTTCACCTGGCCGGGCTGTGACATACAGTAGATATTGTGACCCTCTCTCACGCTCGCTATCACTACTCAGCTCCTGCCTCATGTCCGTCTGCTCCGCTCACTTCACCTGGCCGGGCTGCGACATACAGTAGATATTGTGACCCTCTCTCACGCTAGCTATCACTACTCAGCTCCTGCCTCATGTCCGTCTGCTCCGCTCACTTCACCTGGCCGGGCTGTGACATACAGTAGATATTTTGACCCTCTCTCACGCTCGCTATCACTACTCAGCTCCTGCCTCATGTCCGTCTGCTCCGCTCACTTCACCTGGCCGGGCTGTGACATACAGTAGATATTGTGACCCTCTCTCGCGCTCGCATTCTCTACTCTGCTCCTGCCTCTTGTTCGTCTGCTCCGCTCTCTTCACCTGGCCGGGCTGTGACATACAGTAGATATTGTGACCCTCTCTCACGCTCGCTATCTCTACTCAGCTCCTGCCTCATGTCCGACTGCTCCGCTCACTTCACCTGGCCGGGCTGCGACCCTCTCTCACGCTCGCTTTCTCTACTCAGCTCCTGCCTCATGTCCTACTGCTCCGCTCACATCACCTGGCCGGGCTGTGCCCCTCTCTCACGCTCGCTTTCTCTATTCAGCTCCTGCCTCATGTTCGTCTGCTCCGCTCACTTCACCTGGCCAGGCTGAGACATACAGTAGGTATTGTGACCCTCTCTCACGCTCGCTTTCTCTACTCAGCTCCTGCCTCATGTCCGACTGCTCCGCTCACATCACCTGGCCGGGCTGTGAACCTCTCTCACGCTCGCTTTCTCTACTCAGCTCCTGCCTCATGTTCGTCTGCTCCGCTCAATTCACCTGGCCGAGCTGTGACATACAGTAGATATTGTGACCCTCTCTCACGCTCGCTTTCTCTACTCAGCTCCTGCCTCATGTCCGTCTGCTCCGCTCACTTCACCTGGCCGGGCTGTGACATACAGTAGATATTGTGACCCTCTCTCACGCTCGCTTTCTCTACTCAGCTCCTGCCTCATGTCCGTCTGCTCCGCTCAATTCACCTGGCCGAGCTGTGACATACAGTAGATATTGTGACCCTCTCTCACGCTCGCTATCTCTACTCAGCTCCTGCCTCATGTCCGTCTGCTCCGCTCACTTCACCTGGCCGGGCTGTGGCATACAGTAGATATTGTGACCCTCTCTCACGCTCGCTATCACTACTCAGCTCCTGCCTCATGTCCGTCTGCTCCGCTCACTTCACCTGGCCGGGCTGCGACATACAGTAGATATTGTGAGCCTCTCTCACGCTCGCTATCACTACTCAGCTCCTGCCTCATGTCCGTCTGCTCCGCTCACTTCACCTGGCCAGGCTGTGACATACAGTAGATATTGTGACCCTCTCTCACGCTCGCTATCACTACTGAGCTCCTGCCTCAAGTCCGTCTGCTCCGCTCACTTCACCTGGCCGGGCTGTGACATACAGTATATATTGTGACCCTCTCTCGCGCTCGCTTTCTCTACTCTGCTCCTGCCTCATGTTCGTCTGCTCCGCTCACTTCACCTGGCCGGGCTGTGACATACAGTAGATATTGTGACCCTCTCTCACGCTCGCTATCTCTACTCAGCTCCTGCCTCATGTCCGACTGCTCCGCTCACTTCACCTGGCCGGGCTGCGAACCTCTCTCACGCTCGCTTTCTCTACTCAGCTCCTGCCTCATGTCCGACTGCTCCGCTCACATCACCTGGCCGGGCTGTGCCCCTCTCTCACGCTCGCTTTCTCTATTCAGCTCCTGCCTCTTGTTCGTCTGCTCCGCTCACTTCACCTGGCCAGGCTGAGACATACAGTAGATATTGTGACCCTCTCTCACGCTCGCTTTCTCTACTCAGCTCCTGCCTCATGACCGACTGCTCGGCTCACATCACCTGGCAGGGCTGTGAACCTCTCTCACGCTCGCTTTCTCTACTCAGCTCCTGCCTCATGTTCGTCTGCTCCGCTCAATTCACCTGGCCGAGCTGTGACATACAGTAGATATTGTGACCCTCTCTCACGCTCGCTTTCTCTACTCAGCTCCTGCCTCATGTCCGTCTGCTCCGCTCACTTCACCTGGCCGGGCTGTGACATACAGTAGATATTGTGACCCTCTCTCACGCTTGCTTTCTCTACTCAGCTCCTGCCTCATGTCCGTCTGCTCCGCTCACTTCACCTGGCCGGGCTGTGACATACGGTAGATATTGTGACCCTCTCTCACGCTCGCTATCTCTACTCAGCTCCTGCCTCATGTCCGTCTGCTCCGCTCACTTCACCTGGCCGGGCTGTGACATACAGTAGATATTGTGACCCTCTCTCACGCTCGCTATCACTAGTCAGCTCCTGCCTCATGTCCGTCTGCTCCGCTCACTTCACCTGGCCGGGCTGTGACATACAGTAGATATTGTGATCCTCTCTCACGCTCGCTCTCTACTCAGCTCCTGCCTCATGTCCGTCTGCTCCGCTCACTTCACCTGGCCGGGCAGTGACATACAGTAGATATTGTGACCCTCTCTCACGCTCGCTATCTCTACTCAGCTCCTGCCTCATGTCCGTCTGCTCCGCTCACTTCACCTGGCCGGGCTTCGACATACAGTAGATATTGTGACCCTCTCTCACGCTCGCTATCACTACTCAGCTCCTGCCTCATGTCCGTCTGCTCCGCTCACTTCACCTGGCCGGGCTGCGACATACAGTAGATATTGTGACCCTCTCTCACGCTCGCTATCACTACTCAGCTCCTGCCTCATGTCCGTCTGCTCCGCTCACTTCACCTGGCCGGGCTGTGACATACAGTAGATATTTTGACCCTCTCTCACGCTCGCTATCACTACTCAGCTCCTGCCTCATGTCCGTCTGCTCCGCTCACTTCACCTGGCCGGGCTGTGACATACAGTAGATATTGTGACCCTCTCTCGCGCTCGCTTTCTCTACTCTGCTCCTGCCTCTTGTTCGTCTGCTCCGCTCACTTCACCTGGCCGGGCTGTGACATACAGTAGATATTGTGACCCTCTCTCACGCTCGCTATCTCTACTCAGCTCCTGCCTCTTGCCCGACTGCTCCGCTCACTTCACCTGGCCGGGCTGCGACCCTCTCTCACGCTCGCTTTCTCTACTCAGCTCCTGCCTCATGTCCTACTGCTCCGCTCACATCACCTGGCCGGGCTGTGCCCCTCTCTCACGCTCGCTTTCTCTATTCAGCTCCTGCCTCATGTTCGTCTGCTCCGCTCACTTCACCTGGCCAGGCTGAGACATACAGTAGATATTGTGACCCTCTCTCACGCTCGCTTTCTCTACTCAGCTCCTGCCTCATGTCCGACTGCTCCGCTCACATCACCTGGCCGGGCTGTGAACCTCTCTCACGCTCGCTTTCTCTACTCAGCTCCTGCCTCATGTTCGTCTGCTCCGCTCAATTCACCTGGCCGAGCTGTGACATACGGTAGATATTGTGACCCTCTCTCACGCTCGCTTTCTCTACTCAGCTCCTGCCTCATGTCCGTCTGCTCCGCTCACTTCACCTGGCCGGGCTGTGACATACAGTAGATATTGTGACCCTCTCTCACGCTCGCTTTCTCTACTCAGCTCCTGCCTCATGTCCGTCTGCTCCGCTCAATTCACCTGGCCGAGCTGTGACATACAGTAAATAATGTGACCCTCTCTCACGCTCGCTTTCTCTACTCAGCTCCTGCCTCATGTCCGTCTGCTCCGCTCACTTCACCTGGCCGGGCTGTGACATACAGTAGATATTGAGACCCTCTCTCACGCTCGCTTTCTCTACTCAGCTCCTGCCTCATGTCCATCTGCTCCGCTCACTTCACCTTGCCGGACTGTGACAAACAGTAGATATTGTGAACCTCTCTCACGCTCGCTTTCTCTACTCAGCTCTCGCCTCATGTCCGTCTTCTCCGCTCACTTCACCTGGCCGGGCTGTGACATACAGTAGATAATGTGACCCTCCCTCACGCTCGCTTTCTCTACTCAGCTCCTGCCTCATGTCTGTCTGCTCCGCTCACTTCACCTGGCCGGACTGTGACAAACAGTAGATATTGTGACCCTCTCTCACGCGCGCTTTCTCTACTCAGCTCCTGCCTCATGTCCGATTGCTCCGCTCACTTCACCTGACCGGGCTGCGACCCTCTCTCACGCTCGCTTTCTCTACTCAGCTCCTGCCTCATGTCTGTCTGCTCCGCTCACTTCACCTGGCCGGACTGTGACATACAGTAGATATTGTGACCCTCTCTCACGCTCGCTTTCTCTACTCAGCTCCTGCCTCATGTCCGTCTGCTCCGCTCACTTCACCTGGCCGGGCTGTGAACTTCTCTCACGCTCGCTTTCTCTACTCAGCTCCTGCCTCATGTCCGACTGCTCCGCTCACTTCACCTGGCCGGGCTGTGACCCTCTCTCAGGCTCGCTATCTCTACTCAGCTCTTGCCTCATGTCCGTCTGCTCCGCTCAATTCACCTTGCCGGGCTGCGACCCTCTCTCACGCTCGCTATCTCTACTCAGCTCCTTCCTCATGTCCGACTGCTCCGCTCACTTCAACTGGCCGGGCTGTGAACCTCTCTCACGCTCGCTATCACTACTCAGCTCCTGCCTCATGTCCGTCTGCTCCGCTCACTTCATCTGGCCGGGCTGTGACATACAGTAGATATTGTGACCCTCTCTCACGCTCGCTATCTCTACTCAGCTCCTGCCTCATGCCCGTCTGCTCCGCTCACTTCACCTGGCCGGGCTGTGACATACAGTAGATATTGTGACCCTCTCTCACGCTCGCTATCACTACTTAGCTCCTGCCTCATGTCCGTCTGCTCCGCTCACTTCACCTGGCCGGGCTGCGACATACAGTAGATATTGTGACCCTCTCTCACGCTCGCTATCACTACTCAGCTCCTGCCTCATGTCCGTCTGCTCCGCTCACTTCAACTGGCCGGGCTGTGACATACAGTAGATATTGTGACCCTCTCTCACGCTCGCTTTCTCTACTCAGCTCCTGCCTCATGTCCGTGTGCTCCGCTCACTTCACCTGGCCGGGCTGTGACATACAGTAGATATTGTGACCCTCTCTCACGCTCGCTTTCTCTACTCAGCTCCTGCCTCATGTCCGTCTGCTCCGCTCACTTCACCTGGCCGGGCTGTGTCATACGGTAGATATTGTGACCCTCTCTCACGCTCGCTATCACTACTCAGCTCCTGCCTCATGTCCGTCTGCTCCGCTCACTACACCTGGCCGGGCAGTGACATACAGTAGATATTGTGACCCTCTCTCGCGCTCGCTATCTCTACTCAGCTCCTGCCTCATTTCCGTCTGCTCCGCTCACTTCACCTGGCCGGGCTGTGACATACAGTAGATATTGTGACCCTCTCTCACGCTCGCTATCACTACTCAGCTCCTGCCTCATGTCCGTCTGCTCCGCTCACTTCACCTGGCCAGGCTGCGACATACAGTAGATATTGTGACCCTCTCTCACGCTCGCTATCACTACTCAGCTCCTGCCTCATGTCCGTCTGCTCCGCTCACTTCATCTGGCCGGGCTGTGACATACAGTAGATATTGTGACCCTCTCTCACGCTCGCTATCTCTACTCAGCTCCTGCCTCATGTCCGTCTGCTCCGCTCACTTCACCTGGCCGGGCTGTGACATACAGTAGATATTGTGACCCTCTCTCACGCTCGCTATCACTACTCAGCTCCTGCCTCATGTCCGTCTGCTCCGCTCACTTCACCTGGCCGGGCTGCGACATACAGTAGATAATGTGACCCTCTCTCACGCTCGCTATCACTACTCAGCTCCTGCCTCATGTCCGTCTGCTCCGCTCACTTCACCTGGCCGGGCTGTGACATACAGTAGATATTGTGAACCTCTCTCACGCTTGCTATCACAACTCAGCTCCTGCCTCATGTCCGTCTGCTCCGCTCACTTCACCTGGCCGGGCTGTGACATACAGTAGATATTGTGACCCTCTCTCGCGCTCGCTTTCTCTACTCTGCTCCTGCCTCATGTTCGTCTGCTCCGCTCACTTCACCTGGCCGGGCTGTGACATACAGTAGATATTGTGACCCTCTCTCACGCTCGCTATCTCTACTCAGCTCCTGCCTCATGTCCGACTGCTCCGCTCACTTCACCTGGCCGGGCTGCGACCCTCTCTCACGCTCGCTTTCTCTACTCAGCTCCTGCCTCATGTCCGACTGCTCCGCTCACATCACCTGGCCGGGCTGTGCCCCTCTCTCACGCTCGCTTTCTCTATTCAGCTCCTGCCTCTTGTTCGTCTGCTCCGCTCACTTCACCTGGCCAGGCTGAGACATACAGTAGATATTGTGACCCTCTCTCACGCTCGCTTTCTCTACTCAGCTCCTGCCTCATGTCCGACTGCTCGGCTCACATCACCTGGCCGGGCTGTGAACCTGTCTCACGCTCGCTTTCTCTACTCAGCTCCTGCCTCATGTTCGTCTGCTCCGCTCAATTCACCTGGCCGAGCTGTGACATACAGTAGATATTGTGACCCTCTCTCACGCTCGCTTTCTCTACTCAGCTCCTGCCTCATGTCCGTCTGCTCCGCTCACTTCACCTGGCCGGGCTGTGACATACAGTAGATATTGTGACCCTCTCTCACGCTCGCTTTCTCTACTCAGCTCCTGCCTCATGTCCGTCTGCTCCGCTAACTTCACCTGGCCGGGCTGTGACATACGGTAGATATTGTGACCCTCTCTCACGCTCGCTATCTCTACTCAGCTCCTGCCTCATGTCCGTCTGCTCCGCTCACTTCACCTGGCCGGGCTGTGACATACAGTAGATATTGTGACCCTCTCTCACGCTCGCTTTCACTACTCAGCTCCTGCCTCATGTTCGTCTGCTCCGCTCAATTCACCTGGCCGAGCTGTGACATACAGTAGATATTGTGACCCTCTCTCACGCTCGCTATCTCTACTCAGCTCCTGCCTCATGTCCGACTGCTCCGCTCACTTCACCTGGCCGGGCTGCGACCCTCTCTCACGCTCGCTTTCTCTACTCAGCTCCTGCCTCATGTCCGACTGCTCCGCTCACATCACCTGGCCGGGCTGTGCCCCTCTCTCACGCTCGCTTTCTCTATTCAGCTCCTGCCTCTTGTTCGTCTGCTCCGCTCACTTCACCTGGCCGGGCTGTGACATACAGTAGATATTGTGACCCTCTCTCACGCTCGCTATCACTACTCAGCTCCTGCCTCATGTCCGTCTGCTCCGCTCACTTCACCTGGCCGGGCTGCGACATACAGTAGATATTGTGACCCTCTCTCACGCTCGCTATCACTACTCAGCTCCTGCCTCATGTCCGTCTGCTCCGCTCACTTCACCTGGCCGGGCTGTGACATACAGTAGATATTTTGACCCTCTCTCACGCTCGCTATCACTACTCAGCTCCTGCCTCATGTCCGTCTGCTCCGCTCACTTCACCTGGCCGGGCTGTGACATACAGTAGATATTGTGACCCTCTCTCGCGCTCGCTTTGTCTACTCTGCTCCTGACTCTTGTTCGTCTGCTCCGCTCACTTCACCTGGCCGGGCTGTGACATACAGTAGATATTGTGACCCTCTCTCACGCTCGCTATCTCTACTCAGCTCCTGCCTCATGTCCGACTGCTCCGCTCACTTCACCTGGCCGGGCTGTGCCCCTCTCTCACGCTCGCTTTCTCTATTCAGCTCCTGCCTCATGTTCGTCTGCTCCGCTCACTTCACCTGGCCAGGCTGAGACATACAGTAGATATTGTGACCCTCTCTCACGCTCGCTTTCTCTACTCAGCTCCTGCCTCATGTCCGACCGCTCCGCTCACATCACATGGCCGGGCTGTGAACCTCTCTCACGCTCGCTTTCTCTACTCAGCTCCTGCCTCATGTTCGTCTGCTCCGCTCAATTCACCTGGCCGAGCTGTGACATACAGTAGATATTGTGACCCTCTCTCACGCTCGCTTTCTCTACTCAGCTCCTGCCTCATGTCCGTCTGCTCCGCTCACTTCACCTGGCCGGGCTGTGACATACAGTAGATATTGTGACCCTCTCTCACGCTCGCTTTCTCTACTCAGCTCCTGCCTCATGTCCGTCTGCTCCGCTCAATTCACCTGGCCGAGCTGTGACATACAGTAGATATTGTGACCCTCTCTCACGCTCGCTTTCATTACTCAGCTCCTGCCTCATGTCCGTCTGCTCCGCTCACTTCACCTGGCCGGGCTGTGACATACAGTAGATATTGAGACCCTCTCTCACGCTCGCTTTCTCTACTCAGCTCCTGCCTCATGTCCATCTGCTCCGCTCACTTCACCTTGCCGGACTGTGACAAACAGTAGATATTGTGAACCTCTCTCACGCTCGCTTTCTCTTCTCAGCTCTCGCCTTATGTCCGTCTTCCCCGCTCACTTCACCTGGCCGGGCTGTGACATACAGTAGATAATGTGACCCTCCCTCACGCTCGCTTTCTCTACTCAGCTCCTGCCTCATGTCTGTCTACTCCGCTCACTTCACCTGGCCGGACTGTGACAAACAGTAGATATTGTGACCCTCTCTCACGCTCGCTTTCTCTACTCAGCTCCTGCCTCATGTCCGACTGCTCCGCTCACTTCACCTGACCGGGCTGCGACCCTCTCTCACGCTCGCTTTCTCTACTCAGCTCCTGCCTCATGTCTGTCTGCTCCGCTCACTTCACCTGGCCGGACTGTGACATACAGTAGATATTGTGACCCTCTCTCACGCTCGCTTTCTCTACTCTGCTCCTGCCTCATGTCCGTCTGCTCCGCTCACTTCACCTGGCCGGGCTGTGAACCTCTCTCACGCTCGCTATCTCTACTCAGCTCCTGCCTCATGTCCGACTGCTCCGCTCACTTCAACTGGCCGGGCTGTGAACCTCTCTCACGCTCGCTTTCTCTACTCAGCTCCTGCCGCATGTCCGTCTGCTCCGCTCACTTCACCTGGCAGGGCTCTGAACCTCTCTCACGCTCGCTATCTCTACTCAGCTCCTGCCTCATGTACGACTGCTCCGCTCATTTCACCTGACCGTGCAGTGACCCTCTCTAACGCTCGCTATCTCTACTCAGCTCCTGCCTCATGTCCGTCTGCTCCGCTCACTTCACCTGGCCGGGCTGTGAACCTCTCTCACGCTCGCTATCTCTACTCAGCTCCTGCCTCATGTCCGACTGCTCCGCTCACTTCACCTGGCCGGGCTGTGAACCTCTCTCACGCTCGCTTTCTCTACTCAGCTCCTGCCTCATATCCGACTGCTCCGCTCACTTCACCTGTCCGGACTGTGACCCACTCTCACGCTCGCTATCTCTACTCAGCTCCTGCCTCATGTCCGTCTGCTCCGCTCACTTCACCTGGCCGGGCTGTGACCCTCTCTCACGCTCGCTATCTCTACTCAGCTCCTGCCTCATGTCCGTCTACTCCGCTCACTTCACCTGGCCGGGCTGTGAACCTCTCTCACGCTCGCTATCACTACTCAGCTCCTGCCTCATGTCCGTCTGCTCCGCTTACTTCACCTGGCCGGGATGTGACGTACAGTAGATATTGTGACCCTCTCTCACGCTCGCTATCACTACTCAGCTCCTGCATCATGTCCGTCTGCTCCGCTCACTTCACCTGGCCGGGCTGTGACATACAGTAGATATTGTGACCCTCTCTCGCGCTCGCTATCTCTACTCAGCTCCTGCCTCATTTCCGTCTGCTCCGCTCACTTCACCTGGCCGGGCTGTGACATACAGTAGATATTGTGACCCTCTCTCACGCTCGCTATCACTACTCAGCTCCTGCCTCATGTCCGTCTGCTCCGCTCACTTCACCTGGCCAGGCTGCGACATACAGTAGATATTGTGACCCTCTCTCACGCTCGCTATCACTACTCAGCTCCTGCCTCATGTCCGTCTGCTCCGCTCACTTCATCTGGCCGGGCTGTGACATACAGTAGATATTGTGACCCTCTCTCACGCTCGCTATCTCTACTCAGCTCCTGCCTCATGTCCGTCTGCTCCGCTCACTTCACCTGGCCGGGGTGTGACATACAGTAGATATTGTGACCCTCTCTCACGCTCGCTATCACTACTCAGCTCCTGCCTCATGTCCGTCTGCTCCGCTCACTTCACCCGGCCGGGCTGTGACATACAGTAGATATTGTGACCCTCTCTCACGCTCGCTTTCTCTACTCAGCTCATGCCTCATGTCCGTCTGCTCCGCTCACTTCACCTGGCCGGGCTGTGACATACAGTAGATATTGTGACCCTCTCTCACGCTCACTTTCTCTACACAGCTCATGCCTCATGTCCGTCTGCTCCGCTCACTTCACCTGGCCGGGCTGTGACATACGGTAGATATTGTGACCCTCTCTCACGCTCGCTATCTCTACTCAGCTCCTGCCTCATGTCCGTCTGCTCCGCTCACTTCACCTGGCCGGGCTGTGACATACAGTAGATATTGTGACCCTCTCTCACTCTCGCTATCACTAGTCAGCTCCTGCCTCATGTCCGTCTGCTCCGCTCACTTCACCTGGCCGGGGTGTGACATACAGTAGATATTGTGACCCTCTCTCACGCTCGCTTTCTCTACTCAGCTCCTGCCTCATGTCCGTCTGCTCCGCTCACTTCACCTGGCCGGGCAGTGACATACAGTAGATATTGTGACCCTCTCTCACGCTCGCTATCTCTACTCTGCTCCTGCCTCATGTCCGTCTGCTCCGCTCACTTCACCTGGCCGGACTGTGGCATACAGTAGATATTGTGACCCTCTCTCACGCTCGCTATCACTACTCAGCTCCTGCCTCATGTCCGTCTGCTCCGCTCACTTCACCTGGCCGGGCTGCGACATACAGTAGATATTGTGACCCTCTCTCACGCTCGCTATCACTACTCAGCTCCTGCCTCATGTCCGTCTGCTCCGCTCACTTCACCTGGCCGGGCTGTGACATACAGTAGATATTGTGACCCTCTCTCACGCTCGCTATCACTACTCAGCTCCTGCCTCATGTCCGTCTGCTCCGCTCACTTCACCTGGCCGGGCTGTGACATACAGTAGATATTGTGACCCTCTCTCGCGCTCGCTTTCTCTACTCTGCTCCTGCCTCATGTTCGTCTGCTCCGCTCACTTCACCTGGCCGGGCTGTGACATACAGTAGATATTGTGACCCTCTCTCACGCTCGCTATCTCTACTCAGCTCCTGCCTCATGTCCGACTGCTCCGCTCACTTCACCTGGCCGGGCTGCGACCCTCTCTCACGCTCGCTTTCTCTACTCAGCTCCTGCCTCATGTCCGACTGCTCCGCTCACATCACCTGGCCGGGCTGTGCCCCTCTCTCACGCTCGCTTTCTCTATTCAGCTCCTGCCTCTTGTTCGTCTGCTCCGCTCACTTCACCTGGCCAGGCTGAGACATACAGTAGATATTGTGACCCTCTCTCACGCTCGCTTTCTCTACTCAGCTCCTGCCTCATGTCCGACTGCTCGGCTCACATCACCTGGCCGGGCTGTGAACCTGTCTCACGCTCGCTTTCTCTACTCAGCTCCTGCCTCATGTTCGTCTGCTCCGCTCAATTCACCTGGCCGAGCTGTGACATACAGTAGATATTGTGACCCTCTCTCACGCTCGCTTTCTCTACTCAGCTCCTGCCTCATGTCCGTCTGCTCCCCTCACTTCACCTGGCCGGGCTGTGACATACAGTAGATATTGTGACCCTCTCTCACGCTCGCTTTCTCTACTCAGCTCCTGCCTCATGTCCGTCTGCTCCGCTCACTTCACCTGGCCGGGCTGTGACATACGGTAGATATTGTGACCCTCTCTCACGCTCGCTATCTCTACTCAGCTCCTGCCTCATGTCCGTCTGCTCCGCTCACTTCACCTGGCCGGGCTGTGACATACAGTAGATATTGTGACCCTCTCTCACGCTCGCTATCACTAGTCAGTTCCTGCCTCATGTCCATCTGCTCCGCTCACTTCACCTGGCCGGGCTGTGACATACAGTAGATATTGTGACCCTCTCTCACGCTCGCTCTCTACTCAGCTCCTGCCTCATGTCCGTCTGCTCCGCTCACTTCACCTGGCCCGGCAGTGACATACAGTAGATATTGTGACCCTCTCTCACACTCGCTATCTCTACTCAGCTCCTGCCTCATGTCCGTCTGCTCCGCTCACTTCACCTGGCCGGGCTGTGACATACAGTAGATATTGTGACCCTCTCTCACGCTCGCCATCACTACTCAGCTCCTGCCTCATGTCCGTCTGCTCCGCTCACTTCACCTGGCCGGGCTGCGACATACAGTAGATATTGTGACCCTCTCTCACGCTCGCTATCACTACTCAGCTCCTGCCTCATGTCCGTCTGCTCCGCTCAATTCACCTGGCCGGCCTGTGACATACAGTAGATATTTTGACCCTCTCTCACGCTCGCTATCACTACTCAGCTCCTGCCTCATGTCCGTCTGCTCCGCTCACTTCACCTGGCCGGGCTGTGACATACAGTAGATATTGTGACCCTCTCTCGCGCTCGCTTTGTCTACTCTGCTCCTGCCTCTTGTTCGTCTGCTCCGCTCACTTCACCTGGCCGGGCTGTGACATACAGTAGATATTGTGACCCTCTCTCACGCTCGCTATCTCTACTCAGCTCCTGCCTCATGTCCGACTGCTCCGCTCACTTCACCTGGCCGGGCTGCGACCCTCTCTCACGCTCGCTTTCTCTACTCAGCTCCTGCCTCATGTCCGACTGCTCCGCTCACATCACCTGGCCGGGCTGTGCCCCTCTCTCACGCTCGCTTTCTCTATTCAGCTCCTGCCTCATGTTCGTCTGCTCCGCTCACTTCACCTGGCCAGGCTGAGACATACAGTAGATATTGTGACCCTCTCTCACGCTCGCTTTCTCTACTCAGCTCCTGCCTCATGTCCGACTGCTCCGCTCACATCACCTGGCCGGGCTGTGAACCTCTCTCACGCTCGCTTTCTCTACTCAGCTCCTGCCTCATGTTCGTCTGCTCCGCTCAATTCACCTGGCCGAGCTGTGACATACAGTAGATATTGTGACCCTCTCTCACGCTCGCTTTCTCTACTCAGCTCCTGCCTCATGTCCGTCTGCTCCGCTCACTTCACCTGGCCGGGCTGTGACATACAGTAGATATTGTGACCCTCTCTCACGCTCGCTTTCTCTACTCAGCTCCTGCCTCATGTCCGTCTGCTCCGCTCAATTCACCTGGCCGAGCTGTGACATACAGTAGATATTGTGACCCTCTCTCACGCTCGCTTTCTCTACTCAGCTCCTGCCTCATGTCCGTCTGCTCCGCTCATTTCACCTGGCCGGGCTGTGACATACAGTAGATATTGAGACCCTCTCTCACGCTCGCTTTCTCTACTCAGCTCCTGCCTCATGTCCATCTGCTCCGCTCACTTCACCTTGCCGGACTGTGACAAACAGTAGATATTGTGAACCTCTCTCACGCTCGCTTTCTCTACTCAGCTCTCGCCTCATGTCCGTCTTCTCCGCTCACTTCACCTGGCCGGGCTGTGACATACAGTAGATAATGTGACCCTCCCTCACGCTCGCTTTCTCTACTCAGCTCCTGCCTCATGTCTGTCTGCTCCGCTCACTTCACCTGGCTGGACTGTGACAAACAGTAGATATTGTGACCCTCTCTCACGCTCGCTTTCTCTACTCAGCTCCTGCCTCATGTCCGACTGCTCCGCTCACTTCACCTGACCGGGCTGCGACCCTCTCTCACGCTCGCTTTCTCTACTCAGCTCCTGCCTCATGTCTGTCTGCTCCGCTCACTTCACCTGGCCGGACTGTGACATACAGTAGATATTGTGACCCTCTCTCACGCTCGCTTTCTCTACTCAGCTCCTGCCTATGTCCGTCTGCTCCGCTCACTTCACCTGGCCGGGCTGTGAACCTCTCTCACGCTCGCTTTCTCTACTCAGCTCCTGCCTCATGTCCGACTGCTCCGCTCACTTCACCTGGCCGGGCTGTGACCCTCTCTCAGGCTCGCTATCTCTACTCAGCTCCTGCCTCATGTCCGTCTGCTCCGCTCAATTCACCTTGCCGGGCTGCGACCCTCTCTCACGCTCGCTATCTCTACTCAGCTCCTGCCTCATGTCCGACTGCTCCGCTCACTTCAACTGGCCGGGCTGTGAACCTCTCTCACGCTCGCTTTATCTACTCAGCTCCTGCCTCATGTCCGTCTGCTCCGCTCACTTCACCTGGCCGGGCTGTGAACCTCTCTCACGCTCGCTTTCTCTACTCAGCTCCTGCCGCATGTCCGTCTGCTCCCCTCACTTCACCTGGCAGGGCTCTGAACCTCTCTCACGCTCGCTATCTCTACTCAGCTCCTGCCTCATGTACGACTGCTCCGCTCATTTCACCTGACCGTGCAGTGACCCTCTCTCACGCTCGCTATCTCTACTCAGCTCCTGCCTCATGTCCGTCTCCTCCGCTCACTTCACCTGGCCGGGCTGTGAACCTCTCTCACGCTCGCTATCTCTACTCAGCTCCTGCCTCAAGTCCGACTGCTCCGCTCACTTCACCTGGCCGGGCTGTGAACCTCTCTCACGCTCGCTTTCTCTACTCAGCTCCTGCCTCATGTCCGACTGCTCCGCTCACTTCACCTGGCCGGACTGTGACCCACTCTCACGCTCGCTATCTCTACTCAGCTCCTGCCTCATGTCCGTCTGCTCCGCTCACTTCACCTGGCCGGGCTGTGACCCTCTCTCACGCTCGCTATCTCTACTCAGCTCCTGCCTCATGTCCGTCTACTCCGCTCACTTCACCTGGCCGGGCTGTGAACCTCTCTCACGCTCGCTATCACTACTCAGCTCCTGCCTCATGTCCGTCTGCTCCGCTTACTTCACCTGGCCGGGCTGTGACGTACAGTAGATATTGTGACCCTCTCTCACGCTCGCTATCACTACTCAGCTCCTGCCTCATGTCCGTCTGCTCCGCTCACTTCACCTGGCCGGGCTGTGACATACAGTAGATATTGTGACCCTCACTCGCGCTCGCTATCTCTACTCAGCTCCTGCCTCATTTCCGTCTGCTCCGCTCACTTCACCTGGCCGGGCTGTGACATACAGTAGATATTGTGACCCTCTCTCACGCTCGCTATCACTACTCAGCTCCTGCCTCATGTCCGTCTGTTCCGCTCACTTCACCTGGCCAGGCTGCGACATACAGTAGATATTGTGACCCTCTCTCACGCTCGCTATCACTACTCAGCTCCTGCCTCATGTCCGTCTGCTCCGCTCATTTCATCTGGCCGGGCTGTGACATACAGTAGATATTGTGACCCTCTCTCACGCTCGCTATCTCTACTCAGCTCCTGCCTCATGTCCGTCTGCTCCGCTCACTTCACCTGGCCGGGCTGTGACATACAGTAGATATTGTGACCCTCTCTCACGCTCGCTATCACTACTCAGCTCCTGCCTCATGTCCGTCTGCTCCGCTCACTTCACCTGGCCGGGCTGCGACATACAGTAGATATTGTGACCCTCTCTCACGCTCGCTATCACTACTCAGCTCCTGCCTCATGTCCGTCTGCTCCGCTCACTTCACCTGGCCGGGCTGTGACATACAGTAGATATTGTGACCCTCTCTCACGCTCGCTTTCTCTACTCAGCTCCTGCCTCATGTCCGTCTGCTCCGCTCACTTCACCTGGCCGGGCTGTGACATACAGTAGATATTGTGACCCTCTCTCACGCTCGCTTTCTCTACTCAGCTCCTGCCTCATGTCCGTCTGCTCCGCTCACTTCACCTGGCCGGGCTGTGACATACGGTAGATATTGTGACCCTTTCTCACGCTCGCTATCTCTACTCAACTCCTGCCTCATGTCCGTCTGCTCCGCTCACTTCACCTGGCCGGGCTGTGACATACAGTAGATATTGTGACCCTCTCTCACGCTCGCTATCACTAGTCAGCTCCTGCCTCATGTCCGTATGCTCCGCTCACTTCACCTGGCCGGGCTGTGACATACAGTAGATATTGTGACCCTCTCTCACGCTCGCTTTCTCTACTCAGCTCCTGCCTCATGTCCGTCTGCTCCGCTCACTTCACCTGGCCGGGCAGTGACATACAGTAGATATTGTGACCCTCTCTCACGCTCGCTATCTCTACTCAGATCCTGCCTCATGTCCGTCTGCTCCGCTCACTTCACCTGGCCGGGCTGTGACATACAGTAGATATTGTGACCCTCTCTCACGCTCGCTATCACTACTCAGCTCCTGCCTCATGTCCGTCTGCTCCGCTCACTTCACCTGGCCGGGCTGCGACATACAGTAGATATTGTGACCCTCTCTCACGCTCGCTATCACTACTCAGCTCCTGCCTCATGTCCGTCTGCTCAGCTCACTTCACCTGGCCGGGCAGTGACATA
This sequence comes from Meconema thalassinum, assembly GCA_946902985.2. Lineage (NCBI taxonomy): Eukaryota > Metazoa > Arthropoda > Insecta > Orthoptera > Tettigoniidae > Meconema > Meconema thalassinum. Next base: position 1,096,815,912 of record OX336389.2, on the reverse strand, counting down.
CAGTAGATATTGTGACCCTCTCTCACGCTCGCTATCACTACTCAGTTCCTGCCTCATGTCCGTCTGCTCCGCTCACTTCACCTGGCCGGGCTGTGACATACAGTAGATATTGTGACCCTCTCTCGCGCTCGCTTTCTCTACTCTGCTCCTGCCTCATGTTCGTCTGCTCCGCTCACTTCACCTGGCCGGGCTGTGACATACAGTAGATATTGTGACCCTCTCTCACGCTCGCTATTTCTACTCAGCTCCTGCCTCATGTCCGACTGCTCCGCTCACTTCACCTGGCCGGGCTGCGACCCTCTCTCACGCTCGCTTTCTCTACTCAGCTCCTGCCTCATGTCCGACTGCTCCGCTCAAATCACCTGGCCGGGCTGTGCCCCTCTCTCACGCTCGCTTTCTCTATTCAGCTCCTGCCTCATGTTCGTCTGCTCCGCTCACTTCACCTGGCCAGGCTGAGACATACAGTAGATATTGTGACCCTCTCTCACGCTCGCATTCTCTACTCAGCTCCTGCCTCATGTCCGACTGCTCCGCTCACATCACCTGGCCGGGCTGTGAACCTCTCTCACGCTCGCTTTCTCTACTCAGCTCCTGCCTCATTTTCGTCTGCTCCGCTCAATTCACCTGGCCGAGCTGTGACATACAGTAGATATTGTGACCCTCTCTCACGCTCGCTTTCTCTACTCAGCTCCTGCCTCATGTCCGTCTGCTCCGCTCACTTCACCTGGCCGGGCTGTGACATACAGTAGATATTGTGACCCTCTCTCACGCTCGCTTTCTCTACTCAGCTCCTGCCTCATGTCCGTCTGCTCCGCTCAATTCACCTGGCCGAGCTGTGACACACAGTAGATATTGTGACCCTCTCTCACGCTCGCTTTCTCTACTCAGCTCCTGCCTCATGTCCGTCTGCTCCGCTCACTTCACCTGGCCGGGCTGTGACATACAGTAGATATTGTGACCCTCTCTCACGCTCGCTTTCTCTACTCAGCTCCTGCCTCATGTCCATCTGCTCCGCTCACTTCACCTTGCCGGACTGTGACAAACAGTAGATATTGTGAACCTCTCTCACGCTCGCTTTCTCTACTCAGCTCTCGCCTCATGTCTCACTGCTCCGCTCACTTCACCTGGCCGGGCTGTGACATACAGTAGATATTGTGACCCTCTCTCACGCCCGCTTTCGCTACTCAGCTCCTGCCTCATGTCCGTCTGCCCCGCTCCCTTCACCTGGCAGGGCTGTGACATACAGTAGATATTGTGAACCTCTCTCACGTTCGCTTTCTCTACTCAGCTCCTGCCTCATGTCCGTCGGCTCCGCTCACTTCACCTGGCCGGGCTGTGACATACAGTAGATATTGTGACCCTCTCTCACGCTCGCTTTCTCTACTCAGCTCCTGCCTCATGTTCGTCTGCTCCGCTCAATTCACCTGGCCGAGCAGTGACATAGAGTAGATATTGTGACCCTCTCTCACGCTCGCTTCCTCTACTCAGCTCCTGCCTCATGTCCGTCTGCTCCGCTCACTTCACCTGGCCGGGCTGTGACCCTCTCTCACGCTCGCTTTCTCTACTCAGCTCTTGCCTCATGTCCGTCGGCTCCACTCACTTCACCTGGCCGGGCTGCGACATACAGTAGATATTGTGACCCTCTCTCACGCTCGATATCACTACTCAGCTCCTGCCTCATGTCCGTCTGCTCCGCTCACTTCACCTGGCCGGGCTGTGACATACAGTAGATATTGTGACCCTCTCTCACGCTCGCTATCACTACTCAGCTCCTGCCTCATGTCCGTCTGCTCCGCTCACTTCACCTGGCCGGGCTGCGACATCCAGTAGATATTGTGACCCTCTCTCACGCTCCCTATCACTACTCAGCTCCTGCCTCATGTCCGTCTGCTCCGCTCACTTCACCTGGCCGGGCTGCGACTACAGTAGATATTGTGACCCTCTCTCACGCTCGCTATCACTACTCAGCTCCTGCCTCATGTCTGTCTGCTCCGCTCACTTCACCTGGCCGGGCTGCGACATACAGTAGATATTGTGACCCTCTCTCACGCTCGCTATCACTACTCAGCTCCTGCCTCTTGTCCGTCTGCTTCGCTCACTTCACCTGGCCGGGCTGCGACATACAGTAGATATTGTGACCCTCTCTCACGCTCGCTATCTCTACTCAGCTCCTGCCTCATGTCCGTCTGCTCCGCTCACTTCACCTGGCCGGGCTGTGAACCTCTCTCACGCTCGCTTTCTCTAATCAGCTCCTGCCTCATGTCCGACTGCTCCGCTCACTTCACCTGGCCGGACTGTGACCCTCTCTCACGCTCGCTATCTCTACTCAGCTCCTGCCTCATGTCCGTCTGCTCCGCTTACTTCACCTGGCCGGGCTGTGACCCTCTCTCACGCTCGCTATCTCTACTCAGCTCCTGCCTCATGTCCGTCAACTCCGCTCACTTCACCTGGCCGGGCTGTGAACCTCTCTCACGCTCGCTATCACTACTCAGCTCCTGCCTCATGTCCGTCTGCTCCGCTTACTTCACCTGGCCGGGCTGTGACGTACAGTAGATATTGTGACCCTCTCTCACGCTCGCTATCACTACTCAGCTCCTGCCTCATGTCCGTCTGCTCCGCTCACTTCACCTGGCCGGGCTGTGACATACAGTAGATATTGTGACCCTCTCTCGCGCTCGCTATCTCTACTCAGCTCCTGCCTCATTTCCGTCTGCTCCGCTCACTTCACCTGGCCGGGCTGTGACATACAGTAGATATTGTGACCCTCTCTCACGCTCGCTTTCTCTACTCAGCTCCTGCCTCATGTCCGTCTGCTCCGCTCACTTCACCTGGCCGGGCTGTGACATACGGTAGATATTGTGACCCTCTCTCACGCTCGCTATCTCTACTCAGCTCCTGCCTCATGTCCGTCTGCTCCGCTCACTTCACCTGGCCGGGCTGTGACATACAGTAGATATTGTGACCCTCTCTCACGCTCGCTATCACTAGTCAGCTCCTGCCTCATGTCCGTCTGCTCCGCTCACTTCACCTGGCCGGGCTGTGACGTACAGTAGATATTGTGACCCTCTCTCACGCTCGCTCTCTACTCAGCTCCTGCCTCATGTCCGTCTGCTCCGCTCACTTCACCTGGCCGGGCAGTGACATACAGTAGATATTGTGACCCTCTCTCACGCTCGCTATCTCTACTCAGCTCCTGCCTCATGTCCGTCTGCTCCGCTCACTTCACCTGGCCGGGCTGTGACATACAGTAGATATTGTGACCCTCTCTCACGCTCGCTATCACTACTCAGCTCCTGCCTCATGTCCGTCTGCTCCGCTCACTTCACCTGGCCGGGCTGCGACATACAGTAGATATTGTGACCCTCTCTCACGCTCGCTATCACTACTCAGCTCCTGCCTCATGTCCGTCTGCTCCGCTCACTTCACCTGGCCGGGCTGTGACATACAGTAGATATTTTGACCCTCTCTCACGCTCGCTATCACTACTCAGCTCCTGCCTCATGTCCGTCTGCTCCGCTCACTTCACCTGGCCGGGCTGTGACATACAGTAGATATTGTGATCCTCTCTCGCGCTCGCTTTCTCTACTCTGCTCCTGCCTCTTGTTCGTCTGCTCCGCTCACTTCACCTGGCCGGGCTGTGAACCTCTCTCACGCTCGCTTTCTCTACTCAGCTCCTGCCTCATGTCCGACTGCTCCGCTCACTTCACCTGGCCGGGCTGTGACCCTCTCTCAGGCTCGCTATCTCTACTCAGCTCCTGCCTCATGTCCGTCTGCTCCGCTCAATTCACCTTGCCGGGCTGCGACCCTCTCTCACGCTCGCTATCTCTACTCAGCTCCTGCCTCATGTCCGACTGCTCCGCTCACTTCAACTGGCCGGGCTGTGAACCTCTCTCACGCTCGCTTTATCTACTCAGCTCCTGCCTCATGTCAGTCTGCTCCGCTCACTTCACCTGGCCGGGCTGTGAACCTCTCTCACGCTCGCTTTCTCTACTCAGCTCCTGCCGCATGTCCGTCTGCTCCGCTCACTTCACCTGGCAGGGCTCTGAACCTCTCTCACGCTCGCTATCTCTACTCAGCTTCTGCCTCATGTACGACTGCTCCGCTCATTTCACCTGACCGTGCAGTGACCCTCTCTCACGCTCGCTATCTCTACTCAGCTCCTGCCTCATGTCCGTCTGCTCCGCTCACTTCACCTGGCCGGGCTGTGAACCTCTCTCACGCTCGCTATCTCTACTCAGCTCCTGCCTCATGTCCGACTGCTCCGCTCACTTCACCTGGCCGGGCTGTGAACCTCTCTCACGCTCGCTATCACTACTCAGCTCCTGCCTCATGTCCGTCTGCTCCGCTTACTTCACCTGGCCGGGCTGTGACGTACAGTAGATATTGTGACCCTCTCTCACGCTCGCTATCACTACTCAGCTCCTGCCTCATGTCCGTCTGCTCCGCTCACGTCACCTGGCCGGGCTGTGACATACAGTAGATATTGTGACCCTCTCTCGCGCTCGCTATCTCTACTCAGCTCCTGCCTCATTTCCGTCTGCTCCGCTCACTTCACCTGGCCGGGCTGTGACATACAGTAGATATTGTGACCCTCTCTCACGCTCGCTATCACTACTCAGCTCCTGCCTCATATCGGTCTGCTCCGCTCACTTCACCTGGCCAGGCTGCGACATACAGTAGATATTGTGACCCTCTCTCACGCTCGCTATCACTACTCAGCTCCTGCCTCATGTCCGTCTGCTCCGCTCACTTCATCAGGCCGGGCTGTGACATACAGTAGATATTGTGACACTCTCTCACGCTCGCTATCTCTACTCAGCTCCTGCCTCATGTCCGTCTGCTCCGCTCACTTCACCTGGCCGCGCTGTGACATACAGTAGATATTGTGACCCTCTCTCACGCTCGCTATCACTACTCAGCTCCTGCCTCATGTCCGTCTGCTCCGCTCACATCACCTGGCCGGGCTGCGACATACAGTAGATATTGTGACCCTCTCTCACGCTCGCTATCACTACTCAGCTCCTGCCTCATGTCCGTCTGCTCCGCTCACTGCACCTGGCTGGGCTGTGACATACAGTAGATATTGTGACCCTCACTCACGCTCGCTTTCTCTACTCAGCTCCTGCCTCATGTCCGTCTGCTCCGCTCACTTCACCTGGCCGGGCTGTGACATACAGTAGATATTGTGACCCTCTCTCACGCTCGCTTTCTCTACTCAGCTCCTGCCTCATGTCCGTCTGCTCCGCTCACTTCACCTGGCCGGGCTGTGACATACGGTAGATATTGTGACCCTTTCTCACGCTCGCTATCTCTACTCAGCTCCTGCCTCATGTCCGTCTGCTCCGCTCTCTTCACCTGGCCGGGCTGTGACATACAGTAGATATTGTGACCCTCTCTCACGCTCGCTATCACTAGTCAGCTCCTGCCTCATGTCCGTATGCTCCGCTCACTTCACCTGGCCGGGCTGTGACATACAGTAGGTATTGTGACCCTCTCTCACGCTCGCTTTCTCTACTCAGCTCCTGCCTCATGTCCGTCTGCTCCGCTCACTTCACCTGGCCGGGCAGTGACATACAGTAGATATTGTGACCCTCTCTCACGCTCGCTATCTCTACTCAGCTCCTGCCTCATGTCCGTCTGCTCCGCTCACTTCACCTGGCCGGGCTGTGACATACAGTAGATATTGTGACCCTCTCTCACGCTCGCTATCACTACTCAGCTCCTGCCTCATGTCCGTCTGCTCCGCTCACTTCACCTGGCCGGCCTGCGACATACAGTAGATATTGTGACCCTCTCTCACGCTCGCTATCACTACTCAGCTCCTGCCTCATGTCCGTCTGCTCAGCTCACTTCACCTGGCCGGGCAGTGACATACAGTAGATATTGTGACCCTCTCTCACGCTCGCTATCACTACTCAGCTCCTGCCTCATGTCCGTCTGCTCCGCTCACTTCACCTGGCCGGGATGTGACATACAGTAGATATTGTGACCCTCTCTCGCGCTCGCTTTCTCTACTCTGCTCCTGCCTCATGTTCGTCTGCTCCGCTCACTTCACCTGGCCGGGCTGTGACATACAGTAGATATTGTGACCCTCTCTCACGCTCGCTATCTCTACTCAGCTCCTGCCTCATGTCCGACTGCTCCGCTCACTTCACCTGGCCGGGCTGCGACCCTCTCTCACGCTCGCTTTCTCTACTCAGCTCCTGCCTCATGTCCGACTGCTCCGCTCACATCACCTGGCCGGGCTGTGCCCCTCTCTCACGCTCGCTTTCTCTATTCAGCTCCTGCCTCATGTTCGTCTGCTCCGCTCATTTCACCTGGCCAGGCTGAGACATACAGTAGATATTGTGACCCTCTCTCACGCTCGCTTTCTCTACTCAGCTCCTGCCTCATGTCCGACTGCTCCGCTCACATCACCTGGCCGGGCTGTGAACCTCTCTCACGCTCGCTTTCTCTACTCAGCTCCTGCCTCATTTTCGTCTGCTCCGCTCAATTCACCTGGCCGAGCTGTGACATACAGTAGATATTGTGACCCTCTCTCACGCTCGCTTTCTCTAATCAGCTCCTGCCTCATGTCCGTCTGCTCCGCTCATTTCACCTGGCCGGGCTGTGACATACAGTAGATATTGTGACCCTCTCTCACGCGCGCTTTCTCTACTCAGCTCCTGCCTCATGTCCGTCTGCTCCGCTCAATTCACCTGGCCGAGCTGTGACACACAGTAGATATTGTGACCCTCTCTCACGCTCGCTTTCTCTACTCAGCTCCTGCCTCATGTCCGTCTGCTCCGCTCACATCAACTGGCCGGGCTGTGACATACAGTAGATATTGTGACCCTCTCTCACGCTCGCTTTCTCTACTCAGCTCCTGCCTCATGTCCATCTGCTCCGCTCACTTCACCTTGCCGGACTGTGACAAACAGTAGATATTGTGAACCTATCTCACGCTCGCTTTCTCTACTCAGCTCTCGCCTCATGTCTCACTGCTCCGCTCACTTCACCTGGCCGGGCTGTGACATACAGTAGATATTGTGACCCTCTCTCACGCCCGCTTTCGCTACTCAACTCCTGCCTCATGTCCGTCTGCTCCGCTCACTTCACCTGGCAGGGCTGTGACATACAGTAGATATTGTGACCCTCTCTCACGTTCGCTTTCTCTACTCAGCTCCTGCCTCATGTCCGTCTGCTCCGCTCACTTCACCTGGCCGGGCTGTGACATACAGTAGATATTGTGACCCTCTCTCACGCTCGCTTTCTCTACTCAGCTCCTGCCTCATGTTCGTCTGCTCCGCTCAATTCACCTGGCCGAGCAGTGACATAGAGTAGATATTGTGACCCTCCCTCACGCTCGCTTCCTCTACTCAGCTCCTGCCTCATGTCCGTCTGCTCCGCTCACTTCACCTGGCCGGGCTGTGACCCTCTCTCACGCTCGCTTTCTCTACTCAGCTCCTGCCTCATGTCCGTCTGCTCCACTCACTTCACCTGGCCGGGCTGCGACATACAGTAGATATTGTGACCCTCTCTCACGCTCGATATCACTACTCAGCTCCTGCCTCATGTCCGTCTGCTCCGCTCACTTCACCTGGCCGGGCTGTGACATAGAGTAGATATTGTGACCCTCTCACACGCTCGCTATCACTACTCAGCTCCTGCCTCATGTCCGTCTGCTCCGCTCACTTCACCTGGCCGAGCTGCGACATCCAGTAGATATTGTGACCCTCTCTCACGCTCGCTATCACTACTCAGCTCCTGCCTCATGTCCGTCTGCTCCGCTCACTTCACCTGGCCGGGCTGCGACTACAGTAGATATTGTGACCCTCTCTCACGCTCGCTATCACTACTCAGCTCCTGCCTCATGTCTGTCTGCTCCGCTCACTTCACCTGGCCGGGCTGCGACATACAGTAGATATTGTGACCCTCTCTCACGCTCGCTATCACTACTCAGCTCCTGCCTCTTGTCCGTCTGCTCCGCTCACTTCACCTGGCCGGGCTGCGACATACAGTAGATATTGTGACCCTCTCTCACGCTCGCTATCTCTACTCAGCTCCTGCCTCATGTCCGTCTGCTCCGCTCACTTCACCTGGCCGGGCTGTGAACCTCTCTCACGCTCGCTTTCTCTACTCAGCTCCTGCCTCATGTCCGACTGCTCCGCTCACTTCACCTGGCCGGACTGTGACCCTCTCTCACGCTCGCTATCTCTACTCAGCTCCTGCCTCATATCCGTCTGCTCCGCTCACTTCACCTGGCCTGGCTGTGACCCTCTCTCACGCTCGCTATCTCTACTCAGCTCCTGCCTCATGTCCGTCTACTCCGCTCACTTCACCTGGCCGGGCTGTGAACCTCTCTCACGCTCGCTATCACTACTCAGCTCCTGCCTCATGTCCGTCTGCTCCGCTTACTTCACCTGGCCGGGCTGTGACGTACAGTAGATATTGTGACCCTCTCTCACGCTCGCTATCACTACTCAGCTCCTGCCTCATGTCCGTCTGCTCCGCTCACTTCACCTGGCCGGGCTGTGACATACAGTAGATATTGTGACCCTCTCTCGCGCTCGCTATCTCTACTCAGCTCCTGCCTCATTTCCGTCTGCTCCACTCACTTCACCTGGCCGGGCTGTGACATACAGTAGATATTGTGACCCTCTCTCACGCTCGCTATCACTACTCAGCTCCTGCCTCATGTCCGTCTGCTCCGCTCACTTCACCTGGCCAGGCTGCGACATACAGTAGATATTGTGACCCTCTCTCACGCTCGCTATCACTACTCAGCTCCTGCCTCATGTCCGTGTGCTCCGCTCACTTCATCTGGCCGGGCTGTGACATACAGTAGATATTGTGACCCTCTCTCACGCTCGCTACCTCTACTCAGCTCCTGCCTCATGTCCGTCTGCTCCGCTCACTTCACCTGGCCGGGCTGTGACATACAGTAGATATTGTGACCCTCTCTCACGCTCGCTATCACTACTCAGCTCCTGCCTCATGTCCGTCTGCTCCGCTCTCTTCACCTGGCCGGGCTGCGACATACAGTAGATATTGTGACCCTCTCTCACGCTCGCTATCACTACTCAGCTCCTGCCTCATGTCCGTCTGCTCCGCTCACTTCACCTGGCCGGGCTGTGACATACAGTAGATATTGTGACCCTCTCTCACGCTCGCTTTCTCTACTCAGCTCCTGCCTCATGTCCGTCTGCTCCGCTCACTTCACCTGGCCGGGCTGTGAACCTCTCTCACGCTCGCTTTCTCTACTCAGCTCCTGCCTCATGTCCGACTTCTCCGCTCACTTCACCTGGCCGGGCTGTGACCCTCTCTCAGGCTCGCTATCTCTACTCAGCTCCTGCCTCATGTCCGTCTGCTCCGCTCAATTCACCTTGCCGGGCTGCGACTCTCTCTCACGCTCGCTATCTCTACTCAGCTCCTGCCTCATGTCCGACTGCTCCGCTCACTTCAACTGGCCGGGCTGTGAACCTCTCTCACGCTCGCTTTATCTACTCAGCTCCTGCCTCATGTCCGTCTGCTCCGCTCACTTCACCTGGCCGGGCTGTGAAACTCTCTCACGCTCGCTTTCTCTACTCAGCTCCTGCCGCATGTCCGTCTGCTCCGCTCACTTCACCTGGCAGGGCTCTGAACCTCTCTCACGCTCGCTATCTCTACTCAGCTCCTGCCTCATGTATGACTGCTCCGCTCATTTCACCTGACCGTGCAGTGACCCTCTATTACGCTCGCTATCTCTACTCAGCTCCTGCCTCATGTCCGTCTGCTCCGCTCACTTCACCTGGCCGGGCTGTGAACCTCTCTCACGCTCGCTATCTCTACTCAGCTCCTGCCTCATATCCGACTGCTCCGCTCACTTCACCTGGCCGGGCTGTGAACCTCTCTCACGCTCGCTTTCTCTACTCAGCTCCTGCCTCATGTCCGACTGCTCCGCCCACTTCACCTGGCCGGACTGTGACCCTCTCTCACGCTCGCTATCTCTACTCAGCTCCTGCCTCATGTACGTCTGCTCCGCTCACTTCACCTGGCCGGGCTGTGACCCTCTCTCACGATCGCTATCTCTACTCAGCTCCTGCCTCATGTCCGTCTACTCCGCTCACTTCATCTGGCCGGGCTGTGAACCTCTCTCACGCTCGCTATCACTACTCAGCTCCTGCCTCATGTCCGTCTGCTCCGCTTACTTCACCTGGCCGGGCTGTGACGTACAGTAGATATTGTGACCCTCTCTCACGCTCGCTATCACTACTCAGCTCCTGCCTCATGTCCGTCTGCTCCGCTCACTTCACCTGGCCGGGCTGTGACATACAGTAGATATTGTGACCCTCTCTCGAGCTCGCTATCTCTACTCAGCTCCTGCCTCATTTCCGTCTGCTCCGCTCACTTCACCTGGCCGGGCTGTGACATACAGTAGATATTGTGACCCTCTCTCACGCTCGCTATCACTACTCAGCTCCTGCCTCATGTCCGTCTGCTCCGCTCACTTCACCTGGCCAGGCTGCGACATACAGTAGATATTGTGACCCTCTCTCACGCTCGCTATCACTACTCAGCTCCTGCCTCATGTCCGTCTGCTCCGCTCACTTCATCTGGCCGGGCTGTGACATACAGTAGATATTGTGACCCTCTCTCACGCTCGCTATCTCTACTCAGCTCCTGCCTTATGTCCGTCTGCTCCGCTCACTTCACCTGGCCGGGCTGTGAACCTCTCTCACGCTCGCTATCACTACTCAGCTCCTGCCTCATGTCCGTCTGCTCCGCTTACTTCACCTGGCCGGGCTGTGACGTACAGTAGATATTGTGACCCTCTCTCACGCTCGCTATCACTACTCAGCTCCTGCCTCATGTCCGTCTGCTCCGCTCACTTCACCTGGCCGGGCTGTGACATACAGTAGATATTGTGACCCTCTCTCGCGCTCGCTATCTCTACTCAGCTCCTGCCTCATTTCCGTCTGCTCCGCTCACTTCACCTGGCCGGGCTGTGACATACAGTAGATATTGTGACCCTCTCTCACGCTCGCTATCACTACTCAGCTCCTGCCTCATGTCCGTCTGCTCCGCTCACTTCACCTGGCCAGGCTGCGACATACAGTAGATATTGTGACCCTCTCTCACGCTCGCTATCACTACTCAGCTGCTGCCTCATGTCCGTGTGCTCCGCTCACTTCATCTGGCCGGGCTGTGACATACAGTAGATATTGTGACCCTCTCTCACGCTCGCTACCTCTACTCAGCTCCTGCCTCATGTCCGTCTGCTCCGCTCACTTCACCTGGCCGGGCTGTGACATACAGTAGATATTGTGACCCTCTCTCACGCTCGCTATCACTACTCAGCTCCTGCCTCATGTCCGTCTGCTCCGCTCACTTCACCTGGCCGGGCTGTGACATACAGTAGATATTGTGACCCTCTCTCACGCTCGCTTTCTCTACTCAGCTCCTGCCTCATGTCCGTCTGCTCCGCTCACTTCACCTGGCCGGGCTGTGAACCTCTCTCACGCTCGCTTTCTCTACTCAGCTCCTGCCTCATGTATGACTGCTCCGCTCATTTCACCTGACCGTGCAGTGACCCTCTATTACGCTCGCTATCTCTACTCAGCTCCTGCCTCATGTCCGTCTGCTCCGCTCACTTCACCTGGCCGGGCTGTGAACCTCTCTCACGCTCGCTATCTCTACTCAGCTCCTGCCTCATATCCGACTGCTCCGCTCACTTCACCTGGCCGGGCTGTGAACCTCTCTCACGCTCGCTTTCTCTACTCAGCTCCTGCCTCATGTCCGACTGCTCCGCCCACTTCACCTGGCCGGACTGTGACCCTCTCTCACGCTCGCTATCTCTACTCAGCTCCTGCCTCATGTACGTCTGCTCCGCTCACTTCACCTGGCCGGGCTGTGACCCTCTCTCACGCTCGCTATCTCTACTCAGCTCCTGCCTCATGTCCGTCTACTCCGCTCACTTCACCTGGCCGGGCTGTGAACCTCTCTCACGCTCGCTATCACTACTCAGCTCCTGCCTCATGTCCGTCTGCTCCGCTTACTTCACCTGGCCGGGCTGTGACGTACAGTAGATATTGTGACCCTCTCTCACGCTCGCTATCACTACTCAGCTCCTGCCTCATGTCCGTCTGCTCCGCTCACTTCACCTGGCCGGGCTGTGACATACAGTAGATATTGTGACCCTCTCTCGAGCTCGCTATCTCTACTCAGCTCCTGCCTCATTTCCGTCTGCTCCGCTCACTTCACCTCGCCGGGCTGTGACATACAGTAGATATTGTGACCCTCTCTCACGCTCGCTATCTCTACTCAGCTCCTGCCTTATGTCCGTCTGCTCCGCTCACTTCACCTGGCCGGGCTGTGACATACAGTAGATATTGTGACCCTCTCTCACGCTCGCTATCACTACTCAGCTCCTGCCTCATGTCCGTCTGCTCCGCTCACTTCACCTGGCCGGGCTGCGACATACAGTAGATATTGTGACCCTCTCTCACGCTCGCTATCACTACTCAGCTCCTGCCTCATGTCCGTCTGCTCCGCTCACTTCACCTGGCCGGGCTGTGACATACAGTAGATATTGTGACCCTCTCTCACGCTCGCTTTCTCTACTCAGCTCCTGCCTCATGTCCGTCTGCTCCGCTCACTTCACCTGGCCGGGCTGTGACATACAGTAGATATTGTGACCCTCTCTCACGCTCGCTTTCTCTACTCAGCTCCTGCCTCATGTCCGTCTGCTCCGCTCACTTCACCTGGCCGGGCTGTGACATACGGTAGATATTGTGACCCTTTCTCACGCTCGCTATCTCTACTCAGCTCCTGCCTCATGTCCGTCTGCTCCGCTCACTTCACCTGGCCGGGCTGTGACATACAGTGGATATTGTGACCCTCTCTCACGCTCGCTATCACTAGTCAGCTCCTGCCTCATGTCCGTATGCTCCGCTCACTTCACCTGGCCGGGCTGTGACATACAGTAGATATTGTGACCCTCTCTCACGCTCGCTTTCTCTACTCAGCTCCTGCCTCATGTCCGTCTGCTCCGCTCACTTCACCTGGCCGGGCAGTCACATACAGTAGATATTGTGACCGTCTCTCACGCTCGCTATCTCTACTCAGCTCCTGCCTCATGTCCGTCTGCTCCGCTCACTTCACCTGGCCGGGCTGTGACATACAGTAGATATTGTGACCCCCTCTCACGCTCGCTATCACTACTCAGCTCCTGCCTCATGTCCGTCTGCTCCGCTCACTTCACCTGGCCGGGCTGCGACATACAGTAGATATTGTGACCCTCTCTCACGCTCGCTATCACTACTCAGCTCCTGCCTCATGTCCGTCTGCTCAGCTCACTTCACCTGGCCGGGCAGTGACATACAGTAGATATTGTGACCCTCTCTCACGCTCGCTATCACTACTCAGCTCCTGCCTCATGTCCGTCTGCTCCGCTCACTTCACCTGGCCGGGCTGTGACATACAGTAGATATTGTGACCTTCTCTCGCGCTCGCTTTCTCTACTCTGCTCCTGCCTCATGTTCGTCTGCTCCGCTCACTTCACCTGGCCGGGCTGTGACATACAGTAGATATTGTGACCCTCTCTTACGCTCGCTATCTCTACTCAGCTTCTGCCTCATGTCCGACTGCTCCGCTCGCATCACCTGGCCGGGCTGTGCCCCTCTCTCACGCTCGCTTTCTCTATTCAGCTCCTGCCTCATGTTCGTCTGCTCCGCTCACTTCACCTGGCCAGGCTGAGACATACAGTAGATATTGTGACCCTCTATCACGCTCGCTTTCTCTACTCAGCTCCTGCCTCATGTCCGACTGCTCCGCTCACATCACCTGGCCGGGCTGTGAACCTCTCTCACGCTCGCTTTCTCTACTCAGCTCCTGCCTCATTTTCGTCTGCTCCGCTCAATTCACCTGGCCGAGCTGTGACATACAGTAGATATTGTGACCCTCTCTCACGCTCGCTTTCTCTACTCAGCTCCTGCCTCATGTCCGTCTGCTCCGCTCACTTCACCTGGCCGGGCTGTGACATACAGTAGATATTGTGACCCTCTCTCACGCTCGCTTTCTCTACTCAGCTCCTGCCTCATGTCCGTCTGCTCCGCTCAATTCACCTGGCCGAGCTGTGACACACAGTAGATATTGTGACCCTCTCTCACGCTCGCTTTCTCTACTCAGCTCCTGCCTCATGTCCGTCTGCTCCGCTCACTTCACCTGGCCGGGCTGTGACATACAGTAGATATTGTGACCCTCTCTCACGCTCGCTTTCTCTACTCAGCTCCTGCCTCATGTCCATCTGCTCCGCTCACTTCACCTTGCCGGACTGTGACAAACAGTAGATATTGTGAACCTCTCTCACGCTCGCTTTCTCTACTCAGCTCTCGCCTCATGTCTCACTGCTCCGCTCACTTCACCTGGCCGGGCTGAGACATACAGTAGATATTGTGACCCTCTCTCACGCTCGCTTTCTCTACTCAGCTCCTGCCTCATGTCCGTCTGCTCCGCTCACTTCACCTGGCCAGGCTGCGACATACAGTAGATATTGTGACCCTCTCTCACGCTCGCTATCACTACTCAGCTCCTGCCTCATGTCCGTGTGCTCCGCTCACTTCATCTGGCCGGGCTGTGACATACAGTAGATATTGTGACCCTCTCTCACGCTCGCTATCTCTACTCAGCTCCTGCCTCATGTCCGTCTGCTCCGCTCACTTCACCTGGCCGGGCTGTGACATACAGTAGATATTGTGACTCTCTCTCACGCTCGCTATCACTACTCAGCTCCTGCCTCATGTCCGTCTGCTCCGCTCTCTTCACCTGGCCGGGCTGCGACATACAGTAGATATTGTGACCCTCTCTCACGCTCGCTATCACTACTCAGCTCCTGCCTCATGTCCGTCTGCTCCGCTCACTTCACCTGGCCGGGCTGTGACATACAGTAGATATTGTGACCCTCTCTCACGCTCGCTTTCTCTACTCAGCTCCTGCCTCATGTCCGTCTGCTCCGCTCACTTCACCTGGCCGGGCTGTGAACCTCTCTCACGCTCGCTTTCTCTACTCAGCTCCTGCCTCATGTCCGACTTCTCCGCTCACTTCACCTGGCCGGGCTGTGACCCTCTCTCAGGCTCGCTATCTCTACTCAGCTCCTGCCTCATGTCCGTCTGCTCCGCTCAATTCACCTTGCCGGGCTGCGACTCTCTCTCACGCTCGCTATCTCTACTCAGCTCCTGCCTCATGTCCGACTGCTCCGCTCACTTCAACTGGCCGGGCTGTGAACCTCTCTCACGCTCGCTTTATCTACTCAGTTCCGGCCTCATGTCCGTCTGCTCCGCTCACTTCACCTGGCCGGGCTGTGAACCTCTCTCACGCTCGCTTTCTCTACTCAGCTCCTGCCGCATGTCCGTCTGCTCCGCTCACTTCACCTGGCAGGGCTCTGAACCTCTCTCACGCTCGCTATCTCTACTCAGCTCCTGCCTCATGTACGACTGCTCCGCTCACTTCACCTGACCGTGCAGTGACCCTCTATCACGCTCGCTATCTCTACTCAGCTCCTGCCTCATGTCCGTCTGCTCCGCTCACTTCACCTGGCCGGGCTGTGAACCTCTCTCACGCTCGCTATCTCTACTCAGCTCCTGCCTCATGTCCGACTGCTCCGCTCACTTCACCTGGCCGGGCTGTGAACCTCTCTCACGCTCGCTTTCTCTACTCAGCTCCTGCCTCATGTCCGACTGCTCCGCTCACTTCACCTGGCCGGACTGTGACCCTCTCTCACGCTCGCTATCTCTACTCAGCTCCTGCCTCATGTACGTCTGCTCCGCTCACTTCACCTGGCCGGGCTGTGACCCTCTCTCACGCTCGCTATCTCTACTCAGCTCCTGCCTCATGTCCGTCTACTCCGCTCACTTCACCTGGCCGGGCTGTGAACCTCTCTCACGCTCGCTATCACTACTCAGCTCCTGCCTCATGTCCGTCTGCTCCGCTTACTTCACCTGGCCGGGCTGTGACGTACAGTAGATATTGTGACCCTCTCTCACGCTCGCTATCACTACTCAGCTCCTGCCTCATGTCCGTCTGCTCCGCTCACTTCACCTGGCCGGGCTGTGACATACAGTAGATATTGTGACCCTCTCTCGCGCTCGCTATCTCTACTCAGCTCCTGCCTCATTTCCGTCTGCTCCGCTCACTTCACCTGGCCGGGCTGTGACATACAGTAGATATTGTGACCCTCTCTCACGCTCGCTATCACTACTCAGCTCCTGCCTCATGTCCGTCTGCTCCGCTCACTTCACCTGGCCAGGCTGCGACATACAGTAGATATTGTGACCCTCTCTCACGCTCGCTATCACTACTCAGCTCCTGCCTCATGTCCGTCTGCTCCGCTCACTTCATCTGGCCGGGCTGTGACATACAGTAGATATTGTGACCCTCTCTCACGCTCGCTATCTCTACTCAGCTCCTGCCTCATGTCCGTCTGCTCCGCTCACTTCACCTGGCCGGGCTGTGACATACAGTAGATATTGTGACCCTCTCTCACGCTCGCTATCTCTACTCAGCTCCTGCCTCATGTCCGTCTGCTCCGCTCACTTCACCTGGCCGGGCTGTGACATACAGTAGATATTGTGACCCTCTCTCACGCTCGCTATCACTACTCAGCTCCTGCCTCATGTCCGTCTGCTCCGCTCACTTCACCTGGCCGGGCTGCGACATACAGTAGATATTGTGACCCTCTCTCACGCTCGCTATCACTACTCAGCTCCTGCCTCATGTCCGTCTGCTCCGCTCACTTCACCTGGCCGGGCTGTGACATACAGTAGATATTGTGACCCTCTCTCACGCTCGCTTTCTCTACTCAGCTCCTGCCTCATGTCCGTCTGCTCCGCTCACTTCACCTGGCCGGGCTGTGACATACAGTAGATATTGTGACCCTCTCTCACGCTCGCTTTCTCTACTCAGCTCCTGCCTCATGTCCGTCTGCTCCGCTCACTTCACCTGGCCGGGCTGTGACATACGGTAGATATTGTGACCCTTTCTCACGCTCGCTATCTCTACTCAGCTCCTGCATCATGTCCGTCTGCTCCGCTCACTTCACCTGGCCGGGCTGTGACATACAGTAGATATTGTGACCCTCTCTCACGCTCGCTATCACTAGTCAGCTCCTGCCTCATGTCCGTATGCTCCGCTCACTTCACCTGGCCGGGCTGTGACATACAGTAGATATTGTGACCCTCTCTCACGCTCGCTTTCTCTACTCAGCTCCTGCCTCATGTCCGTCTGCTCCGCTCACTTCACCTGGCCAGGCTGCGACATACAGTAGATATTGTGACCCTCTCTCACGCTCGCTATCACTACTCAGCTCCTGCCTCATGTCCGTCTGCTCCGCTCACTTCATCTGGCCGGGCTGTGACATACAGTAGATATTGTGACCCTCTCTCACGCTCGCTTTCTCTACTCAGCTCCTGCCTCATGTCCGTCTGCTCCGCTCACTTCACCTGGCCGGGCTGTGACATACAGTAGATATTGTGACCCTCTCTCACGCTCGCTTTCTCTACTCAGCTCCTGCCTCATGTCCGTCTGCTCCGCTCACTTCACCTGGCCGGGCTGTGACATACGGTAGATATTGTGACCCTTTCTCACGCTCGCTATCTCTACTCAGCTCCTGCCTCATGTCCGTCTGCTCCGCTCACTTCACCTGGCCGGGCTGTGACATACAGTAGATATTGTGACCCTCTCTCACGCTCGCTATCACTAGTCAGCTCCTGCCTCATGTCCGTGTGCTCCGCTCACTTCACCTGGCCGGGCTGTGACATACAGTAGATATTGTGACCCTCTCTCACGCTCGCTTTCTCTACTCAGCTCCTGCCTCATGTCCGTGTGCTCCGCTCACTTCACCTGGCCGGGCAGTCACATACAGTAGATATTGTGACCCTCTCTCACGCTCGCTATCTCTACTCAGCTCCTGCCTCATGACCGTCTGCTCCGCTCACTTCACCTGGCCGGGCTGTGACATACAGTAGATATTGTGACCCCCTCTCACGCTCGCTATCACTACTCAGCTCCTGCCTCATGTCCGTCTGCTCCGCTCACTTCACCTGGCCGGGCTGCGACATACAGTAGATATTGTGACCCTCTCTCACGCTCGCTATCACTACTCAGCTCCTGCCTCATGTCCGTCTGCTCAGCTCACTTCACCTGGCCGGGCAGTGACATACAGTAGATATTGTGACCCTCTCTCACGCTCGCTATCACTACTCAGCTCCTGCCTCATGTCCGTCTGCTCCGCTCACTTCACCTGGCCGGGCTGTGACATACAGTAGATATTGTGACCCTCTCTCGCGCTCGCTTTCTCTACTCTGCTCCTGCCTCATGTTCGTCTGCTCCGCTCACTTCACCTGGCCGGGCTGTGACATACAGTAGATATTGTGACCCTCTCTCACGCTCGCTATCACTACTCAGCTCCTGCCTCATGTCCGTCTGCTCCGCTCACTTCACCTGGCCGGGCTACGACATACAGTAGATATTGTGACCCTCTCTCACGCTCGCTATCACTACTCAGCTCCTGCCTCATGTCCGTCTGCTCCGCTCACTTCACCTGGCCGGGCTGTGACATACAGTAGATATTGTGACCCTCTCTCACGCTCGCTTTCTCTACTCAGCTCCTGCCTCATGTCCGTCTGCTCCGCTCACTTCACCTGGCCGGGCTGTGACATACAGTAGATATTGTGACCCTCTCTCACGCTCGCTTTCTCTACTCAGCTCCTGCCTCATGTCCGTCTGCTCCGCTCACTTCACCTGGCCGGGCTGTGACATACGGTAGATATTGTGACCCTTTCTCACGCTCACTATCTCTACTCAGCTCCTGCCTCATGTCCGTCTGCTCAGCTCAATTCACCTGGCCGGGCAGTGACATACAGTAGATATTGTGACCCTCTCTCACGCTCGCTTTCTCTACTCAGCTCCTGCCTCATGTCCGTCTGCTCCGCTCACTTCACCTGGCCGGGCTGCGACATACAGTAGATATTGTGACCCTCTCTCACGCTCGCTATCACTACTCAGCTCCTGCCTCATGTCCGTCTGCTCCGCTCACTTCACCTGGCCGGGCTGTGACATACAGTAGATATTGTGACCCTCTCTCACGCTCGCTTTCTCTACTCAGCTCCTGCCTCATGTCCGTCTGCTCCGCTCACTTCACCTGGCCGGGCTGTGACATACAGTAGATATTGTGACCCCCTCTCACGCTCGCTATCACTACTCAGCTCCTGCCTCATGTCCGTCTGCTCCGCTCACTTCACCTGGCCGGGCTGCGACATACAGTAGATATTGTGACCCTCTCTCACGCTCGCTATCACTACTCAGCTCCTGCCTCATGTCCGTCTGCTCAGCTCAATTCACCTGGCCGGGCAGTGACATACAGTAGATATTGTGACCCTCTCTCACGCTCGCTATCACTACTCAGCTCCTGCCTCATGTCCGTCTGCTCCGCTCACTTCACCTGGCCGGGCTGTGACATACAGTAGATATTGTGACCCTCTCTCGCGCTCGCTTTCTCTACTCTGCTCCTGCCTCATGTTCGTTTGCTCCGCTCACTTCACCTGGCCGGGCTGTGACATACATTAGATATTGTGACCCTCTCTTACGCTCGCTATCTCTACTCAGCTCCTGCCTCATGTCCGACTGCTCCGCTCACTTCACCTGGCCGGGCTGCGACCCTCTCTCACGCTCGCTTTCTCTACTCAGCTCCTGCCTCATGTCCGACTGCTCCGCTCACATCACCTGGCCGGGCTGTGCCCCTCTCTCACGCTCGCTTTCTCTATTCAGCTCCTGCCTCATGTTCGTCTGCTCCGCTCACTTCACCTGGCCAGGCTGAGACATACAGTAGATATTGTGACCCTCTATCACGCTCGCTTTCTCTACTCAGCTCCTGCCTCATGTCCGACTGCTCCGCTCACATCACCTGGCCGGGCTGTGAACCTCTCTCACGCTCGCTTTCTCTACTCAGCTCCTGCCTCATTTTCGTCTGCTCCGCTCAATTCACCTGGCCGAGCTGTGACATACAGTAGATATTGTGACCCTCTCTCACGCTCGCTTTCTCTACTCAGCTCCTGCCTCATGTCCGTCTGCTCCGCTCACTTCACCTGGCCGGGCTGTGACATACAGTAGATATTGTGACCCTCTCTCACGCTCGCTTTCTCTACTCAGCTCCTGCCTCATGTCCGTCTGCTCCGCTCAATTCACCTGGCCGAGCTGTGACACACAGTAGATATTGTGACCCTCTCTCACGCTCGCTTTCTCTACTCAGCTCCTGCCTCATGTCCGTCTGCTCCGCTCACTTCACCTGGCCGGGCTGTGACATACAGTAGATATTGTGACCCTCTCTCACGCTCGCTTTCTCTACTCAGCTCCTGCCTCATGTCCATCTGCTCCGCTCACTTCACCTTGCCGGACTGTGACAAACAGTAGATATTGTGAACCTCTCTCACGCTCGCTTTCTCTACTCAGCTCTCGCCTCATGTCTCACTGCTCCGCTCACTTCACCTGGCCGGGCTGAGACATACAGTAGATATTGTGACCCTCTCTCACGCTCGCTTTCTCTACTCAGCTCCTGCCTCATGTCCGTCTGCTCCGCTCACTTCACCTGGCCAGGCTGCGACATACAGTAGATATTGTGACCCTCTCTCACGCTCGCTATCACTACTCAGCTCCTGCCTCATGTCCGTGTGCTCCGCTCACTTCATCTGGCCGGGCTGTGACATACAGTAGATATTGTGACCCTCTCTCACGCTCGCTATCTCTACTCAGCTCCTGCCTCATGTCCGTCTGCTCCGCTCACTTCACCTGGCCGGGCTGTGACATACAGTAGATATTGTGACCCTCTCTCACGCTCGCTATCACTACTCAGCTCCTGCCTCATGTCCGTCTGCTCCGCTCTCTTCACCTGGCCGGGCTGCGACATACAGTAGATATTGTGACCCTCTCTCACGCTCGCTATCACTACTCAGCTCCTGCCTCATGTCCGTCTGCTCCGCTCACTTCACCTGGCCGGGCTGTGACATACAGTAGATATTGTGACCCTCTCTCACGCTCGCTTTCTCTACTCAGCTCCTGCCTCATGTCCGTCTGCTCCGCTCACTTCACCTGGCCGGGCTGTGAACCTCTCTCACGCTCGCTTTCTCTACTCAGCTCCTGCCTCATGTCCGACTTCTCCGCTCACTTCACCTGGCCGGGCTGTGACCCTCTCTCAGGCTCGCTATCTCTACTCAGCTCCTGCCTCATGTCCGTCTGCTCCGCTCAATTCACCTTGCCGGGCTGCGACTCTCTCTCACGCTCGCTATCTCTACTCAGCTCCTGCCTCATGTCCGACTGCTCCGCTCACTTCAACTGGCCGGGCTGTGAAACTCTCTCACGCTCGCTTTATCTACTCAGCTCCTGCCTCATGTCCGTCTGCTCCGCTCACTTCACCTGGCCGGGCTGTGAACCTCTCTCACGCTCGCTTTCTCTACTCAGCTCCTGCCGCATGTCCGTCTGCTCCGCTCACTTCACCTGGCAGGCTCTGAATCTCTCTCACGCTCGCTATCTCTACTCAGCTCCTGCCTCATGTACGACTGCTCCGCTCATTTCACCTGACCGTGCAGTGACCCTCTATCACGCTCGCTATCTCTACTCAGCTCCTGCCTCATGTCCGTCTGCTCCGCTCACTTCACCTGGCCGGGCTGTGAACCTCTCTCACGCTCGCTATCTCTACTCAGCTCCTGCCTCATGTCCGACTGCTCCGCTCACTTCACCTGGCCGGGCTGTGAACCTCTCTCACGCTCGCTTTCTCTACTCAGCTCCTGCCTCATGTCCGACTGCTCCGCTCACTTCACCTGGCCGGACTGTGACCCTCTCTCACGCTCGCTATCTCTACTCAGCTCCTGCCTCATGTACGTCTGCTCCGCTCACTTCACCTGGCCGGGCTGTGACCCTCTCTCACGCTCGCTATCTCTACTCAGCTCCTGCCTCATGTCCGTCTACTCCGCTCACTTCACCTGGCCGGGCTGTGAACCTCTCTCACGCTCGCTATCACTACTCAGCTCCTGCCTCATGTCCGTCTGCTCCGCTTACTTCACCTGGCCGGGCTGTGACGTACAGTAGATATTGTGACCCTCTCTCACGCTCGCTATCACTACTCAGCTCCTGCCTCATGTCCGTCTGCTCCGCTCACTTCACCTGGCCGGGCTGTGACATACAGTAGATATTGTGACCCTCTCTCGCGCTCGCTATCTCTACTCAGCTCCTGCCTCATTTCCGTCTGCTCCGCTCAATTCACCTGGCCGAGCTGTGACATACAGTAGATATTGTGACCCTCTCTCACGCTCGCTTTCTCTACTCAGCTCCTGCCTCATGTCCGTCTGCTCCGCTCACTTCACCTGGCCGGGCTGTGACATACAGTAGATATTGTGACCCTCTCTCACGCTCGCTTTCTCTACTCAGCTCCTGCCTCATGTCCGTCTGCTCCGCTCAATTCACCTGGCCGAGCTGTGACACACAGTAGATATTGTGACCCTCTCTCACGCTCGCTTTCTCTACTCAGCTCCTGCCTCATGTCCGTCTGCTCCGCTCACTTCACCTGGCCGGGCTGTGACATACAGTAGATATTGTGACCCTCTCTCACGCTCGCTTTCTCTACTCAGCTCCTGCCTCATGTCCATCTGCTCCGCTCACATCACCTTGCCGGACTGTGACAAACAGTAGATATTGTGAACCTCTCTCACGCTCGCTTTCTCTACTCAGCTCTCGCCTCATGTCTCACTGCTCCGCTCACTTCACCTGGCCGGGCTGAGACATACAGTAGATATTGTGACCCTCTCTCACGCTCGCTTTCTCTACTCAGCTCCTGCCTCATGTCCGTCTGCTCCGCTCACTTCACCTGGCCAGGCTGCGACATACAGTAGATATTGTGACCCTCTCTCACGCTCGCTATCACTACTCAGCTCCTGCCTCATGTCCGTGTGCTCCGCTCACTTCATCTGGCCGGGCTGTGACATACAGTAGATATTGTGACCCTCTCTCACGCTCGCTATCTCTACTCAGCTCCTGCCTCATGTCCGTCTGCTCCGCTCACTTCACCTGGCCGGGCTGTGACATACAGTAGATATTGTGACCCTCTCTCACGCTCGCTATCACTACTCAGCTCCTGCCTCATGTCCGTCTGCTCCGCTCTCTTCACCTGGCCGGGCTGCGACATACAGTAGATATTGTGACCCTCTCTCACGCTCGCTATCACTACTCAGCTCCTGCCTCATGTCCGTCTGCTCCGCTCACTTCACCTGGCCGGGCTGTGACATACAGTAGATATTGTGACCCTCTCTCACGCTCGCTTTCTCTACTCAGCTCCTGCCTCATGTCCGTCTGCTCCGCTCACTTCACCTGGCCGGGCTGTGAACCTCTCTCACGCTCGCTTTCTCTACTCAGCTCCTGCCTCATGTCCGACTTCTCCGCTCACTTCACCTGGCCGGGCTGTGAGCCTCTCTCAGGCTCGCTATCTCTACTCAGCTCCTGCCTCATGTCCGTCTGCTCCGCTCAATTCACCTTGCCGGGCTGCGACTCTCTCTCACGCTCGCTATCTCTACTCAGCTCCTGCCTCATGTCCGACTGCTCCGCTCACTTCAACTGGCCGGGCTGTGAACCTCTCTCACGCTCGCTTTATCTACTCAGCTCCTGCCTCATGTCCGTCTGCTCCGCTCACTTCACCTGGCCGGGCTGTGAACCTCTCTCACGCTCGCTTTCTCTACTCAGCTCCTGCCGCATGTCCGTCTGCTCCGCTCACTTCACCTGGCAGGGCTCTGAACCTCTCTCACGCTCGCTATCTCTACTCAGCTCCTGCCTCATGTACGACTGCTCCGCTCATTTCACCTGATCGTGCAGTGACCCTCTATCACGCTCGCTATCTCTACTCAGCTCCTGCCTCATGTCCGTCTGCTCCGCTCACTTCACCTGGCCGGGCTGTGAACCTCTCTCACGCTCGCTATCTCTACTCAGCTCCTGCCTCATGTCCGACTGCTCCGCTCACTTCACCTGGCCGGGCTGTGAACCTCTCTCACGCTCGCTTTCTCTACTCAGCTCCTGCCTCATGTCCGACTGCTCCGCTCACTTCACCTGGCCGGACTGTGACCCTCTCTCACGCTCGCTATCTCTACTCAGCTCCTGCCTCATGTACGTCTGCTCCGCTCACTTCACCTGGCCGGGCTGTGACCCTCTCTCACGCTCGCTATCTCTACTCAGCTCCTGCCTCATGTCCGTCTACTCCGCTCACTTCACCTGGCCGGGCTGTGAACCTCTCTCACGCTCGCTATCACTACTCAGCTCCTGCCTCATGTCCGTCTGCTCCGCTTACTTCACCTGGCCGGGCTGTGACGTACAGTAGATATTGTGACCCTCTCTCACGCTCGCTATCACTACTCAGCTCCTGCCTCATGTCCGTCTGCTCCGCTCACTTCACCTGGCCGGGCTGTGACATACAGTAGATATTGTGACCCTCTCTCGCGCTCGCTATCTCTACTCAGCTCCTGCCTCATTTCCGTCTGCTCCGCTCACTTCACCTGGCCGGGCTGTGACATACAGTAGATATTGTGACCCTCTCTCACGCTCGCTATCACTACTCAGCTCCTGCCTCATGTCCGTCTGCTCCGCTCACTTCACCTGGTCAGGCTGCGACATACAGTAGATATTGTGACCCTCTCTCACGCTCGCTATCACTACTCAGCTCCTGCCTCATGTCCGTCTGCTCCGCTCACTTCATCTGGCCGGGCTGTGACATACAGTAGATATTGTGACCCTCTCTCACGCTCGCTATCTCTACTCAGCTCCTGCCTCATGTCCGTCTGCTCCGCTCACTTCACCTGGCCGGGCTGTGACATACAGTAGATATTGTGACCCTCTCTCACGCTCGCTATCACTACTCAGCTCCTGCCTCATGTCCGTCTGCTCCGCTCACTTCACCTGGCCGGGCTGCGACATACAGTAGATATTGTGACCCTCTCTCACGCTCGCTATCACTACTCAGCTCCTGCCTCATGTCCGTCTGCTCCGCTCACTTCACCTGGCCGGGCTGTGACATACAGTAGATATTGTGACCCTCTCTCACGCTCGCTTTCTCTACTCAGCTCCTGCCTCATGTCCGTCTGCTCCGCTCACTTCACCTGGCCGGGCTGTGACATACAGTACATATTGTGACCCTCTCTCACGCTCGCTTTCTCTACTCAGCTCCTGCCTCATGTCCGTCTGCTCCGCTCATTTCACCTGGCCGGGCTGTGACATACGGTAGATATTGTGACCCTTTCTCACGCTCGCTATCTCTACTCAGCTCCTGCCTCATGTCCGTCTGCTCCGCTCACTTCACCTGGCCGGGCAGTCACATACAGTAGATATTGTGACCCTCTCTCACGCTCGCTATCTCTACTCAGCTCCTGCCTCATGTCCGTCTGCTCCGCTCACTTCACCTGGCCGGGCTGTGACATACAGTAGATATTGTGACCCCCTCTCACGCTCGCTATCACTACTCAGCTCCTGCCTCATGTCCGTCTGCTCCGCTCACTTCACCTGGCCGGGCTGCGACATACAGTAGATATTGTGACCCTCTCTCACGCTCGCTATCACTACTCAGCTCCTGCCTCATGTCCGTCTGCTCAGCTCACTTCACCTGGCCGGGCAGTGACATACAGTAGATATTGTGACCCTCTCTCACGCTCGCTATCACTACTCAGCTCCTGCCTCATGTCCATCTGCTCCGCTCTCTTCACCTGGCCGGGCTGTGACATACAGTAGATATTGTGACCCTCTCTCGCGCTCGCTTTCTCTACTCTGCTCCTGCCTCATGTTCGTCTGCTCCGCTCACTTCACCTGGCCGGGCTGTGACATACAGTAGATATTGTGACCCTCTCTTACGCTCGCTATCTCTACTCAGCTCCTGCCTCATGTCCGACTGCTCCGCTCACTTCACCTGGCCGGGCTGCGACCCTCTCTCTCGCTCGCTTTCTCTACTCAGCTCCTGCCTCATGTCCGACTGCTCCGCTCACATCAGCTGGCCGGGCTGTGCCCCTCTCTCACGCTCGCTTTCTCTACTCAGCTCCTGCCTCATTTTCGTCTGCTCCGCTCAATTCACCTGGCCGAGCTGTGACATACAGTAGATATTGTGACCCTCTCTCACGCTCGCTTTCTCTACTCAGCTCCTGCCTCATGTCCGTCTGCTCCGCTCACTTCACCTGGCCGGGCTGTGACATACAGTAGATATTGTGACCCTCTCTCACGCTCGCTTTCTCTACTCAGCTCCTGCCTCATGTCCGTCTGCTCCGCTCAATTCACCTGGCCGAGCTGTGACACACAGTAGATATTGTGACCCTCTCTCACGCTCGCTTTCTCTACTCAGCTGATGCCTCATGTCCGTCTGCTCCGCTCACTTCACCTGGCCGGGCTGTGACATACAGTAGATATTGTGACCCTCTCTCACGCTCGCTTTCTCTACTCAGCTCCTGCCTCATGTCCATCTGCTCCGCTCACTTCACCTTGCCGGACTGTGACAAACAGTAGATATTGTGAACCTCTCTCACGCTCGCTTTCTCTACTCAGCTCTCGCCTCATGTCTCACTGCTCCGCTCACTTCACCTGGCCGGGCTGTGACATACAGTAGATATTGTGACCCTCTCTCACGCCCGCTTTCGCTACTCAGCTCCTGCCTCATGTCCGTCTGCTCCGCTCACTTCACCTGGCAGGGCTGTGACATACAGTAGATATTGTGACCCTCTCTCACGTTCGCTTTCTCTACTCAGCTCCTGCCTCATGTCCGTCTGCTCCGCTCACTTCACCTGGCCGGGCTGTGACATACAGTAGATATTGTGACCCTCTCTCACGCTCGCTTTCTCTACTCAGCTCCTGCCTCATGTTCGTCTGCTCCGCTCAATTCACCTGGCCGAGCAGTGACATAGAGTAGATATTGTAACCCTCTCTCACGCTCGCTTCCTCTACTCAGCTCCTGCCTCATGTCCGTCTGCTCCGTTCACTTCACCTGGCCGGGCTGTGACCCTCTCTCACGCTCGCTTTCTCTACTCAGCTCCTGCCTCATGTCCGTCTGCTCCACTCACTTCACCTGGCCGGGCTGCGACATACAGTAGATATTGTGACCCTCTCTCACGCTCGATATCACTACTCAGCTCCTGCCTCATGTCCGTCTGCTCCGCTCACTTCACCTGGCCGGGCTGTGACATACAGTAGATATTGTGACCCTCTCTCACGCTCGCTATCACTACTCAGCTCCTGCCTCATGTCCGTCTGCTCCGCTCACTTCACCTGGCCGGGCTGCGACATCCAGTAGATATTGCGACCCTCTCTCACGCTCGCTATCACTACTCAGCTCCTGCCTCATGTCCGTCTGCTCCGCTCACTTCACCTGGCCGGGCTGCGACTACAGTAGATATTGTGACCCTCTCTCACGCTCGCTATCACTACTCAGCTCCTGCCTCATGTCTGTCTGCTCCGCTCACTTCACCTGGCCGGGCTGCGACATACAGTAGATATTGTGACCCTCTCTCACGCTCGCTATCACTACTCAGCTCCTGCCTCTTGTCCGTCTGCTCCGCTCACTTCACCTGGCCGGGCTGCGACATACAGTAGATATTGTGACCCTCTCTCACGCTCGCTATCTCTACTCAGCTCCTGCCTCATGTCCGTCTGCTCCGCTCACTTCACCTGGCCGGGCTGTGAACCTCTCTCACGCTCGCTTTCTCTACTCAGCTCCTGCCTCATGTCCGACTGCTCCGCTCACTTCACCTGGCCGGACTGTGACCCTCTCTCACGCTCGCTATCTCTACTCAGCTCCTGCCTCATATCCGTCTGCTCCGCTCACTTCACCTGGCCGGGCTGTGACCCTCTCTCACGCTCGCTATCTCTACTCAGCTCCTGCCTCATGTCCGTCTACTCCGCTCACTTCACCTGGCCGGGCTGTGAACCTCTCTCACGCTCGCTATCACTACTCAGCTCCTGCCTCATGTCCGTCTGCTCCGCTTACTTCACCTGGCCGGGCTGTGACGTACAGTAGATATTGTGACCCTCTCTCACGCTCGCTATCACTACTCAGCTCCTGCCTCATGTCCGTCTGCTCCGCTCACTTCACCTGGCCGGGCTGTGACATACAGTAGATATTGTGACCCTCTCTCGCGCTCGCTATCTCTACTCAGCTCCTGCCTAATTTCCGTCTGCTCCGCTCACTTCACCTGGCCGGGCTGTGACATACAGTAGATATTGTGACCCTCTCTCACGCTCGCTATCACTACACAGCTCCTGCCTCATGTCCGTCTGCTCCGCTCACTTCACCTGGCCAGGCTGCGACATACAGTAGATATTGTGACCCTCTCTCACGCTCGCTATCACTACTCAGGTTCTGCCTCATGTCCGTGTGCTCCGCTCACTTCATCTGGCCGGGCTGTGACATACAGTAGATATTGTGACCCTCTCTCACGCTCGCTATCTCTACTCAGCTCCTGCCTCATGTCCGTCTGCTCCGCTCACTTCACCTGGCCGGGCTGTGACATACAGTAGATATTGTGACCCTCTCTCACGCTCGCTATCACTACTCAGCTCCTGCCTCATGTCCGTCTGCTCCGCTCACTTCACCTGGCCGGGCTGTGACATACAGTAGATATTGTGACCCTCTCTCACGCTCGCTTTCTCTACTCAGCTCCTGCCTCATGTCCGTCTGCTCCGCTCACTTCACCTGGCCGGGCTGTGACATACAGTAGATATTGTGACCCTCTATCACGCTCGCTTTCTCTACTCAGCTCCTGCCTCATGTCCGTCTGCTCCGCTCACTTCACCTGGCCGGGCTGTGACATACGGTAGATATTGTGACCCTCTCTCACGCTCGCTATCTCTACTCAGCTCCTGCCTCATGTCCGTCTGCCCCGCTCACTTCACCTGGCCGGGCTGTGACATACAGTAGATATTGTGACCCTCTCTCACGCTCGCTATCACTAGTCAGCTCCTGCCTCATGTCCGTCTGCTCCGCTCACTTCACCTGGCCGGGCTGTGACATACAGTAGATATTGTGACCCTCTCTCACGCTCGCTTTCTCTACTCAGCTCCTGCCTCATGTCCGTCTGCTCCGCTCACTTCACCTGGCCGGGCAGTGACATACAGTAGATATTGTGACCCTCTCTCACGCTCGCTATCTCTACTCAGCTCCTGCCTCATGTCCGTCTGCTCCGCTCACTTCACCTGGCCGGGCTGTGACATACAGTAGATATTGTGACCCTCTCTCACGCTCGCTATCACTACTCAGCTCCTGCCTCATGTCCGTCTGCTCCGCTCACTTCACCTGGCCGGGCCGCGACATACAGTAGATATTGTGACCCTCTCTCACGCTCGCTATCACTACTCAGCTCCTGCCTCATGTCCGTCTGCTCCGCTCACTTCACCTGGCCGGGCTGTGACATACAGTAGATATTGTGACCCTCCCTCACGCTCGCTATCACTACTCAGCTCCTGCCTCATGTCCGTCTGCTCCGCTCACTTCACCTGGCCGGGCTGTGACATACAGAAGATATTGTGACCCTCTCTCGCGCTCGCTTTCTCTACTCTGCTCCTGCCTCATATTCGTCTGCTCCGCTCACTTCACCTGGCCGGGCTGTGACATACAGTAGATATTGTGACCCTCTCTCACGCTCGCTATCTCTACTCAGCTCCTGCCTCATGTCCGACTGCTCCGCTCACTTCACCTGGCCGGGCTGCGACCCTCTCTCACGCTCGCTTTCTCTACTCAGCTCCTGCCTCATGCCCGACTGCTCCGCTCACATCACCTGGCCGGGCTGTGCCCCTCTCTCACGCTCGCTTTCTCTATTCTGCTCCTGCCTCATGTTCGTCTGCTCCGCTCACTTCACCTGGCCAGGCTGAGACATACAGTAGATATTGTGACCCTCTCTCACGCTCGCTTTCTCTACTCAGCTCCTGCCTCATGTCCGACTGCTCCGCTCACATCACCTGGCCGGGCTGTGAACCTCTCTCACGCTCGCTTTCTCTACTCAGCTCCTGCCTCATGTTCGTCTGCTCCGCTCAATTCACCTGGCCGAGCTGTGACCTACAGTAGATATTGTGACCCTCTCTCACGCTCGCTTTCTCTACTCAGCTCCTGCCTCATGTCCGTCTGCTCCGCTCACTTCACCTGGCCGGGCTGTGACATACAGTAGATATTGTGACCCTCTCTCACGCTCGCTTTCTCTACTCAGCTCCTGCCTCATGTCCATCTGCTCCGCTCACTTCACCTTGCCGGAATGTGACAAACAGTAGATATTGTGAACCTCTCTCACGCTCGCTTTCTCTACTCAGCTCTCTCCTCATGTCTCACTGCTCCGCTCACTTCACCTGGCCGGGCTGTGACATACAGTAGATATTGTGACCCTCTCTCACGCTCGCTTTCGCTACTCAGCTCCTGCCTCATGTCCGTCTGCTCCGCTCACTTCACCTGGCAGGGCTGTGACATACAGTAGATATTGTGACCCTCTCTCACGCTCGCTTTCTCTACTCAGCTCCTGCCTCATGTCCGTCTGCTCCACTCACTTCACCTGGCCGGGCTGCGACATACAGTAGATATTGTGACCCTCTCTCACGCTCGATATCACTACTCAGCTCCTGCCTCATGTCCGTCTGCTCCGCTCACTTCACCTGGCCGGGCTGTGACATACAGTAGATATTGTGACCCTCTCTCACGCTCGCTATCACAACTCAGCTCCTGCCTCATGTCCGTCTGCGCCGCTCACTTCACCTGGCCGGGCTGCGACATCCAGTAGATATTGTGACCCTCTCTCACGCTCGCTATCACTACTCAGCTCCTGCCTCATGTCCGTCTGCTCCGCTCACTTCACCTGGCCGGGCTGCGACTACAGTAGATATTGTGACCCTCTCTCACGCTCGCTATCACTACTCAGCTCTTGCCTCATGTCTGTCTGCTCCGCTCACTTCACCTGGCCGGGCTGCGACATACAGTAGATATTGTGGCCCTCTCTCACGCTCGCTATCACTACTCAGCTCCTGCCTCTTGTCCGTCGGCTCCGCTCACTTCACCTGGCCGGGCTGCGACATACAGTAGATATTGTGACCCTCTCTCACGCTCGCTATCTCTACTCAGCTCCTGCCTCATGTCCGTCTGCTCCGCTCACTTCACCTGGCCGGGCTGTGACATACAGTAGATATTGTGACCCTCTCTCACGCTCGCTTTCTCTACTCAGCTCCTGCCTCATGTCCGTCTGCTCCGCTCACTTCACCTGGCCGGGCTGTGACATACAGTAGATATTGTGACCCTCTCTCACGCTCGCTATCACTACTCAGCTCCTGCCTCATGTCCGTCTGCTCCGCTCACTTCACCTGGCCGGGCTGCGACTACAGTAGATATTGTGACCCTCTCTCACGCTCGCTATCACTACTCAGCTCCTGCCTCATGTCCGTCTGCTCCGCTCACTTCACCTGGCCGGGCTGTGACATACAGTAGATATTGTGACCCTCTCTCACGCTCGCTTTCTCTACTCAGCTCCTGCCTCATGTCCGACTGCTCCGCTCACATCACCTGGCCGGGCTGTGACCCTCTCTCACGCTCGAACTTTCTCTACTCAGCTCCTGCCTCATGTTCGTCTGCTCCGCTCACTTCACCTGGCCAGGCTGAGACATACAGTAGATATTCTGACCCTCTCTTACGCGCGCTTTCTCTACTCAGCTCCTGCCTCATGTCCGACTGCTCCGCTCACATCACCTGGTCGGGCTGTGAACCTCTCTCACGCTCGCTTTCTCTACTCAGCTCCTGCCTCATGTTCGTCTGCTCCGCTCAATTCACCTCGCCAAGCTGTGACCTACAGTAGATATTGTGACCCTCTCTCACGCTCGCTTTCTCTACTCAGCTCCTGCCTCATGTCCGACTGCTCCGCTCACTTCACCTGGCCAGGCTGTGACATACAGTAGATATTGTGACCCTCTCTCACGCTCGCTTTCTCTACTCAGCTCCTGCCTCATGTCCGTCTGCTCCGCTCACTTCACCTGGCCGGGCTGTGACATAGAGTAGTTATTGTGACCCTCTCCCACGCTCTCTTTCTCTACTCAGCTCCTGCCTCATGACCGTCTGCTCCGCTCACTTCACCTGGCCGGGCTGTGACATACAGTAGATATTGTGACCCTCTCTCCCGCTCCCTTTCTCTACTCAGCTCCTGCCTCATGTCCGTCTGCTCCGCTCACTTCACCTGGCCGGGCTGCGACCCTCTCTCACGCTCGCTTTCTCTACTCAGCTCTCGCCTCATGTCCGTCTGCTCCGCTCTCTTCACTTGGCCGGACTGTGGCATACAGTAGATATTGTGACCCTCTCTCACGCTCGCTTTCTCTACTCAGCTCCTGCCTCATGTCCGTCTGCTCCGCTCACTTCACCTGGCCGGGCTGTGAACCTCTCTCACGCTCGCTTTCTCTACTCAGCTCCTGCCTCATGTTCGTCTGCTCCGCTCAATTCACCTCGCCAAGCTGTGACATACAGTAGATATTGTGACCCTCTCTCACGCTCGCTTTCTCTACTCAGCTCCTGCCTCATGTCCGACTGCTCCGCTCACTTCACCTGGCCGGGATGTGACATACAGTAGATATTGTGACCCTCTCTCACGCTTGCTTTCTCTACTCAGCTCCTGCCTCATGTCCGTCTGTTCCGCTCACTTCACCTGGCCGGGCTGTGACATACAGTAGTTATTGTGACCCTCTCCCACGCTCGCTTTCTCTACTCAGCTCCTGCCTCATGACCGTCTGCTCCGCTCACTTCACCTGGCCGGGCTGTGACATACAGTAGATATTGTGACCCTCTCTCCCGCTCGCTTTCTCTACTCAGCTCCTGCCTCATGTCCGTCTGCTCCGCTCACTTCACCTGGCCGGGCTGCGACCCTCTCTCACGCTCGCTTTCTCTACTCAGCTCTCGCCTCATGTCCGTCTGCTCCGCTCTCTTCACTTGGCCGGACTGAGGCATACAGTAGATATTGTGACCCTCTCTCACGCTCGCTTTCTCTACTCAGCTCCTGCCTCATGTCCGTCTGCTCCGCTCACTTCACCTGGCCGGGCTGTGAACCTCTCTCACGCTCGCTTTCTCTACTCAGCTCCTGCCTCATGTCCGACTGCTCCGCTCACTTCACCTGGCCGGGCTGTGACCCTCTCTCACGCTCGCTATCTCTACTCAGCTCCTGCCTCATGGCCGTCTGCTCCGCTCAATTCACCTGGCCGGGCTGCGACCCTCTCTCACGCTCGCTATCTCTACTCAGCTCCTGCCTCATGTCCGTCTGCTCCGCTCACTTCACCTGGCCGGGCTGTGAACCTCTCTCACGCTCGCTTTCTCTACTCAGCTCCTGCCTCATGTCCGTCTGCTCCGCTCACTTCACCTGGCCGGGCTGCGACCCTCTCTCACGCTCGCTTTCTCTACTCAGCTCTCGCCTCATGTCCGTCTGCTCCGCTCCCTTCACTTGGCCGGACTGTGGCATACAGTAGATATTGTGACCCTCTCTCACGCTCGCTTTCTCTACTCAGCTCCTGCCTCATGTCTGTCTGCTCCGCTCACATCACCTAGCCGGGCTGTCAACCACTCTCACGCTCACTATTTCTACTCAGCTCCTGCCTCATGTCCGACTGCTCCGCTCACTGCACCTGGCCGGGCTGTGAACCTCTCTCACGCTCGCTATCCCTATTCAGCTCCTGCCTCATGTCCGTCTGCTCCGCTCACTTCACCTGGCCGGGCTGTGAACCTCTCTCACGCTCGCTATCTCTATTCAGCTCCTGCCTCATGTCCGACTGCTCCGCTCACTTCACCTGGCCGGGCTGCGACCCTCTCTCACGCTCGCTTTCTCTACTCAGTTCCTGCCCCATGTCCGACTGCTCCGCTCACTTCACCTGACCGGGCTGTGAACCTCTCTCACTCTCGCTTTCTCTACTCAGCTCCTGCCTCATGTCCGTCTGTTCCGCTCACTTCACCTGGCCGGGCTGCGACCCTCTCTCACGCTCGCTATCTCTACTCAGCTCCTGCCTCATGTCCGTCTGCTCCGCTCACTTCACATGGCCGGGCTGTGACATACAGTAGATATTGTGACCCTCACTCACGCTCGCTCTCTACTCAGCTCCTGCCTCATGTCCGTCTGCTCCGCTCACTTCACCTGGCCGGACTGTGACATACAGTAGATATTGTGACCCTCTCTCACGCTCGCTTTCTCTACTCAGCTCTCGCCTCATGTCCGACTGCTCCGCTCACTTCACCTGGCCGGGCTGCGACCCTCTCTCACGCTCGCTTTCTCTACTCAGCTCTCGCCTCATGTCCGTCTGCTCCGCTCACTTCACCTGGCCGGACTGTGACATACAGTAGATATTGTGACCCTCACTCACGCTCGCTTTCTCTACTCAGCTCTCGCCTCATGCCCGTCTGCTCCGCTCACTTCACCTGGCCGGGCTGCGACACTCTCTCACGCTCGCTATCTCTACTCAGCTCCTGCCTCATGTCCGTCTGCTCCGCTCACTTCACCTGGCCGACTTGTGACACACAGTAGATATTGTGACCCTCTCTCACGCTCGCTTTCTCTACTCAGCTCTCGCCTCATGTCCGTCTGCTCCGCTCACTTCACCTGGCCGGGCTGCGACCCTCTCTCACGCTCGCTATCTCTACTCAGCTCCTGCCTCATGTCCGTCTGCTCCGCTCACTTCACCTGGCCGGACTGCGACATAGAGTAGATATTGTGAACCTCTCTCACGCTCGCTTTCTCTACTCAGCTCCTGCCTCATGTCTGTCTGCTCCGCTCACTTCACCTGGCCGGACTGTGACATACAGTAGATATTGTGACCCTCTCTCACGCTCGCTTTCTCTACTCAGCTCTCGCCTCTTGTCCGACTGCTCCGCTCACTTCACCTGGCCGGGCTGCGACCCTCTCTCACGCTCGCTTTCTCTACTCAGCTCTCGCCTCATGTCCGTCTGCTCCGCTCACTTCACCTGGCCGGGCTGCGACCCTCTCTCACGCTCGCTATTTCTACTCAGCTCTTGCCTCATGTCCATCTGCTCCGCTCACATCACCTGGCCGGGCTGTGAACCTCTCTCACCCTCGCTTTCTCTACTCAGCTCTCGCCTCATGTCTCACTGCTCCGCTCACTTCACCTGGCCGGGCTGTGACATACAGTAGATATTGTGACCCTCTCTCACGCCCGCTTTCGCTACTCAGCTCCTGCCTCATGTCCGTCTGCTCCGCTCACTTCACCTGGCAGGGCTGTGACATACAGTAGATATTGTGACCCTCTCTCACGTTCGCTTTCTCTACTCAGCTCCTGCCTCATGTCCGTCTGCTCCGCTCACTTCACCTGGCCGGGCTGTGACATACAGTAGATATTGTGACCCTCTCTCACGCTCGCTTTCTCTACTCAGCTCCTGCCTCATGTTCGTCTGCTCCGCTCAATTCACCTGGCCGAGCAGTGACATAGAGTAGATATTGTGACCCTCTCTCACGCTCGCTATCTCTACTCAGCTCCTGCCTCATGTCCGACTGCTCCGCTCACTTCACCTGGCCGGGCTGCGACCCTCTCTCACGCTCGCTTTCTCTACTCAGCTCCTGCCTCATGCCCGACTGCTCCGCTCACATCACCTGGCCGGGCTGTGCCCCTCTCTCACGCTCGCTTTCTCTATTCTGCTCCTGCCTCATGTTCGTCTGCTCCGCTCACTTCACCTGGCCAGGCTGAGACATACAGTAGATATTGTGACCCTCTCTCACGCTCGCTTTCTCTACTCAGCTCCTGCCTCATGTCCGACTGCTCCGCTCACATCACCTGGCCGGGCTGTGAACCTCTCTCACGCTCGCTTTCTCTACTCAGCTCCTGCCTCATGTTCGTCTGCTCCGCTCAATTCACCTGGCCGAGCTGTGACCTACAGTAGATATTGTGACCCTCTCTCACGCTCGCTTTCTCTACTCAGCTCCTGCCTCATGTCCGTCTGCTCCGCTCACTTCAACTGGCCGGGCTGTGACATACAGTAGATATTGTGACCCTCTCTCATGCTCGCTTTCTCTACTCAGCTCCTGCCTCATGTCCATCTGCTCCGCTCACTTCACCTTGCCGGACTGTGACAAACAGTAGATATTGTGAACCTCTCTCACGCTCGCTTTCTCTACTCAGCTCTCTCCTCATGTCTCACTGCTCCGCTCACTTCACCTGGCCGGGCTGTGACATACAGTAGATATTGTGACCCTCTCTCACGCTCGCTTTCGCTACTCAGCTCCTGCCTCATGTCCGTCTGCTCCGCTCACTTCACCTGGCAGGGCTGTGACATACAGTAGATATTGTGACCCTCTCTCACGTTCGCTTTCTCTACTAAGCTCCTGCCTCATGTCCGTCTGCTCCGCTCACTTCACCTGGCCGGGCTGTGACATACAGTAGATATTGTGACCCTCTCTCACGCTCGCTTTCTCTACTCAGCTCCTGCCACATGTTCGTCTGCTCCGCTCAATTCACCTGGCCGAGCTGTGACATAGAGGAGATATTGTGACCCTCTCTCACGCTCGCTTCCTCTACTCAGCTCCTGCCTCATGTCCGTCTGCTCCGCTCACTTCACCTGGCCGGGCTGTGACCCTCTCTCACGCTCGCTTTCTCTACTCAGCTCCTGCCTCATGTCCGTCTGCTCCACTCACTTCACCTGGCCGGGCTGCGACATACAGTAGATATTGTGACCCTCTCTCACCCTCGATATCACTACTCAGCTCCTGCCTCATGTCCGTCTGCTCCGCTCACTTCACCTGGCCGGGCTGTGACATACAGTAGATATTGTGACCCTCTCTCACGCTCGCTATCACTACTCAGCTCCTGCCTCATGTCCGTCTGCGCCGCTCACTTCACCTGGCCGGGCTGCGACATCCAGTAGATATTGTGACCCTCTCTCACGCTCGCTATCACTACTCAGCTCCTGCCTCATGTCCGTCTGCTCCGCTCACTTCACCTGGCCGGGCTGCGACTACAGTAGATATTGTGACCCTCTCTCACGCTCGCTATCACTACTCAGCTCTTGCCTCATGTCTGTCTGCTCCGCTCACTTCACCTGGCCGGGCTGCGACATACAGTAGATATTGTGACCCTCTCTCACGCTCGCTATCACTACTCAGCTCCCGCCTCTTGTCCGTCTGCTCCGCTCACTTCACCTGGCCGGGCTGCGACATACAGTAGATATTGTGACCCTCTCTCACGCTCGCTATCTCTACTCAGCTCCTGCCTCATGTCCGTCTGCTCCGCTCACATCACCTGGCCGGGCTGTGACATACAGTAGATATTGTGACCCTCTCTCACGCTCGCTTTCTCTACTCAGCTCCTGCCTCATGTCCGTCTGCTCCGCTCAATTCACCTGGCCGGGCTGTGACATACTGTAGATATTGTGACCCTCTCTCACGCTCGCTATCACTACTCAGCTCCTGCCTCATGTCCGTCTGCTCCGCTCACTTCACCTGGCCGGGCTGCGACATACAGTAGATATTGTGACCCTCTCTCACGCTCGCTTTCTCTACTCAGCTCCTGCCTCATGTCCGACTGCTCCGCTCACATCACCTGGCCGGGCTGTGACCCTCTCTCACGCTCGAACTTTCTCTACTCAGCTCCTGCCTCATGTTCGTCTGCTCCGCTCACTTCACCTGGCCAGGCTGAGACATACAGTAGATATTGTGACCCTCTCTCACGCGCGCTTTCTCTACTCAGATCCTGCCTCATGTCCGACTGCTCCGCTCACATCACCTGGTCGGGCTGTGAACCTCTCTCACGCTCGCTTTCTCTACTCAGCTCCTGCCTCATGTTCGTCTGCTCCGCTCAATTCACCTCGCCAAGCTGTGACATACAGTAGATATTGTGACCCTCTCTCACGCTCGCTTTCTCTACTCAGCTCCTGCCTCATGTCCGACTGCTCCGCTCACTTCACCTGGCCGGGCTGTGACATACAGTAGATATTGTGACCCTCTCTCACGCTCGCTTTCTCTACTCAGCTCCTGCCTCATGTCCGTCTGCTCCGCTCACTTCACCTGGCCGGCCTGTGACATACAGTAGTTATTGTGACCCTCTCCCACGCTCTCTTTCTCTACTCAGCTCCTGCCTCATAACCGTCTGCTCCGCTCACTTCACCTGGCCGGGCTGTGACATACAGTAGATATTGTGACCCTCTCTCCCGCTCCCTTTCTCTACTCAGCTCCTGCCTCATGTCCGTCTGCTCCGCTCACTTCACCTGGCCGGGCTGCGACCCTCTCTCACGCTCGCTTTCTCTACTCAGCTCTCGCCTCATGTCCGTCTGCTCCGCTCTCTTCACTTGGCCGGACTGTGGCATACAGTAGATATTGTGACCCTCTCTCACGCTCGCTTTCTCTACTCAGCTCCTGCCTCATGTCCGTCTGCTCCGCTCACTTCACCTGGCCGGGCTGTGAACCTCT
This sequence comes from Meconema thalassinum, assembly GCA_946902985.2. NCBI lineage: Eukaryota > Metazoa > Arthropoda > Insecta > Orthoptera > Tettigoniidae > Meconema > Meconema thalassinum. The sequence goes on along the minus strand of OX336389.2, from coordinate 1,096,777,492 downwards.
CTCACGCTCGCTTTCTCTACTCAGCTCCTGCCTCATGTTCGTCTGCTCCGCTCAATTCACCTCGCCAAGCTGTGACATACAGTAGATATTGTGACCCTCTCTCACGCTCGCTTTCTCTACTCAGCTCCTGCCTCATGTCCGACTGCTCCGCTCACTTCACCTGGCCGGGATGTGACATACAGTAGATATTGTGACCCTCTCTCACGCTGGCTTTCTCTACTCAGCTCCTGCCTCATGTCCGTCTGTTCCGCTCACTTCACCTGGCCGGGCTGTGACATACAGTAGTTCTTGTGACCCTCTCCCACGCTCGCTTTCTCTACTCAGCTCCTGCCTCATGACCGTCTGCTCCGCTCACTTCACCTGGCCGGGCTGTGACATACAGTAGATATTGTGACCCTCTCTCCCGCTCGCTTTCTCTACTCAGCTCCTGCCTCATGTCCGTCTGCTCCGCTCACTTCACCTGGCCGGGCTGCGACCCTCTCTCACGCTCGCTTTCTCTACTCAGCTCTCGCCTCATGTCCGTCTGCTCCGCTCTCTTCACTTGGCCGGACTGTGGCATACAGTAGATATTGTGACCCTCTCTCACGCTCGCTTTCTCTACTCAGCTCCTGCCTCATGTCCGTCTGCTCCGCTCACTTCACCTGGCCGGGCTGTGAACCTCTCTCACGCTCGCTATCTCTACTCAGCTCCTGCCTCATGTCCGTCTGCTCCGCTCACTTCACCTGGCCGGGCTGTGAACCTCTCTCACGCTCGCTTTCTCTACTCATCTCCTGCCTCATGTCCGTCTGCTCCTCTCACTTCACCTGGCCGGGCTGTGAACCTCTCTCACGCACGCTTTCTCTACTCAGCTCCTGCCTCATGTCTGTCTGCTCCGCTCACATCACCTGGCCGGGCTGTCAACCACTCTCACGCTCACTATTTCTACTCAGCTCCTGCCTCATGTCCGACTGCTCCGCTCACTGCACCTGGCCGGGCTGTGAACCTCTCTCACGCTCGCTATTCCTACTCAGCTCCTGCCTCATGTCCGTCTGCTACGCTCACTTCACCTGGCCGGGCTGTGAACCTCTCTCACGCTCGCTATCTCTATTCAGCTCCTGCCTCATGTCCGACTGCTCCGCTCACTTCACCTGGCCGGGCTGCGACCCTCTCTCACGCTCGCTTTCTCTACTCAGCTCCTGCCTCATGTCCGTCTGCTCCGCTCACTTCACATGGCCGGGCTGTGACATACAGTAGATATTGTGACCCTCACTCACGCTCGCTATCTCTACTCAGCTCCTGCCTCATGTCCGTCTGCTCCGCTCACTTCACCTGGCCGGACTGTGACATACAGTAGATATTGTGACCCTCTCTCACGCTCGCTTTCTCTACTCAGCTCTCGCCTCATGTCCGACTGCTCCGCTCACTTCACCTGGCCGGGCTGCGACCCTCTCTCACGCTCGCTTTCTCTACTCAGCTCTCGCCTCATGTCCGTCTGCTCCGCTCACTTCACCTGGCCGGACTGTGACATACAGTAGATATTGTGACCCTCACTCACGCTCGCTTTCTCTACTCAGCTCTCGCCTCATGCCCGTCTGCTCCGCTCACTTCACCTGGCCGGGCTGCGACCCTCTCTCACGCTCGCTATCTCTACTCAGCTCCTGCCTCATGTCCGTCTGCTCCGCTCACTTCACCTGGCCGACTTGTGACATACAGTAGATATTGTGACCCTCTCTCACGCTCGCTTTCTCTACTCAGCTCTCACCTCATGTCCGTCTGCTCCGCTCACTTCACCTGGCCGGGCTGCGACCCTCTCTCACGCTCGCTATCTCTACTCAGCTCCTGCCTCATATCCGTCTGCTCCGCTCACTTCACCTGGCCGGACTGCGACATAGAGTAGATATTGTGAACCTCTCTCACGCTCGCTTTCTCTACTCAGCTCCTGCCTCATGTCTGTCTGCTCCGCTCAATTCACCTGGCCGGACTGTGACATACAGTAGATATTGTGACCCTCTCTCACGCTCGCTTTCTCTACTCAGCTCTCGCCTCTTGTCCGACTGCTCCGCTCACTTCACCTGGCCGGGCTGCGACCCTCTCTCACGCTCGCTTTCTCTACTCAGCTCTCGCCTCATGTCCGTCTGCTCCGCTCACTTCACCTGGCCGGGCTGCGACCCTCTCACACGCTCGCTATTTCTACTCAGCTCCTGCCTCATGTCCATCTGCTCCGCTCACATCACCTGGCCGGGCTGTGAACCTCTCTCACGCTCGCTTTCTCTACTCAGCTCTCGCCTCATGTCTCACTGCTCCGCTCACTTCACCTGGCCGGGCTGTGACATACAGTAGATATTGTGACCCTCTCTCACGCCCGCTTTCGCTACTCAGCTCCTGCCTCATGTCCGTCTGCTCCGCTCACTTCACCTGGCAGGGCTGTGACATACAGTAGATATTGTGACCCTCTCTCACGTTCGCTTTCTCTACTCAGCTCCTGCCTCATGTTCGTCTGCTCCGCTCAATTCACCTGGCCGAGCAGTGACATAGAGTAGATATTGTGACCCTCTCTCACGCTCGCTTCCTCTACTCAGCTCCTGCCTCATGTCCGTCTGCTCCGCTCACTTCACCTGGCCGGGCTGTGACCCTCTCTCACGCTCGCTTTCTCTACTCAGCTCCTGCCTCATGTCCGTCTGCTCCACTCACTTCACCTGGCCGGGCTGCGACATACAGTAGATATTGTGACCCTCTCTCACGCTCGATATCACTACTCAGCTCCTGCCTCATGTCCGTCTGCTCCGCTCACTTCACCTGGCCGGGCTGTGACATACAGTAGATATTGTGACCCTCTCTCACGCTCGCTATCACTACTCAGCTCCTGCCTCATGTCCGTCTGCTCCGCTCACTTCACCTGGCCGGGCTGCGACATACAGTAGATATTGTGACCCTCTCTCACGCTCGCTATCACTACTCAGCTCCTGCCTCATGTCCGTCTGCTCCGCTCACTTCACCTGGCCGGGCTGCGACTACAGTAGATATTGTGACCCTCTCTCACGCTCGCTATCACTACTCAGCTCCTGCCTCATGTCTGTCTGCTCCGCTCACTTCACCTGGCCGGGCTGCGACATACAGTAGATATTGTGACCCTCTCTCACGCTCGCTATCACTACTCAGCTCCTGCCTCTTGTCCGTCTGCTCCGCTCACTTCACCTGGCCGGGCTGCGACATACAGTAGATATTGTGACCCTCTCTCACGCTCGCTATCTCTACTCAGCTCCTGCCTCATGTCCGTCTGCTTCGCTCACTTCACCTGGCCGGGCTGTGAACCTCTCTCACGCTCGCTTTCTCTACTCAGCTCCTGCCTCATGTCCGACTGCTCCGCTCACTTCACCTGGCCGGACTGTGACCCTCTCTCACGCTCGCTATCTCTACTCAGCTCCTGCCTCATATCCGTCTGCTCCGCTCACTTCACCTGGCCGGGCTGTGACCCTCTCTCACGCTCGCTATCTCTACTCAGCTCCTGCCTCATGTCCGTCTACTCCGCTCACTTCACCTGGCCGGGCTGTGAACCTCTCTCACGCTCGCTATCACTACTCAGCTCCTGCCTCATGTCCGTCTGCTCCGCTTACTTCACCTGGCCGGGCTGTGACGTACAGTAGATATTGTGACCCTCTCTCACGCTCGCTATCACTACTCAGCTCCTGCCTCATGTCCGTCTGCTCCGCTCACTTCACCTGGCCGGGCTGTGACATACAGTAGATATTGTGACCCTCTCTCGCGCTCGCTATCTCTACTCAGCTCCTGCCTCATTTCCGTCTGCTCCGCTCACTTCACCTGGCCGGGCTGTGACATACAGTAGATATTGTGACCCTCTCTCACGCTTGCTATCACTACACAGCTCCTGCCTCATGTCCGTCTGCTCCGCTCACTTCACCTGGCCAGGCTGCGACATACAGTAGATATTGTGACCCTCTCTCACGCTCGCTATCACTACTCAGCTCCTGCCTCATGTCCGTGTGCTCCGCTCACTTCATCTGGCCGGGCTGTGACATACAGTAGATATTGTGACCCTCTCTCACGCTCGCTATCTCTACTCAGCTCCTGCCTCATGTCCGTCTGCTCCGCTCACTTCACCTGGCCGGGCTGTGACATACAGTAGATATTGTGACCCTCTCTCACGCTCGCTATCACTACTCAGCTCCTGCCTCATGTCCGTCTGCTCCGCTCTCTTCACCTGGCCGGGCTGCGACATACAGTAGATATTGTGACCCTCTCTCACGCTCGCTATCACTACTCAGCTCCTGCCTCATGTCCGTCTGCTCCGCTCACTTCACCTGGCCGGGCTGTGACATACAGTAGATATTGTGACCCTCTCTCACGCTCGCTTTCTCTACTCAGCTCCTGCCTCATGTCCGTCTGCTCCGCTCACTTCACCTGGCCGGGCTGTGACATACAGTAGATATTGTGACCCTCTCTCACGCTCGCTTTCTCTACTCAGCTCCTGCCTCATGTCCGTCTGCTCCGGTCACTTCACCTGGCCGGGCTGTGACATACGGTAGATATTGTGACCCTCTCTCACGCTCGCTATCTCTACTCAGCTCCTGCCTCATGTCCGTCTGCTCCGCTCACTTCACCTGGCCGGGCTGTGACATACAGTAGATATTGTGACCCTCTCTCACGCTCGCTATCACTAGTCAGCTCCTGCCTCATGTCCGTCTGCTCCGCTCACTTCACCTGGCCGGGCTGTGACATACAGTAGATATTGTGACCCTCTCTCACGCTCGCTTTCTCTACTCAGCTCCTGCCTCATGTCCTTCTGCTCCGCTCACTTCACCTGGCCGGGCAGTGACATACAGTAGATATTGTGACCCTCTCTCACGCTCGCTATCTCTACTCAGCTCCTGCCTCATGTCCGTCTGCTCCGCTCACTTCACCTGGCCGGGCTGTGACATACAGTAGATATTGTGATCCTCTCTCACGCTCGCTATCACTACTCAGCTCCTGCCTCATGTCCGTCTGCTCCGCTCACTTCAACTGGCCGGGCTGCGACATACAGTAGATATTGTGACCCTCTCTCACGCTCGCTATCACTACTCAGCTCCTGCCTCATGTCCGTCTGCTCCGCTCACTTCACCTGGCCGGGCTTTGACATACAGTAGATATTGTGACCCTCCCTCACGCTCGCTATCACTACTCAGCTCCTGCCTCATGTCCGTCTGCTCCGCTCACTTCACCTGGCCGGGCTGTGACATACAGAAGATATTGTGACCCTCTCTCGCACTCGCTTTCTCTACTCTGCTCCTGCCTCATGTTCGTCTGCTCCGCTCACTTCACCTGGCCGGGCTGTGACATACAGTAGATATTGTGACCCTCTCTCACGCTCGCAATCTCTACTCAGCTCCTGCCTCATGTCCGACTGCTCCGCTCACTTCACCTGGCCAGGCTGCGACCCTCTCTCACGCTCGCTTTCTCTACTCAGCTCCTGCCTCATGTCCGACTGCTCCGCTCACATCACCTGGCCGGGCTGTGCCCCTCTCTCACGCTCGCTTTCTCTATTCTGCTCCTGCCTCATGTTCGTCTGCTCCGCTCACTTCACCTGGCCAGGCTGAGACATACAGTAGATATTGTGACCCTCTCTCACGCTCGCTTTCTCTACTCAGCTCCTGCCTCATGTCCGACTGCTCCGCTCACATCACCTGGCCGGGCTGTGAACCTCTCTCACGCTCGCTTTCTCTCCTCAGCTCCTGCCTCATGTTCGTCTGCTCCGCTCAATTCACCTGGCCGCGCAGTGACATACAGTAGATATTGTGACCCTCTCTCACGCTCGCTTTCTCTACTCAGCTCCTGCCTCATGTCCGTCTGCTCCGCTCACATCACCTGGCAAGGCTGTGACATACAGTAGATATTGTGACCCTCTCTCACGCTCGGTTTCTCTACTCAGCTCCTGCCTCATGTCCGTCTGCTCCGCTCAATTCACCTGGCCGAGCTGTGACCTACAGTAGATATTGTGACCCTCTCTCACGCTCGCTTTCTCTACTCAGCTCCTGCCTCATGTCCGTCTGCTCCGCTCACTTCACCTGGCCGGGCTGTGACATACAGTAGATATTGTGAACCTCTCTCACGCTCGCTTTCTCTACTCAGCTCTCGCCTCATGTCTCACTGCTCCGCTCACTTCACCTGGCCGGGCTGTGACATACAGTAGATATTGTGACCCTCTCTCACGCTCGCTTTCGCTACTCAGCTCCTGCCTCATGTCCGTCTGCTCCGCTCACTTCACCTGGCAGGGCTGTGACATACAGTAGATATTGTGACCCTCTCTCACGTTCGCTTTCTCTACTCAGCTCCTGCCTCATGTCCGTCTGCTCCGCTCACTTCACCTGGCCGGGCTGTGACATACAGTAGATATTGTGACCCTCTCTCACGCTCGCTTTCTCTACTCAGCTCCTGCCTCATGTTCGTCTGCTCCGCTCAATTCACCTGGCCGAGCTGTGACATAGAGTAGATATTGTGACCCTCTCTCACGCTCGCTTCCTCTACTCAGCTCCTGCCTCATGTCCGTCTGCTCCGCTCACTTCACCTGGCCGGGCTGTGACCCTCTCTCACGCTCGCTTTCTCTACTCAGCTCCTGCCTCATGTCCGTCTGCTCCACTCACTTCACCTGGCCGGGCTGCGACATACAGTAGATATTGTGACCCTCTCTCACGCTCGATATCACTACTCAGCTCCTGCCTCATGTCCGTCTGCTCCGCTCACTTCACCTGGCCGGGCTGTGACATACAGTAGATATTGTGACCCTCTCTCACGCTCGCTATCACTACTCAGCTCCTGCCTCATGTCCGTCTGCTCCGCTCACTTCACCTGGCCGGGCTGCGACATCCAGTAGATATTGTGACCCTCTCTCACGCTCGCTATAACTACTCAGCTCCTGCCTCATGTCCGTCTGCTCCGCTCACTTCACCTGGCCGGGCTGCGACTACAGTAGATATTGTGACCCTCTCTCACGCTCGCTATCACTACTCAGCTCTTGCCTCATGTCTGTCTGCTCCGCTCACTTCACCTGGCCGGGCTGCGACATACAGTAGATATTGTGACCCTCTCTCACGCTCGCTATCACTACTCAGCTCCTGCCTCTTGTCCGTCTGCTCCGCTCACTTCACCTGGCCGGGCTGCGACATACAGTAGATATTGTGACCCTTTCTCACGCTCGCTATCTCTACTCAGCTCCTGCCTCATGTCCGTCTGCTCCGCTCACTTCACCTGGCCGGGCTGTGACATACAGTAGATATTGTGACCCTCTCTCACGCTCGCTTTCTCTACTCAGCTCCTGCCTCATGTCCGTCTGCTCCGCTCAATTCACCTGGCCGGGCTGTGACATACAGTAGATATTGTGACCCTCTCTCACGCTCGCTATCACTACTCAGCTCCTGCCTCATGTCCGTCTGCTCCGCTCACTTCACCTGGCCGGGCTGCGACATACAGTAGATATTGTGACCCTCTCTCACGCTCGCTTTCTCTACTCAGCTCCTGCCTCATGTCCGACTGCTCCGCTCACATCACCTGGCCGGGCTGTGACCCTCTCTCACGCTCGAACTTTCTCTACTCAGCTCCTGCCTCATGTTCGTCTGCTCCGCTCACTTCACCTGGCCAGGCTGAGACATACAGTAGATATTGTGACCCTCTCTCACGCTCGCTTTCTCTACTCAGCTCCTGCCTCATGTCCGACTGCTCCGCTCACATCACCTGGTCGGGCTGTGAACCTCTCTCACGCTCGCTTTCTCTACTCAGCTCCTGCCTCATGTTCGTCTGCTCCGCTCAATTCACCTCGCCAAGCTGTGACATACAGTAGATATTGTGACCCTCTCTCACGCTCGCTTTCTCTACTCAGCTCCTGCCTCATGTCCGACTGCTCCGCTCACTTCACCTGGCCGGGCTGTGACATACAGTAGATATTGTGACCCTCTCTCACGCTCGCTTTCTCTACTCAGCTCCTGCCTCATGTCCGTCAACTCCGCTCACTTCACCTGGCCGGGCTGTGACATACAGTAGTTATTGTGACCATCTCCCACGCTCTCTTTCCCTACTCAGCTCCTGCCTCATGACCGTCTGCTCCGCTCACTTCACCTGGCCGGGCTGTGACATACAGTAGATATTGTGACCCTCTCTCCCGCTCCCTTTCTCTACTCAGCTCCTGCCTCATGTCCGTCTGCTCCGCTCACTTCACCTGGCCGGGCTGCGACCCTCTCTCACGCTCGCTTTCTCTACTCAGCTCTCGCCTCATGTCCGTCTGCTCCGCTCTCTTCACTTGGCCGGACTGTGGCATACAGTAGATATTGTGACCCTCTCTCACGCTCGCTTTCTCTACTCAGCTCCTGCCTCATGTCCGTCTGCTCCGCTCACTTCACCTGGCCGGGCTGTGAACCTCTCTCACGCTCGCTTTCTCTACTCAGCTCCTGCCTCATGTTCGTCTGCTCCGCTCAATTCACCTCGCCAAGCTGTGACATACAGTAGATATTGTGACCCTCTCTCACGCTCGCTTTCTCTACTCAGCTCCTACCTCATGTCCGACTGCTCCGCTCACTTCACCTGGCCGGGATGTGACATACAGTAGATATTGTGACCCTCTCTCACGCTTGCTTTCACTACTCAGCTCCTGCCTCATGTCCGTCTGCTCCGCTCACTTCACCTGGCCGGGCTGTGACATACAGTAGTTATTGTGACCCTCTCCCACGCTCGCTTTCTCTACTCAACTCCTGCCTCATGTCCGTCTGCTCCGCTCACTTCACCTGGCCGGGCTGCGACCCTCTCTCACGCTCGCTTTCTCTACTCAGCTCTCGCCTCATGTCCGTCTGCTCCGCTCTCTTCACTTGGCCGGACTGTGGCATACAGTAGATATTGTGACCCTCTCTCACGCTCGCTTTCTCTACTCAGCTCCTGCCTCATGTCCGTCTGCTCCGCTCACTTCACCTGGCCGGGCTGTGAACCTCTCTCACGCTCGCTTTCTCTACTCAGCTCCTGCCTCATGTCCGACTGCTCCGCTCACTTCACCTGGCCGGGCTGTGACCCTCTCTCACGCTCGCTATCTCTACTCAGCTCCTGCCTCATGTCCGTCTGCTCCGCTCACTTCACCTGGCCGGGCTGTGAACCTCTCTCACGCTCGCTTTCTCTACTCAGCTCCTGCCTCATGTCCGTCTGCTCCTCTCACTTCACCTGGCCGGGCTGTGAACCTCTCTCACGCTCGCTTTCTCTACTCAGCTCCTGCCTCATGTCTGTCTGCTCCGCTCACATCACCTGGCCGGGCTGTCAACCACTCTCACGCTCGCTATTTCTACTCAGCTCCTGCCTCATGTCCGACTGCTCCGCTCACTGCACCTGGCCGGGCTTTGAACCTCTCTCACGCTCGCTATCCCTACTCAGCTCCTGCCTCATGTCCGTCTGCTCCGCTCACTTCACCTGGCCGGGCTGTGAACCTCTCTCACGCTCGCTATCTCTATTCAGCTCCTGCCTCATGTCCGACTGCTCCGCTCACTTCACCTGGCCGGGCTGCGACCCTCTCTCACGCTCGCTTTCTCTACTCTGTTCCTGCCCCATGTCCGACTGCTCCACTCACTTCACCTGACCGGGCTGTGAACCTCTCTCACTCTCGCTTTCTCTACTCAGCTCCTGCCTCATGTCCGTCTGCTCCGCTCACTTCACCTGGCCGGGCTGCGACCCTCTCTCACGCTCGCTATCTCTACTCAGCTCCTGCCTCATGTCCGTCTGCTCCGCTCACTTCATATGGCCGGGCTGTGACATACAGTAGATATTGTGACCCTCACTCACGCTCGCTATCTCTACTCAGCTCCTGCCTCATGTCCGTCTGCTCCGCTCACTTCACCTGGCCGGACTGTGACATACAGTAGATATTGTGACCCTCTCTCACGCTCGCTTTCTCTACTCAGCTCTCGCCTCATGTCCGACTGCTCCGCTCACTTCACCTGGCCGGGCTGCGACCCTCTCTCACGCTCGCTTTCTCTACGCAGCTCTCGCCTCATGTCCGTCTGCTCCGCTCACTTCACCTGGCCGGACTGTGACATACAGTAGATATTGTGACCCTCTCTCACGCTCGCTTTCTCTACTCAGCTCTCGCCTCATGTCCGTCTGCTCCGCTCACTTCACCTGGCCGGGCTGCGACCCTCTCTCACGCTCGCTATCTCTACTCAGCTCCTGCCTCATGTCCGTCTGCTCCGCTCACTTCACCTGGCCGACTTGTGACATACAGTAGATATTTTGACCCTCTCACACGCTGGCTTTCTCTACTCAGCTCTCGCCTCATGTCCGTCTGCTCCGCTCACTTCACCTGGCCGGGCTGCGACCCTCTCTCACGCTCGCTATCTCTACTCAGCTCCTGCCTCATGTCCGTCTGCTCCGTTCACTTCACCTGGACGGACTGCGACATAGAGTAGATATTGTGAACCTCTCTCACGCTCGCTTTCTCTACTCAGCTCCTGCCTCATGTCTGTCTGCTCCGCTCACTTCACCTGGCCGGACTGTGACATACAGTAGATATTGTGACCCTCTCTCACGCTCGCTTTCTCTACTCAGCTCTCGCCTCTTGTCCGACTGCTCCGCTCACTTCACCTGGCCGGGCTGCGACCCTCTCTCACGCTCGCTTTCTCTACTCAGCTCTCGCCTCATGTCCGTCTGCTCCGCTCACTTCACCTGGCCGGGCTGCGACCCTCTCTCACGCTCGCTATTTCTACTCAGCTCCTGCCTCATGTCCGTCTGCTCCGTTCACATCACCTGGCCGGGCTGTGAACCTCTCTCACGCTCGCTATCTCTACTCAGCTCCTGCCTCATGTCCGTCTGCTCCGCTCACTTCACCTGGCCGGGCTGTGAACCTCTCTCACGCTCGCTTTCTCTACTTAGCTCCTGCCTCATGTCCGTCTGCTCCGCTCACTTCACCTGGCCGGACTGTGACATACAGTAGATATTGTGACCCTCTCTCACGCTCGCTTTCTCTACTCAGCTCCTGCCTCATGTCTGTCTGCTCCGCTCAATTCACCTGGCCGGACTGTGACATACAGTAGATATAGTGACCCTCTCTCACGCTCGCTTTCTCTACTCAGCTCCTGCCTCATGTCCGTCTGCTCCGCTCACTTCACCTGGCCGGGCTGTCAACCTCTCTCACGCTCGCTATCTCTACTCAGCTCCTGCCTCATGTCTGTCTGCTCCGCTCACTTCACCTGGCCGGACTGTGACATACAGTAGATATTGTGACCCTCTCTCACGCTCGCTTTCTCTACTCAGCTCCTGCCTCATGTCTGTCTGCTCCGCTCACTTCACCTGGCCGGACTGTGACATACAGTAGATATTGTGACCCTCTCTCACGCTCGCTTTCTCTACTCAGCTCCTGCCTCATGTCCGACTGCTCCGCTCACTTCACCTGGCCGGGCTGTGACCCTCTCTCACGCTCGCTTTCTCTACTCAGCTCCTGCTTCATGTCCGACTGCTCCGCTCACTTCACCTGACCGTGCTACGACCCTCTCTCACGCTCGCTTTCTCTACTCAGCTCCTGCCTCATGTCTGTCTGCTCCGCTCACTTCACCTGGCCGGACTGTGACATACAGTAGATATTGTGACCCTCTCTCACGCTCGCTTTCTCTACTCAGCTCCTGCCTCATGTCCGACTGCTCCGCTCACTTCACCTGACCGGGCTGCGACCCTCTCTCACGCTCGCTTTCTCTACTCAGCTCCTGCCTCATGTCTGTCTGCTCCGCTCACTTCACCTGGCCGGACTGTGACATACAGTAGATATTGTGACCCTCTCTCACGCTCGCTTTCTCTTCTCAGCTCCTGCCTCATGTCCGTCTGCTCCGCTCACTTCACCTGGCCGGGCTGTGAACCTCTCTCACGCTCGCTTTCTCTACTCAGCTCCTGCCTCATGTCCGACAGCTCCGCTCACTTCACCTGTCCGGGCTGTGACCCTCTCACACGCTCGCTATCTCTACTCAGCTCCTGCCTCATGTCCGTCTGCTCCGCTCAATTCTCCTTGCCGGGCTGCGACCCTCTCTCACGCTCGCTATCTCTACTCAGCTCCTGCCTCATGTCCGACTGCTCCGCTCACTTCAACTGGCCTGGCTGTGAACCTCTCTCACGCTCGCTTTCTCTACTCAGCTCCTGCCTCATGTCCGTCTGCTCCGCTCACTTCACCTGGCCGGGCTGTGAACCTCTCTCACGCTCGCTTTCTCTACTCAGCTCCTGCTTCATGTCCGTCTGCTCCACTCACTTCACCTGGCAGGGCTCTGAACCTCTCTCACACTCGCTATCTCTACTCAGCTCCTGCCTCATGTCCGACTGCTCCGCTCATTTCACCTGACCGGGCTGTGACCCTCTCTCACGCTCGCTATCTCTACTCAGCTCCTGCCTCATGTCCGTCTGCTCCGCTCACTTCACCTGGCCGGGCTGTGAACCTCTCTCACGCTCGCTATCTCTACTCAGCTCCTGCCTCATGTCCGACTGCTCCGCTCACTTCACCTGGCCGGGCTGTGATCCTCTCTCACGCTCGCTTTCTCTACTCAGCTCCTGCCTCATGTCCGACTGCTCCGCTCACTTCACCTGGCCGGACTGTGACCCTCTCTCACGCTCGCTATCTCTACTCAGCTCCTGCCTCATGTCCGTCTGCTCCGCTCACTTCACCTGGCCGGGCTGTGACCCTCTCTCACGCTCGCTATTTCTACTCAGCTCCTGCCTCATGTCCGTCTACTCCGCTCACTTCACCTGGCCGGGCTGTGAACCTCTCTCACGCTCGCTATCACTACTCAGCTCCTGCCTCATGTCCGTCTGCTCCGCTCACTTCACCTGGCCGGGCTGCGACATACAGTAGATATTGTGACCCTCTCTCACGCTCGCTTTCTCTACTCAGCTCCTGCCTCATGTCCGACTGCTCCGCTCACATCACCTGGCCGGGCTGTGACCCTCCCTCACGCTCGAATTTTCTCTACTCAGCTCCTGCCTCATGTTCGTCTGCTCCGCTCACTTCACCTGGCCAGGCTGAGACATACAGTAGATATTGTGACCCTCTCTCACGCTCGCTTTCTCTACTCAGCTCCTGCCTCATGTCCGACTGCTCCGCTCACATCACCTGGCCGGTCTGTGAACCTCTCTCACGCTCGCTTTCTCTACTCAGCTCCTGCCTCATGTTCGTCTGCTCCGCTCAATTCTCCTCGCCAAGCTGTGACATACAGTAGATATTGTGACCCTCTCTCACGCTCGCTTTCTCTACTCAGCTCCTGCCTCATGTCCGACTGCTCCGCTCACTTCACCTGGCCGGGCTGTGACATACAGTAGATATTGTGACCCTCTCTCACGCTCGCTTTCTCTACTCAGCTCCTGCCTCATGTCCGTCTGCTCCGCTCACTTCACCTGGCCGGGCTGTGACATACAGTAGTTATTGTGACCCTCTCCCACGCTCGCTTTCTCTACTCAGCTCCTGCCTCATGACCGTCTGCTCCGCTCACTTCACCTGGCCGGGCTGTGACATACAGTAGATATTGTGACCCTCTCTCCCGCTCGCTTTCTCTACTCAGCTCCTGCCTCATGTCCGTCTGCTCCGCTCACTTCACCTGGCCGGGCTGCGACCCTCTCTCACGCTCGCTTTCTCTACTCAGCTCTCGCCTCATGTCCGTCTGCTCCGCTCTCTTCACTTGGCCGGACTGTGGCATACAGTAGATATTGTGACCCTCTCTCACGCTCGCTTTCTCTACTCAGCTCCTGCCTCATGTACGTCTGCTCCGCTCACTTCACCTGGCCGGGCTGTGAACCTCTCTCACGCTCGCTTTCTCTACTCAGCTCCTGCCTCATGTTCGTCTGCTCCGCTCAATTCACCTCGCCAAGCTGTGACATACAGTAGATATTGTGACCCTCTCTCACGCTCGCTTTCTCTACTCAGCTCCTGCCTCATGTCCGACTGCTCCGTTCACTTCACCTGGCCGGGCTGTGACATACAGTAGATATTGTGACCCTCTCTCACGCTTGCTTTCTCTACTCAGCTCCTGCCTCATGTCCGTCTGCTCCGCTCAATTCACCTGGCCGGGCTGCGACCCTCTCTCACGCTCGCTATCTCTACTCAGCTCCTGCCTCATGTCCGTCTGCTCCGCTCACTTCACCTGGCCGGGCTGTCAACCACTCTCACGCTCGCTATTTCTACTCAGCTCCTGCCTCATGTCCGACTGCTCCGCTCACTGCACCTGGCCGGGCTGTGAACCTCTTTCACGCTCGCTATCCCTACTCAGCTCCTGCCTCATGTCCGTCTGCTCCGCTCACTTCACCTGGCCGGGCTGTGAACCTCTCTCACGCTCGCTATCTCTATTCAGCTCCTGCCTCATGTCCGACTGCTCCGCTCACTTCACCTGACCGGGCTGCGACCCTCTCTCACGCTCGCTTTCTCTACTCAGTTCCTGCCCCATGTCCGACTGCTCCACTCACTTCACCTGACCGGGCTGTGAACCTCTCTCACTCTCGCTTTCTCTACTCAGCTCCTGCCTCATGTCCGTCTGCTCCGCTCACTTCACCTGGCCGGGCTGCGACCCTCTCTCACGCTCGCTATCTCTACTCAGCTCCTGCCTCATGTCCGTCTGCTCCGCTCACTTCACATGGCCGGGCTGTGACATACAGTAGATATTGTGACCCTCACTCACGCTCGCTATCTCTACTCAGCTCCTGCCTCATGTCCGTCTGCTCCGCTCACTTCACCTGGCCGGACTGTGACATACAGTAGATATTGTGACCCTCTCTCACGCTCGCTTTCTCTACTCAGCTCTCGCCTCATGTCCGACTGCTCCGCTCACTTCACCTGGCCGGGCTGCGACCCTCTCTCACGCTCGCTTTCTCTACTCAGCTCTCGCCTCATGTCCGTCTGCTCCGCTCACTTCACCTGGCCGGACTGTGACATACAGTAGATATTGTGACCCTCTCTCACGCTCGCTTTCTCTACTCAGCTCTCGCCTCATGTCCGTCTGCTCCGCTCACTTCACCTGGCCGGGCTGCGACCCTCTCTCACGCTCGCTATCTCTACTCAGCTCCTGCCTCATGTCCGTCTGCTCCGCTCACTTCACCTGGCCGACTTGTGACATACAGTAGATATTGTGACCCTCTCTCACGCTCGCTTTCTCTACTCAGCTCTCGCCTCATGTCCGTCTGCTCCGCTCACATCACCTGGCCGGGCTGCGACCCTCTCTCACGCTCGCTATCTCTACTCAGCTCCTGCCTCATGTCCGACTGCTCCGCTCACTTCAACTGGCCTGGCTGTGAACCTCTCTCACGCTCGCTTTCTCTACTCAGCTCCTGCCTCATGTCCGTCTGCTCCGCTCACTTCACCTGGCCGGGCTGTGAACCTCTCTCACGCTCGCTTTCTCTACTCAGCTCCTGCTTCATGTCCGTCTGCTCCGCTCACTTCACCTGGCAGGGCTCTGAACCTCTCTCACACTCGCTATCTCTACTCAGCTCCTGCCTCATGTCCGACTGCTCCGCTCATTTCACCTGACCGGGCTGTGACCCTCTCTCACGCTCGCTATCTCTACTCAGCTCCTGCCTCATGTCCGTCTGCTCCGCTCACTTCACCTGGCCGGGCTGTGAACCTCTCTCACGCTCGCTATCTCTACTCAGCTCCTGCCTCATGTCCGACTGCTCCGCTCACTTCACCTGGCCGGGCTGTGATCCTCTCTCACGCTCGCTTTCTCTACTCAGCTCCTGCCTCATGTCCGACTGCTCCGCTCACTTCACCTGGCCGGACTGTGACCCTCTCTCACGCTCGCTATCTCTACTCAGCTCCTGCCTCATGTCCGTCTGCTCCGCTCACTTCACCTGGCCGGGCTGTGACCCTCTCTCACGCTCGCTATCTCTATTCAGCTCCTGCCTCATGTCCGTCTACTCCGCTCACTTCACCTGGCCGGGCTGTGAACCTCTCTCACGCTCGCTATCACTACTCAGCTCCTGCCTCATGTCCGTCTGCTCCGCTCACTTCACCTGGCCGGGCTGCGACATACAGTAGATATTGTGACCCTCTCTCACGCTCGCTTTCTCTACTCAGCTCCTGCCTCATGTCCGACTGCTCCGCTCACATCACCTGGCCGGGCTGTGACCCTCTCTCACGCTCGAATTTTCTCTACTCAGCTCCTGCCTCATGTTCGTCTGCTCCGCTCACTTCACCTGGCCAGGCTGAGACATACAGTAGATATTGTGACCCTCTCTCACGCTCGCTTTCTCTACTCAGCTCCTGCCTCATGTCCGACTGCTCCGCTCACATCACCTGGCCGGGCTGTGAACCTCTCTCACGCTCGCTTTCTCTACTCAGCTCCTGCCTCATGTTCGTCTGCTCCGCTCAATTCTCCTCGCCAAGCTGTGACATACAGTAGATATTGTGACCCTCTCTCACGCTCGCTTTCTCTACTCAGCTCCTGCCTCATGTCCGACTGCTCCGCTCACTTCACCTGGCCGGGCTGTGACCTACAGTAGATATTGTGACCCTCTCTCACGCTCGCTTTCTCTACTCAGCTCCTGCCTCATGTCCGTCTGCTCCGCTCACTTCACCTGGCCGGGCTGTGACATACAGTAGTTATTGTGACCCTCTCCCACGCTCGCTTTCTCTACTCAGCTCCTGCCTCATGACCGTCTGCTCCGCTCACTTCACCTGGCCGGGCTGTGACATACAGTAGATATTGTGACCCTCTCTCCCGCTCGCTTTCTCTACTCAGCTCCTGCCTCATGTCCGTCTGCTCCGCTCACTTCACCTGGCCGGGCTGCGACCCTCTCTCACGCTCGCTTTCTCTACTCAGCTCTCGCCTCATGTCCGTCTGCTCCGCTCTCTTCACTTGGCCGGACTGTGGCATACAGTAGATATTGTGACCCTCTCTCACGCTCGCTTTCTCTACTCAGCTCCTGCCTCATGTCCGTCTGCTCCGCTCACTTCACCTGGCCGGGCTGTGAACCTCTCTCACGCTCGCTTTCTCTACTCAGCTCCTGCCTCATGTTCGTCTGCTCCGCTCAATTCACCTCGCCAAGCTGTGACATACAGTAGATATTGTGACCCTCTCTCTCGCTCGCATTCTCTACTCAGCTCCTGCCTCATGTCCGACTGCTCCGCTCACTTCACCTGGCCGGGCTGTGACATACAGTAGATATTGTGACCCTCTCTCACGCTTGCTTTCTCTACTCAGCTCCTGCCTCATGTCCGTCTGCCCGCTCACTTCACCTGGCCGGGCTGTGACATACAGTAGTTATTGTGACCCTCTCCCACGCTCGCTTTCTCTACTCAGCTCCTGCCTCATGACCGTCTGCTCCGCTCACTTCACCTGGCCGGGCTGTGACATACAGTAGATATTGTGACCCTCTCTCCCGCTCGCTTTCTCTACTCAGCTCCTGCCTCATGTCCGTCTGCTCCGCTCACTTCACCTGGCCGGGCTGCGACCCTCTCTCACGCTCGCTTTCTCTACTCAGCTCTCGCCTCATGTCCGTCTGCTCCGCTCTCTTCACTTGGCCGGACTGTGGCATACAGTAGACATTGTGACCCTCTCTCACGCTCGCTTTCTCTACTCAGCTCCTGCCTCATGTCCGTCTGCTCCGCTCACTTCACCTGGCCGGGCTGTGAACCTCTCTCACGCTCGCTTTCTCTACTCAGCTCCTGCCTCATGTCCGACTGCTCCGCTCACTTCACCTGGCCGGTCTGTGACCCTCTCTCACGCTCGCTATCTCTACTCAGCTCCTGCCTCATGTCCGTCTGCTCCGCTCAATTCACCTGGCCGGGCTGCGACCCTCTCTCACGCTCGCTATCTCTACTCAGCTCCTGCCTCATGTCCGTCTGCTCCGCTCACTTCACCTGGCCGGGCTGTGAAACTCTCTCACGCTCGCTTTCTCTACTCAGCTCCTGCCTCATGTCCGTCTGCTCCGCTCACTTCACCTGGCCGGGCTGTGAACCTCTCTCACGCTCGCTTTCTCTACTCAGCTCCTGCCTCATGACTGTCTGCTCCGCTCACATCACCTGGCCGGGCTGTCAACCACTCTCACGCTCGCTATCTCTACTCAGCTCCTGCCTCATGTCCGACTGCTCCGCTCACTTCACCTGGCCGGGCTGTGAACCTCTCTCACGCTCGCTATCCCTACTCAGCTCCTGCCTCATGTCCGTCTGCCCCGCTCACTTCACCTGGCCGGGCTGTGAACCTCTCTCACGCTCGCTATCTCTATTCAGCTCCTGCCTCATGTCCGACTGCTCCGCTCACTTCACCTGGCCGGGCTGCGACCCTCTCTCACGCTCGCTTTCTCTACTCAGTTCCTGCCTCATGTCCGACTGCTCCGCTCACTTCACCTGACCGGGCTGTGAACCTCTCTTACGCTCGCTTTCTCTACTCAGCTCCTGCCTCATGTCCGTCTGCTCCGCTCACTTCACCTGGCCGGGCTGCGACCCTCTCTCACGCTCGCTATCTCTACTCAGCTCCTGCCTCATGTCCGTCTGCTCCGCTCACTTCACATGGCCGGGCTGTGACATACAGTAGATATTGTGACCCTCACTCACGCTCGCTATCTCTACTCAGCTCCTGCCTCATGTCCGTCTGCTCTGCTCACTTCACCTGGCCGGACTGTGACATACAGTAGATATTGTGACCCTCTCTCACGCTCGCTTTCTCTACTCAGCTCTCGCCTCATGTCCGACTGCTCCGCTCACTTCACCTGGCCGGGCTGCGACCCTCTCTCACGCTCGCTTTCTCTACTCAGCTCTCGCCTCATGTCCGTCTGCTCCGCTCACTTCACCTGGCCGGACTGTGACATACAGTAGATATTGTGACCCTCTCTCACGCTCGCTTTCTCTACTCAGCTCTCGCCTCATGTCCGTCTGCTCCGCTCACTTCACCTGGCCGGGCTGCGACCCTCTCTCACGCTCGCTATCTCTACTCAGCTCCTGCCTCATGTCCGTCTGCTCCGCTCACTTCACCTGGCCGGACTGTGACATACAGTAGATAATGTGACCCTCTCTCACGCTTGCTTTCTCTACTCAGCTCTCGCCTCATGTCCGTCTGCTCCGCTCACTTCACCTGGCCGGGCTGCGACCCTCTCTCACGCTCGCTATCTCTACTCAGCTCCTGCCTCATGTCCGTCTGCTCCGCTCACTTCACCTGGCCGGACTGCGACATAGAGTAGATATTGTGAACCTCTCTCACGCTCGCTTTCTCTACTCAGCTCCTGCCTCATGTCTGTCTGCTCCGCTCACTTCACCTGGCCGGACTGTGACATACAGTAGATATTGTGACCCTCTCTCACGCTCGCTTTCTCTACTCAGCTCTCGCCTCTTGTCCGACTGCTCCGCTCACTTCACCTGGCCGGGCTGCGACCCTCTCTCACGCTCGCTTTCTCTACTCAGCTCTCGCCTCATGTCCGTCTGCTCCGCTCACTTCACCTGGCCGGGCTGCGACCCTCTCTCACGCTCGCTATTTCTACTCAGCTCCTGTCTCATGTCCGTCTGCTCCGCTCACATCACCTGGCCGGGCTGTGAACCTCTCTCACGCTCGCTATCTCTACTCAGCTCCTGCCTCATGTCCGTCTGCTCCGCTCACTTCACCTGGCCGGGCTGTGAACCTCTCTCACGCTCGCTTTCTCTACTTAGCTCCTGCCTCATGTCCGTCTGCTCCGCTCACGTCACCTGGCCGGACTGTGACATACAGTAGATATTGTGACCCTCTCTCACGCTCGCTTTCTCTACTCAGCTCCTGCCTCATGTCTGTCTGCTCCGCTCAATTCACCTGGCCGGACTGTGACATACAGTAGATATAGTGACCCTCTCTCACGCTCGCTTTCTCTACTCAGCTCCTGCCTCATGTCCGTCTGCTCCGCTCACTTCACCTGGCCGGGCTGTCAACCTCTCTCACGCTCGCTATCTCTACTCAGCTCGTGCCTCATGTCTGTCTGCTCCGCTCACTTCACCTGGCCGGACTGTTACATACAGTAGATATTGTGACCCTCTCTCAAGCTCGCTTTCTCTACTCAGCTCCTGCCTCATGTCTGTCTGCTCCGCTCACTTCACCTGGCCGGACTGTGACATACAGTAGATATTGTGACCCTCTCTCACGCTCGCTTTCTCTACTCAGTTCCTGCCTCATGTCCGACTGCTCCGCTCACTTCACCTGACCGGGCTACGACCCTCTCTCACGCTCGCTTTCTCTACTCAGCTCCTGCCTCATGTCTGTCTGCCCCGCTCACTTCACCTGGCCGGACTGTGACATACAGTAGATATTGTGACCCTCTCTCACGCTCGCTTTCTCTACTCAGCTCCTGCCTCATGTCCGTCTGCTCCGCTCACTTCATCTGGCCGGGCTGTGAACCTCTCTCACGCTCGCTTTCTCTACTCAGCTCCTGCCTCATGTCCGACTGCTCCGCTCACTTCACCTGGCCGGGCTGTGACCCTCTCACACGCTCGCTATCTCTACTCAGCTCCTGCCTCATGTCCGTCTGCTCCGCTCAATTCACCTTGCCGGGCGGCGACCCTCTCTCACGCTCGCTATCTCTACTCAGCTCCTGCCTCATGTCCGACTGCTCCGCTCACTTCAACTGGCCGGGCTGTGAACCTCTCTCACGCTCGCTTTCTCTACTCAGCTCCTGCCTCATGTCCGTCTGCTCCGCTCACTTCACCTGGCCGGGCTGTGAACCTCTCTCACGCTCGCTTTCTCTACTCAGCTCCTGCTTCATGTCCGTCTGCTCCGCTCACTTCACCTGGCAGGGCTCTGAACCTCTTTCACACTCGCTATCTCTACTCAGCTCCTGCCTCATGTCCGACTGCTCCGCTCATTTCACCTGACCGGGCTGTGACCCTCTCTCACGCTCGCTATCTCTACTCAGCTCCTGCCTCATGTCCGTCTGCTCCGCTCACTTCACCTGGCCGGGCTGTGAACCTCTCTCACGCTCGCTATCTCTACTCAGCTCCTGCCTCATGTCCGTCTGCTCCGCTCACTTCACCTGGCCGGGCTGTGACCCTCTCTCACGCTCGCTATTTCTACTCAGCTCCTGCCTCATGTCCGTCTACTCCGCTCACTTCACCTGGCCGGGCTGCGACATACAGTAGATATTGTGACCCTCTCTCACGCTCGCTTTCTCTACTCAGCTCCAGCCTCATGTCCGACTGCTCCGCTCACATCACCTGGCCGGGCTGTGACCCTCTCTCACGCTCGAACTTTCTCTACTCAGCTCCTGCCTCATGTTCGTCTGCTCCGCTCACTTCACCTGGCCAGGCTGAGACATACAGTAGATATTGTGACCCTCTCTCACGCTCGCTTTCCCTACTCAGCTCCTGCCTCATGTCCGACTGCTCCGCTCACATCACCTGGTCGGGCTGTGAACCTCTCTCACGCTCGCTTTCTCTACTCAGCTCCTGCCTCATGTTCGTCTGCTCCGCTCAATTCACCTCGCCAAGCTGTGACATACAGTAGATATTGTGACCCTCTCTCACGCTCGCTTTCTCTACTCAGCTCCTGCCTCATGTCCGACTGCTCCGCTCACTTCACCTGGCCGGGCTGTGACATACAGTAGATATTGTGACCCTCTCTCACGCTCGCTTTCTCTACTCAGCTCCTGCCTCATGTCCGTCTGCTCCGCTCACTTCACCTGGCCAGGCTGTGACATACAGTAGTTATTGTGACCATCTCCCACGCTCTCTTTCCCTACTCAGCTCCTGCCTCATGACCGTCTGCTCCGCTCACTTCACCTGGCCGGGCTGTGACATACAGTAGATATTGTGACCCTCTCTCCCGCTCCCTTTCTCTACTCAGCTCCTGCCTCATGTCCGTCTGCTCCGCTCACTTCACCTGGCCGGGCTGCGACCCTCTCTCACGCTCGCTTTCTCTACTCAGCTCTCGCCTCATGTCCGTCTGCTCCGCTCTCTTCACTTGGCCGGACTGTGGCATACAGTAGATATTGTGACCCTCTCTCACGCTCGCTTTCTCTACTCAGCTCCTGCCTCATGTCCGTCTGCTCCGCTCACTTCACCTGGCCGGGCTGTGAACCTCTCTCACGCTCGCTTTCTCTACTCAGCTCCTGCCTCATGTTCGTCTGCTCCGCTCAATTCACCTCGCCAAGCTGTGACATACAGTAGATATTGTGACCCTCTCTCACGCTCGCTTTCTCTACTCAGCTCCTGCCTCATGTCCGACTGCTCCGCTCACTTCACCTGGCCGGGATGTGACATACAGTAGATATTGTGACCCTCTCTCACGCTTGCTTTCACTACTCAGCTCCTGCCTCATGTCCGTCTGCTCCGCTCACGTCACCTGGCCGGGCTGTGACATACAGTAGTTATTGTGACCCTCTCCCACGCTCGCTTTCTCTACTCAGCTCCTGCCTCATGACCGTCTGCTCCGCTCACTTCACCTGGCCGGGCTGTGACATACAGTAGATATTGTGACCCTCTCTTCCGCTCGCTTTCTCTACTCAGCTCCTGCCTCATGTCCGTCTGCTCCGCTCACTTCACCTGGCCGGGCTGCGACCCTCTCTCACGCTCGCTTTCTCTACTCAGCTCTCGCCTCATGTCCGTCTGCTCCGCTCTCTTCACTTGGCCGGACTGTGGCATACAGTAGATATTGTGACCCTCTCTCACGCTCGCTTTCTCTACTCAGCTCCTGCCTCATGTCCGTCTGCTCCGCTCACTTCACCTGGCCGGGCTGTGAACCTCTCTCACGCTCGCTTTCTCTACTCAGCTCCTGCCTCATGTCCGACTGCTCCGCTCACTTCACCTGGCCGGGCTGTGACCCTCTCTCACGCTCGCTATCTCTACTCAGCTCCTGCCTCATGTCCGTCTGCTCCGCTCAATTCACCTGGCCGGGCTGCGACCCTCTCTCACGCTCGCTATCTCTACTCAGCTCCTGCCTCATGTCCGTCTGCTCCGCTCACTTCACCTGGCCGGGCTGTGAACCTCTCTCACGCTCGCTTTCTCTACTCAGCTCCTGCCTCATGTCCGTCTGCTCCTCTCACTTCACCTGGCCGGGCTGTGAACCTCTCTCACGCTCGCTTTCTCTACTCAGCTCCTGCCTCATGTCTGTCTGCTCCGCTCACATCACCTGGCCGGGCTGTCAACCACTCTCACGCTCGCTATTTCTACTCAGCTCCTGGCTCATGTCCGACTGCTCCGCTCACTGCACCTGGCCGGGCTTTGAACCTCTCTCACGCTCGCTATCCCTACTCAGCTCCTGCCTCATGTCCGTCTGCTCCGCTCACTTCACCTGGCCGGGCTGTGAACCTCTCTCACGCTCGCTATCTCTATTCAGCTCCTGCCTCATGTCCGACTGCTCCGCTCACTTCACCTGGCCGGGCTGCGACCCTCTCTCACGCTCGCTTTCTCTACTCAGTTCCTGCCCCATGTCCGACTGCTCCACTCACTTCACCTGACCGGGCTGTGAACCTCTCTCACTCTCGCTTTCTCTACTCAGCTCTTGCCTCATGTCCGTCTGCTCCGCTCACTTCACCTGGCCGGGCTGCGACCCTCTCTCACGCTCGCTATCTCTACTCAGCTCCTGCCTCATGTCCGTCTGCTCCGCTCACTTCACCTGGCCGGGCTGCGACCCTCTCTCACGCTCGCTATCTCTACTCAGCTCCTGCCTCATGTCCGACTGCTCCGCTCACTTCACCTGGCCGGGCTGCGACCCTCTCTCACGCTCGCTTTCTCTACGCAGCTCTCGCCTCATGTCCGTCTGCTCCGCTCACTTCACCTGGCCGGACTGTGACATACAGTAGATATTGTGACCCTCTCTCACGCTCGCTTTCTCTACTCAGCTCTCGCCTCATGTCCGTCTGCTCCGCTCACTTCACCTGGCCGGGCTGCGACCCTCTCTCACGCTCGCTATCTCTACTCAGCTCCTGCCTCATGTCCGTCTGCTCCGCTCACTTCACCTGGCCGACTTGTGACATACAGTAGATATTTTGACCCTCTCTCACGCTGGCTTTCTCTACTCAGCTCTCGCCTCATGTCCGTCTGCTCCGCTCACTTCACCTGGCCGGGCTGCGACCCTCTCTCACGCTCGCTATCTCTACTCAGCTCCTGCCTCATGTCCGTCTGCTCCGCTCCCTTCACCTGGACGGACTGCGACATAGAGTAGATATTGTGAACCTCTCTCACGCTCGCTTTCTCTACTCAGCTCCTGCCTCATGTCTGTCTGCTCCGCTCACTTCACCTGGCCGGACTGTGACATACAGTAGATATTGTGACCCTCTCTCACGCTCGCTTTCTCTACTCAGCTCTCGCCTCTTGTCCGACTGCTCCGCTCACTTCACCTGGCCGGGCTGCGACCCTCTCTCACGCTCGCTTTCTCTACTCAGCTCTCGCCTCATGTCCGTCTGCTCCGCTCACTTCACCTGGCCGGGCTGCGACCCTCTCTCACGCTCGCTATTTCTACTCAGCTCCTGCCTCATGTCCGTCTGCTCCGCTCACATCACCTGGCCGGGCTGTGAACCTCTCTCACGCTCGCTATCTCTACTCAGCTCCTGCCTCATGTCCGTCTGCTCCGCTCACTTCACCTGGCCGGGCTGTGAACCTCTCTCACGCTCGCTTTCTCTACTTAGCTCCTGCCTCATGTCCGTCTGCTCCGCTCACTTCACCTGGCCGGACTGTGACATACAGTAGATATTGTGACCCTCTCTCACGCTCGCTTTCTCTACTCAGCTCCTGCCTCATGTCTGTCTGCTCCGCTCAATTCACCTGGCCGGACTGTGACATACAGTAGATATAGTGACCCTCTCTCACGCTCGCTTTCTCTACTCAGCTCCTGCCTCATGTCCGTCTGCTCCGCTCACTTCACCTGGCCGGGCTGTCAACCTCTCTCACGCTCGCTATCTCTACTCAGCTCCTGCCTCATGTCTGTCTGCTCCGCTCACTTCACCTGGCCGGACTGTGACATACAGTAGATATTGTGACCCTCTCTCACGCTCGCTTTCTCTACTCAGCTCCTGCCTCATGTCTGTCTGCTCCGCTCACTTCAACTGGCCGGACTGTGACATACAGTAGATATTGTGACCCTCTCTCACGCTCGCTTTCTCTACTCAGCTCCTGGCTCATGTCCGACTGCTCCGCTCACTTCACCTGGCCGGGCTGTGACCCTCTCTCACGCTCGCTTTCTCTACTCAGCTCCTGCCTCATGTCCGACTGCTCCGCTCACTTCACCTGACCGTGCTACGACCCTCTCTCACGCTCGCTTTCTCTACTCAGCTCCTGCCTCATGTCTGTCTGCTCCGCTCACTTCACCTGGCCGGACTGTGACATACAGTAGATATTGTGACCCTCTCTCACGCTCGCTTTCTCTACTCAGCTCCTGCCTCATGTCCGACTGCTCCACTCACTTCACCTGACCGGGCTGCGACCCTCTCTCACGCTCGCTTTCTCTACTCAGCTCCTGCCTCATGTCTGTCTGCTCCGCTCACTTCACCTGGCCGGACTGTGACATACAGTAGATATTGTGACCCTCTCTCACGCTCGCTTTCTCTTCTCAGCTCCTGCCTCATGTCCGTCTGCTCCGCTCACTTCACCTGGCCGGGCTGTGAACCTCTCTCACGCTCGCTTTCTCTACTCAGCTCCTGCCTCATGTCCGACAGCTCCGCTCACTTCACCTGTCCGTGCTGTGACCCTCTCACACGCTCGCTATCTCTACTCAGCTCCTGCCTCATGTCCGTCTGCTCCGCTCAATTCTCCTTGCCGGGCTGCGACCCTCTCTCACGCTCGCTATCTCTACTCAGCTCCTGCCTCATGTCCGACTGCTCCGCTCACTTCAACTGGCCTGGCTGTGAACCTCTCTCACGCTCGCTTTCTCTACTCAGCTCCTGCCTCATGTCCGTCTGCTCCGCTCACTTCACCTGGCCGGGCTGTGAACCTCTCTCACGCTCGCTTTCTCTACTCAGCTCCTGCTTCATGTCCGTCTGCTCCGCTCACTTCACCTGGCAGGGCTCTGAACCTCTCTCACACTCGCTATCTCTACTCAGCTCCTGCCTCATGTCCGACTGCTCCGCTCATTTCACCTGACCGGGCTGTGACCCTCTCTCACGCTCGCTATCTCTACTCAGCTCCTGCCTCATGTCCGTCTGCTCCGCTCACTTCACCTGGCCGGGCTGTGAACCTCTCTCACGCTCGCTATCTCTACTCAGCTCCTGCCTCATGTCCGACTGCTCCGCTCACTTCACCTGGCCGGGCTGTGATCCTCTCTCACGCTCGCTTTCTCTACTCAGCTCCTGCCTCATGTCCGACTGCTCCGCTCACTTCACCTGGCCGAACTGTGACCCTCTCTCACGCTCGCTATCTCTACTCAGCTCCTGCCTCATGTCCGTCTGCTCCGCTCACTTCACCTGGCCGGGCTGTGACCCTCTCTCACGCTCGCTATCTCTACTCAGCTCCTGCCTCATGTCCGTCTACTCCGCTCACTTCACCTGGCCGGGCTGTGAACCTCTCTCACGCTCGCTATCACTACTCAGCTCCTGCCTCATGTCCGTCTGCTCCGCTCACTTCACCTGGCCGGGCTGCGACATACAGTAGATATTGTGACCCTCTCTCACGCTCGCTTTCTCTACTCAGCT
The DNA here is from genome assembly GCA_946902985.2 of Meconema thalassinum. NCBI lineage: Eukaryota > Metazoa > Arthropoda > Insecta > Orthoptera > Tettigoniidae > Meconema > Meconema thalassinum. Next base: position 1,096,750,963 of record OX336389.2, on the reverse strand, counting down.
CCTGCCTCATGTCCGACTGCTCCGCTCACATCACCTGGCCGGGCTGTGACCCTCTCTCACGCTCGAATTTTCTCTACTCAGCTCCTGCCTCATGTTCGTCTGCTCCGCTCACTTCACCTGGCCAGGCTGAGACATACAGTAGATATTGTGACCCTCTCTCACGCTCGCTTTCTCTACTCAGCTCCTGCCTCATGTCCGACTGCTCCGCTCACATCACCTGGCCGGGCTGTGAACCTCTCTCACGCTCGCTTTCTCTACTCAGCTCCTGCCTCATGTTCGTCTGCTCCGCTCAATTCTCCTCGCCAAGCTGTGACATACAGTAGATATTGTGACCCTCTCTCACGCTCGCTTTCTCTACTCAGCTCCTGCCTCATGTCCGACTGCTCCGCTCACTTCACCTGGCCGGGCTGTGACATACAGTAGATATTGTGACCCTCTCTCACGCTCGCTTTCTCTACTCAGCTCCTGCCTCATGTCCGTCTGCTCCGCTCACTTCACCTGGCCGGGCTGTGACATACAGTAGTTATTGTGACCCTCTCCCACGCTCGCTTTCTCTACTCAGCTCCTGCCTCATGACCGTCTGCTCCGCTCACTTCACCTGGCCGGGCTGTGACATACAGTAGATATTGTGACCCTCTCTCCCGCTCGCTTTCTCTACTCAGCTCCTGCCTCATGTCCGTCTGCTCCGCTCACTTCACCTGGCCGGGCTGCGACCCTCTCTCACGCTCGCTTTCTCTACTCAGCTCTCGCCTCATGTCCGTCTGCTCCGCTCTCTTCACTTGGCCGGACTGTGGCATACAGTAGATATTGTGACCCTCTCTCACGCTCGCTTTCTCTACTCAGCTCCTGCCTCATGTCCGTCTGCTCCGCTCACTTCACCTGGCCGGGCTGTGAACCTCTCTCACGCTCGCTTTCTCTACTCAGCTCCTGCCTCATGTTCGTCTGCTCCGCTCAATTCACCTCGCCAAGCTGTGACATACAGTAGATATTGTGACCCTCTCTCACGCTCGCTTTCTCTACTCAGCTCCTGCCTCATGTCCGACTGCTCCGCTCACTTCACCTGGCCGGGCTGTGACATACAGTAGATATTGTGACCCTCTCTCACGCTTGCTTTCTCTACTCAGCTCCTGCCTCATGTCCGTCTGCTCCGCTCAATTCACCTGGCCGGGCTGCGACCCTCTCTCACGCTCGCTATCTCTACTCAGCTCCTGCCTCATGTCCGTCTGCTCCGCTCACTTCACCTGGCCGGGCTGTGAACCTCTCTCACGCTCGCTTTCTCTACTCAGCTCCTGCCTCATGTCCGTCTGCTCCTCTCACTTCACCTGGCCGGGCTGTGAACCTCTCTCACGCTCGCTTTCTCTACTCAGCTCCTGCCTCATGTCTGTCTGCTCCGCTCACATCACCTGGCCGGGCTGTCAACCACTCTCACGCTCGCTATTTCTACTCAGCTCCTGCCTCATGTCCGACTGCTCCGCTCACTGCACCTGGCCGGGCTGTGAACCTCTCTCACGCTCGCTATCCCTACTCAGCTCCTGCCTCATGTCCGTCTGCTCCGCTCACTTCACCTGGCCGGGCTGTGAACCTCTCTCACGCTCGCTATCTCTATTCAGCTCCTGCCTCATGTCCGACTGCTCCGCTCACTTCACCTGGCCGGGCTGCGACCCTCTCTCACGCTCGCTTTCTCTACTCAGTTCCTGCCCCATGTCCGACTGCTCCACTCACTTCACCTGACCGGGCTGTGAACCTCTCTCACTCTCGCTTTCTCTACTCAGCTCCTGCCTCATGTCCGTCTGCTCCGCTCACTTCACCTGGCCGGGCTGCGACCCTCTCTCACGCTCGCTATCTCTACTCAGCTCCTGCCTCATGTCCGTCTGCTCCGCTCACTTCACATGGCCGGGCTGTGACATACAGTAGATATTGTGACCCTCACTCACGCTCGCTATCTCTACTCAGCTCCTGCCTCATGTCCGTCTGCTCCGCTCACTTCACCTGGCCGGACTGTGACATACAGTAGATATTGTGACCCTCTCTCACGCTCGCTTTCTCTACTCAGCTCTCGCCTCATGTCCGACTGCTCCGCTCACTTCACCTGGCCGGGCTGCGACCCTCTCTCACGCTCGCTTTCTCTACTCAGCTCTCGCCTCATGTCCGTCTGCTCCGCTCACTTCACCTGGCCGGACTGTGACATACAGTAGATATTGTGACCCTCTCTCACGCTCGCTTTCTCTACTCAGCTCTCGCCTCATGTCCGTCTGCTCCGCTCACTTCACCTGGCCGGGCTGCGACCCTCTCTCACGCTCGCTATCTCTACTCAGCTCCTGCCTCATGTCCGTCTGCTCCGCTCACTTCACCTGGCCGACTTGTGACATACAGTAGATATTGTGACCCTCTCTCACGCTCGCTTTCTCTACTCAGCTCCCGCCTCATGTCCGTCTGCTCCGCTCACATCACCTGGCCGGGCTGCGACCCTCTCTCACGCTCGCTATCTCTACTCAGCTCCTGCCTCATGTCCGACTGCTCAGCTCACTTCAACTGGCCTGGCTGTGAACCTCTCTCACGCTCGCTTTCTCTACTCAGCTCCTGCCTCATGTCCGTCTGCTCCGCTCACTTCACCTGGCCGGGCTGTGAACCTCTCTCACGCTCGCTTTCTCTACTCAGCTCCTGCTTCATGTCCGTCTGCTCCGCTCACTTCACCTGGCAGGGCTCTGAACCTCTCTCACACTCGCTATCTCTACTCAGCTCCTGCCTCATGTCCGACTGCTCCGCTCATTTCACCTGACCGGGCTGTGACCCTCTCTCACGCTCGCTATCTCTACTCAGCTCCTGCCTCATGTCCGTCTGCTCCGCTCACTTCACCTGGCCGGGCTGTGAACCTCTCTCACGCTCGCTATCTCTACTCAGCTCCTGCCTCATGTCCGACTGCTCCGCTCACTTCACCTGGCCGGGCTGTGATCCTCTCTCACGCTCGCTTTCTCTACTCAGCTCCTGCCTCATGTCCGACTGCTCCGCTCACTTCACCTGGCCGGACTGTGACCCTCTCTCACGCTCGCTATCTCTACTCAGCTCCTGCCTCATGTCCGTCTGCTCCGCTCACTTCACCTGGCCGGGCTGTGACCCTCTCTCACGCTCGCTATCTCTATTCAGCTCCTGCCTCATGTCCGTCTACTCCGCTCACTTCACCTGGCCGGGCTGTGAACCTCTCTCACGCTCGCTATCACTACTCAGCTCCTGCCTCATGTCCGTCTGCTCCGCTCACTTCACCTGGCCGGGCTGCGACATACAGTAGATATTGTGACCCTCTCTCACGCTCGCTTTCTCTACTCAGCTCCTGCCTCATGTCCGACTGCTCCGCTCACATCACCTGGCCGGGCTGTGACCCTCTCTCACGCTCGAATTTTCTCTACTCAGCTCCTGCCTCATGTTCGTCTGCTCCGCTCACTTCACCTGGCCAGGCTGAGACATACAGTAGATATTGTGACCCTCTCTCACGCTCGCTTTCTCTACTCAGCTCCTGCCTCATGTCCGACTGCTCCGCTCACATCACCTGGCCGGGCTGTGAACCTCTCTCACGCTCGCTTTCTCTACTCAGCTCCTGCCTCATGTTCGTCTGCTCCGCTCAATTCTCCTCGCCAAGCTGTGACATACAGTAGATATTGTGACCCTCTCTCACGCTCGCTTTCTCTACTCAGCTCCTGCCTCATGTCCGACTGCTCCGCTCACTTCACCTGGCCGGGCTGTGACATACAGTAGATATTGTGACCCTCTCTCACGCTCGCTTTCTCTACTCAGCTCCTGCCTCATGTCCGTCTGCTCCGCTCACTTCACCTGGCCGGGCTGTGACATACAGTAGTTATTGTGACCCTCTCCCACGCTCGCTTTCTCTACTCAGCTCCTGCCTCATGACCGTCTGCTCCGCTCACTTCACCTGGCCGGGCTGTGACATACAGTAGATATTGTGACCCTCTCTCCCGCTCGCTTTCTCTACTCAGCTCCTGCCTCATGTCCGTCTGCTCCGCTCACTTCACCTGGCCGGGCTGCGACCATCTCTCACGCTCGCTTTCTCTACTCAGCTCTCGCCTCATGTCCGTCTGCTCCGCTCTCTTCACTTGGCCGGACTGTGGCATACAGTAGATATTGTGACCCTCTCTCACGCTCGCTTTCTCTACTCAGCTCCTGCCTCATGTCCGTCTGCTCCGCTCACTTCACCTGGCCGGGCTGTGAACCTCTCTCACGCTCGCTTTCTCTACTCAGCTCCTGCCTCATGTTCGTCTGCTCCGCTCAATTCACCTCGCCAAGCTGTGACATACAGTAGATATTGTGACCCTCTCTCTCGCTCGCATTCTCTACTCAGCTCCTGCCTCATGTCCGACTGCTCCGCTCACTTCACCTGGCCGGGCTGTGACATACAGTAGATATTGTGACCCTCTCTCACGCTTGCTTTCTCTACTCAGCTCCTGCCTCATGTCCGTCTGCCCGCTCACTTCACCTGGCCGGTCTGTGACATACAGTAGTTATTGTGACCCTCTCCCACGCTCGCTTTCTCTACTCAGCTCCTGCCTCATGACCGTCTGCTCCGCTCACTTCACCTGGCCGGGCTGTGACATACAGTAGATATTGTGACCCTCTCTCCCGCTCGCTTTCTCTACTCAGCTCCTGCCTCATGTCCGTCTGCTCCGCTCACTTCACCTGGCCGGGCTGCGACCCTCTCTCACGCTCGCTTTCTCTACTCAGCTCTCGCCTCATGTCCGTCTGCTCCGCTCTCTTCACTTGGCCGGACTGTGGCATACAGTAGACATTGTGACCCTCTCTCACGCTCGCTTTCTCTACTCAGCTCCTGCCTCATGTCCGTCTGCTCCGCTCACTTCACCTGGCCGGGCTGTGAACCTCTCTCACGCTCGCTTTCTCTACTCAGCTCCTGCCTCATGTCCGACTGCTCCGCTCACTTCACCTGGCCGGTCTGTGACCCTCTCTCACGCTCGCTATCTCTACTCAGCTCCTGCCTCATGTCCGTCTGCTCCGCTCAATTCACCTGGCCGGGCTGCGACCCTCTCTCACGCTCGCTATCTCTACTCAGCTCCTGCCTCATGTCCGACTGCTCCGCTCACATCACCTGGCCGGGCTGTGACCCTCTCTCACGCTCGAATTTTCTCTACTCAGCTCCTGCCTCATGTTCGTCTGCTCCGCTCACTTCACCTGGCCAGGCTGAGACATACAGTAGATATTGTGACCCTCTCTCACGCTCGCTTTCTCTACTCAGCTCCTGCCTCATGTCCGACTGCTCCGCTCACATCACCTGGCCGGGCTGTGAACCTCTCTCACGCTCGCTTTCTCTACTCAGCCCCTGCCTCATGTTCGTCTGCTCCGCTCAATTCACCTCGCCAAGCTGTGACATACAGTAGATATTGTGACCCTCTCTCACGCTCGCTTTCTCTACTCAGCTTCTGCCTCATGTCCGACTGCTCCGCTCACTTCACCTGGCCGGGCTGTGACATACAGTAGATATTGTGACCCTCTCTCACGCTCGCTTTCTCTACTCAGCTCCTGCCTCATGTCCGTCTGCTCCGCTCACTTCACCTGGCCGGGCTGTGACATACAGTAGTTATTGTGACCCTTTCCCACGCTCGCTTTCTCTACTCAGCTCCTGCCTCATGACCGTCTGCTCCGCTCACTTCACCTGGCCGGGCTGTGACATACAGTAGATATTGAGACCCTCTCTCCCGCTCGCTTTCTCTACTCAGCTCCTGCCTCATGTCCGTCTGCTCCGCTCACTTCACCTGGCCGGGCTGCGACCCTATCTCACGCTCGCTTTCTCTACTCAGCTCTCGCCTCATGTCCGTCTGCTCCGCTCTCTTCACTTGGCCGGACTGTGGCATACAGTAGATATTGTGACCCTCTCTCACGCTCGCTTTCTCTACTCAGCTCCTGCCTCATGTCCGTCTGCTCCGCTCACTTCACCTGGCCGGGCTGTGACATACAGTAGTTATTGTGACCCTCTCCCACGCTCGCTTTCTCTACTCAGCTCCTGCCTCATGACCGTCTGCTCCGCTCACTTCACCTGGCCGGGCTGTGACATACAGTAGATATTGTGACACTCTCTCCTGCTCGCTTTCTCTACTCAGCTCCTGCCTCATGTCCGTCTGCTCCGCTCATTTCACCTGGCCGGGCTGCGACCCTCTCTCACGCTCGCTTTCTCTACTCAGCTCTCGCCTCATGTCCGTCTGCTCCGCTCTCTTCACTTGGCCGGACTGTGGCATACAGTAGATATTGTGACCCTCTCTCACGCTCGCTTTCTCTACTCAGCTCCTGCCTCATGTCCGTCTGCTCCACTCAATTCACCTGGCCGGGCTGTGAACCTCTCTCACGCTCGCTTTCTCTACTCAGCTCCTGCCTCATGTCCGACTGCTCCGCTCACTTCACCTGGCCGGGCTGTGACCCTCTCTCACGCTCGCTATCTCTACTCAGCTCCTGCCTCATGTCCGTCTGCTCCGCTCAATTCACCTGGCCGGGCTGCGACCCTCTCTCACGCTCGCTATCTCTACTCAGCTCCTGCCTCATGTCCGTCTGCTCCGCTCACTTCACCTGGCCGGGCTGTGAACCTCTGTCACGCTCGCTTTCTCTACTCAGCTCCTGCCTCATGTCCGTCTGCTCCGCTCACTTCACCTGGCCGGGCTGCGAACCTCTCTCACGCTCGCTTTCTCTACTCAGCTCCTGCCTCATGTCTGTCTGCTCCGCTCACATCACCTGGCCGGGCTGTCAACCACTCTCACGCTCGCTATCTCTACTCAGCTCCTGCCTCATGTCCGACTGCTCCGCTCACTTCACCTGGCCGGGCTGTGAACCTCTCTCACGCTCACTATCCCTACTCAGCTCCTGCCTCATGTCCGTCTGCTCCGCTCACTTCACCTGGCTGGGCTGTGAACCTCTCTCACGCTCGCTATCTCTATTCAGCTCCTGCCTCATGTCCGACTGCTCCGCTCACTTGACCTGGCCGGGCTGCGACCCTCTCTCACGCTCGCTTTCTCTACTCAGTTCCTGCCTCATGTCCGACTGCTCCGCTCACTTCACCTGACCGGGCTGTGAACCTCTCTCACGCTCGCTTTCTCTACTCAGCTCCTGCCTCATGTCCGTCTGCTCCGCTCACTTCACCTGGCCGGGCTGCGACCCTCTCTCACGCTCGCTATCTCTACTCAGCTCCTGCCTCATGTCCGTCTGCTCCGCTCACTTCACATGGCCGGGTTGTGACATACAGTAGATATTGTGACCCTCTCTCACGCTCGCTATCTCTACTCAGCTCCTGCCTCATGTCCGTCTGCTCCGCTCACTTCACCTGGCCGGACTGTGACATACAGTAGATATTGTGACCCTCTCTCACGCTCGCTTTCTCTACTCAGCTCTCGCCTCATGTCCGACTGCTCCGCTCACTTCACCTGGCCGGGCTGCGACCCTCTCTAACGCTCGCTTTCTCTACTCAGCTCTCGCCTCATGTCCGTCTGCTCCGCTCACTTCACCTGGCCGGACTGTGACATACAGTAGATATTGTGACCCTCTCTCACGCTCGCTTTCTCTACTCAGCTCTCGCCTCATGTCCGTCTGCTCCGCTCACTTCACCTGGCCGGGCGGCGACCCTCTCTCACGCTCGCTATCTCTACTCAGCTCATGCCTCATGTCCGTCTGCTCCGCTCACTTCACCTGGCCGGACTGTGACATACAGTAGATATTGTGACCCTCTCTCACGCTCGCTTTCTCTACTCAGCTCTCGCCTCATGTCCGTCTGCTCCGCTCACTTCACCTGGCCGGGCTGCGACCCTCTCTCAAGCTCGCTATCTCTACTCAGCTCCTGCCTCATGTCCGTCTGCTCCGCTCACTTCACCTGGCCGGACTGCGACATAGAGTAGATATTGTGAACCTCTCTCACGCTCGCTTTCTCTACTCAGCTCCTGCCTCATGTCTGTCTGCTCCGCTCACTTCACCTGGCCGGACTGTGACATACAGTAGATATTGTGACCCTTTCTCACGCTCGCTTTCTCTACTCAGCTCTCGCCTCTTGTCCGACTGCTCCGCTCACTTCACCTGGCCGGGCTGCGACCCTCTCTCACGCTCGCTTTCTCTACTCAGCTCTCGCCTCATGTCCGTCTGCTCCGCTCACTTCACCTGGCCGGGCTGCGACCCTCTCTCACGCTCGCTATTTCTACTCAGCTCCTGCCTCATGTCCGTCTGCTCCGCTCACATCACCTGGCCGGGCTGTGAACCTCTCTCACGCTCGCTATCTCTACTCAGCTCCTGCCTCATGTCCGTCTGCTCCGCTCAATTCACCTGGCCGGGCTGTGAACCTCTCTCACGCTCGCTTTCTCTACTTAGCTCCTGCCTCATGTCCGTCTGCTCCGCTCACTTCACCTGGCCGGACTGTGACATACAGTAGATATTGTGACCCTCTCTCACGCTCGCTTTCTCTACTCAGCTCCTGCCTCATGTCTGTCTGCTCCGCTCAATTCACCTGGCCGGACTGTGACATACAGTAGATATAGTGACCCTCTCTCACGCTCGCTTTCTCTACTCAGCTCCTGCCTCATGTCCGTCTGCTCCGCTCACTTCACCTGGCCGGTCTGTCAACCTCTCTCACGCTCGCTATCTCTACTCAGCTCCTGCCTCATGTCTGTCTGCCCCGCTCACTTCACCTGGCCGGACTGTGACATACAGTAGATATTGTGACCCTCTCTCACGCTCGCTTTCTCTACTCAGCTCCTGCCTCATGTCTGTCTGCTCCGCTCACTTCACCTGGCCGGACTGTGACATACAGTAGATATTGTGACCCTCTCTCACGCTCGCTTTCTCTACTCAGCTCCTGCCTCATGTCCGACTGCTCCGCTCACTTCACCTGGCCGGGCTGTGACCCTCTCTCACGCTCGCTTTCTCTACTCAGCTCCTGCCTCATGTCCGTCTGCTCCGCTCACTTCACCTGACCGGGCTACGACCCTCTCTCTCGCTCGCTTTCTCTACTCAGCTCCTGCCTCATGTCTGTCTGCTCCGCTCACTTCACCTGGCCGGACTGTGACATACAGTAGATATTGTGACCCTCTCTCACGCTCGCTTTCTCTACTCAGCTCCTGCCTCATGTCCGACTGCTCCGCTCACTTCATCTGACCGGGCTGCGACCCTCTCTCACGCTCGCTTTCTCTACTCAGCTCCTGCCTCATGTCTGTCTGCTCCGCTCACTTCACCTGGCCGGACTGTGACATACAGTAGATATTGTGACCCTCTCTCACGCTCGCTTTCTCTACTCAGCTCCTGCCTCATGTCCGTCTGCTCCGCTCACTTCACCTGGCCGGGCTGTGAACCTCTCTCACGCTCGCTTTCTCTACTCAGCTCCTGCCTCATGTCCGACTGCTCCGCTCACTTCACCTGGCCGGGCTGTGACCCTCTCTCACGCTCGCTATCTCTACTCAGCTCCTGCCTCATGTCCGTCTGCTCCGCTCAATTCACCTTGCCGGGCTGCGACCCTCTCTCACGCTCGCTATCTCTACTCAGCTCCTGCCTCATGTCCGACTGCTCCGCTCACTTCAACTGGCCGGGCTGTGAACCTCTCTCACGCTCGCTTTCTCTACTCAGCTCCTGCCTCATGTCCGTCTGCTCCGCTCACTTCACCTGGCCGGGCTGTGAACCTCTCTCACGCTCGCTTTCTCTACTCAGCTCCTGCTTCATGTCCGTCTGCTCCGCTCACTTCACCTGGCAGGGCTCTGAACCTCTCTCACACTCGCTATCTCTACTCAGCTCCTGCCTCATGTCCGACTGCTCCGCTCATTTCACCTGACCGGGCTGTGACCCTCTCTCACTCTCGCTATCTCTACTCAGCTCCTGCCTCATGTCCGTCTGCTCCGCTCACTTCACCTGGCCGGGCTGTGAACCTCTCTCACGCTCGCTATCTCTACTCAGCTCCTGCCTCATGTCCGACTGCTCCGATCACTTCACCTGGCCGGGCTGTGAACCTCTCTCACGCTCGCTTTCTCTACTCAGCTCCTGCCTCATGTCCGACTGCTCCGCTCACTTCACCTGGCCGGACTGTGACCCTCTCTCACGCTCGCTATCTCTACTCAGCTCCTGCCTCATGTCCGTCTGCTCCGCTCACTTCACCTGGCCGGGCTGTGACCCTCTCTCACGCTCGCTATCTCTACTCAGCTCCTGCCTCATGTCCGTCTACTCCGCTCACTTCACCTGGCCGGGCTGTGAACCTCTCTCACGCTCGCTATCACTACTCAGCTCCTGCCTCAAGTCCGTCTGCTCCGCTTACTTCACCTGGCCGGGCTGTGACGTACAGTAGATATTGTGACCCTCTCTCACGCTCGCTATCACTACTCAGCTCCTGCCTCATGTCCGTCTTCTCCGCTCACTTCACCTGGCCGGGCTGTGACATACAGTAGATATTGTGACCCTCTCTCACGCTCGCTATCTCTACTCAGCTCCTGCCTCATGTCCGTCTGCTCCGCTAACTTCACCTGGCCGGGCTGTGACATACAGTAGATATTGTGACCCTCTCTCACGCTCGCTATGACTACTCAGCTCCTGCCTCATGTCCGTCTGCTCCGCTCACTTCACCTGGCCAGGCTGCGACATACAGTAGATATTGTGACCCTCTCTCACGCTCGCTATCACTACTCAGCTCCTGCCTCATGTCCGTCTGCTCCGCTCACTTCACCTGGCCGGGCTGTGACATACAGTAGATATTGTGACCCTCTCTCACGCTCGCTATCTCTACTCAGCTCCTGCCTCATGTCCGTCTGCTCCGCTCACTTCACCTGGCCGGGCTGTGACATACAGTAGATATTGTGACCCTCTCTCACGCTCGCTATCACTACTCAGCTCTTGCCTCATGACCGTCTGCTCCGCTCACTTCACCTGGCCGGGCTGCGACATACAGTAGATATTGTGACCCTCTCTCACGCTCGCTATCACTACTCAGCTCCTGCCTCATGTCCGTCTGCTCCGCTCACTTCACCTGGCCGGGCTGTGACATACAGTAGATATTGTGACCCTCTCTCACGCTCGCTTTCTCTACTCAGCTCCTGCCTCATGTCCGTCTGCTCCGCTCACTTCACCTGGCCGGGCTGTGACATACAGTAGATATTGTGACCCTCTCTCACGATCGCTTTCTCTACTCAGCTCCTGCCTCATGTCCTTCTGCTCCGCTCACTTCACCTGGCAGGGCTGTGACATACGGTAGATATTGTGACCCTCTCTCACGCTCGCTATCTCTACTCAGCTCCTGCCTCATGTCCGTTTGCTCCGCTCACTTCACCTGGTCGGGCTGTGACATACAGTAGATATTGTGACCCTCTCTCACGCTCGCTATCACTAGTCAGCTCCTGCCTCATGTCCGTCTGCTCCGCTCACTTCACCTGGCCGGGCTGTGACATACAGTAGATATTGTGACCCTCTCTCACGCTCGCTTTCTCTACTCAGCTCCTGCCTCATGTCCGTCTGCTCCGCTCACTTCACCTGGCCGGGCTGTGACATACAGTAGATATTGTGACCCTCTCTCACGCTCGCTATCTCTACTCAGCTCCTGCCTCATGTCCGTCTGCTCCGCTCACTTCACCTGGCCGGGCTGTGACATACAGTAGATATTGTGACCCTCTCTCACGCTCGCTTTCTCTACTCAGCTCCTGCCTCATGTCCGTCTGCTCCGCTCACTTCACCTGGCTGGGCTGTGACATACAGTAGATATTGTGACCCTCTCTCACGCTCGCTATCACTACTCAGCTCCTGCCTCATGTCCGTCTGCTCCGCTCACTTCACCTGGCCGGGCTGCGACATACAGTAGATATTGTGAACCTCTCTCACGCTCGCTATCACTACTCAGCTCCTGCCTCATGTCCGTCTGCTCCGCTCACTTCACCTGGCCGGGCTGTGACATACAGTAGATACTGTGACCCTCTCTCACGCTCGCTTTCTCTACTCAGCTCCTGCCTCATGTCCGTCTGCTCCGCTCACTTCACCTGGCCGGGCTGTGACATACAGTAGATATTGTGACCCTCTCTCACGATCATTTCTCTACTCAGCTCCTGCCTCATGTCCTTCTGCTCCGCTCACTTCACCTGGCAGGGCTGTGACATACGGTAGATATTGTGACCCTCTCTCACGCTCGCTATCTCTACTCAGCTCCTGCCTCATGTCCGTTTGCTCCGCTCACTTCACCTGGTCGGGCTGTGACATACAGTAGATATTGTGACCCTCTCTCACGCTCGCTATCACTAGTCAGCTCCTGCCTCATGTCCGTCTGCTCCGCTCACTTCACCTGGCCGGGCTGTGACATACAGTAGATATTGTGACCCTCTCTCACGCTCGCTTTCTCTACTCAGCTCCTGCCTCATGTCCGTCTGCTCCGCTCACTTCACCTGGCCGGGCTGTGACATACAGTAGATATTGTGACCCTCTCTCACGCTCGCTTTCTCTACTCAGCTCCTGCCTCATGTCCGTCTGCTCCGCTCACTTCACCTGGCCGGGCTGTGACATACAGTAGATATTGTGACCCTCTCTCACGCTCGCTATCACTACTCAGCTCCTGCCTCATGTCCGTCTGCTCCGCTCACTTCACCTGGCCGGGCTGTGACATACAGTAGATATTGTGACCCTCTCTCACGCTCGCTATCACTACTCAGCTCCTGCCTCATGTCCGTCTGCTCCGCTCACTTCACCTGGCCGGGCTGTGACATACAGTAGATATTGTGACCCTCTCTCGCGCTCGCTTTCTCTACTCTGCTCCTGCCTCATGTTCGTCTGCTCCACTCACTTCACCTGGCCGGGCTGTGACATACAGTAGATATTGTGACCCTCTCTCACGCTCGCTATCTCTACTCAGCTCCTGCCTCATGTCCGACTGCTCCGCTCACTTCACCTGGCCGGGCTGCGACCCTCTCTCACGCTCGCTTTCTCTACTCAGCTCCTGCCTCATGTCCGAATGCACCGCTCACATCACCTGGCCGGGCTGTGCCCCTCTCTCACGCTCGCTTTCTCTATTCAGCTCCTGCCTCATGTTCGTCTGCTCCGCTCACTTCACCTGGCCAGGCTGAGACATACAGTAGATATTGTGACCCTCTCTCACGCTCGCTTTCTCTACTCAGCTCCTGCCTCATGTCCGACTGCTCCGCTCACATCACCTGGCCGGGCTGTGAACCTCTCTCACGCTCGCTTTCTCTACTCAGCTCCTGCCTCATGTTCGTTTGCTCCGCTCAATTCACCTGGCCGAGCTGTGACATACAGTAGATATTGTGACCCTGTCTCACGCTCGCTTTCTCTACTCAGCTCCTGCCTCATATCCGTCTGCTCCGCTCACTTCACCTGGCCGGGCTGTGACATACAGTAGATATTGTGACCCTCTCTCACGCTCGCTTTCTCTACTCAGCTCCTGCCTCATGTCCGTCTGCTCCGCTCAATTCACCTGGCCGAGCTGTGACATACAGTAGATATTGTGACCCTCTCTCACGCTCGCTTTCTCTACTCAGCTCCTGCCTCATGTCCGTCTGCTCCGCTAACTTCACCTGGCCGGGCTGTGACATACAGTAGATATTGTGACCCTCTCTCACGCTCGCTTTCTCTACTCAGCTCCTGCCTCATGTCCGTCTGCTCCGCTCACTTCACCTTGCCGGACTGTGACATACAGTAGATATTGTGAACCTCTCTCACGCTCGCTTTCTCTACTCAGCTCCTGCCTCATGTCCGTCTGCTCCGCTCACTTCACCTGGCCGGGCTGTGACATACAGTAGATATTGTGACCCTCTCTCACGCTCGCTTTCTCTACTCAGCTCCTGCCTCATGTCCGTCTGCTCCGCTCACTTCACCTTGCCGGACTGTGACATACAGTAGATATTGTGACCCTCTCTCACGCTCGCTTTCTCTACTCAGCTCCTGCCTCATGTCCGACTGCTCCGCTCACTTCACCTGGCCGGGCTGTGACATACAGTAGATATTGTGACCCTCTCACACGCTCGCTTTCTCTACTCAGCTCCTGCCTCATGTCAGTCTGCTCCGCTCACTTCACCTGGCCGGGCTGTGACATACAGTAGTTATTGTGACCCTCTCCCACGCTCGCTTTCTCTACTCAGCTCCTGCCTCATGACCGTCTGCTCCGCTCACTTCACCTGGCCGGGCTGTGACATACAGTAGATATTGTGACCCCCTCTCCCGCTCGCTTTCTCTACTCAGCTCCTGCCTCATGTCCGTCTGCTCCGCTCACTTCACCTGGCCGTGCTGCGACACTCTCTCACGCTCGCTTTCTCTACTCAGCTCTCGCCTCATGTCCGTCTGCTCCGCTCTCTTCACTTGGCCGGACTGTGGCATACAGTAGATATTGTGACCCTCTCTCACGCTCGCTTTCTCTACTCAGCTCCTGCCTCATGTCCGTCTGCTCCGCTCACTTCACCTGGCCGGGCTGTGAACCTCTCTCACGCTCGCTTTCTCTACTCAGCTCCTGCCTCATGTCCGACTGCTCCGCTCACTTAACCTGGCCGGGCAGTGACCCTCTCTCACGCTCGTATCTCTACTCAGCTCCTGCCTCATGTCCGTCTGCTCCGCTCAATTCACCTGGCCGGGCTGCGACCCTCTCTCACGCTCGCTATCTCTACTCAGATCCTGCCTCATGTCCGTCTGCTCCGCTCACTTCACCTGGCCGGGCGGGGAACCTCTCTCACGCTCGCTTTCTCTACTCAGCTCCTGCCTCATGTCTTTCTGCTCCGCTCGCTTCACCTGGCCGGGCTGTGACATACAGTAGATATTGTGACCTTCTCTCACACTCGCTATCACTACTCAGCTCCTGCCTCATGTCCGTCTGCTCCGCTCACTTCACCTGGCCGGGCTGCGACATACAGTAGATATTGTGACCCTCTCTCACGCTCGCTCTCACTACTCAGCTCCTGCCTCATGTCTGTCTGCTCCGCTCACTTCACCTGGCCGGGCTGCGACATACAGTAGATATTGTGACCCTCTCTCACGCTCGCTATCTCTACTCATCTCCTGCCTCATGTCCGTCTGCTCCGCTCACTTCACCTGGCCGGGCTGTGACATACAGTAGATATTGTGACCCTCTCTCACGCTCGCTTTCTCTACTCAGCTCCTGCCTCATGTTCGTCTGCTCCCCTCACTTCACCTGGCCGGGCTGTGACATACAGTAGATATTGTGACCCTCTCTCACGCTCGCTTTCTGTACTCAGCTCCTGCCTCATGTCCGACTGCTCCGCGCACATCACCTGGCCGGGCTGTGAACCTCTCTCACGCTCGCTTTCTCTACTCAGCTCCTGCCTCATGTTCGTCTGCTCCGCTCAATTCACCTGGCCGAGCTGTGACATACAGTAGATATTGTGACGCTCTCTCACGCTCGCTTTCTCTACTCAGCTCCTGCCTCATGTCCGACTGCTCCGCTCACTTCACCTGGCCGGGCTGTGACATACAGTAGATATTGTGACCCTCTCTCACGCTCGCTTTCTCTACTCAGCTCCTGCCTCATGTCCGTCTGCTCCGCTCACTTCACCTGGCCGGGCTGTGACATACAGTAGATATTGTGACCCTCTCTCACGCTCGCTTTCTCTACTCAGCTCTCGCCTCATGTCTGACTGCTCCGCTCACTTCACCTGGCCGGACTGTGACATACAGTAGATATTGTGTCCCTCCCTCACGCTCGCTTTCTCTACTCAGCTCCTGCCTCATGTCCGTCTGCTCCGCTCACTTCACCTGGCCGGGCTGCGACCCTCTCTCACGCTCGCTTTCTCTACTCAGCTCTCGCCTCATGTCCGTCTGCTCGGCTCTCTTCACTTGGCCGGACTGTGACATACAGTAGATATTGTGACCCTCTCTCACGCTCGCTTTCTCTACTCTGCTCCTGCCTCATGTCCGTCTGCTCCGCTCACTTCACCTGGCCGGGCTGTGAACCTCTCTCACGCTCGCTTTCTCTACTCAGCTCCTGCCTCATGTCCGACTGCTCCGCTCACTTCACCTGGCCGGGCTGTGACCCTCTCTCACGCTCGCTATCTCTACTCAGCTCCTGCCTCATGTCCGTCTGCTCCGCTCAATTCACCTGGCCAGGCTGCGACCCTCTCTCACGCTCGCTATCTCTACTCAGCCCCAGCCTCATGTCCGACTGCTCCGCTCACTTCACCTGGCCGGGCTGTGAACCTCTCTCACGCTCGCTTTCTCTACTCAGCTCCTGCCTCATGTCCGTCTGCTCCGCTCACTTCACCTGGCCGGGCTGTGAACCTCTCTCACGCTCGCTTTCTCTACACAGCTCCTGCCTCATGTCCGTCTGCTCCGCTCACTTCACCTGGCCGGGCTGTGACATACAGTAGATATTGTGACCCTCTCTCACCCTCGCTATCTCTACTCAGCCCCTGCCTCATGTCCGACTGCTCCGCTCACTTCACCTGGCCGGGCTGTGAACCTCTCTCACGCTCGCTTTCTCTACTCAGCTCCTGCCTCATGTCCGTCTGCTCCGCTCACTTCACCTGGCCGGGCTGTGAACCTCTCTCACGCTCGCTATCTCTACTCAGCTCCTGCCTCATGTCCGTCTGCTCCGCTCACATAACCTGGCCGGGCTGTGAACCTCTCTCACGCTCGCTTTCTCTACTCAGTTCCTGCCTCATGTCCGTCTGCTCCGCTCACTCCACCTGGCCGAGCTGTGACAAACAGTAGATATTGTGACCCTCTCTCACGCTCGCTATCTCTACTCAGCTCCTGCCTCATGTCCGTCTGCTCCGCTCACTTCACCTGGCCGGGCTGTGAACCTCTCTCACGCTCGCTTTCTCTACTCAGCTCCTGCCTCATGTCCGACTGCTCCGCTCACTTCACCTGGCCGGGCTGTGACCCTCTCTCACGCTCGCTATCTCTACTCAGATCCTGCCTCATGTCCGTCTGCTCCGCTCACTTCACCTGGCCGGGCTGTGAACCTCTCTCACGCTCGCTTTCTCTACTCAGCTCCTGCCTCATGTCTGTCTGCTCCGCTCACATCACCTGGCCGGGCTGTCAACCTCTCTCACGCTCGCTATCTCTACTCAGCTCCTGCCTCATGTCTGTCTGCTTCGCTCACATCACCTGGCCGGGTTGTCAACCTCTCTCACGCTCGCTATCTCTACTCAGCTCCTGCCTGATGTCCGTCTGCTCCGCTCACTTCACCTGGCCGGGCTGTGAACCTCTCTCACGCTCGCTTTCTCTACTCAGCTCCTGCCTCATGTCTGTCTGCTCCGCTCACATCACTTGGCCGGGCTGTCAACCTCTCTCACGCTCGCTATCTCTACTCAGCTCCTGCCTCATGTCCGACGGCTCCGCTCACTTCACCTGGCCGGGCTGTGAACCTCTCTCACGCTCGCTATCACTACTCAGCTCCTGCCTCATGTCCGTCTGCTCCGCTCACTTCACCTGGCCGGGCTGTGAACCTCTCTCACGCTCGCTATCTCTACTCAGCTCCTGCCTCATGTCCGACTGCTCCGCTCACTTCACCTGGCCGGGCTGCGACCCTCTCTCACTCTCGCTTTATCTACTCAGCTCCTGCCTCATGTCCGACTGCTCCGTTCACTTCACCTGACCGGGCTGAGAACCTCTCTCACGCTCGCTTTCTCTATTCAGCTCCTGCCTAATGTCCGTCTGCTCCGCTCACTTCACCTGGCCGGGCTGCGACCCTCTCTCACGCTCGCTATATCTACTCAGCTCCTGCCTCATGTCCGTCTGCTCCGCTCACTTCACCTGGCCGGGCTGTGAACCTCTCTCACGCTCGCTTCCTCTACTCAGCTCCTGCCTCATGTCCGACTGCTCCGCTCACTTCACCTGGCCGGACTGTGACATACAGTAGATATTGTGACCCTCTCTCACGCTCGCTTTCTCTACTCAGCTCCTGCCTCATGTCCGACTGCTCCGCTCACTTCACCTGGCCGGGCTGTGACCCTCTCTCACGCTCGCTATCTCTACTCAGCTCCTGCCTCATGTCCGTCTGCTCCGCTCACTTCACCTGGCCGGACTGTGACATACAGTAGATATTGTGATCCTCTCTCACGCTCGCTTTCTCTACTCAGCTCCTGCCTCATATCTGTCTGCTCCGCTCACTTCACCTGGCCGGGCTGTGACCCTCTCTCACGCTCGCTATCTCTACTCAGCTCCTGCCTCATGTCCGTCTGCTCCGCTCAATTCACCTGGCCGGGCTGCGACCCTCTCTCACGCTCGCTATCTCTACTCAGCCCCTGCCTCATGTCCGACTGCTCCGCTCACTTCACCTGGCCGGGCTGTGAACCTCTCTCACGCTCGCTTTCTCTACTCAGCTCCTGCCTCATGTCCTTCTGCTCCGCTCACTTCACCTGGCTGGGCTGTGAACCTCTCTCACGCTCGCTTTCTCTACTGAGCTCCTGCCTCATGTCCGTCTGCTCCGCTCACTTCACCTGGCCGGGCTGTGAACCTCTCTCACGCTCGCTATCTCTACTCAGCTCCTGCCTCATGTCCGTCTGCTCCGCTCACATCACCTGGCCGGGCTGTGAACCTCTCTCACGCTCGCTTTCTCTACTCAGCTCCTGCCTCATGTCCGTCTGCTCCGCTCACTCCACCTGGCCGAGCTGTGACATACAGTAGATATTGTGACACTCTCTCACGCTCGCTATCTCTACTCAGCTCCTGCCTCATGTCCGTCTGATCCTCTCACTTCACCTGTCCGGACTGTGACATAGAGTAGATATTGTGACCCTCTCTCACGCTCGCTTTCTCTACTCATTTCCTGCCTCATGTCTGTCTGCTCCGCTCACTTCACCTGGCCGGACTGTGACATACAGTAGATATTGTGACCCTCTCTCACGCTCGCTTTCTCTACTCAGCTCTCGCCTCATGTCCGTCTGCTCCGCTCACTTCACCTGGCCGGGCTGCGACCCTCTCTCACGCTCGCTATCTCTACTCAGCTCCTGCCTCATGTCCGTCTGCTCCGCTCACATCACCTGGCCGGGCTGTGAACCTCTCTCACGCTCGCTATCTCTACTCAGCTCCTGCCTCATGTCCGTCTGCTCCGCTCACTTCACCTGGCCGGGCTGCGACCCTCTCTCACGCTCGCTATCTCTACTCAGCTCCTGCCTCATGTCCGTCTGCTCCGCTCACTTCACCTGGCCGGACTGTGACATACAGTAGATATTGTGACCCTCTCTCACGCTCGCTTTCTCTACTCATTTCCTGCCTCATGTCTGTCTGCTCCGCTCACTTCACCTGGCCGGACTGTGACATACAGTAGATATTGTGACCCTCTCTCACGCTCGCTTTCTCTACTCAGCTCTCGCCTCATGTCCGACTGCTCCGCTCACTTCACCTGGCCGGGCTGCGACCTTCTCTCACGCTCGCTTTCTCTACTCAGCTCTCGCCTCATGTCCGTCTGCTCCGCTCACTTCACCTGGCCGGACTGTGACATACAGTAGATATTGCGATCCTCTCTCACGCTCGCTTTCTCTACTCAGCTCTCGCCTCATGTCCGTCTGCTCCGCTCACTTCACCTGGCCGGGCTGCGACCCTCTCTCACGCTCGCTATCTCTACTCAGCTCCTGCCTCATGTCCGTCTGCTCCGCTCACATCACCTGGCCGGGCTGTGAACCTCTCTCACGCTCGCTATCTCTACTCAGCTCCTGCCTCATGTCCGTCTGCTCCGCTCACTTCACCTGGCCGGGCTGTGAACCTCTCTCACGCTCGCTTTCTCTACTCAGCTCCTGCCTCATGTCCGTCTGCTCCGCTGACTTCACCTGGCCGGACTGTGACATACAGTAGATATTGTGAAGCTCTCTCACGCTCGCTATCACTACTCAGCTCCTGCCTCATGTCCGTCTGCTCCGCTCACTTCACCTGCCCAGGCTGCGACATACAGTAGATATTGTGACCCTCTCTCACGCTCGCTATCACTACTCAGCTCCTGCCTCATGTCCGTCTGATCCGCTCACTTCACCTGGCCGGGCTGTGACATACAGTAGATATTGTGACCCTCTCTCACGCTCGCTATCTCTACTCAGCTCCTGCCTCATGTCCGTCTGCTCCGCTCACTTCACCTGGCCGGGCTGTGACATACAGTAGATATTGTGACCCTCTCTCACGATCGCTTTCTCTACTCAGCTCCTGCCTCATGTCCTTCTGCTCCGCTCACTTCACCTGGCAGGGCTGTGACATACGGTAGATATTGTGACCCTCTCTCACGCTCGCTATCTCTACTCAGCTCCTGCCTCATGTCCGTTTGCTCCGCTCACTTCACCTGGTCGGGCTGTGACATACAGTAGATATTGTGACCCTCTCTCACGCTCGCTATCACTAGTCAGCTCCTGCCTCATGTCCGTCTGCTCCGCTCACTTCACCTGGCCGGGCTGTGACATACAGTAGATATTGTGACCCTCTCTCACGCTCGCTTTCTCTACTCAGCTCCTGCCTCATGTCCGTCTGCTCCGCTCACTTCACCTGGCCGGGCTGTGACATACAGTAGATATTGTGACCCTCTCTCACGCTCGCTATCTCTACTCAGCTCCTGCCTCATGTCCGTCTGCTCCGCTCACTTCACCTGGCCGGGCTGTGACATACAGTAGATATTGTGACCCTCTCTCACGCTCGCTATCAATACTCAGCTCCTGCCTCATGTCCGTCTGCTCCGCTCACTTCACCTAGCCGGGCTGCGACATACAGTAGATATTGTGACCCTCTCTCACGCTCGCTATCACTACTCAGCTCCTGCCTCATGTCCGTCTGCTCCGCTCACTTCACCTGGCCGGGCTGTGACATACAGTAGATATTGTGACCCTCTCTCACGCTCGCTATCACTACTCAGCTCCTGCCTCATGTCCGTCTGCTCCGCTCACTTCACCTGGCCGGGCTGTGACATACAGTAGATATTGTGACCCTCTCTCGCGCTCGCTTTCTCTACTCTGCTCCTGCCTCATGTTCGTCTGCTCCGCTCACTTCACCTGGCCGGGCTGTGACATACAGTAGATATTGTGACCCTCTCTCACGCTCGCTATCTCTACTCAGCTCCTGCCTCATGTCCGACTGCTCCGCTCACTTCACCTGGCCGGGCTGCGAACCTCTCTCACGCTCGCTTTCTCTACTCAGCTCCTGCCTCATGTCCGAATGCACCGCTCACATCACCTGGCCGGGCTGTGCCCCTCTCTCACGCTCGCTTTCTCTATTCAGCTCCTGCCTCATGTTCGTCTGCTCCGCTCACTTCACCTGGCCAGGCTGAGACATACAGTAGATATTGTGACCCTCTCTCACGCTCGCTTTCTCTACTCAGCTCCTGCCTCATGTCCGACTGCTCCGCTCACATCACCTGGCCGGGCTGTGAACCTCTCTCACGCTCGCTTTCTCTACTCAGCTCCTGCCTCATGTTCGTCTGCTCCGCTCAATTCACCTGGCCGAGCTGTGACATACAGTAGATATTGTGACCCTCTCTCACGCTCGCTTTCTCTACTCAGCTCCTGCCTCATGTCCGTCTGCTCCGCTCAATTCACCTGGCCGAGCTGTGACATACAGTAGATATTGTGACCCTCTCTCACGCTCGCTTTCTCTACTCAGCTCCTGCCTCATGTCCGTCTGCTCCGCTCACTTCACCTGGCCGGGCTGTGACATACAGTAGATATTGTGACCCTCTCTCACGCTCGCTTTCTCTACTCAGCTCCTGCCTCATGTCCGTCTGCTCCGCTCACTTCACCTTGCCGGACTGTGACATACAGTAGATATTGTGAACCTCTCTCACGCTCGCTTTCTCTACTCAGCTCCTGCCTCATGTCCGTCTGCTCCGCTCACTTCACCTGGCCGGGCTGTGACATACAGTAGATATTGTGAACCTCTCTCACGCTCGCTTTCTCTACTCAGCTCCTGCCTCATGTTTGTCTGCTCCGCTCAATTCACCTCGCCAAGCTGTGACATACAGTAGATATTGTGACCCTCTCTCACGCTCGCTTTCTCTACTCAGCTCCTGCCTCATGTCCGACTGCTCCGCTCACTTCACCTGGCCGGGCTGTGACATACAGTAGATATTGTGACCCTCTCACACGCTCGCTTTCTCTACTCAGCTCCTGCCTCATGTCAGTCTGCTCCGCTCACTTCACCTGGCCGGGCTGTGACATACAGTAGTTATTGTGACCCTCTCCCACGCTCGCTTTCTCTACTCAGCTCCTGCCTCATGACCGTCTGCTCCGCTCACTTCACCTGGCCGGGCTGTGACATACAGTAGATATTGTGACCCTCTCTCCCGCTCGCTTTCTCTACTCAGCTCCTGCCTCATGTCCGTCTGCTCCGCTCACTTCACCTGGCCGTGCTGCGACCCTCTCTCACGCTCGCTTTCTCTACTCAGCTCTCGCCTCATGTCCGTCTGCTCCGCTCTCTTCACTTGGCCGGACTGTGGCATACAGTAGATATTGTGACCCTCTCTCACGCTCGCTTTCTCTACTCACCTCCTGCCTCATGTCCGTCTGCTCCGCTCACTTCTCCTGGCCGGGCTGTGAACCTCTCTCACGCCCGCTTTCTCTACTCAGCTCCTGCCTCATGTCCGACTGCTCCGCTCACTTCACCTGGCCGGGCAGTGACCCTCTCTCACGCTCGCTATCTCTACTCAGCTCCTGCCTCATGTCCGTCTGCTCCGCTCAATTCACCTGGCCGGGCTGCGACCCTCTCTCACGCTCGCTATCTCTACTCAGATCCTGCCTCATGTCCGTCTGCTCCGCTCACTTCACCTGGCCGGGCTGTGAACCTCTCTCACGCTCGCTTTCTCTACTCAGCTCCTGCCTCATGTCTTTCTGCTCCGCTCGCTTCACCTGGCCGGGCTGTGACATACAGTAGATATTGTGACCTTCTCTCACACTCGCTATCACTACTCAGCTCCTGCCTCATGTCCGTCTGCTCCGCTCACTTCACCTGGCCGGGCTGCGACATACAGTAGATATTGTGACCCTCTCTCACGCTCGCTCTCACTACTCAGCTCCTGCCTCATTTCTGTCTGCTCCGCACACTTCACCTGGCCGGGCTGCGACATACAGTAGATATTGTGACCCTCTCTCACGCTCGCTATCTCTACTCATCTCCTGCCTCATGTCCGTCTGCTCCGCTCACTTCACCTGGCCGGGCTGTGACATACAGTAGATATTGTGACCCTCTCTCACGCTCGCTTTCTCAACTCAGCTCCTGCCTCATGTCCGTCTGCTCCGCTCACTTCACCTGGCCGGGCTGTGACATACGGTAGATATTGTGACCCTCTCTCACGCTCGCTATCTCTACTCAGCTCCTGCCTCATGTCCGTCTGCTCCGGTCACTTCACCTGGCCGGGCTGTGACATACAGTAGATATTGTGGCCCTCTCTCACGCTCGCTATCACTACTCAGCTCCTGCCTCATGTCCGTCTGCTCCGCTCACTTCACCTGGCCGGGCTGCGAGATACAGTAGATATTGTGACCCTCTCTCACGCTCGCTTTCTCTACTCAGCTCCTGCCTCATGACCGTCTGCTCCGCTCACTTCACCTGGCTGGGCTGTGACATTCAGTAGATATTGTGACCCTCTCTCACGCTCGCTTTCTCTACTCAGCTCCTGCCTCATGTTCGTCTGCTCCGCTCACTTCACCTGGCCGGGCTGTGACATACAGTAGATATTGTGACCCTCTCTCACGCTCGCTTTCTCTACTCAGCTCCTGCCTCATGTCCGACTGCTCCGCGCACATCACCTGGCCGGGCTGTGAACCTCTCTCACGCTCGCTTTCTCTACTCAGCTCCTGCCTCATGTTCGTCTGCTCCGCTCAATTCACCTGGCCGAGCTGTGACATACAGTAGATATTGTGACGCTCTCTCACGCTCGCTTTCTCTACTCAGCTCCTGCCTCATGTCCGACTGCTCCGCTCACTTCACCTGGCCGGGCTGTGACATACAGTAGATATTGTGACCCTCTCTCACGCTCGCTTTCTCTACTCAGCTCCTGCCTCATGTCCGTCTGCTCCGCTCACTTCACCTGGCCGGGCTGTGACATACAGTAGATATTGTGACCCTCTCTCACGCTCGCTTTCTCTACTCAGCTCTCGCCTCATGTCTGACTGCTCCGCTCACTTCACCTGGCCGGACTGTGACATACAGTAGATATTGTGTCCCTCCCTCACGCTCGCTTTCTCTACTCAGCTCCTGCCTCATGTCCGTCTGCTCCGCTCACTTCACCTGGCCGGGCTGCGACCCTCACTCACGCTCGCTTTCTCTACTCAGCTCTCGCCTCATGTCCGTCTGCTCGGCTCTCTTCACTTGGCCGGACTGTGACATACAGTAGATATTGTGACCCTCTCTCACGCTCGCTATCTCTACTCAGCTCCTGCCTCATGTCCGACTGCTCCGCTCACTTCACCTGGCCGGGCTGCGACCCTCTCTCACGCTCGCTTTCTCTACTCAGCTCCTGCCTCATGTCCGAATGCACCGCTCACATCACCTGGCCGGGCTGTGCCCCTCTCTCACGCTCGCTTTCTCTATTCAGCTCCTGCCTCATGTTCGTCTGCTCCGCTCACTTCACCTGGCCAGGCTGAGACATACAGTAGATATTGTGACCTTCTCTCACGCTCGCTTTCTCTACTCAGCTCCTGCCTCATGTCCGACTGCTCCGCTCACATCACCTGGCCGGGCTGTGAACCTCTCTCACGCTCGCTTTCTCTACTCAGCTCCTGCCTCATATCCGTCTGCTCCGCTCACTTCACCTGGCCGGGCTGTGACATACAGTAGATATTGTGACCCTCTCTCACGCTCGCTTTCTCTACTCAGCTCCTGCCTCATGTCCGTCTGCGCCGCTCAATTCACCTGGCCGAGCTGTGACATACAGTAGATATTGTGACCCTCTCTCACGCTCGCTTTCTCTACTCAGCTCCTGCCTCATGTCCGTCTGCTCCGCTCACTTCACCTGGCCGGGCTGTGACATACAGTAGATATTGTGACCCTCACGCTCGCTTTCTCTACTCAGCTCCTGCCTCATGTCCGTCTGCTCCGCTCACTTCACCTTGCCGGACTGTGACATACAGTAGATATTGTGAACCTCTCTCACGCTCGCTTTCTCTACTCAGCTCCTGCCTCATGTCCGTCTGCTCCGCTCACTTCACCTGGCCGGGCTGTGACATACAGTAGATATTGTGAACCTCTCTCACGCTCGCTTTCTCTACTCAGCTCCTGCCTCATGTTTGTCTGCTCCGCTCAATTCACCTCGCCAAGCTGTGACATACAGTAGATATTGTGACCCTCTCTCACGCTCGCTTTCTCTACTCAGCTCCTGCCTCATGTCCGACTGCTCCGCTCACTTCACCTGGCCGGGCTGTGACATACAGTAGATATTGTGAACCTCTCACACGCTCGCTTTCTCTACTCAGCTCCTGCCTCATGTCAGTCTGCTCCGCTCACTTCACCTGGCCGGGCTGTGACATACAGTAGTTATTGTGACCCTCTCCCACGCTCGCTTTCTCTACTCAGCTCCTGCCTCATGACCGTCTGCTCCGCTCACTTCACCTGGCCGGGCTGTGACATACAGTAGATATTGTGACCCCCTCTCCCGCTCGCTTTCTCTACTCAGCTCCTGCCTCATGTCCGTCTGCTCCGCTCACTTCACCTGGCCGTGCTGCGACCCTCTCTCACGCTCGCTTTCTCTACTCAGCTCTCGCCTCATGTCCGTCTGCTCCGCTCTCTTCACTTGGCCGGACTGTGGCATACAGTAGATATTGTGACCCTCTCTCACGCTCGCTTTCTCTACTCAGCTCCTGCCTCATGTCCGTCTGCTCCGCTCACTTCACCTGGCCGGGCTGTGAACCTCTCTCACGCTCGCTTTCTCTACTCAGCTCCTGCCTCATGTCCGACTGCTCCGCTCACTTCACCTGGCCGGGCAGTGACCCTCTCTCACGCTCGCTATCTCTACTCAGCTCCTGCCTCATGTCCGTCTGCTCCGCTCAATTCACCTGGCCGGGCTGCGACCCTCTCTCACGCTCGCTATCTCTACTCAGATCCTGCCTCATGTCCGTCTGCTCCGCTCACTTCACCTGGCCGGGCGGTGAACCTCTCTCACGCTCGCTTTCTCTACTCAGCTCCTGCCTCATGTCTTTCTGCTCCGCTCGCTTCACCTGGCCGGGCTGTGACATACAGTAGATATTGTGACCTTCTCTCACACTCGCTATCACTACTCAGCTCCTGCCTCATGTCCGTCTGCTCCGCTCACTTCACCTGGCCGGGCTGCGACATACAGTAGATATTGTGACCCTCTCTCACGCTCGCTCTCACTACTCAGCTCCTGCCTCATGTCTGTCTGCTCCGCTCACTTCACCTGGCCGGGCTGCGACATACAGTAGATATTGTGACCCTCTCTCACGCTCGCTATCTCTACCATCTCCTGCCTCATGTCCGTCTGCTCCGCTCACTTCACCTGGCCGGGCTGTGACATACAGTAGATATTGTGACCCTCTCTCACGCTCGCTTTCGCAACTCAGCTCCTGCCCTCATGTCCGTCTGCTCCGCTCACTTCACCTGGCCGGGCTGTGACATACGGTAGATATTGTGACCCTCTCTCACGCTCGCTATCTCTACTCAGCTCCTGCCTCATGTCCGTCTGCTCCGGTCACTTCACCTGGCCGGGCTGTGACATACAGTAGATATTGTGGCCCTCTCTCACGCTCGCTATCACTACTCAGCTCCTGCCTCATGTCCGTCTGCTCCGCTCACTTCACCTGGCCGGGCTGCGACATACAGTAGATATTGTGACCCTCTCTCACGCTCGCTTTCTCTACTCAGCTCCTGCCTCATGACCGTCTGCTCCGCTCACTTCACCTGGCTGGGCTGTGACATTCAGTAGATATTGTGACCCTCTCTCACGCTCGCTTTCTCTACTCAGCTCCTGCCTCATGTTCGTCTGCTCCCCTCACTTCACCTGGCCGGGCTGTGACATACAGTAGATATTGTGACCCTCTCTCACGCTCGCTTTCTCTACTCAGCTCCTGCCTCATGTCCGACTGCTCCGCGCACATCACCTGGCCGGGCTGTGAACCTCTCTCACGCTCGCTTTCTCTACTCAGCTCCTGCCTCATGTTCGTCTGCTCCGCTCAATTCACCTGGCCGAGCTGTGACATACAGTAGATATTGTGACGCTCTCTCACGCTCGCTTTCTCTACTCAGCTCCTGCCTCATGTCCGACTGCTCCGCTCACTTCACCTGGCCGGGCTGTGACATACAGTAGATATTGTGACCCTCTCTCACGCTCGCTTTCTCTACTCAGCTCCTGCCTCATGTCCGTCTGCTCCGCTCACTTCACCTGGCCGGGCTGTGACATACAGTAGATATTGTGACCCTCTCTCACGCTCGCTTTCTCTACTCAGCTCTCGCCTCATGTCTGACTGCTCCACTCACTTCACCTGGCCGGACTGTGACATACAGTAGATATTGTGTCCCTCCCTCACGCTCGCTTTCTCTACTCAGCTCCTGCCTCATGTCCGTCTGCTCCGCTCACTTCACCTGGCCGGGCTGCGACCCTCTCTCACGCTCGCTTTCTCTACTCAGCTCTCGCCTCATGTCCGTCTGCTCGGCTCTCTTCACTTGGCCGGACTGTGACATACAGTAGATATTGTGACCCTCTCTCACGCTCGCTATCTCTACTCAGCTCCTGCCTCATGTCCGACTGCTCCGCTCACTTCACCTGGCCGGGCTGCGACCCTCTCTCACGCTCGCTTTCTCTACTCAGCTCCTGCCTCATGTCCGAATGCACCGCTCACATCACCTGGCCGGGCTGTGCCCCTCTCTCACGCTCGCTTTCTCTATTCAGCTCCTGCCTCATGTTCGTCTGCTCCGCTCACTTCACCTGGCCAGGCTGAGACATACAGTTGATATTGTGACCCTCTCTCACGCTCGCTTTCTCTACTCAGCTCCTGCCTCATGTCCGACTGCTCCGCTCACATCACCTGGCCGGGCTGTGAACCTCTCTCACGCTCGCTTTCTCTACTCAGCTCCTGCCTCATATCCGTCTGCTCCGCTCACTTCACCTGGCCGGGCTGTGACATACAGTAGATATTGTGACCCTCTCTCACGCTCGCTTTCTCTACTCAGCTCCTGCCTCATGTCCGTCTGCGCCGCTCAATTCACCTGGCCGAGCTGTGACATACAGTAGATATTGTGACCCTCTCTCACGCTCGCTTTCTCTACTCAGCTCCTGCCTCATGTCCGTCTGCTCCGCTCACTTCACCTGGCCGGGCTGTGACATACAGTAGATATTGTGACCCTCACGCTCGCTTTCTCTACTCAGCTCCTGCCTCATGTCCGTCTGCTCCGCTCACTTCACCTTGCCGGACTGGGACATACAGTAGATATTGTGAACCTCTCTCACGCTCGCTTTCTCTACTCAGCTCCTGCCTCATGTCCGTCTGCTCCGCTCACTTCACCTGGCCGGGCTGTGACATACAGTAGATATTGTGAACCTCTCTCACGCTCGCTTTCTCTACTCAGCTCCTGCCTCATGTTTGTCTGCTCCGCTCAATTCACCTCGCCAAGCTGTGACATACAGTAGATATTGTGACCCTCTCTCACGCTCGCTTTCTCTACTCAGCTCCTGCCTCATGTCCGACTGCTCCGCTCACTTCACCTGGCCGGGCTGTGACATACAGTAGATATTGTGAACCTCTCACACGCTCGCTTTCTCTACTCAGCTCCTGCCTCATGTCAGTCTGCTCCGCTCACTTCACCTGGCCGGGCTGTGACGTCCAGTAGTTATTGTGACCCTCTCCCACGCTCGCTTTCTCTACTCAGCTCCTGCCTCATGACCGTCTGCTCCGCTCACTTCACCTGGCCGGGCTGTGACATACAGTAGATATTGTGACCCCCTCTCCCGCTCGCTTTCTCTACTCAGCTCCTGCCTCATGTCCGTCTGCTCCGCTCACTTCACCTGGCCGTGCTGCGACCCTCTCTCACGCTCGCTTTCTCTACTCAGCTCTCGCCTCATGTCCGTCTGCTCCGCTCTCTTCACTTGGCCGGACTGTGGCATACAGTAGATATTGTGACCCTCTCTCACGCTCGCTTTCTCTACTCAGCTCCTGCCTCATGTCCGTCTGCTCCGCTCACTTCACCTGGCCGGGCTGTGAACCTCTCTCACGCTCGCTTTCTCTACTCAGCTCCTGCCTCATGTCCGACTGCTCCGCTCACTTCACCTGGCCGGGCAGTGACCCTCTCTCACGCTCGCTATCTCTACTCAGCTCCTGCCTCATGTCCGTCTGCTCCGCTCAATTCACCTGGCCGGGCTGCGACCCTCTCTCACGCTCGCTATCTCTACTCAGATCCTGCCTCATGTCCGTCTGCTCCGCTCACTTCACCTGGCCGGGCGGTGAACCTCTCTCACGCTCGCTTTCTCTACTCAGCTCCTGCCTCATGTCTTTCTGCTCCGCTCGCTTCACCTGGCCGGGCTGTGACATACAGTAGATATTGTGACCTTCTCTCACACTCGCTATCACTACTCAGCTCCTGCCTCATGTCCGTCTGCTCCGCTCACTTCACCTGGCCGGGCTGCGACATACAGTAGATATTGTGACCCTCTCTCACGCTCGCTCTCACTACTCAGCTCCTGCCTCATTTCTGTCTGCTCCGCACACTTCACCTGGCCGGGCTGCGACATACAGTAGATATTGTGACCCTCTCTCACGCTCGCTATCTCTACTCATCTCCTGCCTCATGTCCGTCTGCTCCGCTCACTTCACCTGGCCGGGCTGTGACATACAGTAGATATTGTGACCCTCTCTCACGCTCGCTTTCTCAACTCAGCTCCTGCCTCATGTCCGTCTGCTCCGCTCACTTCACCTGGCCGGGCTGTGACATACGGTAGATATTGTGACCCTCTCTCACGCTCGCTATCTCTACTCAGCTCCTGCCTCATGTCCGTCTGCTCCGGTCACTTCACCTGGCCGGGCTGTGACATACAGTAGATATTGTGGCCCTCTCTCACGCTCGCTATCACTACTCAGCTCCTGCCTCATGTCCGTCTGCTCCGCTCACTTCACCTGGCCGGGCTGCGAGATACAGTAGATATTGTGACCCTCTCTCACGCTCGCTTTCTCTACTCAGCTCCTGCCTCATGACCGTCTGCTCCGCTCACTTCACCTGGCTGGGCTGTGACATTCAGTAGATATTGTGACCCTCTCTCACGCTCGCTTTCTCTACTCAGCTCCTGCCTCATGTTCGTCTGCTCCGCTCACTTCACCTGGCCGGGCTGTGACATACAGTAGATATTGTGACCCTCTCTCACGCTCGCTTTCTCTACTCAGCTCCTGCCTCATGTCCGACTGCTCCGCGCACATCACCTGGCCGGGCTGTGAACCTCTCTCACGCTCGCTTTCTCTACTCAGCTCCTGCCTCATGTTCGTCTGCTCCGCTCAATTCACCTGGCCGAGCTGTGACATACAGTAGATATTGTGACGCTCTCTCACGCTCGCTTTCTCTACTCAGCTCCTGCCTCATGTCCGACTGCTCCGCTCACTTCACCTGGCCGGGCTGTGACATACAGTAGATATTGTGACCCTCTCTCACGCTCGCTTTCTCTACTCAGCTCCTGCCTCATGTCCGTCTGCTCCGCTCACTTCACCTGGCCGGGCTGTGACATACAGTAGATATTGTGACCCTCTCTCACGCTCGCTTTCTCTACTCAGCTCTCGCCTCATGTCTGACTGCTCCGCTCACTTCACCTGGCCGGACTGTGACATACAGTAGATATTGTGTCCCTCCCTCACGCTCGCTTTCTCTACTCAGCTCCTGCCTCATGTCCGTCTGCTCCGCTCACTTCACCTGGCCGGGCTGCGACCCTCACTCACGCTCGCTTTCTCTACTCAGCTCTCGCCTCATGTCCGTCTGCTCGGCTCTCTTCACTTGGCCGGACTGTGACATACAGTAGATATTGTGACCCTCTCTCACGCTCGCTATCTCTACTCAGCTCCTGCCTCATGTCCGACTGCTCCGCTCACTTCACCTGGCCGGGCTGCGACCCTCTCTCACGCTCGCTTTCTCTACTCAGCTCCTGCCTCATGTCCGAATGCACCGCTCACATCACCTGGCCGGGCTGTGCCCCTCTCTCACGCTCGCTTTCTCTATTCAGCTCCTGCCTCATGTTCGTCTGCTCCGCTCACTTCACCTGGCCAGGCTGAGACATACAGTAGATATTGTGACCTTCTCTCACGCTCGCTTTCTCTACTCAGCTCCTGCCTCATGTCCGACTGCTCCGCTCACATCACCTGGCCGGGCTGTGAACCTCTCTCACGCTCGCTTTCTCTACTCAGCTCCTGCCTCATATCCGTCTGCTCCGCTCACTTCACCTGGCCGGGCTGTGACATACAGTAGATATTGTGACCCTCTCTCACGCTCGCTTTCTCTACTCAGCTCCTGCCTCATGTCCGTCTGCGCCGCTCAATTCACCTGGCCGAGCTGTGACATACAGTAGATATTGTGACCCTCTCTCACGCTCGCTTTCTCTACTCAGCTCCTGCCTCATGTCCGTCTGCTCCGCTCACTTCACCTGGCCGGGCTGTGACATACAGTAGATATTGTGACCCTCACGCTCGCTTTCTCTACTCAGCTCCTGCCTCATGTCCGTCTGCTCCGCTCACTTCACCTTGCCGGACTGTGACATACAGTAGATATTGTGAACCTCTCTCACGCTCGCTTTCTCTACTCAGCTCCTGCCTCATGTCCGTCTGCTCCGCTCACTTCACCTGGCCGGGCTGTGACATACAGTAGATATTGTGAACCTCTCTCACGCTCGCTTTCTCTACTCAGCTCCTGCCTCATGTTTGTCTGCTCCGCTCAATTCACCTCGCCAAGCTGTGACATACAGTAGATATTGTGACCCTCTCTCACGCTCGCTTTCTCTACTCAGCTCCTGCCTCATGTCCGACTGCTCCGCTCACTTCACCTGGCCGGGCTGTGACATACAGTAGATATTGTGAACCTCTCACACGCTCGCTTTCTCTACTCAGCTCCTGCCTCATGTCAGTCTGCTCCGCTCACTTCACCTGGCCGGGCTGTGACATACAGTAGTTATTGTGACCCTCTCCCACGCTCGCTTTCTCTACTCAGCTCCTGCCTCATGACCGTCTGCTCCGCTCACTTCACCTGGCCGGGCTGTGACATACAGTAGATATTGTGACCCCCTCTCCCGCTCGCTTTCTCTACTCAGCTCCTGCCTCATGTCCGTCTGCTCCGCTCACTTCACCTGGCCGTGCTGCGACCCTCTCTCACGCTCGCTTTCTCTACTCAGCTCTCGCCTCATGTCCGTCTGCTCCGCTCTCTTCACTTGGCCGGACTGTGGCATACAGTAGATATTGTGACCCTCTCTCACGCTCGCTTTCTCTACTCAGCTCCTGCCTCATGTCCGTCTGCTCCGCTCACTTCACCTGGCCGGGCTGTGAACCTCTCTCACGCTCGCTTTCTCTACTCAGCTCCTGCCTCATGTCCGACTGCTCCGCTCACTTCACCTGGCCGGGCAGTGACCCTCTCTCACGCTCGCTATCTCTACTCAGCTCCTGCCTCATGTCCGTCTGCTCCGCTCAATTCACCTGGCCGGGCTGCGACCCTCTCTCACGCTCGCTATCTCTACTCAGATCCTGCCTCATGTCCGTCTGCTCCGCTCACTTCACCTGGCCGGGAGGTGAACCTCTCTCACGCTCGCTTTCTCTACTCAGCTCCTGCCTCATGTCTTTCTGCTCCGCTCGCTTCACCTGGCCGGGCTGTGACATACAGTAGATATTGTGACCTTCTCTCACACTCGCTATCACTACTCAGCTCCTGCCTCATGTCCGTCTGCTCCGCTCACTTCACCTGGCCGGGCTGCGACATACAGTAGATATTGTGACCCTCTCTCACGCTCGCTCTCACTACTCAGCTCCTGCCTCATGTCTGTCTGCTCCGCTCACTTCACCTGGCCGGGCTGCGACATACAGTAGATATTGTGACCCTCTCTCACGCTCGCTATCTCTACTCATCTCCTGCCTCATGTCCGTCTGCTCCGCTCACTTCACCTGGCCGGGCTGTGACATACAGTAGATATTGTGACCCTCTCTCACGCTCGCTTTCGCAACTCAGCTCCTGCCTCATGTCCGTCTGCTCCGCTCACTTCACCTGGCCGGGCTGTGACATACGGTAGATATTGTGACCCTCTCTCACGCTCGCTATCTCTACTCAGCTCCTGCCTCATGTCCGTCTGCTCCGGTCACTTCACCTGGCCGGGCTGTGACATACAGTAGATATTGTGGCCCTCTCTCACGCTCGCTATCACTACTCAGCTCCTGCCTCATGTCCGTCTGCTCCGCTCACTTCACCTGGCCGGGCTGCGACATACAGTAGATATTGTGACCGTCTCTCACGCTCGCTTTCTCTACTCAGCTCCTGCCTCATGACCGTCTGCTCCGCTCACTTCACCTGGCTGGGCTGTGACATTCAGTAGATATTGTGACCCTCTCTCACGCTCGCTTTCTCTACTCAGCTCCTGCCTCATGTTCGTCTGCTCCCCTCACTTCACCTGGCCGGGCTGTGACATACAGTAGATATTGTGACCCTCTCTCACGCTCGCTTTCTCTACTCAGCTCCTGCCTCATGTCCGACTGCTCCGCGCACATCACCTGGCCGGGCTGTGAACCTCTCTCACGCTCGCTTTCTCTACTCAGCTCCTGCCTCATGTTCGTCTGCTCCGCTCAATTCACCTGGCCGAGCTGTGACATACAGTAGATATTGTGACGCTCTCTCACGCTCGCTTTCTCTACTCAGCTCCTGCCTCATGTCCGACTGCTCCGCTCACTTCACCTGGCCGGGCTGTGACATACAGTAGATATTGTGACCCTCTCTCACGCTCGCTTTCTCTACTCAGCTCCTGCCTCATGTCCGTCTGCTCCGCTCACTTCACCTGGCCGGGCTGTGACATACAGTAGATATTGTGACCCTCTCTCACGCTCGCTTTCTCTACTCAGCTCTCGCCTCATGTCTGACTGCTCCACTCACTTCACCTGGCCGGACTGTGACATACAGTAGATATTGTATCCCTCCCTCACGCTCGCTTTCTCTACTCAGCTCCTGCCTCATGTCCGTCTGCTCCGCTCACTTCACCTGGCCGGGCTGCGACCCTCTCTCACGCTCGCTTTCTCTACTCAGCTCTCGCCTCATGTCCGTCTGCTCGGCTCTCTTCACTTGGCCGGACTGTGACATACAGTAGATATTGTGACCCTCTCTCACGCTCGCTATCTCTACTCAGCTCCTGCCTCATGTCCGACTGCTCCGCTCACTTCACCTGGCCGGGCTGCGACCCTCTCTCACGCTCGCTTTCTCTACTCAGCTCCTGCCTCATGTCCGAATGCACCGCTCACATCACCTGGCCGGGCTGTGCCCCTCTCTCACGCTCGCTTTCTCTATTCAGCTCCTGCCTCATGTTCGTCTGCTCCGCTCACTTCACCTGGCCAGGCTGAGACATACAGTTGATATTGTGACCCTCTCTCACGCTCGCTTTCTCTACTCAGCTCCTGCCTCATGTCCGACTGCTCCGCTCACATCACCTGGCCGGGCTGTGAACCTCTCTCACGCTCGCTTTCTCTACTCAGCTCCTGCCTCATATCCGTCTGCTCCGCTCACTTCACCTGGCCGGGCTGTGACATACAGTAGATATTGTGACCCTCTCTCACGCTCGCTTTCTCTACTCAGCTCCTGCCTCATGTCCGTCTGCGCCGCTCAATTCACCTGGCCGAGCTGTGACATACAGTAGATATTGTGACCCTCTCTCACGCTCGCTTTCTCTACTCAGCTCCTGCCTCATGTCCGTCTGCTCCGCTCACTTCACCTGGCCGGGCTGTGACATACAGTAGATATTGTGACCCTCACGCTCGCTTTCTCTACTCAGCTCCTGCCTCATGTCCGTCTGCTCCGCTCACTTCACCTTGCCGGACTGGGACATACAGTAGATATTGTGAACCTCTCTCACGCTCGCTTTCTCTACTCAGCTCCTGCCTCATGTCCGTCTGCTCCGCTCACTTCACCTGGCCGGGCTGTGACATACAGTAGATATTGTGAACCTCTCTCACGCTCGCTTTCTCTACTCAGCTCCTGCCTCATGTTTGTCTGCTCCGCTCAATTCACCTCGCCAAGCTGTGACATACAGTAGATATTGTGACCCTCTCTCACGCTCGCTTTCTCTACTCAGCTCCTGCCTCATGTCCGACTGCTCCGCTCACTTCACCTGGCCGGGCTGTGACATACAGTAGATATTGTGAACCTCTCACACGCTCGCTTTCTCTACTCAGCTCCTGCCTCATGTCAGTCTGCTCCGCTCACTTCACCTGGCCGGGCTGTGACGTCCAGTAGTTATTGTGACCCTCTCCCACGCTCGCTTTCTCTACTCAGCTCCTGCCTCATGACCGTCTGCTCCGCTCACTTCACCTGGCCGGGCTGTGACATACAGTAGATATTGTGACCCCCTCTCCCGCTCGCTTTCTCTACTCAGCTCCTGCCTCATGTCCGTCTGCTCCGCTCACTTCACCTGGCCGTGCTGCGACCCTCTCTCACGCTCGCTTTCTCTACTCAGCTCTCGCCTCATGTCCGTCTGCTCCGCTCTCTTCACTTGGCCGGACTGTGGCATACAGTAGATATTGTGACCCTCTCTCACGCTCGCTTTCTCTACTCAGCTCCTGCCTCATGTCCGTCTGCTCCGCTCACTTCACCTGGCCGGGCTGTGAACCTCTATCACGCTCGCTTTCTCTACTCAGCTCCTGCCTCATGTCCGACTGCTCCGCTCACTTCACCTGGCCGGGCAGTGACCCTCTCTCACGCTCGCTATCTCTACTCAGCTCCTGCCTCATGTCCGTCTGCTCCGCTCAATTCACCTGGCCGGGCTGCGACCCTCTCTCACGCTCGCTATCTCTACTCAGATCCTGCCTCATGTCCGTCTGCTCCGCTCACTTCACCTGGCCGGGCGGTGAACCTCTCTCACGCTCGCTTTCTCTACTCAGCTCCTGCCTCATGTCTTTCTGCTCCGCTCGCTTCACCTGGCCGGGCTGTGACATACAGTAGATATTGTGACCTTCTCTCACACTCGCTATCACTACTCAGCTCCTGCCTCATGTCCGTCTGCTCCGCTCACTTCACCTGGCCGGGCTGCGACATACAGTAGATATTGTGACCCTCTCTCACGCTCGCTCTCACTACTCAGCTCCTGCCTCATGTCTGTCTGCTCCGCTCACTTCACCTGGCCGGGCTGCGACATACAGTAGATATTGTGACCCTCTCTCACGCTCGCTATCTCTACTCATCTCCTGCCTCATGTCCGTCTGCTCCGCTCACTTCACCTGGCCGGGCTGTGACATACAGTAGATATTGTGACCCTCTCTCACGCTCGCTTTCGCAACTCAGCTCCTGCCTCATGTCCGTCTGCTCCGCTCACTTCACCTGGCCGGGCTGTGACATACGGTAAATATTGTGACCCTCTCTCACGCTCGCTATCTCTACTCAGCTCCTGCCTCATGTCCGTCTGCTCCGGTCACTTCACCTGGCCGGGCTGTGACATACAGTAGATATTGTGGCCCTCTCTCACGCTCGCTATCACTACTCAGCTCCTGCCTCATGTCCGTCTGCTCCGCTCACTTCACCTGGCCGGGCTGCGACATACAGTAGATATTGTGACCCTCTCTCACGCTTGCTTTCTCTACTCAGCTCCTGCCTCATGACCGTCTGCTCCGCTCACTTCACCTGGCTGGGCTGTGACATTCAGTAGATATTGTGACCCTCTCTCACGCTCGCTTTCTCTACTCAGCTCCTGCCTCATGTTCGTCTGCTCCCCTCACTTCACCTGGCCGGGCTGTGACATACAGTAGATATTGTGACCCTCTCTCACGCTCGCTTTCTCTACTCAGCTCCTGCCTCATGTCCGACTGCTCCGCGCACATCACCTGGCCGGGCTGTGAACCTCTCTCACGCTCGCTTTCTCTACTCAGCTCCTGCCTCATGTTCGTCTGCTCCGCTCAATTCACCTGGCCGAGCTGTGACATACAGTAGATATTGTGACGCTCTCTAACGCTCGCTTTCTCTACTCAGCTCCTGCCTCATGTCCGACTGCTCCGCTCACTTCACCTGGCCGGGCTGTGACATACAGTAGATATTGTGACCCTCTCTCACGCTCGCTTTCTCTACTCAGCTCCTGCCTCATGTCCGTCTGCTCCGCTCACTTCACCTGGCCGGGCTGTGACATACAGTAGATATTGTGACCCTCTCTCACGCTCGCTTTCTCTACTCAGCTCTCGCCTCATGTCTGACTGCTCCGCTCACTTCACCTGGCCGGACTGTGACATACAGTAGATATTGTGTCCCTCCCTCACGCTCGCTTTCTCTACTCAGCTCCTGCCTCATGTCCGTCTGCTCCGCTCACTTCACCTGGCCGGGCTGCGACCCTCTCTCACGCTCGCTTTCTCTACTCAGCTCTCGCCTCATGTCCGTCTGCTCGGCTCTCTTCACTTGGCCGGACTGTGACATACAGTAGATATTGTGACCCTCTCTCACGCTCGTTTTCTCTACTCTGCTCCTGCCTCATGTCCGTCTGCTCCGCTCACTTCACCTGGCCGGGCTGTGAACCTCTCTCACGCTCGCTTTCTCTACTCAGCTCCTGCCTCATGTCCGACTGCTCCGCTCACTTCACCTGGCCGGGCTGTGACCCTCTCTCACGCTCGCTATCTCTACTCAGCTCCTGCCTCATGTCCGTCTGCTCCGCTCAATTCACCTGGCCAGGCTGCGACCCTCTCTCACGCTCGCTATCTCTACTCATCCCCAGCCTCATGTCCGACTGCTCCGCTCACTTCACCTGGCCGGGCTGTGAACCTCTCTCACGCTCGCTTTCTCTACTCAGCTCCTGCCTCATGTCCGTCTGCTCCGCTCACTTCACCTGGCCGGGCTGTGAACCTCTCTCACGCTCGCTTTCTCTACACAGCTCCTGCCTCATGTCCGTCTGCTCCGCTCACTTCACCTGGCCGGGCTGTGACATACAGTAGATATTGTGACCCTCTCTCACCCTCGCTATCTCTACTCAGCCCCTGCCTCATGTCCGACTGCTCCGCTCACTTCACCTGGCCGGGCTGTGAACCTCTCTCACGCTCGCTTTCTCTACTCAGCTCCTGCCTCATGTCCGTCTGCTCCGCTCACTTCACCTGGCCGGGCTGTGAACCTCTCTCACGCTCGCTATCTCTACTCAGCTCCTGCCTCATGTCCGTCTGCTCCGCTCACATAACCTAGCCGGGCTGTGAACCTCTCTCACGCTCGCTTTCTCTACTCAGTTCCTGCCTCATGTCCGTCTGCTCCGCTCACTCCACCTGGCCGAGCTGTGACAAACAGTAGATATTGTGACCCTCTCTCACGCTCGCTATCTCTACTCAGCTCCTGCCTCATGTCCGTCTGCTCCGGTCACTTCACCTGGCCGGGCTGTGAACCTCTCTCACGCTCGCTTTCTCTACTCAGCTCCTGCCTCATGTCCGACTGCTCCGCTCACTTCACCTGGCCGGGCTGTGACCCTCTCTCACGCTCGCTATCTCTACTCAGATCCTGCCTCATGTCCGTCTGCTCCGCTCACTTCACCTGGCCGGGCTGTGAACCTCTCTCACGCTCGCTTTCTCTACTCAGCTGCTGCCTCATGTCTGTCTGCTCCGCTCACATCACCTGGCCGGGCTGTCAACCTCTCTCACGCTCGCTATCTCTACTCAGCTCCTGCCTCATGTCTGTCTGCTTCGCTCACATCACCTGGCCGGGCTGTCAACCTCTCTCACGCTCGCTATCTCTACTCAGCTCCTGCCTGATGTCCGTCTGCTCCGCTCACTTCACCTGGCCGGGCTGTGAACCTCTCTCACGCTCGCTTTCTCTACTCAGCTCCTGCCTCATGTCTGTCTGCTCCGCTCACATCACTTGGCCGGGCTGTCAACCTCTCTCACGCTCGCTATCTCTACTCAGCTCCTGCCTCATGTCCGACGGCTCCGCTCACTTCACCTGGCCGGGCTGTGAACCTCTCTCACGCTCGCTATCACTACTCAGCTCCTGCCTCATGTCCGTCTGCTCCGCTCACTTCACCTGGCCGGGCTGTGAACCTCTCTCACGCTCGCTATCTCTACTCAGCTCCTGCCTCATGTCCGACTGCTCCGCTCACTTCACCTGGCCGGGCTGCGACCCTCTCTCACTCTCGCTTTATCTACTCAGCTCCTGCCTCATGTCCGACTGCTCCGTTCACTTCACCTGACCGGGCTGTGAACCTCTCTCACGCTCGCTTTCTCTATTCAGCTCCTGCCTCATGTCCGTCTGCTCCGCTCACTTCACCTGGCCGGGCTGCGACCCTCTCTCACGCTCGCTATATCTACTCAGCTCCTGCCTCATGTCCGTCTGCTCCGCTCACTTCACCTGGCGGGCTGTGAACCTCTCTCACGCTCGCTTCCTCTACTCAGCTCCTGCCTCATGTCCGACTGCTCCGCTCACTTCACCTGGCCGGACTGTGACATACAGTAGATATTGTGACCCTCTCTCACGCTCGCTTTCTCTACTCAGCTCCTGCCTCATGTCCGACTGCTCCGCTCACTTCACCTGGCCGGGCTGTGACCCTCTCTCACGCTCGCTATCTCTACTCAGCTCCTGCCTCATGTCCGTCTGCTCCGCTCACTTCACCTGGCCGGACTGTGACATACAGTAGATATTGTGATCCTCTCTCACGCTCGCTTTCTCTACTCAGCTCCTGCCTCATATCTGTCTGCTCCGCTCACTTCACCTGGCCGGGCTGTGACCCTCTCTCACGCTCGCTATCTCTACTCAGCTCCTGCCTCATGTCCGTCTGCTCCGCTCAATTCACCTGGCCGGGCTGCGACCCTCTCTCACGCTCGCTATCTCTACTCAGCCCCTGCCTCATGTCCGACTGCTCCGCTCACTTCACCTGGCCGGGCTGTGAACCTCTCTCACGCTCGCTTTCTCTACTCAGCTCCTGCCTCATGTCCTTCTGCTCCGCTCACTTCACCTGGCTGGGCTGTGAACCTCTCTCACGCTCGCTTTCTCTACTGAGCTCCTGCCTCATGTCCGTCTGCTCCGCTCACTTCACCTGGCCGGGCTGTGAACCTCTCTCACGCTCGCTATCTCTACTCAGCTCCTGCCTCATGTCCGTCTGCTCCGCTCACATCACCTGGCCGGGCTGTGAACCTCTCTCACGCTCGCTTTCTCTACTCAGCTCCTGCCTCATGTCCGTCTGCTCCGCTCACTCCACCTGGCCGAGCTGTGACATACAGTAGATATTGTGACACTCTCTCACGCTCGCTATCTCTACTCAGCTCCTGCCTCATGTCCGTCTGCTCCTCTCACTTCACCTGTCCGGACTGTGACATAGAGTAGATATTGTGACCCTCTCTCACGCTCGCTTTCTCTACTCATTTCCTGCCTCATGTCTGTCTGCTCCGCTCACTTCACCTGGCCGGACTGTGACATACAGTAGATATTGTGACCCTCTCTCACGCTCGCTTTCTCTACTCAGCTCTCGCCTCATGTCCGTCTGCTCCGCTCACTTCTCCTGGCCGGGCTGCGACCCTCTCTCACGCTCGCTATCTCTACTCAGCTCCTGCCTCATGTCCGTCTGCTCCGCTCACATCACCTGGCCGGGCTGTGAACCTCTCTCACGCTCGCTATCTCTACTCAGCTCCTGCCTCATGTCCGTCTGCTCCGCTCACTTCACCTGGCCGGGCTGCGACCCTCTCTCACGCTCGCTATCTCTACTCAGCTCCTGCCTCATGTCCGTCTGCTCCGCTCACTTCACCTGGCCGGACTGTGACATACAGTAGATATTGTGACCCTCTCTCACGCTCGCTTTCTCTACTCATTTCCTGCCTCATGTCTGTCTGCTCCGCTCACTTCACCTGGCCGGACTGTGACATACAGTAGATATTGTGACCCTCTCTCACGCTCGCTTTCTCTACTCAGCTCTCGCCTCATGTCCGACTGCTCCGCTCACTTCACCTGGCCGGGCTGCGACCTTCTCTCACGCTCGCTTTCTCTACTCAGCTCTCGCCTCATGTCCGTCTGCTCCGCTCACTACACCTGGCCGGACTGTGACATACAGTAGATATTGCGATCCTCTCTCACGCTCGCTTTCTCTACTCAGCTCTCGCCTCATGTCCGTCTGCTCCGCTCACTTCACCTGGCCGGGCTGCGACCCTCTCTCACGCTCGCTATCTCTACTCAGCTCCTGCCTCATGTCCGTCTGCTCCGCTCACATCACCTGGCCGGGCTGTGAACCTCTCTCACGCTCGCTATCTCTACTCAGCTCCTGCCTCATGTCCGTCTGCTCCGCTCACTTCACCTGGCCGGGCTGTGAACCTCTCTCACGCTCGCTTTCTCTACTCAGCTCCTGCCTCATGTCCGTCTGCTCCGCTGACTTCACCTGGCCGGACTGTGACATACAGTAGATATTGTGACCCTCTCTCACGCTCGCTATCACTACTCAGCTCCTGCCTCATGTCCGTCTGCTCCGCTCACTTCACCTGGCCAGGCTGCGACATACAGTAGATATTGTGACCCTCTCTCACGCTCGCTATCACTACTCAGCTCCTGCCTCATGTCCGTCTGATCCGCTCACTTCACCTGGCCGGGCTGTGACATACAGTAGATATTGTGACCCTCTCTCACGCTCGCTATCTCTACTCAGCTCCTGCCTCATGTCCGTCTGCTCCGCTCACTTCACCTGGCCGGGCTGTGACATACAGTAGATATTGTGACCCTCTCTCACGATCGCTTTCTCTACTCAGCTCCTGCCTCATGTCCTTCTGCTCCGCTCACTTCACCTGGCAGGGCTGTGACATACGGTAGATATTGTGACCCTCTCTCACGCTCGCTATCTCTACTCAGCTCCTGCCTCATGTCCGTTTGCTCCGCTCACTTCACCTGGTCGGGCTGTGACATACAGTA
Organism: Meconema thalassinum; assembly: GCA_946902985.2. Taxonomy (NCBI): domain Eukaryota; kingdom Metazoa; phylum Arthropoda; class Insecta; order Orthoptera; family Tettigoniidae; genus Meconema; species Meconema thalassinum. Next base: position 1,096,709,038 of record OX336389.2, on the reverse strand, counting down.
GATATTGTGACCCTCTCTCACGCTCGCTATCACTAGTCAGCTCCTGCCTCATGTCCGTCTGCTCCGCTCACTTCACCTGGCCGGGCTGTGACATACAGTAGATATTGTGACCCTCTCTCACGCTCGCTTTCTCTACTCAGCTCCTGCCTCATGTCCGTCTGCTCCGCTCACTTCACCTGGCCGGGCTGTGACATACAGTAGATATTGTGACCCTCTCTCACGCTCGCTATCTCTACTCAGCTCCTGCCTCATGTCCGTCTGCTCCGCTCACTTCACCTGGCCGGGCTGTGACATACATTAGATATTGTGACCCTCTCTCACGCTCGCTATCAATACTCAGCTCCTGCCTCATGTCCGTCTGCTCCGCTCACTTCACCTAGCCGGGCTGCGACATACAGTAGATATTGTGACCCTCTCTCACGCTCGCTATCACTACTCAGCTCCTGCCTCATGTCCGTCTGCTCCGCTCACTTCACCTGGCCGGGCTGTGACATACAGTAGATATTGTGACCCTCTCTCACGCTCGCTATCACTACTCAGCTCCTGCCTCATGTCCGTCTGCTCCGCTCACTTCACCTGGCCGGGCTGTGACATACAGTAGATATTGTGACCCTCTCTCGCGCTCGCTTTCTCTACTCTGCTCCTGCCTCATGTTCGTCTGCTCCGCTCACTTCACCTGGCCGGGCTGTGACATACAGTAGATATTGTGACCCTCTCTCACGCTCGCTATCTCTACTCAGCTCCTGCCTCATGTCCGACTGCTCCGCTCACTTCACCTGGCCGGGCTGCGACCCTCTCTCACGCTCGCTTTCTCTACTCAGCTCCTGCCTCAAGTCCGAATGCACCGCTCACATCACCTGGCCGGGCTGTGCCCCTCTCTCACGCTCGCTTTCTCTATTCAGCTCCTGCCTCATGTTCGTCTGCTCCGCTCACTTCACCTGGCCAGGCTGAGACATACAGTAGATATTGTGACCCTCTCTCACGCTCGCTTTCTCTACTCAGCTCCTGCCTCATGTCCGACTGCTCCGCTCACATCACCTGGCCGGGCTGTGAACCTCTCTCACGCTCGCTTTCTCTACTCAGCTCCTGCCTCATGTTCGTCTGCTCCGCTCAATTCACCTGGCCGAGCTGTGACATACAGTAGATATTGTGACCCTGTCTCACGCTCGCTTTCTCTACTCAGCTCCTGCCTCATATCCGTCTGCTCCGCTCACTTCACCTGGCCGGGCTGTGACATACAGTAGATATTGTGACCCTCTCTCACGCTCGCTTTCTCTACTCAGCTCCTGCCTCATGTCCGTCTGCTCCGCTCAATTCACCTGGCCGAGCTGTGACATACAGTAGATATTGTGACCCTCTCTCACGCTCGCTTTCTCTACTCAGCTCCTGCCTCATGTCCGTCTGCTCCGCTCACTTCACCTGGCCGGGCTGTGACATACAGTAGATATTGTGACCCTCTCTCACGCTCGCTTTCTCTACTCAGCTCCTGCCTCATGTCCGTCTGCTCCGCTCACTTCACCTTGCCGGACTGTGACATACAGTAGATATTGTGAACCTCTCTCACGCTCGCTTTCTCTACTCAGCTCCTGCCTCATGTCCGTCTGCTCCGCTCACTTCACCTGGCCGGGCTGTGACATACAGTAGATATTGTGAACCTCTCTCACGCTCGCTTTCTCTACTCAGCTCCTGCCTCATGTTTGTCTGCTCCGCTCAATTCACCTCGCCAAGCTGTGACATACAGTAGATATTGTGACCCTCTCTCACGCTCGCTTTCTCTACTCAGCTCCTGCCTCATGTCCGACTGCTCCGCTCACTTCACCTGGCCGGGCTGTGACATACAGTAGATATTGTGACCCTCTCACACGCTCGCTTTCTCTACTCAGCTCCTGCCTCATGTCAGTCTGCTCCGCTCACTTCACCTGGCCGGGCTGTGACATACAGTAGTTATTGTGACCCTCTCCCACGCTCGCTTTCTCTACTCAGCTCCTGCCTCATGACCGTCTGCTCCGCTCACTTCACCTGGCCGGGCTGTGACATACAGTAGATATTGTGACCCTCTCTCCCGCTCGCTTTCTCTACTCAGCTCCTGCCTCATGTCCGTCTGCTCCGCTCACTTCACCTGGCCGTGCTGCGACCCTCTCTCACGCTCGCTTTCTCTACTCAGCTCTCGCCTCATGTCCGTCTGCTCCGCTCTCTTCACTTGGCCGGACTGTGGCATACAGTAGATATTGTGACCCTCTCTCACGCTCGCTTTCTCTACTCACCTCCTGCCTCATGTCCGTCTGCTCCGCTCACTTCACCTGGCCGGGCTGTGAACCTCTCTCACGCTCGCTTTCTCTACTCAGCTCCTGCCTCATGTCCGACTGCTCCGCTCACTTCACCTGGCCGGGCAGTGACCCTCTCTCACGCTCGCTATCTCTACTCAGCTCCTGCCTCATGTCCGTCTGCTCCGCTCAATTCACCTGGCCGGGCTGCGACCCTCTCTCACGCTCGCTATCTCTACTCAGATCCTGCCTCATGTCCGTCTGCTCCGCTCACTTCACCTGGCCGGGCTGTGAACCTCTCTCACGCTCGCTTTCTCTACTCAGCTCCTGCCTCATGTCTTTCTGCTCCGCTCGCTTCACCTGGCCGGGCTGTGACATACAGTAGATATTGTGACCTTCTCTCACACTCGCTATCACTACTCAGCTCCTGCCTCATGTCCGTCTGCTCCGCTCACTTCACCTGGCCGGGCTGCGACATACAGTAGATATTGTGACCCTCTCTCACGCTCGCTCTCACTACTCAGCTCCTGCCTCATTTCTGTCTGCTCCGCTCACTTCACCTGGCCGGGCTGCGACATACAGTAGATATTGTGACCCTCTCTCACGCTCGCTATCTCTACTCATCTCCTGCCTCATGTCCGTCTGCTCCGCTCACTTCACCTGGCCGGGCTGTGACATACAGTAGATATTGTGACCCTCTCTCACGCTCGCTTTCTCAACTCAGCTCCTGCCTCATGTCCGTCTGCTCCGCTCACTTCACCTGGCCGGGCTGTGACATACGGTAGATATTGTGACCCTCTCTCACGCTCGCTATCTCTACTCAGCTCCTGCCTCATGTCCGTCTGCTCCGGTCACTTCACCTGGCCGGGCTGTGACATACAGTAGATATTGTGGCCCTCTCTCACGCTCGCTATCACTACTCAGCTCCTGCCTCATGTCCGTCTGCTCCGCTCACTTCACCTGGCCGGGCTGCGAGATACAGTAGATATTGTGACCCTCTCTCACGCTCGCTTTCTCTACTCAGCTCCTGCCTCATGACCGTCTGCTCCGCTCACTTCACCTGGCTGGGCTGTGACATTCAGTAGATATTGTGACCCTCTCTCACGCTCGCTTTCTCTACTCAGCTCCTGCCTCATGTTCGTCTGCTCCGCTCACTTCACCTGGCCGGGCTGTGACATACAGTAGATATTGTGACCCTCTCTCACGCTCGCTTTCTCTACTCAGCTCCTGCCTCATGTCCGACTGCTCCGCGCACATCACCTGGCCGGGCTGTGAACCTCTCTCACGCTCGCTTTCTCTACTCAGCTCCTGCCTCATGTTCGTCTGCTCCGCTCAATTCACCTGGCCGAGCTGTGACATACAGTAGATATTGTGACGCTCTCTCACGCTCGCTTTCTCTACTCAGCTCCTGCCTCATGTCCGACTGCTCCGCTCACTTCACCTGGCCGGGCTGTGACATACAGTAGATATTGTGACCCTCTCTCACGCTCGCTTTCTCTACTCAGCTCCTGCCTCATGTCCGTCTGCTCCGCTCACTTCACCTGGCCGGGCTGTGACATACAGTAGATATTGTGACCCTCTCTCACGCTCGCTTTCTCTACTCAGCTCTCGCCTCATGTCTGACTGCTCCGCTCACTTCACCTGGCCGGACTGTGACATACAGTAGATATTGTGTCCCTCCCTCACGCTCGCTTTCTCTACTCAGCTCCTGCCTCATGTCCGTCTGCTCCGCTCACTTCACCTGGCCGGGCTGCGACTCTCTCTCACGCTCGCTTTCTCTACTCAGCTCTCGCCTCATGTCCGTCTGCTCGGCTCTCTTCACTTGGCCGGACTGTGACATACAGTAGATATTGTGACCCTCTCTCACGCTCGCTTTCTCTACTCTGCTCCTGCCTCATGTCCGTCTGCTCCGCTCACTTCACCTGGCCGGGCTGTGAACCTCTCTCACGCTCGCTTTCTCTACTCAGCTCCTGCCTCATGTCCGACTGCTCCGCTCACTTCACCTGGCCGGGCTATGACCCTCTCTCACGCTCGCTATCTCTACTCAGCTCCTGCCTCATGTCCGTCTGCTCCGCTCAATTCACCTGGCCAGGCTGCGACCCTCTCTCACGCTCGCTATCTCTACTCAGCCCCAGCCTCATGTCCGACTGCTCCGCTCACTTCACCTGGCCGGGCTGTGAACCTCTCTCACGCTCGCTTTCTCTACTCAGTTCCTGCCTCATGTCCGTCTGCTCCGCTCACTTCACCTGGCCGGGCTGTGAACCTCTCTCACGCTCGCTTTCTCTACACAGCTCCTGCCTCATGTCCGTCTGCTCCGCTCACTTCACCTGGCCGGGCTGTGACATACAGTAGATATTGTGACCCTCTCTCACCCTCGCTATCTCTACTCAGCCCCTGCCTCATGTCCGACTGCTCCGCTCACTTCACCTGGCCGGGCTGTGAACCTCTCTCACGCTCGCTTTCTCTACTCAGCTCCTGCCTCATGTCCGTCTGCCCCGCTCACTTCACCTGGCCGGGCTGTTAACCTCTCTCACGCTCGCTATCTCTACTCAGCTCCTGCCTCATGTCCGTCTGCTCCGCTCACATAACCTGGCCGGGCTGTGAACCTCTCTCACGCTCGCTTTCTCTACTCAGTTCCTGCCTCATGTCCATCTGCTCCGCTCACTCCACCTGGCCGAGCTGTGACAAACAGTAGATATTGTGACCCTCTCTCACGCTCGCTATCTCTACTCAGCTCCTGCCTCATGTCCGTCTGCTCCGCTCACTTCACCTGGCCGGGCTGTGAACCTCTCTCACGCTCGCTTTCTCTACTCAGCTCCTGCCTCATGTCCGACTGCTCCGCTCACTTCACCTGGCCGGGCTGTGACCCTCTCTCACGCTCGCTATCTCTACTCAGATCCTGCCTCATGTCCGTCTGCTCCGCTCACTTCACCTGGCCGGGCTGTGAACCTCTCTCACGCTCGCTTTCTCTACTCAGCTCCTGCCTCATGTCTGTCTGCTCCGCTCACATCACCTGGCCGGGCTGTCAACCTCTCTCACGCTCGCTATCTCTACTCAGCTCCTGCCTCATGTCTGTCTGCTTCGCTCACATCACCTGGCCGGGCTGTCAAACTCTCTCACGCTCGCTATCTCTACTCAGCTCCTGCCTGAAGTCCGTCTGCTCCGCTCACTTCACCTGGCCGGGCTGTTAACCTCTCTCACGCTCGCTTTCTCTACTCAGCTCCTGCCTCATGTCTGCTGCTCCGCTCACATCACGTGGCCGGGCTGTCAACCTCTCTCACGCTCGCTATCTCTACTCAGCTCCTGCCTCATGTCCGACGGCTCCGCTCACTTCACCTGACCGGGCTGTGAACCTCTCTCACGCTCGCTTTCTCTACTCAGCTCCTGCCTCATGTCCGTCTGCTCCGCTCACTTCACCTGGACGGGCTGCGACCCTCTCTCACGCTCGCTATATCTACTCAGCTCCTGCCTCATGTCCGTCTGCTCCGCTCACTTCACCTGCCCGGGCTGTGAACCTCTCTCACGCTCGCTTCCTCTACTCAGCTCCTGCCTCATGTCCGACTGCTCCGCTCACTTCACCTGGCCGGACTGTGACATACAGTAGATATTGTGACCCTCTCTCACGCTCGCTTTCTCTACTCAGCTCCTGCCTCATGTCCGACTGCTCCGCTCACTTCACCTGGCCGGGCTGTGACCCTCTCTCACGCTCGCTATCTCTACTCAGCTCCTGCCTCATGTCCGTCTGCTCCGCTCACTTCACCTGGCCGGACTGTGACATACAGTAGATATTGTGATCCTCTCTCACGCTCGCTTTCTCTACTCAGCTCCTGCCTCATATCTGTCTGCTCCGCTCACTTCACCTGGCCGGGCTGTGACCCTCTCTCACGCTCGCTATCTCTACTCAGCTCCTGCCTCATGTCCGTCTGCTCCGCTCAATTCACCTGGCCGGGCTGCGACCTTCTCTCACGCTCGCTATCTCTACTCAGCCCCTGCCTCATGTCCGACTGCTCCGCTCACTTCACCTGGCCGGGCTGTGAACCTCTCTCACGCTCGCTTTCTCTACTCAGCTCCTGCCTCATGTCCTTCTGCTCCGCTCACTTCACCTGGCTGGGCTGTGAACCTCTCTCACGCTGGTTTTCTCTACTGAGCTCCTGCCTCATGTCCGTCTGCTCCGCTCACTTCACCTGGCCGGGCTGTGAACCTCTCTCACGCTCGCTATCTCTACTCAGCTCCTGCCTCATGTCCGTCTGCTCCGCTCACATCACCTGGCCGGGCTGTGAACCTCTCTCACGCTCGCTTTCTCTACTCAGCTCCTGCCTCATGTCCGTCTGCTCCGCTCACTCCACCTGGCCGAGCTGTGACATACAGTAGATATTGTGACCCTCTCTCACGCTCGCTATCTCTACTCAGCTCCTGCCTCATGTCCGTCTGCTCCTCTCACTTCACCTGTCCGGACTGTGACATAGAGTAGATATTGTGACCCTCTCTCACGCTCGCTTTCTCTACTCAGCTCTCGCCTCATGTCCGACTGCTCCGCTCACTTCACCTGGCCGGGCTGCGACCCTCTCTCACGCTCGCTTTCTCTACTCAGCTCTCGCCTCTTGTCCGTCTGCTCCGCTCATTTCACCTGGCCGGACTGTGACATACAGTAGATATTGTGACCCTCTCTCACGCTCGCTTTCTCTACTCAGCTCTCGCCTCATGTCCGTCTGCTCCGCTCACTTCACCTGGCCGGGCTGCGACCCTCTCTCACGCTCGCTATCTCTACTCAGCTCCTGCCTCATGTCCGTCTGCTCCGCTCACTTCACCTGGCCGGACTGTGACATACAGTAGATATTGTGACCCTCTCTCACGCTCGCTTTCTCTACTCATTTCCTGCCTCATGTCTGTCTGCTCCGCTCACTTCACCTGGCCGGACTGTGACATACAGTAGATATTGTGACCCTCTCTCACGCTCGCTTTCTCTACTCAGCTCTCGCCTCATGTCCGACTGCTCCGCTCACTTCACCTGGCCGGGCTGCGACCTTCTCTCACGCTCGCTTTCTCTACTCAGCTCTCGCCTCATGTCCGTCTGCTCCGCTCACTTCACCTGGCCGGACTGTGACATACAGTAGATATTGCGACCCTCTCTCACGCTCGCTTTCTCTACTCAGCTCTCGCCTCATGTCCGTCTGCTCCGCTCACTTCACCTGGCCGGGCTGCGACCCTCTCTCACGCTCGCTATCTCTACTCAGCTCCTGCCTCATGTCCGTCTGCTCCGCTCACATCACCTGGCCGGGCTGTGAACCTCTCTCACGCTCGCTATCTCTACTCAGCTCCTGCCTCATGTCCGTCTGCTCCGCTCACTTCACCTGGCCGGGCTGTGAACCTCTCTCACGCTCGCTTTCTCTACTCAGCTCCTGCCTCATGTCCGTCTGCTCCGCTGACTTCACCTGGCCGGACTGTGACATACAGTAGATATTGTGACCCTCTCTCACGCTCGCTTTCTCTACTCAGCTCCTGCCTTTTGTCTGTCTGCTCCGCTCAATTCACCTGGCCGAACTGTGACATACAGTAGATATTGTGACCCTCTCTCACGTTCGCTTTCTCTACTCAGCTCCTGCCTCATGTCCGTCTGCTCCGCTCACTTCACCTGGCCGGGCTGTCAACCTCTCTCACGCTCGCTATCTCTACTCAGCTCCTGCCTCATGTCTGTCTGCTCCGCTCACTTCACCTGGCCGGACTGTGACATACAGTAGATATTGTGACCCTCTCTCACGCTCGCTTTCCCTACTCAGCTCCTGCCTCATGTCCGTCTGCTCCGCTCACTTCACCTGGCCGGGCTGTGAACCTCTCTCACGCTCGCTTTCTCTACTCAGCTCCTGCCTCATGTCCGACTGCTCCGCTCACTTCACCTGGCCGGGCTGTGACCCTCTCTCACGCTCGCTATCTCTACTCAGATCCTGCCTCATGTCCGTCTGCTCCGCTCACTTCACCTGGCCGGGCTGTGAACCTCTCTCACGCTCGCTCTCTCTACTCAGCTCCTGCCTCATGTCTGTCTGCTCCGCTCACATCACCTGGCCGGGCTTTCAACCTCTCTCACGCTCGCTATCTCTACTCAGCTCCTGCCTCATGTCTGTCTGCTTCGCTCACATCACCTGGCCGGGCTGTCAACCTCTCTCACGCTCGCTATCTCTACTCAGCTCCTGCCTGATGTCCGTCTGCTCCGCTCACTTCACCTGGCCGGGCTGTGAACCTCTCTCACGCTCGCTTTCTCTACTCAGCTCCTGCCTCATGTCTGCTGCTCCGCTCACATCACTTGGCCGGGCTGTCAACCTCTCTCACGCTCGCTATCTCTACTCAGCTCCTGCCTCATGTCCGACGGCTCCGCTCACTTCACCTGGCCGGGCTGTGAACCTCTCTCACGCTCGCTATCTCTACTCAGCTCCTGCCTCATGTCCGTCTGCTCCGCTCACTTCACCTGGCCGGGCTGTGAGCCTCTCTCACGCTCGCTATCTCTACTCAGCTCCTGCCTCATGTCCGACTGCTCCGCTCACTTCACCTGGCCGGGCTGCGACCCTCTCTCACTCTCGCTTTATCTACTCAGCTCCTGCCTCATGTCCGACTGCTCCGTTCACTTCACCTGACCGGGCTGTGAACCTCTCTCACGCTCGCTTTCTCTACTCAGCTCCTGCCTCATGTCCGTCTGCTCCGCTCACTTCACCTGGACGGGCTGCGACCCTCTCTCACGCTCGCTATATCTACTCAGCTCCTGCCTCATGTCCGTCTGCTCCGCTCACTTCACCTGCCCGGGCTGTGAACCTCTCTCACGCTCGCTTCCTCTACTCAGCTCCTGCCTCATGTCCGACTGCTCCGCTCACTTCACCTGGCCGGACTGTGACATACAGTAGATATTGTGACCCTCTCTCACGCTCGCTTTCTCTACTCAGCTCCTGCCTCATGTCCGACTGCTCCGCTCACTTCACCTGGCCGGGCTGTGACCCTCTCTCACGCTCGCTATCTCTACTCAGCTCCTGCCTCATGTCCGTCTGCTCCGCTCACTTCACCTGGCCGGACTGTGACATACAGTAGATATTGTGATCCTCTCTCACGCTCGCTTTCTCTACTCAGCTCCTGCCTCATATCTGTCTGCTCCGCTCACTTCACCTGGCCGGGCTGTGACCCTCTCTCACGCTCGCTATCTCTACTCAGCTCCTGCCTCATGTCCGTCTGCTCCGCTCAATTCACCTGGCCGGGCTGCGACCCTCTCTCACGCTCGCTATCTCTACTCAGCCCCTGCCTCATGTCCGACTGCTCCGCTCACTTCACCTGGCCGGGCTGTGAACCTCTCTCACGCTCGCTTTCTCTACTCAGCTCCTGCCTCATGTCCTTCTGCTCCGCTCACTTCACCTGGCTGGGCTGTGAACCTCTCTCACGCTCGTTTTCTCTACTGAGCTCCTGCCTCATGTCCGTCTGCTCCGCTCACTTCACCTGGCCCGGCTGTGAACCTCTCTCACGCTCGCTATCTCTACTCAGCTCCTGCCTCATGTCCGTCTGCTCCGCTCACATCACCTGGCCGGGCTGTGAACCTCTCTCACGCTCGCTTTCTCTACTCAGCTCCTGCCTCATGTCCGTCTGCTCCGCTCACTCCACCTGGCCGAGCTGTGACATACAGTAGATATTGTGACCCTCTCTCACGCACGCTATCTCTACTCAGCTCCTGCCTCATGTCCGTCTGCTCCTCTCACTTCACCTGTCCGGACTGTGACATAGAGTAGATATTGTGACCCTCTCTCACGCTCGCTTTCTCTACTCAGCTCTCGCCTCATGTCCGACTGCTCCGCTCACTTCACCTGGCCGGGCTGCGACCCTCTCTCACGCTCGCTTTCTCTACTCAGCTCTCGCCTCTTGTCCGTCTGCTCCGCTCATTTCACCTGGCCGGACTGTGACATACAGTAGATATTGTGACCCTCTCTCACGCTCGCTTTCTCTACTCAGCTCTCGCCTCATGTCCGTCTGCTCCGCTCACTTCACCTGGCCGGGCTGCGACCCTCTCTCACGCTCGCTATCTCTACTCAGCTCCTGCCTCATGTCCGTCTGCTCCGCTCACTTCACCTGGCCGGACTGTGACATACAGTAGATATTGTGACCCTCTCTCACGCTCGCTTTCTCTACTCATTTCCTGCCTCATGTCTGTCTGCTCCGCTCACTTCACCTGGCCGGACTGTGACATACAGTAGATATTGTGACCCTCTCTCACGCTCGCTTTCTCTACTCAGCTCTCGCCTCATGTCCGACTGCTCCGCTCACTTCATCTGGCCGGGCTGCGACCTTCTCTCACGCTCGCTTTCTCTACTCAGCTCTCGCCTCATGTCCGTCTGCTCCGCTCACTTCACCTGGCCGGACTGTGACATACAGTAGATATTGCGACCCTCTCTCACGCTCGCTTTCTCTACTCAGCTCTCGCCTCATGTCCGTCTGCTCCGCTCACTTCACCTGGCCGGGCTGCGACCCTCTCTCACGCTCGCTATCTCTACTCAGCTCCTGCCTCATGTCCGTCTGCTCCGCTCACATCACCTGGCCGGGCTGTGAACCTCTCTCACGCTCGCTATCTCTACTCAGCTCCTGCCTCATGTCCGTCTGCTCCGCTCACTTCACCTGGCCGGGCTGTGAACCTCTCTCACGCTCGCTTTCTCTACTCAGCTCCTGCCTCATGTCCGTCTGCTCCGCTGACTTCACCTGGCCGGACTGTGACATACAGTAGATATTGTGACCCTCTCTCACGCTCGCTTTCTCTACTCAGCTCCTGCCTTTTGTCTGTCTGCTCCGCTCAATTCACCTGGCCGAACTGTGACATACATTAGATATTGTGACCCTCTCTCACGCTCGCTTTCTCTACTCAGCTCCTGCCTCATGTCCGTCTGCTCCGCTCACTTCACCTGGCCGGGCTGTCAACCTCTCTCACGCTCGCTATCTCTACTCAGCTCCTGCCTCATGTCTGTCTGCTCCGCTCACTTCACCTGGCCGGACTGTGACATACAGTAGATATTGTGACCCTCTCTCACGCTCGCTTTCCCTACTCAGCTCCTGCCTCATGTCTGTCTGCTCCGCTCACTTCACCTGGCCGGACTGTGACATACAGTAGATATTGTGACCCTCTCTCACGCTCGCTTTCTCTACTCAGCTCCTGCCTCATGTCCGACTGCTCCACTCACTACACCTGGCCGGGCTGTGACCCTCTCTCACGCTCGCTTTCTCTACTCAGTTCCTGCCTCATGTCCGACTGCTCCGCTCACTTCTCCTGACCGGGCTGCGACCCTCTCTCACGCTCGCTTTCTCTACTCAGCTCCTGCCTCATGTCCGTCTGCTCCGCTCACTTCACCTGGCCGGACTGTGACATACAGTAGATATTGTGACCCTCTCTCACGCTCGCTTTCTCTACTCAGCTCCTGCCTCATGTCCGTCTGCTCCGCTCACTTCACCTGGCCGGGCTGTGAACCTCTCTCACGCTCGCTTTCTCTACTCAGCTCCTGCCTCATGTCCGACTGCTCCGCTCACTTCACCTGGCCGGGCAGTGACCCTCTCTCACGCTCGCTATCTCTACTCAGCTCCTGCCTCATGTCCGTCTGCTCCGCTCAATTCACCTGGCCGGGCTGCGACCCTCTCTCACGCTCGCTATCTCTACTCAGCTCCTGCCTCATGTCCGACTGCTCCGCTCACTTCAGCTGGCCGGGCTGTGAACCTCTCTCACGCTCGCTTTCTCTACTCAGCTCCTGCCTCATGTCCGTCTGCTCCGCTCACTTCACCTGGCCGGGCTGTGAACCTCTCTCACGCTCGCTTTCTCTACTCAGCTCCTGCCTCATGTCCGTCTGCTCCGCTCACTTCACCTGGCCGGGCTGTGAACCTCTCTCACGCTTGCTATCTCTACTCAGCTCCTGCCTCATGTCCGACTGCTCCGCTCACTTCACCTGGCCGGGCTGTGACCCTCTCTCACGCTCGCTATCTCTACTCAGCTCCTGCCTCATGTCCGTCTGCTCCGCTCACTTCACCTGGCCGGGCTGTGAACCTCTCTCACGCTCACTATCTCTACCCAGCTCCTGCCTCATGTCCGTCTACTCCGCTCACTTCAACTGGCCGGGCTGTGAACCTCTCTCACGCTCGCTATCACTACTCAGCTCCTGCCTCATGTCCGTCTGCTCCGCTCACTTCACCTGGCCGGGCTGTGACGTACAGTAGATATTGTGACCCTCTCTCACGCTCGCTATCACTACTCAGCTCCTGCCTCATGTCCGTCTGCTCCGCTCACTTGACCTGGCCAGGCTGTGACATACAGTAGATATTGTGACCCTCTCTCACGCTCGCTATCTCTACTCAGCTCCTGCCTCATGTCCGTCTGCTCCGCTCACTTCACCTGGCCGGGCTGGACATACAGTAGATATTGTGAACCTCTCTCACGCTCGCTATCACTACTCAGCTCCTGCCTCATGTCCGTCTGCTCCGCTCACTTCACCTGGCCAGGCTGCGACATACAGTAGATATTGTGACCCTCTCTCACGCTCGCTATCACTACTCAGCTCCTGCCTCATGTCCGTCTGCTCCGCTCACTTCACCTGGCCGGGCTGCGACATACAGTAGATATTGTGACCCTCTCTCACGCTCGCTATCTCTACTCAGCTCCTGCCTCATGTCCGTCTGCTCCGCTAACTTCACCTGGCCGGGCTGTGACATACAGTAGATATTGTGACCCTCTCTCACGCTCGCTATCTCTACTCAGCTCCTGCCTCATGTCCGTCTGCTCCGCTCACTTCACCTGGCCGGGCTGTGACATACAGTAGATATTGTGAACCTCTCTCACGCTCGCTATCACTACTCAGCTCCTGCCTCATGTCCGTCTGCTCCGCTCCCTTCACCTGGCCGGGCTGCGACATACAGTAGATATTGTGACCCTCTCTCACGCTCGCTATCACTACTCAGCTCCTGCCTCATGTCCGTCTGCTCCGCTCTCTTCACCTGGCCGGGCTGCGACATACAGTAGATATTGTGACCCTCTCTCACGCTCGCTATCACTACTCAGCTCCTGCCTCATGTCCAACTGCTCCACTCACTTCATCTGGCCGGGCTGTGACATACAGTAGATATTGTGACCCTCTCTCACGCTCGCTTTCTCTACTCAGCTCATGCCTCATGTCCGTCTGCTCCGCTCACTTCACCTGGCCGGGCTGTGAACCTCTCTCACGCTCCCTTTCTCTACTCAGCTCCTGCCTCATGTCCGTCTGCTCCGCTCACTTCACCTGGCCGGGCTGTGACATACAGTAGATATTGTGACCCTCTCTCACGCTCGCTATCACTACTCAGCTCCTGCCTCATGTCCGTCTGCTCCGCTCACTTCACCTGGCCGGGCTGCGACATACAGTAGATATTGTGACCCTCTCTCACGCTCGCTATCACTACTCAGCTCCTGCCTCATGTCCGTCTGCTCCGCTCACTTCACCGGGCCGGGCTGTGACATACAGTAGATATTGTGAACCTCTCTCACGCTCGCTATCACTACTCAGCTCCTGCCTCATGTCCGTCTGCTCGGCTCACTTCACCTGGCCGGGCTGTGACATACAGTAGATATTGTGACCCTCTCTCACGCTCGCTTTCTCTACTCAGCTCCCGCCTCATGTTCGTCTGCTCCGCTCACTTCACCTGGCCGGGCTGTGACATACAGTAGATATTGTGACCCTCTCTCACGCTCGCTATCTTTACTCAGCTCCTGCCTCATGTCCGACTGCTCCGCTCACTTCACCTGGCCGGGCTGCGACCCTCTCTCACGCTCGCTTTCTCTACTCAGCTCCTGCCTCATGTCCGACTGCTCCGCTCACATCACCTGGCCGGGCTGTGACCCTCTCTCACGCTCGCTTTCTCTACTCAGCTCCTGCCTCATGTTCGTCTGCTCCGCACAATTCACCTGGCCAGGCTGAGACATACAGTAGATATTGTGACCCTCTCTCACGCTCGCTTTCTCTACTCAGCTCCTGCCTCATGTCCGACTGCTCCGCTTACATCACCTGGCCGAGCTGTGAACCTCTCTCACGCTCGCTTTCTCTACTCAGCTCCTGCCTCATGTTCGTCTGCTCCGCTCAATTCACCTGGCCGAGCTGTGACATACAGTAGATATTGTGACCCTCTCTCACGCTCGCTTTCTCTACTCAGCTCCTGCCTCATGTCTGACTGCTCCGCTCACTTCACCTGGCCGGGCTGTGACATACAGTAGATATTGTGAACCTCTCTCACGCTCGCTTTCTCTACTCAGCTCTCGCCTCATGACTGACTGCTCCGCTCAATTCACCTGGCCGGGCTGTGACATACAGTAGATATTGTGTCCCTCTCCCACGCTCGCTTTCTCAACTCAGCTCCTGCCTCATGTCCGTCTGCTCCGCTCACTTCACCTGGCCGGGCTGTGACATACAGTAGATATTGTGACCCTCTCTCACGCTCGCTTTCTCTACTCAGCTCCTGCCTCATGTCCGTCTGCTCCGCTCAATTCACCTGGCCGGGCTGTGACATACAGTAGATATTGTGACCCTCTCTCACGCTCGCTTTCTCTACTCAGCTCCTGCCTCATGTTCGTCTGCTCCGCTCAATTCACCTGTCCCAGCTGTGACATACAGTAGATATTGTGACACTCTCTCACGCTCGCTTTCTCTACTCATCTCCTGCCTCATGTCCGTCTGCTCCGCTCACTTCACCTGGCCGGGTTGTGACCCTCTCTCACGCTCGCTTTCTCTACTCAGCTCCTGCCTCATGTCCGTCTGCTCCACTCACTTCACCTGGCCGGGCTGCGACATACAGTAGATATTGTGACCCTCTCTCACGCTCGCTATCACTACTCAGCTCCTGCCTCATGTATGTCTGCTCCGCTCACTTCACCTGGGCGGGCTGCGACATACAGTAGATATTGTGACCCTCTCTCACGCTCGCTATCTCTACTCAGCTCCTGCCTCATGTCCGTCTGCTCCGCTCACTTCACCTGGCCGGGCTGTGACATACAGTAGATATTGTGACCCTCTCTCACGCTCGCTATCTCTACTCAGCTCCTGCCTCATGTCCGTCTGCTCCGCTCACTTCACCTGGCCGGGCTGTGACATACAGTAGATATTGTGACCCTCTCTCACGCTCGCTATCACTACTCAGCTCCTGCCTCATGTCCGTCTGCTCCGCTCACTTCCCCTGGCCGGGCTGCGACATACAGTAGATATTGTGACCCTCTCTCACGCTCGCTATCACTACTCAGCTCCTGCCTCATATCCGTCTGATCCGCTCACTTCACCTGGCCGGGCAGCGACTACAGTAGATATTGTGACCCTCTCTCACGCTCGCTATCACTACTCAGCTCCTGCCTCATGTCTGTCTGCTCCGCTCACTTCACCTGGCCGGACTGTGACATACAGTAGATATTGTGACCCTCTCTCACGCTCGCTTTCTCTACTCAGCTCTCGCCTCATGTCCGTCTGCTCCGCTCACTTCACCTGGCCGGGCTGCGACCCTCTCTCACGCTCGCTATCTCTACTCAGCTCCTGCCTCATGTCCGTCTGCTCCGCTCACTTCACCTGGCCGGACTGTGACATACAGTAGATATTGTGACCCTCTCTCACGCTCGCTTTCTCTACTCAGCTCCTGCCTCATGTCTGTCTGCTCCGCTCACTTCACCTGGCCGGACTGTGACATACAGTAGATATTGTGACCCTCTCTCACGCTCGCTTTCTCTACTCAGCTCTCGCCTCATGTCCGACTGCTCCGCTCACTTCACCCGGCCGGGCTGCGACCCTCTCTCACGCTCGCTTTCTCTACTCAGCTCTCGCCTCATGTCCGTCTGCTCCGCTCACTTCACCTGGCCGGACTGTGACATACAGTAGATATTGCGACCCTCTCTCACGCTCGCTTTCTCTACTCAGCTCTCGCCTCATGTCCGTCTGCTCCGCTCACTTCACCTGGCCGGGCTGCGACCCTCTCTCACGCTCGCTATCTCTACTCAGCTCCTGCCTCATGTCCGTCTGCTCCGCTCACATCACCTGGCCGGGCTGTGAACCTCTTTCACGCTCGCTATCTCTACTCAGCTCCTGCCTCATGTCCGTCTGCTCCGCTCACTTCACCTTGCCGGGCTGTGAACCCCTCTCACGCTCGCTTTCTCTACTCAGCTCCTGCCTCATGTCCGTCTGCTCCGCTCACTTCACCTGGCCGGACTGTGACATACAGTAGATATTGTGACCCCCTCTCACGCTCGCTTTCTCTACTCAGCTCCTGCCTCATGTCTGTCTGCTCCGCTCAATTCACCTGGCCGAACTGTGACATACAGTAGATATTGTGACCCTCTCTCACGCTCGCTTTCTCTACTCAGCTCCTGCCTCATGTCCGTCTGCTCCGCTCACTTCACCTGGCCGGGCTGTCAACCTCTCTCACGCTCGCTATCTCTACTCAGCTCCTGCCTCATGTCTGTCTGCTCCGCTCACTTCACCTGGCCGGACTGTGACATACAGTAGATATTGTGACCCTCTCTCACGCTCGCTATCACTACTCAGCTCCTGCCTCATGTCCGTCTGCTCCGCTCTCTTCACCTGGCCGGGCTGCGACATACAGTAGATATTGTGACCCTCTCTCACGCTCGCTATCACTACTCAGCTCCTGCCTCATGTCCAACTGCTCCACTCACTTCATCTGGCCGGGCTGTGACATACAGTAGATATTGTGACCCTCTCTCACGCTCGCTTTCTCTACTCAGCTCATGCCTCATGTCCGTCTGCTCCGCTCACTTCACCTGGCCGGGCTGTGAACCTCTCTCACGCTCCCTTTCTCTACTCAGCTCCTGCCTCATGTCCGTCTGCTCCGCTCACTTCACCTGGCCGGGCTGTGACATACGGTAGATATTGTGACCCTCTCTCACGCTCGCTATCTCTACTCAGCTCCTGCCTCATGTCCGTCTGCTCCGCTCACTTCACCTGGCCGGGCTGTGACATACAGTAGATATTGTGACCCTCTCTCACGCTCGCTATCACTACTCAGCTCCTGCATCATGTCCGTCTGCTCCGCTCACTTCACCTGGCCAGGCTGCGACATACAGTAGATATTGTGACCCTCTCTCACGCTCGCTTTCTCTACTCAGCTCCTGCCTCATGTCCGTCTGCTCCGCTCACTTCACCTGGCCGGGCTGTGACATACAGTAGATATTGTGACCCTCTCTCACGCTCGCTATCTCTACTCAGCTCCTGCCTCATGTCCGTCTGCTCCGCTCACTTCACCTGGCCGGGCTGTGACATACAGTAGATATTGTGACACTCTCTCACGCTCGCTATCACTACTCAGCTCCTGCCTCATGTCCGTCTGCTCCGCTCACTTCACCTGGCCGGGCTGCGACATACAGTAGATATTGTGACCCTCTCTCACGCTCGCTATCACTACTCAGCTCCTGCCTCATGTCCGTCTGCTCCGCTCACTTCACCGGGCCGGGCTGTGACATACAGTAGATATTGTGACCCTCTCTCACGCTCGCTATCACTACTCAGCTCCTGCCTCATGTCCGTCTGCTCGGCTCACTTCACCTGGCCGGGCTGTGACATACAGTAGATATTGTGACCCTCTCTCACGCTCGCTTTCTCTACTCAGCTCCCGCCTCATGTTCGTCTGCTCCGCTCACTTCACCTGGCCGGGCTGTGACATACAGTAGATATTGTGACCCTCTCTCACGCTCGCTATCTTTACTCAGCTCCTGCCTCATGTCCGACTGCTCCGCTCACTTCACCTGGCCGGGCTGCGACCCTCTCTCACGCTCGCTTTCTCTACTCAGCTCCTGCCTCATGTCCGACTGCTCCGCTCACATCACCTGGCCGGGCTGTGACCCTCTCTCACGCTCGCTTTCTCTACTCAGCTCCTGCCTCATGTTCGTCTGCTCCGCTCAATTCACCTGGCCAGGCTGAGACATACAGTAGATATTGTGACCCTCTCTCACGCTCGCTTTCTCTACTCAGCTCCTGCCTCATGTCCGACTGCTCCGCTTACATCACCTGGCCGAGCTGTGAACCTCTCTCACGCTCGCTTTCTCTACTCAGCTCCTGCCTCATGTTCGTCTGCTCCGCTCAATTCACCTGGCCGAGCTGTGACATACAGTAGATATTGTGACCCTCTCTCACGCTCGCTTTCTCTACTCAGCTCCTGCCTCATGTCTGACTGCTCCGCTCACTTCACCTGGCCGGGCTGTGACATACAGTAGATATTGTGAACCTCTCTCACGCTCGCTTTCTCTACTCAGCTCTCGCCTCATGTCTGACTGCTCCGCTCAATTCACCTGGCCGGGCTGTGACATACAGTAGATATTGTGACCCTCTCCCACGCTCGCTTTCTCAACTCAGCTCCTGCCTCATGTCCGTCTGCTCCGCTCACTTCACCTGGCCGGGCTGTGACATACAGTAGATATTGTGACCCTCTCTCACGCTCGCTTTCTCTACTCAGCTCCTGCCTCATGTCCGTCTGCTCCGCTCAATTCACCTGGCCGGGCTGTGACATACAATAGATATTGTGACCCTCTCTCACGCTCGCTTTCTCTACTCAGCTCCTGCCTCATGTTCGTCTGCTCCGCTCAATTCACCTGTCCCAGCTGTGACATACAGTAGATATTGTGACCCTCTCTCACGCTCGCTTTCTCTACTCATCTCCTGCCTCATGTCCGTCTGCTCCGCTCACTTCACCTGGCCGGGCTGTGACCCTCTCTCACGCTCGCATTCTCTACTCAGCCCCTGCCTCATGTCCGTCTGCTCCACTCACTTCACCTGGCCGGGCTGCGACATACAGTAGATATTGTGACCCTCTCTCACGCTCGCTATCACTACTCAGCTCCTGCCTCATGTCTGTCTGCTCCGCTCACTTCACCTGGGCGGGCTGCGACATACAGTAGATATTGTGACCCTCTCTCACGCTCGCTATCTCTACTCAGCTCCTGCCTCATGTCCGTCTGCTCCGCTCACTTCACCTGGCCGGGCTGTGACATACAGTAGATATTGTGACCCTCTCTCACGCTCGCTATCTCTACTCAGCTCCTGCCTCATGTCCGTCTGCTCCGCTCACTTCACCTGGCCGGGCTGTGACATACAGTAGATATTGTGACCCTCTCTCACGCTCGCTATCACTACTCAGCTCCTGCCTCATGTCCGTCTGCTCCGCTCACTTCCCCTGGCCGGGCTGCGACATACAGTAGATATTGTGACCCTCTCTCACGCTCGCTATCACTACTCAGCTCCTGCCTCATATCCGTCTGATCCGCTCACTTCACCTGGCCGGGCAGCGACTACAGTAGATATTGTGACCCTCTCTCACGCTCGCTATCACTACTCAGCTCCTGCCTCATGTCTGTCTGCTCCGCTCACTTCACCTGGCCGGACTGTGACATACAGTAGATATTGTGACCCTCTCTCACGCTCGCTTTTTCTACTCAGCTCTCGCCTCATGTCCGTCTGCTCTGCTCACTTCACCTGGCCGGGCTGCGACCCTCTCTCACGCTCGCTATCTCTACTCAGCTCCTGCCTCATGTCCGTCTGCTCCGCTCACTTCACCTGGCCGGACTGTGACATACAGTAGATATTGTGACCCTCTCTCACGCTCGCTTTCTCTACTCAGCTCCTGCCTCATGTCTGTCTGCTCCGCTCACTTCACCTGGCCGGACTGTGACATACAGTAGATATTGTGACCCTCTCTCACGCTCGCTTTCTCTACTCAGCTCTCGCCTCATGTCCGACTGCTCCGCTCACTTCACCCGGCCGGGCTGCGACCCTCTCTCACGCTCGCTTTCTCTACTCAGCTCTCGCCTCATGTCCGTCTGCTCCGCTCACTTCACCTGGCCGGACTGTGACATACAGTAGATATTGCGACCCTCTCTCACGCTCGCTTTCTCTACTCAGCTCTCGCCTCATGTCCGTCTGCTCCGCTCACTTCACCTGGCCGGGCTGCGACCCTCTCTCACGCTCGCTATCTCTACTCAGCTCCTGCCTCATGTCCGTCTGCTCCGCTCAGATCACCTGGCCGGGCTGTGAACCTCTCTCACGCTCGCTATCTCTACTCAGCTCCTGCCTCATGTCCGTCTGCTCCGCTCACTTCACCTGGCCGGGCTGTGAACCTCTCTCACGCTCGCTTTCTCTACTCAGCTCCTGCCTCATGTCCGTCTGCTCCGCTCACTTCACCTGGCCGGACTGTGACATACAGTAGATATTGTGACCCCCTCTCACGCTCGCTTTCTCTACTCAGCTCCTGCCTCATGTCTGTCTGCTCCGCTCAATTCACCTGGCCGAACTGTGACATACAGTAGATATTGTGACCCTCTCTCACGCTCGCTTTCTCTACTCAGCTCCTGCCTCATGTCCGTCTGCTCCGCTCACTTCACCTGGCCGGGCTGTCAACCTCTCTCACGCTCGCTATCTCTACTCAGCTCCTGCCTCATGTCTGTCTGCTCCGCTCACTTCACCTGGCCGGACTGTGACATACAGTAGATATTGTGACCCTCTCTCACGCTCGCTTTCTCTACTCAGCTCCTGCCTCATGTCTGTCTGCTCCGTTCACTTCACCTGGCCGGACTGTGATATACAGTAGATATTGTGACCCTCTCTCACGCTCGCTTTCTCTACTCAGCTCCTGCCTCATGTCCGACTGCTCCGCTCACTTCCCCTGGCCGGGCTGTGACCCTCTCTCACGCTCGCTTTCTCTACTCAGCTCCTGCCTCATGTCCGACTGCTCCGCTCACTTCACCTGACCGGGCTGCGACCCTCTCTCAC
This sequence comes from Meconema thalassinum, assembly GCA_946902985.2. NCBI lineage: Eukaryota > Metazoa > Arthropoda > Insecta > Orthoptera > Tettigoniidae > Meconema > Meconema thalassinum. The sequence goes on along the minus strand of OX336389.2, from coordinate 1,096,687,998 downwards.
GCTCGCTTTCTCTACTCAGCTCCTGCCTCATGTCTGTCTGCTCCGCTCACTTCACCTGGCCGGACTGTGACATACAGTAGATATTGTGACCCTCTCTCACTCTCGCATTCTCTACTCAGCTCCTGCCGCATGTCCGACTGCTCCGCTCACTTCACCTGACCAGGCTGCGACCCTCTCTCACGCTCGCTTTCTCTACTCAGCTCCTGCCTCATGTCTGTCTGCTCCGCTCACTTCACCTGGCCGGACTGTGACATACAGTAGATATTGTGACCCTCTCTCACGCTCGCTTTCTCTACTCAGCTCCAGCCTCATGTCCGTTTGCTCCGCTCACTTCACCTGGCCGGGCTGTGAACAATCTCTCACGCTCGCTTTCTCTAATCAGCTCCTGCCTCATGTCCGACTGCTCCGCTCACTTCACCTGGCCGGGCTGTGACCCTCTCTCACGCTCGCTATCTCTACTCAGCTCCTGCCTCATGTCCGTCTGCTCCGCTCAATTCACCTGGCCGGGCTGCGACCCACTCTCACGCTCGCTATCTCTACTCAGCTCCTGCCTCATGTCCGACTGCTCCGCTCACTTCACCTGGCCGGGCTGTGAACCTCTCTCACGCTCGCTTTCTCTACTCAGCTCCTGCCTCATTTCCGTCTGCTCCGCTCACTTCACCTGGCCGGGCTGTGAACCTCTCTCACGCTCGCTTTCTCTACTCAGCTCCTGCCTCTTGTCCGTCTGCTCCGCTCACTTCACCTGGCCGTGCTGTGACGTACAGTAGATATTGTGACCCTCTCTCACGCTCGCTATCACTACTCAGCTCCTGCCTCATGTCCGTCTGCTCCGCTCACTTGACCTGGCCGGGCTGTGACATACAGTAGATATTGTGACCCTCTCTCACGCTCGCTATCTCTACTCATCTCCTGCCTAATGTCCGTCTGCTCCGCTCACTTCACCTGGCCGGGTTGTGACATTCAGTAGATATTGTGACCCTCTCTCACGCTCGCTATCAGTACTCAGCTCCTGCCTCATGTCCGTCTGCTCCGCTCACTTCACCTGGCCAGGCTGCGACATACAGTAGATATTGTGACCCTCTCTCACGCTCGCTATCACTACTCAGCTCCTGCCTCATGTCCGTCTGCTCCGCTCACTTCACCTGGCCGGGCTGCGACATACAGTAGATATTGTGACCCTCTCTCACGCTCGCTATCTCTACTCAGCTCCTGCCTCATGTCCGTCTGCTCCGCTCACTTCACCTGGCCGGGCTGTGACATACAGTTGATATTGTGACCCTCTCTCACGCTCGCTATCTCTACTCAGCTCCTGCCTCATGTCCGTCTGCTCCGCTCACTTCACCTGGCCGGGCTGTGACATACAGTAGATATTGTGAACCTCTCTCACGCTCGCTATCACTACTCAGCTCCTGCCTCATGTCCGTCTGCTCCGCTCACTTCACCTGGCCGGGCTGCGACATACAGTAGATATTGTGACCCTCTCTCACGCTCGCTATCACTACTCAGCTCCTGCCTCATGTCCGTCTGCTCCGCTCACTTCACCTGGCCGGGCTGCGACATACAGTAGATATTGTGAACCTCTCTCATGCTCGCTATCACTACTCAGCTCCTGCCTCATGTCCGACTGCTCCACTCACTTCACCTGGCCGGGCTGTGACATACAGTAGATATTGTGACCCTCTCTCTCGCTCGCTTTCTCTACTCAGCTCTCGCCTCATGTCCGTCTGCTCCGCTCACTTCACCTGGCCGGGCTGCGACCCTCTCTCACGCTCGCTATCTCTACTCGGCTCCTGCCTCATGTCCGTCTGCTCCGCTCACTTCACCTGGCCGGACTGTGACATACAGTAGATATTGTGAACCTCTCTCACGCTCGCTTTCTCTACTCAGCTCCTGCCTCATGTCTGTCTGCTCCGCTCACTTCACCTGGCCGGACTTTGACATACAGTAGATATTGTGACCCTCTCTCACGCTCGCTTTCTCTACTCAGCTCTCGCCTCATGTCCGACTGCTCCGCTCTCTTCACCTGGCCGGGCTGCGACCCTCTCTCACGCTCGCTTTCTCTACTCAGCTCTCGCCTCATGTCCGTCTCCTCCGCTCACTTCACCTGGCCGGACTGTGACATACAGTAGATATTGCGACCCTCTCTCACGCTCGCTTTCTCTACTCAGCTCTCGCCTCATGTCCGTCTGCTCCGCTCACTTCACCTGGCCGGGCTGCGACCCTCTCTCACGCTCGCTATCTCTACTCGGCTCCTGCCTCATGTCCGTCTGCTCCGCTCACTTCACCTGGCCGGACTGTGACATACAGTAGATATTGTGACCCTCTCTCACGCTCGCTTTCTCTACTCAGCTCTCGCCTCATGTCCGTCTGCTCCGCTCACTTCACCTGGCCGGGCTGCGACCCTCTCTCACGCTCGCTATCTCTACTCAGCTCCTGCCTCATGTCCGTCTGCTCCGCTCACTTCACCTGGCCGGACTGTGACATACAGTAGATATTGTGACCCTCTCTCACGCTCGCTTTCTCTACTCAGCTCCTGCCTCATGTCTGTCTGCTCCGCTCACTTCACCTGGCCGGACTGTGACATACAGTAGATATTGTGACCCTCTCTCACGCTCGCTTTCTCTACTCAGCTCTCGCCTCATGTCCGACTGCTCCGCTCACTTCACCCGGCCGGGCTGCGACCCTCTCTCACGCTCGCTTTCTCTACTCAGCTCTCGCCTCATGTCCGTCTGCTCCGCTCACTTCACCTGGCCGGACTGTGACATACAGTAGATATTGCGACCCTCTCTCACGCTCGCTTTCTCTACTCAGCTCTCGCCTCATGTCCGTCTGCTCCGCTCACTTCACCTGGCCGGGCTGCGACCCTCTCTCACGCTCGCTATCTCTACTCAGCTCCTGCCTCATGTCCGTCTGCTCCGCTCACATCACCTGGCCGGGCTGTGAACGTCTCTCACGCTCGCTATCTCTACTCAGCTCCTGCCTCATGTCCGTCTGCTCCGCTCACTTCACCTGGCCGGGCTGTGAACCTCTCTCACGCTCGCTTTCTCTACTCAGCTCCTGCCTCATGTCCGTCTGCTCCGCTCACTTCACCTGGCCGGACTTTGACATACAGTAGATATTGTGACCCCCTCTCACGCTCGCTTTCTCTACTCAGCTCCTGCCTCATGTCTGTCTGCTCCGCTCAATTCACCTGGCCGAACTGTGACATACAGTAGATATTGTGACCCTCTCTCACGCTCGCTTTCTCTACTCAGCTCCTGCCTCATGTCCGTCTGCTCCGCTCACTTCACCTGGCCGGGCTGTCAACCTCTCTCACGCTCGCTATCTCTACTCACCTCGTGCCTCATGTCTGTCTGCTCCGCTCACTTCACCTGGCCGGACTGTGACATACAGTAGATATTGTGACCCTCTCTCACGCTCGCTTTCTCTACTCAGCTCCTGCCTCGTGTCTGTCTGCTCCGTTCACTTCACCTGGCTGGACTGTGACATACAGTAGATATTGTGACCCTCTCTCACGCACGCTTTCTCTACTCAGCTCCTGCCTCATGTCCGACTGCTCCGCTCACTTCCCCTGGCCGGGCTGTGACCCTCTCTCACGCTCGCTTTATCTACTCAGCTCCTGCCTCATGTCCGACTGCTCCGCTCACTTCACCTGACCGGGCTGCGACCCTCTCTCACGCTCGCTTTCTCTACTCAGCTCCTGCCTCATGTCTGTCTGCTCCGCTCACTTCACCTGGCCGGACTGTGACATACAGTAGATATTGTGACCCTCTCTCACTCTCGCTTTCTCTACCCAGCTCCTGTCTCATGTCCGACTGCTCCGCTCACTTCACCTGACCAGGCTGCGACCCTCTCTCACGCTCGCTTTCTCTACTCAGCTCCTGCCTCATGTCTGTCTGCTCCGCTCACTTCACCTGGCCGGACTGTGACATACAGTAGATATTGTGACCCTCTCTCACGCTCGCTTTCTCTACTCAGCTCCAGCCTCATGTCCGTCTGCTCCGCTCACTTCACCTGGCCGGGCTGTGAACCTCTCTCACGCTCGCTTTCTCTACTCAGCTCCTGCCTCATGTCCGACTGCTCCGCTCACTTCACCTGGCCGGGCTGTGACCCTCTCTCACGCTCGCTATCTCTACTCAGCTCCTGCCTCATGTCCGTCTGCTCCGCTCAATTCACCTGGCCGGGCTGCGACCCACTCTCACGCTCGCTATCTCTACTCAGCTCCTGCCTCATGTCCGACTGCTCCGCTCACTTCACCTGGCCGGGCTGTGAACCTCTCTCACGCTCGCTTTCTCTACTCAGCTCCTGCCTCATGTCCGTCTGCTCCGCTCACTTCACCTGGCCGGGCTGTGAACCTCTCTCACGCTCGCTTTCTCTACTCAGCTCCTGCCTCATGTCCGTCTGCTCTGCTCACTTCACCTGGCCGGGCTGTGACGTACAGTAGATATTGTGACCCTCTCTCACGCTCGCTATCACTACTCAGCTCCTGCCTCATGTCCGTCTGCTCCGCTCACTTGACCTGGCCGGGCTGTGACATACAGTAGATATTGTGACCCTCTCTCACGCTCGCTATCTCTACTCATCTCCTGCCTAATGTCCGTCTGCTCCGCTCACTTCACCTGGCCGGGTTGTGACATACAGTAGATATTGTGACCCTCTCTCACGCTCGCTATCAGTACTCAGCTCCTGCCTCATGTCCGTCTGCTCCGCTCACTTCACCTGGCCAGGCTGCGACATACAGTAGATATTGTGACCCTCTCTCACGCTCGCTATCACTACTCAGCTCCTGCCTCATGTCCGTCTGCTCCGCTCACTTCACCTGGCCGGGCTGCGACATACAGTAGATATTGTGACCCTCTCTCACGCTCGCTATCTCTACTCAGCTCCTGCCTCATGTCCGTCTGCTCCGCTCACTTCACCTGGCCGGGCTGTGACATACAGTAGATATTGTGACCCTCTCTCACGCTCGCTATCTCTACTCAGCTCCTGCCTCATGTCCGTCTGCTCCGCTCACTTCACCTGGCCGGGCTGTGACATACAGTAGATATTGTGAACCTCTCTCACGCTCGCTATCACTACTCAGCTCCTGCCTCATGTCCGTCTGCTCCGCTCACTTCACCTGGCCGGGCTGCGACATACAGTAGATATTGTGACCCTCTCTCACGCTCGCTATCACTACTCAGCTCCTGCCTCATGTCCGTCTGCTCCGCTCACTTCACCTGGCCGGGCTGCGACATACAGTAGATATTGTGACCCTCTCTCACGCTCGCTATCACTACTCAGCTCCTGCCTCATGTCCGACTGCTCCACTCACTTCACCTGGCCGGGCTGTGACATACAGTAGATATTGTGACCCTCTCTCACGCTCGCTTTCTCTACTCAGCTCTCGCCTCATGTCCGTCTGCTCCGCTCACTTCACCTGGCCGGGCTGCGACCCTCTCTCACGCTCGCTATCTCTACTCGGCTCCTGCCTCATGTCCGTCTGCTCCGCTCACTTCACCTGGCCGGACTGTGACATACAGTAGATATTGTGACCCTCTCTCACGCTCGCTTTCTCTACTCAGCTCCTGCCTCATGTCTGTCTGCTCCGCTCACTTCACCTGGCCGGACTTTGACATACAGTAGATATTGTGACCCTCTCTCACGCTCGCTTTCTCTACTCAGCTCTCGCCTCATGTCCGACTGCTCCGCTCACTTCACCTGGCCGGGCTGCGACCCTCTCTCACGCTCGCTTTCTCTACTCAGCTCTCGCCTCATGTCCGTCTCCTCCGCTCACTTCACCTGGCCGGACTGTGACATACAGTAGATATTGCGACCCTCTCTCACGCTCGCTTTCTCTACTCAGCTCTCGCCTCATGTCCGTCTGCTCCGCTCACTTCACCTGGCCGGGCTGCGACCCTCTCTCACGCTCGCTATCTCTACTCGGCTCCTGCCTCATGTCCGTCTGCTCCGCTCACTTCACCTGGCCGGACTGTGACATACAGTAGATATTGTGACCCTCTCTCACGCTCGCTTTCTCTACTCAGCTCTCGCCTCATGTCCGTCTGCTCCGCTCACTTCACCTGGCCGGGCTGCGACCCTCTCTCACGCTCGCTATCTCTACTCAGCTCCCGCCTCATGTCCGTCTGCTCCGGTCACTTCACCTGGCCGGACTGTGACATACAGTAGATATTGTGACCCTCTCTCACGCTCGCTTTCTCTACTCAGCTCCTGCCTCATGTCTGTCTGCTCCGCTCACTTCACCTGGCCGGACTGTGACATACAGTAGATATTGTGACCCTCTCTCACGCTCGCTTTCTCTGCTCAGCTCTCGCCTCATGTCCGACTGCTCCGCTCACTTCACCCGGCCGGGCTGCGACCCTCTCTCACGCTCGCTTTCTCTACTCAGCTCTCGCCTCATGTCCGTCTGCTCCGCTCACTTCACCTGGCCGGACTGTGACATACAGTAGATATTGCGACCCTCTCTCACGCTCGCTTTCTCTACTCAGCTCTCGCCTCATGTCCGTCTGCTCCGCTCACTTCACCTGGCCGGGCTGCGACCCTCTCTCACGCTCGCTATCTCTACTCAGCTCCTGCCTCATGTCCGTCTGCTCCGCACACATCACCTGGCCGGGCTGTGAACCTCTCTCACGCTCGCTATCTCTACTCAGCTCCTGCCTCATGTCCGTCTGCTCCGCTCACTTCACCTGGCCGGGCTGTGAACCTCTCTCACGCTCGCTTTCTCTACTCAGCTCCTGCCTCATGTCCGTCTGCTCCGCTCACTTCACCTGGCCGGACTTTGACATACAGTAGATATTGTGACCCCCTCTCACGCTCGCTTTCTCTACTCAGCTCCTGCCTCATGTCTGTCTGCTCCGCTCAATTCACCTGGCCGAACTGTGACATACAGTAGATATTGTGACCCTCTCTCACGCTCGCTTTCTCTACTCAGCTCCTGCCTCATGTCCGTCTGCTCCGCTCACTTCACCTGGCCGGGCTGTCAACCTCTCTCACGCTCGCTATCTCTACTCAGCTCGTGCCTCATGTCTGTCTGCTCCGCTCACTTCACCTGGCCGGACTGTGACATAGAGTAGATATTGTGACCCTCTCTCACGCTCGCTTTCTCTACTCAGCTCCTGCCTCATGTCTGTCTGCTCCGTTCACTTCACCTGGCTGGACTGTGACATACAGTAGATATTGTGACCCTCTCTCACGCTCGCTTTCTCTACTCAGCTCCTGCCTCATGTCCGACTGCTCCGCTCACTTCCCCTGGCCGGGCTGTGACCCTCTCTCACGCTCGCTATCTCTACTCAGCTCCTGCCTCATGTCCGACTGCTCCGCTCACTTCACCTGACCGGGCTGCGACCCTCTCTCACGCTCGCTTTCTCTACTCAGCTCCTGCCTCATGTCTGTCTGCTCCGCTCACTTCACCTGGCCGGACTGTGACATACAGTAGATATTGTGACCCTCTCTCACGCTCGCTTTCTCTACTCAGCTCCTGCCTCATGTCCGACTGCTCCGCTCACTTCACCTGACCAGGCTGCGACCCTCTCTCACGCTCGCTTTCTCTACTCAGCTCCTGACTCATGTCTGTCTGCTCCGCTCACTTCACCTGGCCGGACTGTGACATACAGTAGATATTGTGACCCTCTCTCACGCTCGCTTTCTCTACTCTGCTCCAGCCTCATGTCCGTCTGCTCCGCTCACTTCACCTGGCCGGGCTGTGAACCTCTCTCACGCTCGCTTTCTCTACTCAGCTCCTGCCTCATGTCCGACTGCTCCGCTCACTTCACCTGGCCGGGCTGTGACCCTCTCTCACGCTCGCCATCTCTACTCAGCTCCTGCCTCATGTCCGTCTGCTCCGCTCAATTCACCTGGCCGGGCTGCGACCCACTCTCACGCTCGCTATCTCTACTCAGCTCCTGCCTCATGTCCGACTGCTCCGCTCACTTCACCTGGCCGGGCTGTGAACCTCTCTCACGCTCGCTTTCTCTACTCAGCTCCTGCCTCATGTCCGTCTGCTCCGCTCACTTCACCTGGCCGGGCTGTGAACCTCTCTCACGCTCGCTTTCTCTACTCAGCTCCTGCCTCATATCCGTCTGCTCCGCTCACTTCACCTGGCCGGGCTGTGACGTACAGTAGATATTGTGTCCCTCTCTCACGCTCGCTATCACTACTCAGCTCCTGCCTCATGTCCGTCTGCTCCGCTCACTTCACCTGGCCGGGCTGTGAACCTCTCTCTCGCTCGCTTTCTCTACTCAGCTCCTGCCTCATGTCCGTCTGCTCCGCTCACTTCACCTGGCCGGGCTGTGACGTACAGTAGATATTGTGACCCTCTCTCACGCTTGCTATCACTACTCAGCTCCTGCCTCATGTCCGTCTGCTCCGCTCACTTGACCTGGCCGGGCTGTGACATACAGTAGATATTGTGACCCTCTCTCACGCTCGCTATCACTACTCAGCTCCTGCCTCATGTCCGTCTGCTCCGCTCACTTCACCTGGCCGGGCTGCGACATACAGTAGATATTGTGACCCTCTCTCACGCTCGCTATCTCTACTCAGCTCCTGCCTCATGGCCGTCTGCTCCGCTCACTTCACCTGGCCGGGCTGTGACATACAGTAGATATTGTGACCCTCTCTCACGCTCGCTATCTCTACTCAGCTCCTGCCTCATGTCCGTCTGCTCCGCTCACTTCACCTGGCCGGGCTGTGACATACAGTAGATATTGTGAACCTCTCTCACGCTCGCTATCACTACTCAGCTCCTGCCTCATGTCCGTCTGCTCCGCTCATTTCACCTGGCCGGGCTGCGACATACAGTAGATATTGTGACCCTCTCTCACGCTCGCTATCACTACTCAGCTCCTGCCTCATGTCCGTCTGCTCCGCTCACTTCACCTGGCCGGGCTGTGACATACGGTAGATATTGTGAACCTCTCTCACGCTCGCTATCTCTACTCAGCTCCTGCCTCATGTCCGACTGCTCCACTCACTTCACCTGGCCGGGCTGTGACATACAGTAGATATTGTGACCCTCTCTCACGCTCGCTTTCTCTACTCAGCTCATGCCTCATGTCCGTCTGCTCCGCTCACTTCACCTGGCCGGGCTGTGAACCTCTCTCACGCTCGCTTTCTCTACTCAGCTCCTGCCTCATGTCCGTCTGCTCCGCTCACTTCACCTGGCCGGGCTGTGACATACGGTAGATATTGTGACCCTCTCTCACGCTCGCTATCTCTACTCAGCTCCTGCCTCATGTCCGTCTGCTCCGCTCACTTCACCTGGCCGGGCTGTGACATACAGTAGATATTGTGACCCTCTCTCACGCTCTCTATCACTACTCAGCTCCTGCATCATGTCCGTCTGCTCCGCTCACTTCACCTGGCCGGGCTGCGACATACAGTAGATATTGTGACCCTCTCTCACGCTCGCTTTCTCTACTCAGCTCCTGCCTCATGTCCGTCTGCTCCGCTCACTTCACCTGGCCGGGCTGTGACATACAGTAGATATTGTGACCCTCTCTCACGCTCGCTATCTCTACTCAGCTCCTGCCTCATGTCCGTATGCTCCGCTCACTTCACCTGGCCGGGCTGTGACATACAGTAGATATTGTGACCCTCTCTCACGCTCGCTATCACTACTCAGCTCATGCCTCATGTCCGTCTGCTCCGCTCACTTAACCTGGCCGGGCTGCGACATACAGTAGATATTGTGACCCTCTCTCACGCTCGCTATCACTACTCAGCTCCTGCCTCATGTCCGTCTGCTCCGCTCACTTCACCTGGCCGGGCTGTGACATACAGTAGATATTGTGGCCCTCTCTCACGTTCGCTATCACTACTCAACTCCTGCCTCATGTCCGTCTGCTCCGCTCACTTCACCTGGCCGGGCTATGACATACAGTAGATATTGTGACCCTCTCTCACGCTCGCTTTCTCTACTCAGCTCCTGCCTCATGTTCGTCTGCTCCGCTCACTTCACCTGGCCGGGCTGTGACATACAGTAGATATTGTGACCCTCTCTCACGCTCGCTTTCTCTATTCAGCTCCTGCCTCATGTCCGACTGCTCCGCTCACATCACCTGGCCGGGCTGTGACCCTCTCTCACGCTCGCTATCTCTACTCAGCTCCTGCCTCATGTTCGTCTGCTCCGCTCAATTCACCTGGCCAGGCTGAGACATACAGTAGATATTGTGACCCTCTCTCACGCGCGCTTTCTCTACTCAGCCCCTGCCTCATGTTCGTCTGCTCCGCTCACTTCACCTGGCCAGGCTGAGACATACAGTAGATATTGTGACCCTCTCTCACGCTCGCTTTCTCTACTCAGCTCCTGCCTCATGTCCGACTGCTCCGCTCACATCACCTGGCCGGGCTGTGAACCTCTCTCACGCTCGCTTTCTCTACTCAGCTCCTGCCTCATGTTCGTCTGCTCCGCTCAATTCACCTGGCCGAGCTGTGACATACAGTAGATATTGTGACCCTCTCTCACGCTCGCTTTCTCTACTAAGCTCCTGCCTCATGTCTGACTGCTCCGCTCACTACACCTGGCCGGGCTGTGACATACAGTAGATATTGTGACCCTCTCTCACGCTCGCTTTCTCTACTCAGCTCCTGCCTCATGTCCGACTGCTCCGTTCACTTCACCTGACCGGGCTGTGAACCTCTCTCACGCTCGCTTTCTCTACTCAGCTCCTGCCTCATGTCCGTCTGCTCCGCTCACTTCACCTGCCCGGGCTGTGACATACAGTAGATATTGTGACCCTCTCTCACGCTCGCTTTCTCTACTCAGCTCCTGCCTCATGTCCGTCTGCTCCGCTCACTTCACCTGGCCTGACTGTGACATACAGTAGATATTGTGAACCTCTCTCACGCTCGCTTTCTCTACTCAGCTCTCGCCTCATGTCCGTCTGCTCCGCTCACTTCACCTGGCCGGACTGTGACATACAGTAGATATTGTGACCCTCTCTCACGCTCGCTATCACTACTCAGCTCCTGCCTCATGTCCGTCTGCTCCGCTCACTTCACCTTGCCGGGCTGCGACCCTCTCTCACGCTCGCTTTCTCTACTCAGCTCCTGCCTCATGCTCGTCTGCTCCGCTCAATTCACCTGGCCGAGCTGTGACATACAGTAGATATTAAGACCCTCTCTCACGCTCGCTATCTCTACTCAGCTCCTGCCTCATGTCCGTCTGCTCGGCTCACTTCACCTGGCCGGGCTGTGACCCTCTCTCACGCTCGCTTTCTCTACTCAGCTCCTGCCTCATGTCCGTCTTCTCCGCTCACTTCACCTGGCCGGGCTGTGACATACAGTAGATATTGTGACCCTCTCTCACGCTCGCTATCTCTACTCAGCTCCTGCCTCATGTCCGTCTGCTCCGCTCACTTCACCTGGCCGGGATGTGACATACAGTAGATATTGTGACCCTCTCTCACGCTCGCTATCACTACTCAGCTCCTGCCTCATGTCCGTCTGCTCCGCTCACTTCCCCTGGCCGGGCTGCGACATACAGTAGATATTGTGACCCTCTCTCACGCTCGCTAACACTACTCAGCTCCTGCCTCATGTCCGTCTGCTCCGCTCACTTCACCTGGCCGGGCTGCGACAACAGTAGATATTTTGACCCTCTCTCACGCTCGCTATCACTACTCAGCTCCTGCCTCATGTCTGTCTGCTCCGCTCACTTCACCTGGCCGGGCTGCGACATACAGTAGATATTGTGACCCTCTCTCACGCTCGCAATCTCTACTCAGCTCCTGCCTCATGTCCGTCTGCTCCGCTCACTTCACCTGGCCGGGCTGTGACATACAGTAGATATTGTGACCCTCTCTCACGCTCGCTTTCTCTACTCAGCTCCTGCCTCATGTCCGTCTGCTCCGCTCACTTCACCTGGCCGGGCTGTGACATACGGTAGATATTGTGACCCTCTCTCCCGCTCGCTATCTCTACTCAGCTCCTGCCTCATGTCCGTCTGCTCCGCTCACTTCACCTGGCCGGGCTGTGACATACAGTAGATATTGTGACCCTCTCTCACGCTCGCTATCACTACTCAGCTCCTGCCTCATGTCCGTCTGCTCCGCTCACTTCACCTGGCCGGGCTGCGACATACAGTAGATATTGTGACCCTCTCTCACGCTCGCTCTCTCTACTCAGCTCCTGCCTCATGTCCGTCTGCTCCGCTCACTTCACCTGGCCGGACTGTGACATTCAGTAGATATTGTGACCCTCTCTCACGCTCGCTTTCTCTACTCAGCTCCTGCCTCATGTTCGTCTGCTCCGCTCACTTCACCTGGCCGGGCTGTGACATACAGTAGATATTGTGACCCTCTCTCACGCTCGCTATCTCTACTCAGCTCCTGCCTCATGTCCGACTGCTCCGCTCACTTCACCTGGCCGGGCTGCGACCCTCTCTCACGCTCGCTTTCTCTACTCAGCTCCTGCCTCATGTCCGACTGCTCCGCTCACATCACCTGGCCAGGCTGTGACCCTCTCTCACGCTCGCTTTCTCTACTCAGCTCCTGCCTCATGTTCGTCTGCTCCGCTCACTTCACCTGGCCAGGCTGAAACATACAGTAGATATTGTGACCCTCTCCCACGCTCGCTTTCTCTACACAGCTCCTGCCTCATGTCCGACTGCTCCGCTCACTTCACCTGGCCGGGCTGTGACATACAGTAGATATTGTGACCCTCTCTCACGCTCGCTTTCTCTACTCAGCTCCTGCCTCATGTCCGTCTGCTCCGCTCACTTCACCCGGCCGGGCTGTGACATACAGTAGATATTGTGACCCTCTCTCACGCTCGCTTTCTCTACTCAGCTCCTGCCTCATGTCCGTCTGCTCCGCTCACTTCACCTGGCCGGACTGTGACATACAGTAGATATTGTGAACCTCTCTCACGCTCGCTTTCTCTACTCAGCTCCTGCCTCATGTCCGTCTGCTCCGCTCACTTCACCTGGCCGGACTGTGACATACAGTAGATATTGTGAACCTCTCTCACGCTCGCTTTCTCTACTCAGCTCTCGCCTCATGTCTGACTGCTCCGCTCACTTCACCTGGCCGGACTGAGACATACAGTAGATATTGTGACCCTCTCTCACGCTCGCTTTCTCTACTCAGCTCCTGCCTCATGTCCGTCTGCTCTGCTCACTTCACCTGGCCGGGCTGTGAACCTCTCTCACGCTCGCAATCTCTACTCAGCTCCTGCCTCATGTCCGACTGCTCCGCTCACTTCACCTGGCCGGTCTGTGACCCTCTCTCACGCTCGCTATTTTACTAAGCTCCTGCCTCATGTCCGCCTGCTCCGCTCAATTCACCTGGCCGGGCTGCGACCCTCTCTCACGCTCGCTATCTCTACTCAGCCCCTGCCTCATGTCCGACTGCTCCGCTCACTTCACCTGGCCGGGCTGTGAACCTCTCTCACGCTCGCTTTCTCTACTCAGCTCCTGCCTCATGTCCGTCTGCTCCGCTCACTTCACCTGGCCGGGCTGTGAACCTCTCTCACGCTCGCTATCTCTACTCAGCTCCTGCCTCATGTCCGTCTGCTCCGCTCACATCACCTGGCCGGGCTGTGAACCTCTCTCACTCTCGCTTTCTCTACTCAGCTCCTGCCTCATGTCCGTCTGCTCCGCTCACTCCACCTGGCCGAGCTGTGACATACAGTAGATATTGTGACCCACTCTCACGCTCGCTATCTCTACTCAGCTCCTGCCTCATGTCCGTCTGCTCCGCTCACTTCACCTGGCCGGGCTGTGAACCTCTCTCACGCTCGCTTTCTCTACTCAGCTCCTGCCTCATGACCGACTGCTCCGCTCACTTCACCTGGCCGGGCTGTGACCCTCTCTCACGCTCGCTATCTCTACTCAGCTCCTGCCTCATGTCCGTCTGCTCCGCTCTCTTCACCTGGCCGGGCTGTGAACCTCTCTCACGCTCGCTTTCTCTACTCAGCTCCTGCCTCATGTCTGTCAGCTCCGCTCACATCACCTGGCCGGGCTGTCAACCTCTCTCACGCTCGCTATCTCTACTCATCTCCTGCCTCATGTCCGTCTGCTCCGCTCACTTCACCTGGCCGGGCTGTGAACCTCTCTCACGCTCGCTTTCTCTACTCAGCTCCTGCCTCATGTCTGTCTGCTCCGCTCACATCACCTAGCCGGGCTGTCAACCTCTCTCACAATCGCTATCTCTACTCAGCTCCTGCCTCATGTCCGACTGCTCCGCTCACTTCACCTGGCCGGGCTGTGAACCTCTCTCACGCTCGCTATCTCTACTCAGCTCCTGCCTCATGTCCGTCTGCTCCGCTCACTTCACCTGGCCGGGCTGTGAACCTCCCTCACGCTCGCTATCTCTACTCAGCTCCTGCCTCATGTCCGACTGCTCCGCTCACTTCACCTGGCCGGGCTGCGACCCTCTCTCAAGCTCGCTTTATCTACTCAGCTCCTGCCTCATGTCCGACTGCTCCGTTCACTTCACCTGACCGGGCTGTGAACCTCTCTCACGCTCGCTTTCTCTACTCAGCTCCTGCCTCATGTCCGTCTGCTCCGCTCACTTCACCTGGCCGGGCTGCGACCCTCTTTCACGCTGGCTATCTCTACTCAGCTCCTGCCCCATGTCCGTCTGCTCCGCTCACATCACCTGGCCGGGCTGTGAACCTCTCTCACGCTCGCTATCTCTACTCAGCTCCTGCCTCATGTCCGTCTGCTCCGCTCACTTCACCTGGCCGGGCTGCGACCCTCTCTCACGCTCGCTATCTCTACTCAGCTCCTGCCTCATGTCCGTCTGCTCCGCTCACTTCACCTGGCCGGGCTGCGACCCTCTCTCACGCTCGCTATCTCTACTCAGCTCCTGCCTCATGTCAGTCTGCTCCGCTCACTTCACCTGGCCGGACTGTGACATACAGTAGATATTGTGACCCTCTCTCACGCTCGCTATCTCTACTCAGCTCCTGCCTCATGTCCGTCTGCTCCGCTCACTTCACCTGGCCGGACTGTGACTTACAGTAGATATTGTGGCCCTCTCTCACGCTCGCTATCACTACTCAGCTCCTGCCTCATGTCCGTCTGCTCCGCTCACTTCACCTGGCCGGGCTGCGACCCTCTCTCACGCTCGCTTTCTCTACTCAGCTCTCGCCTCATGTCCGTCTGCTCCGCTCACTTCACCTGGCCGGGCTGTGACATACAGTAGATATTGTGACCCTCTCTCACGCTCGCTTTCTCTACTCAGCTCCTGCCTCATGTCCGTCTGCTCCGCTCACTTCATCTGACCGGGCTGCGACCCTCTCTCATGCTCGCTTTCTCTACTCAGCTCCTGCCTCATGTCTGTCTGCTCCGCTCACTTCACCTGGCCGGACTGTGACATACAGTAGATATTGTGACCCTCTCTCACGCTCGCTATCTCTACTCAGCTCCTGCCTCATGTCCGTCGGCTCCGCTCACTTCACCTGGCCGGACTGTGACATACAGTAGATATTGTGACCCTCTCTCACGCTCGCTTTCTCTACTCAGCTCTCGCCTCATGTCCGTCTGCTCCGCTCACTTCACCTGGCCGGGCTGCGACCCTCTCTCACGCTCGCTATCTCTACTCAGCTCCTGCCTCATGTCCGTCTGCTCCGCTCACTTCACCTGGCCGGACTGTGACATACAGTAGATATTGTGACCCTCTCTCACGCTCGCTTTCTCTACTCAGCTCTCGCCTCTTGTCCGACTGCTCCGCTCACTTCACCTGGCCGGGCTGCGACCCTCTCTCACGCTCGCTTTCTCTACTCAGCTCTCGCCTCATGTCCGTCTGCTCCGCTCACTTCACCTGGCCGGACTGTGACATACAGTAGATATTGCGACCCTCTCTCACGCTCGCTTTCTCTACTTAGCTCCTGCCTCATGTCTGTCTGCTCCGCTCACATCACCTAGCCGGACTGTCAACCTCTCTCACGCTCGCTATCTCTACTCAGCACCTGCCTCATGTCCAACTGCTCCGCTCACTTCACCTGGCCGGGCTGTGAACCTCTCTCACGCTCGCTATCTCTACTCAGCTCCTGCCTCATGTCCGTCTGCTCCGCTCACTTCACCTGGCCGGGCTGTGAACCTCCCTCACGCTCGCTATCTCTACTCAGCTCCTGCCTCATGTCCGACTGCTCCGCTCACTTCACTTGGCCGGGCTGCGACCCTCTCTCAAGCTCGCTTTATCTACTCAGCTCCTGCCTCATGTCCGACTGCTCCGTTCACTTCACCTGACCGGGCTGTGAACCTCTCTCACGCTCGCTTTCTCTACTCAGCTCCTGCCTCATGTCCGTCTGCTCCGCTCACTTCACCTGCCCGGGCTGCGACCCTCTTTCACGCTGGCTATCTCTACTCAGCTCCTGCCCCATGTCCGTCTGCTCCGCTCACTTCACCTGGCCGGGCTGTGAACCTCTCTCACGCTCGCTATCTCTACTCAGCTCCTGCCTCATGTCCGTCTGCTCCGCTCACTTCACCTGGCCGGGCTGCGACCCTCTCTCACGCTCGCTATCTCTACTCAGCTCCTGCCTCATGTCCGTCTGCTCCGCTCACTTCACCTGGCCGGACTGTGACATACAGTAGATATTGTGACCCTCTCTCACGCTCGCTATCTCTACTCAGCTCCTGCCTCATGTCCGTCTGCTCCGCTCACTTCACCTGGCCGGACTGTGACATACAGTAGATATTGTGGCCCTCTCTCACGCTCGCTATCACTACTCAGCTCCTGCCTCATGTCCGTCTGCTCCGCTCACTTCACCTGGCCGGGCTGCGACCCTCTCTCACGCTCGCTTTCTCTACTCAGCTCTCGCCTCATGTCCGTCTGCTCCGCTCACTTCACCTGGCCGGGCTGTGACATACAGTAGATATTGTGACCCTCTCTCACGCTCGCTTTCTCTACTCAGCTCCTGCCTCATGTCCGTCTGCTCCGCTCACTTCATCTGACCGGGCTGCGACCCTCTCTCACGCTCGCTTTCTCTACTCAGCTCCTGCCGCATGTCTGTCTGCTCCGCTCACTTCACCTGGCCGGACTGTGACATACAGTAGATATTGTGACCCTCTCTCACGCTCGCTATCTCTACTCAGCTCCTGCCTCATGTCCGTCTGCTCCGCTCACTTCACCTGGCCGGACTGTGACATACAGTAGATATTGTGACCCTCTCTCACGCTCGCTTTCTCTACTCAGCTCTCGCCTCATGTCCGTCTGCTCCGCTCACTTCACCTGGCCGGGCTGCGACCCTCTCTCACGCTCGCTATCTCTACTCCGCTCCTGCCTCATGTCCGTCTGCTCCGCTCACTTCACCTGGCCGGACTGTGACATACAGTAGATATTGTGACCCTCTCTCACGCTCGCTTTCTCTACTCAGCTCTCGCCTCATGTCCGACTGCTCCGCTCACTTCACCTGGCCGGGCTGCGACCCTCTCTCACGCTCGCTTTCTCTACTCAGCTCTCGCCTCATGTCCGTCTGCTCCGCTCACTTCACCTGGCCGGACTGTGACATACAGTAGAAATTGCGACCCTCTCTCACGCTCGCTTTCTCTACTCAGCTCCTGCCTAATGTCCGTCAGCTCCGCTCACTTCAGCTGGCCGGGCTGTGAACCTCTCTCACGCTCGCTTTCTCTACTCAGCTCCTGCCTCATGTCTGTCTGCTCCGCTCACATCACCTAGCCGGGCTGTCAACCTCTCTCACGCTCGCTATCTCTACTCAGCTCCTGCCTCATGTCCAACTGCTCCGCTCACTTCACCTGGCCGGGCTGTGAACCTCTCTCACGCTCGCTATCTCTACTCAGCTCCTGCCTCATGTCCGTCTGCTCCGCTCACTTCACCTGGCCGGGCTGTGAACCTCCCTCACGCTCGCTATCTCTATTCAGCTCCTGCCTCATGTCCGACTGCTCCGCTCACTTCACCTGGCCGGGCTGCGACCCTCTCTCAAGCTCGCTTTATCTACTCAGCTCCTGCCTCATGTCCGACTGCTCCGTTCACTTCACCTGACCGGGCTGTGAACCTCTCTCACGCTCGCTTTCTCTACTCAGCTCCTGCCTCATGTCCGTCTGCTCCGCTCACTTCACCTGCACGGGCTGCGACCCTCTTTCACGCTGGCTATCTCTACTCAGCTCCTGCCCCATGTCCGTCTGCTCCGCTCACTTCACCTGGCCGGGCTGTGAACCTCTCTCACGCTCGCTATCTCTACTCAGCTCCTGCCTCATGTCCGTCTGCTCCGCTCACTTCACCTGGCCGGGCTGCGACCCTCTCTCACGCTCGCTATCTCTACTCAGCTCCTGCCTCATGTCCGTCTGCTCCGCTCACTTCACCTGGCCGGGCTGCGACCCTCTCTCACGCTCGCTATCTCTACTCAGCTCCTGCCTCATGTCAGTCTGCTCCGCTCACTTCACCTGGCCGGACTGTGACATACAGTAGATATTGTGACCCTCTCTCACGCTCGCTATCTCTACTCAGCTCCTGCCTCATGTCCGTCTGCTCCGCTCACTTCACCTGGCCGGACTGTGACATACAGTAGATATTGTGACCCTCTCTCACGCTCGCTGTCACTACTCAGCTCCTGCCTCATGTCCGTCTGCTCCGCTCTCTTCACCTGGCCGGGCTGCGACCCTCTCTCACGCTCGCTTTCTCTACTCAGCTCTCGCCTCATGTCCGTCTGCTCCGCTCACTTCACCTGGCCGGGCTGTGACATACAGTAGATATTGTGACCCTCTCTCACGCTCGCTTTCTCTACTCAGCTCCTGCTTCATGTCCGTCTGCTCCGCTCACTTCATCTGACCGGGCTGCGACCCTCTCTCACGCTCGCTTTCTCTACTCAGCTCCTGCCTCATGTCTGTCTGCTCCGCTCACTTCACCTGGCCGGACTGTGACATACAGTAGATATTGTGACCCTCTCTCACGCTCGCTATCTCTACTCAGCTCCTGCCTCATGTCCGTCTGCTCCGCTCACTTCACCTGGCCGGGCTGTGAACCTCTCTCACGCTCGCTTTCTCTACTCAGCTCCTGCCTCATGTCTGTCTGCTCCGCTCACTTCACCTGGCCGGACTGTGACATACAGTAGATATTGTGACCCTCTCTCACGCTCGCTTTCTCTACTCAGCTCCTGCCTCATGTCCGTCTGCTCCGCTCACTTCACCTGGCCGGGCTGTCAACCTCTCTCACGCTCGCTATCTCTACTCAGCTCCTGCCTCATGTCCGTCTGCTCCGCTCACATCACCTAGCCGGGCTGTGAACCTCTCTCACGCTCGCTATCTCTACTCAGCTCCTGCCTCATGTCCATCAGCTCCGCTCACTTCACCTGGCCGGGCTGTGAACCTCTCTCACGCTCGCTTTCTCTACTCAGCTCCTGCCTCATGTCCGTCTGCTCCGCTCACTTCACCTGGCCTGGCTGTGACGTACAGTAGATATTGTGACCCTCTCTCACGCTCGCTATCACTACTCAGCTCCTGCCTCATGTCCGTCTGCTCCGCTCACTTCAACTGGCCGGACTGTGACATACAGTAGATATTGTGACCCTCTCTCACGCTCGTTTTCTCTACTCAGCTCCTGCCTCATGTCTGTCTGCTCCGCTCACTTCACCTGGCCGGACTGTGACAAACAGTAGATATTGTGACCCTCTCTCATGCTCGCTTTCTCTACTCAGCTCCTGCCTCATGTCCGTTTGCTCCGCTCACTTCACCTGGCCGGACTGTGACATACAGTAGATATTGTGACCCTCTCTCACGCTCGCTTTCTCTACTCAGCTCCTGCCTCATGTCCGACTGCTCCGCTCTCTTCACCTGGCCGGGCTGTGACCCTCTCTCACGCTCGCTTTCTCTACTCAGCTCCTGCCTCATGTCGGACTGCACCGCTCACTTCACCTGACCGGGCTGCGACCCTCTCTCACGCTCGCTTTCTCTACTCAGCTCCTGCCTCATGTCTGTCTGCTCCGCTCACTTCACCTGGCCGGACTGTGACATACAGTAGATATTGTGACCCTCTCTCACCCTCGCTTTCTCTACCCAGCTCCTGCCTCATGTCCGACTGCTCCGCTCTCTTCACCTGGCCGGGCTGTGACCCTCTCTCACGCTCGCTTTCTCTACTCAGCTCCTGCCTCATGTCCGACTGCACCGCTCACTTCACCTGACCGGGCTGCGACCCTCTCTCACGCTCGCTTTCTCTACTCAGCTCCTGCCTCATGTCTGTCTGCTCCGCTCACTTCACCTGGCCGGACTGTGACATACAGTAGATATTGTGACCCTCTCTCACGCTCGCTTTCTCTACTCAGCTCCTGCCTCATGTCTGTCTGCTCCGCTCACTTCACCTGGCCGGACTGTGACATACAGTAGATATTGTGACCCTCTCTCACGCTCGCTTTCTCTACTCAGCTCCTGCCTCATGTCCGTCTGCTCCGCTCACTTCACCTGGCCGTGCTGTGAACCTCTCTCACGCTCGCTTTCTCTACTCAGCTCCTGCCTCATGTCCGACTGCTCCGCTCACTTCACCTGGCCGGGCTGTGACCCTCTCTCACGCTCGCTATCTCTACTCAGCTCCTGCCTCATGTCCGTCTGCTCCGCTCAATTCACCTGGCGGGGCTGCGACCTTCTCTCACGCTCGCTATCTCTACTCAGCTCCTGCCCCATGTCCGACTGCTCCGCTCACTTCACCTGGCCGGGCTGTGAAGCTCTCTCACGCTCGCTTTCTCTACTCAGCTCCTGCCTCATGTCCGTCTGCTCCGCTCACTTCACCTGGCCGGGCTGTGAACCTCTCTCACGCTCGCTTTCTCTACTCAGCTCCTGCCTCATATTCGTCTGCTCCGCTCACTTCACCTGGCCGGGCTGTGAACCTCTCTCACGCTCGCTATCTCTACTCAGCTCCTGCCTCATGTCCGTCTTCTCCGCTCACTTCACCTGGCCGGGCTGTGAACCTCTCTCACGCTCGCTTTCTCTACTCAGCTCCTGCCTCATGTCCGACTGCTCCGCTCACTTCACCTGGCCGGGCTGTGACCCTCTCTCACGCTCGCTATCTCTACTCAGCTCCTGCCTCATGTCCGTCTGCTCCGCTCTCTTCACCTGGCCGGGCTGTGAACCTCTCTCACGCTCGCTTTCTCTACTCAGCTCCTGCCTCATGTCTGTCAGCTCCGCTCACATCACCTGGCCGGGCTGTCAACCTCTCTCACGCTCGCTATCTCTACTCATCTCCTGCCTCATGTCCGTCTGCTCCGCTCACTTCACCTGGCCGGGCTGTGAACCTCTCTCACGCTCGCTTTCTCTACTCAGCTCCTGCCTCATGTCTGTCTGCTCCGCTCACATCACCTAGCCGGGCTGTCAACCTCTCTCACAATCGCTATCTCTACTCAGCTCCTGCCTCATGTCCGACTGCTCCGCTCACTTCACCTGGCCGGGCTGTGAACCTCTCTCACGCTCGCTATCTCTACTCAGCTCCTGCCTCATGTCCGTCTGCTCCGCTCACTTCACCTGGCCGGGCTGTGAACCTCCCTCACGCTCGCTATCTCTACTCAGCTCCTGCCTCATGTCCGACTGCTCCGCTCACTTCACCTGGCCGGGCTGCGACCCTCTCTCAAGCTCGCTTTATCTACTCAGCTCCTGCCTCATGTCCGACTGCTCCGTTCACTTCACCTGACCGGGCTGTGAACCTCTCTCACGCTCGCTTTCTCTACTCAGCTCCTGCCTCATGTCCGTCTGCTCCGCTCACTTCACCTGGCCGGGCTGCGACCCTCTTTCACGCTGGCTATCTCTACTCAGCTCCTGCCCCATGTCCGTCTGCTCCGCTCACATCACCTGGCCGGGCTGTGAACCTCTCTCACGCTCGCTATCTCTACTCAGCTCCTGCCTCATGTCCGTCTGCTCCGCTCACTTCACCTGGCCGGGCTGCGACCCTCTCTCACGCTCGCTATCTCTACTCAGCTCCTGCCTCATGTCCGTCTGCTCCGCTCACTTCACCTGGCCGGGCTGCGACCCTCTCTCACGCTCGCTATCTCTACTCAGCTCCTGCCTCATGTCAGTCTGCTCCGCTCACTTCACCTGGCCGGACTGTGACATACAGTAGATATTGTGACCCTCTCTCACGCTCGCTATCTCTCCTCAGCTCCTGCCTCATGTCCGTCTGCTCCGCTCACTTCACCTGGCCGGACTGTGACTTACAGTAGATATTGTGGCCCTCTCTCACGCTCGCTATCACTACTCAGCTCCTGCCTCATGTCCGTCTGCTCCGCTCACTTCACCTGGCCGGGCTGCGACCCTCTCTCACGCTCGCTTTCTCTACTCAGCTCTCGCCTCATGTCCGTCTGCTCCGCTCACTTCACCTGGCCGGGCTGTGACATACAGTAGATATTGTGACCCTCTCTCACGCTCGCTTTCTCTACTCAGCTCCTGCCTCATGTCCGTCTGCTCCGCTCACTTCATCTGACCGGGCTGCGACCCTCTCTCACGCTCGCTTTCTCTACTCAGCTCCTGCCTCATGTCTGTCTGCTCCGCTCACTTCACCTGGCCGGACTGTGACATACAGTAGATATTGTGACCCTCTCTCACGCTCGCTATCTCTACTCAGCTCCTGCCTCATGTCCGTCGGCTCCGCTCACTTCACCTGGCCGGACTGTGACATACAGTAGATATTGTGACCCTCTCTCACGCTCGCTTTCTCTACTCAGCTCTCGCCTCATGTCCGTCTGCTCCGCTCACTTCACCTGGCCGGGCTGCGACCCTCTCTCACGCTCGCTATCTCTACTCAGCTCCTGCCTCATGTCCGTCTGCTCCGCTCACTTCACCTGGCCGGACTGTGACATACAGTAGATATTGTGACCCTCTCTCACGCTCGCTTTCTCTACTCAGCTCTCGCCTCTTGTCCGACTGCTCCGCTCACTTCACCTGGCCGGGCTGCGACCCTCTCTCACGCTCGCTTTCTCTACTCAGCTCTCGCCTCATGTCCGTCTGCTCCGCTCACTTCACCTGGCCGGACTGTGACATACAGTAGATATTGCGACCCTCTCTCACGCTCGCTTTCTCTACTTAGCTCCTGCCTCATGTCTGTCTGCTCCGCTCACATCACCTAGCCGGACTGTCAACCTCTCTCACGCTCGCTATCTCTACTCAGCACCTGCCTCATGTCCAACTGCTCCGCTCACTTCACCTGGCCGGGCTGTGAACCTCTCTCACGCTCGCTATCTCTACTCAGCTCCTGCCTCATGTCCGTCTGCTCCGCTCACTTCACCTGGCCGGGCTGTGAACCTCCCTCACGCTCGCTATCTCTACTCAGCTCCTGCCTCATGTCCGACTGCTCCGCTCACTTCACTTGGCCGGGCTGCGACCCTCTCTCAAGCTCGCTTTATCTACTCAGCTCCTGCCTCATGTCCGACTGCTCCGTTCACTTCACCTGACCGGGCTGTGAACCTCTCTCACGCTCGCTTTCTCTACTCAGCTCCTGCCTCATGTCCGTCTGCTCCGCTCACTTCACCTGCCCGGGCTGCGACCCTCTTTCACGCTGGCTATCTCTACTCAGCTCCTGCCCCATGTCCGTCTGCTCCGCTCACTTCACCTGGCCGGGCTGTGAACCTCTCTCACGCTCGCTATCTCTACTCAGCTCCTGCCTCATGTCCGTCTGCTCCGCTCACTTCACCTGGCCGGGCTGCGACCCTCTCTCACGCTCGCTATCTCTACTCAGCTCCTGCCTCATGTCCGTCTGCTCCGCTCACTTCACCTGGCCGGACTGTGACATACAGTAGATATTGTGACCCTCTCTCACGCTCGCTATCTCTACTCAGCTCCTGCCTCATGTCCGTCTGCTCCGCTCACTTCACCTGGCCGGACTGTGACATACAGTAGATATTGTGGCCCTCTCTCACGCTCGCTATCACTACTCAGCTCCTGCCTCATGTCCGTCTGCTCCGCTCACTTCACCTGGCCGGGCTGCGACCCTCTCTCACGCTCGCTTTCTCTACTCAGCTCTCGCCTCATGTCCGTCTGCTCCGCTCACTTCACCTGGCCGGGCTGTGACATACAGTAGATATTGTGACCCTCTCTCACGCTCGCTTTCTCTACTCAGCTCCTGCCTCATGTCCGTCTGCTCCGCTCACTTCATCTGACCGGGCTGCGACCCTCTCTCACGCTCGCTTTCTCTACTCAGCTCCTGCCGCATGTCTGTCTGCTCCGCTCACTTCACCTGGCCGGACTGTGACATACAGTAGATATTGTGACCCTCTCTCACGCTCGCTATCTCTACTCAGCTCCTGCCTCATGTCCGTCTGCTCCGCTCACTTCACCTGGCCGGACTGTGACATACAGTAGATATTGTGACCCTCTCTCACGCTCGCTTTCTCTACTCAGCTCTCGCCTCATGTCCGTCTGCTCCGCTCACTTCACCTGGCCGGGCTGCGACCCTCTCTCACGCTCGCTATCTCTACTCCGCTCCTGCCTCATGTCCGTCTGCTCCGCTCACTTCACCTGGCCGGACTGTGACATACAGTAGATATTGTGACCCTCTCTCACGCTCGCTTTCTCTACTCAGCTCTCGCCTCATGTCCGACTGCTCCGCTCACTTCACCTGGCCGGGCTGCGACCCTCTCTCACGCTCGCTTTCTCTACTCAGCTCTCGCCTCATGTCCGTCTGCTCCGCTCACTTCACCTGGCCGGACTGTGACATACAGTAGAAATTGCGACCCTCTCTCACGCTCGCTTTCTCTACTCAGCTCCTGCCTAATGTCCGTCTGCTCCGCTCACTTCAGCTGGCCGGGCTGTGAACCTCTCTCACGCTCGCTTTCTCTACTCAGCTCCTGCCTCATGTCTGTCTGCTCCGCTCACATCACCTAGCCGGGCTGTCAACCTCTCTCACGCTCGCTATCTCTACTCAGCTCCTGCCTCATGTCCAACTGCTCCGCTCACTTCACCTGGCCGGGCTGTGAACCTCTCTCACGCTCGCTATCTCTACTCAGCTCCTGCCTCATGTCCGTCTGCTCCGCTCACTTCACCTGGCCGGGCTGTGAACCTCCCTCACGCTCGCTATCTCTATTCAGCTCCTGCCTCATGTCCGACTGCTCCGCTCACTTCACCTGGCCGGGCTGCGACCCTCTCTCAAGCTCGCTTTATCTACTCAGCTCCTGCCTCATGTCCGACTGCTCCGTTCACTTCACCTGACCGGGCTGTGAACCTCTCTCACGCTCGCTTTCTCTACTCAGCTCCTGCCTCATGTCCGTCTGCTCCGCTCACTTCACCTGCACGGGCTGCGACCCTCTTTCACGCTGGCTATCTCTACTCAGCTCCTGCCCCATGTCCGTCTGCTCCGCTCACTTCACCTGGCCGGGCTGTGAACCTCTCTCACGCTCGCTATCTCTACTCAGCTCCTGCCTCATGTCCGTCTGCTCCGCTCACTTCACCTGGCCGGGCTGCGACCCTCTCTCACGCTCGCTATCTCTACTCAGCTCCTGCCTCATGTCCGTCTGCTCCGCTCACTTCACCTGGCCGGGCTGCGACCCTCTCTCACGCTCGCTATCTCTACTCAGCTCCTGCCTCATGTCAGTCTGCTCCGCTCACTTCACCTGGCCGGACTGTGACATACAGTAGATATTGTGACCCTCTCTCACGCTCGCTATCTCTACTCAGCTCCTGCCTCATGTCCGTCTGCTCCGCTCACTTCACCTGGCCGGACTGTGACATACAGTAGATATTGTGACCCTCTCTCACGCTCGCTGTCACTACTCAGCTCCTGCCTCATGTCCGTCTGCTCCGCTCTCTTCACCTGGCCGGGCTGCGACCCTCTCTCACGCTCGCTTTCTCTACTCAGCTCTCGCCTCATGTCCGTCTGCTCCGCTCACTTCACCTGGCCGGGCTGTGACATACAGTAGATATTGTGACCCTCTCTCACGCTCGCTTTCTCTACTCAGCTCCTGCTTCATGTCCGTCTGCTCCGCTCACTTCATCTGACCGGGCTGCGACCCTCTCTCACGCTCGCTTTCTCTACTCAGCTCCTGCCTCATGTCTGTCTGCTCCGCTCACTTCACCTGGCCGGACTGTGACATACAGTAGATATTGTGACCCTCTCTCACGCTCGCTATCTCTACTCAGCTCCTGCCTCATGTCCGTCTGCTCCGCTCACTTCACCTGGCCGGGCTGTGAACCTCTCTCACGCTCGCTTTCTCTACTCAGCTCCTGCCTCATGTCTGTCTGCTCCGCTCACTTCACCTGGCCGGACTGTGACATACAGTAGATATTGTGACCCTCTCTCACGCTCGCTTTCTCTACTCAGCTCCTGCCTCATGTCCGTCTGCTCCGCTCACTTCACCTGGCCGGGCTGTCAACCTCTCTCACGCTCGCTATCTCTACTCAGCTCCTGCCTCATGTCCGTCTGCTCCGCTCACATCACCTAGCCGGGCTGTGAACCTCTCTCACGCTCGCTATCTCTACTCAGCTCCTGCCTCATGTCCATCAGCTCCGCTCACTTCACCTGGCCGGGCTGTGAACCTCTCTCACGCTCGCTTTCTCTACTCAGCTCCTGCCTCATGTCCGTCTGCTCCGCTCACTTCACCTGGCCTGGCTGTGACGTACAGTAGATATTGTGACCCTCTCTCACGCTCGCTATCACTACTCAGCTCCTGCCTCATGTCCGTCTGCTCCGCTCACTTCAACTGGCCGGACTGTGACATACAGTAGATATTGTGACCCTCTCTCACGCTCGTTTTCTCTACTCAGCTCCTGCCTCATGTCTGTCTGCTCCGCTCACTTCACCTGGCCGGACTGTGACAAACAGTAGATATTGTGACCCTCTCTCATGCTCGCTTTCTCTACTCAGCTCCTGCCTCATGTCCGTTTGCTCCGCTCACTTCACCTGGCCGGACTGTGACATACAGTAGATATTGTGACCCTCTCTCACGCTCGCTTTCTCTACTCAGCTCCTGCCTCATGTCCGACTGCTCCGCTCTCTTCACCTGGCCGGGCTGTGACCCTCTCTCACGCTCGCTTTCTCTACTCAGCTCCTGCCTCATGTCGGACTGCACCGCTCACTTCACCTGACCGGGCTGCGACCCTCTCTCACGCTCGCTTTCTCTACTCAGCTCCTGCCTCATGTCTGTCTGCTCCGCTCACTTCACCTGGCCGGACTGTGACATACAGTAGATATTGTGACCCTCTCTCACCCTCGCTTTCTCTACCCAGCTCCTGCCTCATGTCCGACTGCTCCGCTCTCTTCACCTGGCCGGGCTGTGACCCTCTCTCACGCTCGCTTTCTCTACTCAGCTCCTGCCTCATGTCCGACTGCACCGCTCACTTCACCTGACCGGGCTGCGACCCTCTCTCACGCTCGCTTTCTCTACTCAGCTCCTGCCTCATGTCTGTCTGCTCCGCTCACTTCACCTGGCCGGACTGTGACATACAGTAGATATTGTGACCCTCTCTCACGCTCGCTTTCTCTACTCAGCTCCTGCCTCATGTCTGTCTGCTCCGCTCACTTCACCTGGCCGGACTGTGACATACAGTAGATATTGTGACCCTCTCTCACGCTCGCTTTCTCTACTCAGCTCCTGCCTCATGTCCGTCTGCTCCGCTCACTTCACCTGGCCGTGCTGTGAACCTCTCTCACGCTCGCTTTCTCTACTCAGCTCCTGCCTCATGTCCGACTGCTCCGCTCACTTCACCTGGCCGGGCTGTGACCCTCTCTCACGCTCGCTATCTCTACTCAGCTCCTGCCTCATGTCCGTCTGCTCCGCTCAATTCACCTGGCGGGGCTGCGACCTTCTCTCACGCTCGCTATCTCTACTCAGCTCCTGCCCCATGTCCGACTGCTCCGCTCACTTCACCTGGCCGGGCTGTGAAGCTCTCTCACGCTCGCTTTCTCTACTCAGCTCCTGCCTCATGTCCGTCTGCTCCGCTCACTTCACCTGGCCGGGCTGTGAACCTCTCTCACGCTCGCTTTCTCTACTCAGCTCCTGCCTCATATTCGTCTGCTCCGCTCACTTCACCTGGCCGGGCTGTGAACCTCTCTCACGCTCGCTATCTCTACTCAGCTCCTGCCTCATGTCCGTCTTCTCCGCTCACTTCACCTGGCCGGGCTGTGAACCTCTCTCACGCTCGCTTTCTCTACTCAGCTCCTGCCTCATGTCCGACTGCTCCGCTCACTTCACCTGGCCGGGCTGTGACCCTCTCTCACGCTCGCTATCTCTACTCAGCTCCTGCCTCATGTCCGTCTGCTCCGCTCACTTCACCTGGCCGGGCTGTGACCCTCTCTCACGCACGCTATCTCTACTCAGCTCCTGCCTCATGTCCGTCTACTCCGCTCACTTCACCTGGCCGGGCTGTGAACCTCTCTCTCGCTCGCCATCACTACTCAGCTCCTGCCTCATGTCCGTCTGCTCCGCTCACTTCACCTGGCCGGGCTGTGACGTACAGTAGATATTGTGACCCTCTCTCACGCTCGCTTTCTCTACTCAGCTCCTGCCTCATGTCCGTCTGCTCCGCTCACTTCACCTGGCCGGGCTGTGACATACAGTAGATATTGTGACCCTCTCTCACGCTCGCTATCACTACTCAGCTCCTGCCTCATGTCCGTCTGCTCCGCTCACTTCACCTGGCCGGGCTGCGACATACAGTAGATATTGTGACCCTCTCTCACGCTCGCTATCTCTACTCAGCTCCTGCCTCATGTCCGTCTGCTCCGCTCACTTCACCTGGCCGGGCTGTGACATACAGTAGATATTGTGACCCTCTCTCACGCTCGCTATCTCTACTCAGCTCCTGCCTCATGTCCGTCTGCTCCGCTCTCTTCACCTGGCCGGGCTGTGACACACAGTAGATATTGTGACCCTCTCTCACGCTCGCTATCTCTACTCAGCTCCTGCCTCATATCCGTCTGCTCCGCTCACTTCACCTGGCCGGGCTGTGACATACAGTAGATATTGTGACCCTCTCTCACGCTCGCTATCACTACTCAGCTCCTGCCTCATGTCCGTCTGCTCCGCTCACTTCACCTGGCCGGGCTGCGACATACAGTAGATATTGTGACCCTCTCTCACGCTCGCTATCACTACTCAGCTCCTGCCTCATGTTCGACTGCTCCACTCACTTCACCTGGCCGGGCTGTGACATACAGTAGATATTGTGACCCTCTCTCACGCTCGCTATCTCTACTCAGCTCCTGCCTCATGTCCGACTGCTCCGCTCACTTCACCTGGCCGGGCTGCGACCCTCTCTCACGCTCGCTTTCTCTACTCAGCTCCTGCCTCATGTCCGACTGCTCCGCTCACATCACCTGGCCTGGCTGTGAACCTCTCTCACGCTCGCTTTCTCTACTCAGCTCCTGCCTCATGTTCGTCTGTTCCGCTCAATTCACCTGGCCGAGCTGTGACATACAGTAGATATTGTGACCCTCTCTCACGCTCGCTTTCTCTACTCAGCTCCTGCCTCATGTCCGTCTGCTCCGCTCACTTCACCTGGCCGGGCTGTGACATACAGTAGATATTGTGACCCTCTCTCACGCTCGCTATCACTACTCAGCTCCTGCCTCATGTCCGTCTGCTCCGCTCACTTAACCTGGCCGGGCTGCGACATACAGTAGATATTGTGACCCTCTCTCACGCTCGCTATATCTACTCAGCTCCTGCCTCATGTCCGTCTGCTCCGCTCACTTCACCTGGCCGGGCTGTGACATACAGTAGATATTGTGACCCTCTCTCACGCTCGCTATCTCTACTCAGCTCCTGCCTCATGTCCGTCTGCTCCGCTCACTTCACCTGGCCGGGCTGTGACATACAGTAGATATTGTGACCCTCTCTCACGCTCGCTATCACTACTCAGCTCCTGCCTCATGTCCGTCTGCTCCGCTCACTTCACCTGGCCGGGCTGCGACATACAGTAGATATTGTGACCCTCCCTCACGCTCGTTTTCTCTACTCAGCTCCTGCCTCATGTCCGTCTGCTCCGCTCACTTCACCTGGCCGGGCTGCGACATACAGTAGATATTGTGATCCTCTCTCACGCTCGCTTTCTCTACTCAGCTCCTGCCTCATGTCCGTCTGCTAGGCTCACTTCACCTGGCCGGGCTGTGACATACAGTAGATATTGTGACCCTCTCTCACGCTCGCTATCTCTACTCAGCTCCTGCCTCATGTCCGTCTGCTCCGCTCACTTCACCTGGCCGGGCTGTGACATACAGTAGATATTGTGACCCTCTCTCACGCTCGCTATCACTACTCAGCTCCTGCCTCATGTCCGTCTGCTCCGCTCACTTCACCTGGCCGGGCTGCGACATACAGTAGATATTGTGACCCTCTCTCACGCTCGCTATCACTACTCAGCTCCTGCCTCATGTTCGACTGCTCCACTCACTTCACCTGGCCGGGCTGTGACATACAGTAGATATTGTGACCCTCTCTCACGCTCGCTATCTCTACTCAGCTCCTGTCTCATGTCCGACTGCTCCGCTCACTTCCCCTGGCCGGGCTGCGACCCTCTCTCACGCTCGCTTTCTCTACTCAGCTCCTGCCTCATGTCCGACTGCTCCGCTCACATCACCTGGCCGGGCTGTGAACCTCTCTCACGCTCGCTTTCTCTACTCAGCTCCTGCCTCATGTTCGTCTGCTCCGCTCACTTCACCTGGCCGGACTGTGACATACAGTAGATATTGTGACCCTCTCTCACGCTCGCTTTCTCTACTCAGCTCCTGCCTCATGTCCGACTGCTCCGCTCACATCACCTGGCCGGGCTGTGAACCTCTCTCACGCTCACTTTCTCTACTCAGCTCCTGCCTCATGTTCGTCTGCTCCGCTCAATTCACCTGGCCGAGCTGTGACATACAGTAGATATTGTGACCCTCTCTCACGCTCGCTTTCTCTACTCAGCTCCTGCCTCATGTTCGTCTGCTCCGCTCACTTCACCTGGCCAGGCTGAGACATACAGCAGATATTGTGAACCTCTCTCACGCTCGCTATCTCAACTCAGCTCCTGCCTCATGTCCGACTGCTCCGCTCACTTCACCTGGCCGAGCTGTGACATACAGTAGATATTGTGACCCTCTCTCACGCTCGCTTTCTCTACTCAGTTCCTGCCTCATGTCCGTCTGCTCCGCTCACTTCACCTGGCCGGGCTGCGACATACAGTAGATATTGTGACCCTCTCTCACGCTCGCTATCTCTACTCAGCTCCTGCCTCATGTCCGTCTGCTCCGCTCACTTCACCTGGCCGGGCTGCGACATACAGTAGATATTGTGACCCTCTCTCACGCTCGCTTTCTCTACTCAGCTCCTGCCTCATGTCCGTCTGCTCCGCTCACTTCACCTGACCGGGCTGTGACATACAGTAGATATTGTGACCCTCTCTCACGCTCGCTATCACTACTCAGCTCCTGCCTCATGTCCGTCTGCTCCGCTCACTTCACCTGGCCGGGCTGTGACATACAGTAGATATTGTGACCCTCTCTCACGCTCGCTATCACTACTCAGCTCCTGCCTCATGTCCGTCTGCTCCGCTCACTTCACCTGGCCGGGCTGCGACCCTCTCTCACGCTCGCTATCACTACTCAGCTCCTGCCTCATGTCTGTCTGCTCCGCTCACTTCACCTGGCCGGGCTGTGACATACAGTAGATATTGTGAACCTCTCTCACGCTCGCTATCACTACTCAGCTCCTGCCTCATGTCTGTCTGCTCCGCTCACTTCTCCTGGCCGGGCTGTGACATACAGTAGATATTGTGACCCTCTCTCACGCTCGCTATCTCTACTCAGCTCCTGCCTCATGTCCGTCTGCTCCGCTCACTTCACCTGGCCGAGCTGTGACATACAGTAGATATTGTGACCCTCTCTCACGCTCGCTTTCTCTACTCAGCTCCTGCCTGATGTTCGTCTGCTCCGCTCACTTCACCTGGCCGAGCTGTGACATACAGTAGATATTGTGACCCTCTCTCACGCTCGCTTTCTCTACTCAGCTCCTGCCTCATGTCCGTCTGCTCCGCTCACTTCACCTGGCCGGGCTGCGACCCTCTCTCACGCTCGCTTTCTCTACTCAGCTCCTGCCTCATGTCTGATTGCTCCGCTCACTTCACCTGGCCGAGCTGTGACATACAGTAGATATTGTGACCCTCTCTCACGCTCGCTATCACTACTCAGCTCCTGCCTCATGTTCAGTCTCCTGCAAGCACAGTGCTTTGTGACGTCACCGGCCGGAGAATCCGTGCTCCGTTTCTCCAACCGAACGTGAAAAGAGGAATGTAGGGGTGGTAGAAGGGAGGGCAAACATGTCTAGCGGTGGGGGACTCCACTCAACTATGCGTGCGCAGTAATCTTTATAGTAATACTTTCCCATTAAAAAGGGTATATTTTGCTCTGTTAAACTATAGGGTTTAAACATTTATTACTCATTAGTAATATATATTTATTACTTAAATAAAAATTTGTTTTAATTTAATAATGAATGTTGTTATGCTATCAAACACAGGCAAAACATATGTGCAATGCCCATGGGTTTCATGACAAATAATAATATTCAAGTAAACATTTGTTGAAAAATCACCTTCTAAACGCACATACAGAATAATAATAATAATAATAATAATAATAATAATAATAATAATAATAAATGATGGCACTGAAGGTAGAATTTTTTCCCAAGTTGAAGTATCTTAAAACACACTTAACATTTTACCATTCCTCCGTACTCGACAAACAAGAATACTTCTTCCTACACAGACAAGAAAATATCAAGAGTCGACGGTCCTTGGTTGTCAGATGCCCCTTCTGTTGACATTTTCATTAGAAATAATATTAATTTAAATGAGGCGGCGTGCAACTCTGTATACTCGAACAGTCACCACTGCACTGGCTGGTTGGCAAGGAAAGCACTGAACGCGGAAAGCTCCTCTTACGTCACAAACAAGGCAGGTGAAGGCGACTGCTCATGTCCACCTGCTCAGCTCACTTCACCTTGCCGAGCTGTGACTCTCTCTCTCTCTCTCTCTATTCCTACTTCAGTTGTGAAGTTATAAAAGAGCGACTCTTCTGTGATGTGATGGTGTTTGTTACGGGAGAAAGAGCCATCTGGTTATCGAGCAAAAGTTCTCCGTCTATTCAGCTAGTTGGAGATGAATTCATTTCAACGATAACAGGAGAAATGTGATCCTTGAAACGGGAATATTGTTTAAATACTCAAAGAAAATATACATTGAAGTGCTTTGTTGCATGATGTCTGAGAGCAAATATTGGAAGGAAAGAGTATTTAGCTTGTTCCTTTGACAGGCACGATAGTATTGAGATGCAAAGTTTCTTTGTTATGAGTGATGGTTTTACTTTCTTTCTTTTTGATCTTCTGAGGTGAGAGGACAAACTTCTCTGTTTTTTCTTTCTCTATTTCTTATCCATGACTGGCTGCGTGGGTCAGCGGTAACGTTCTTGCCTGCTATACCCAAGGCTGCAGGATCGAATCCTGGCGCAGTCAGCTGGCATTTGAGGATGCGCAAATGTGAAGGGGCCATGTCAGTAGATTTACTGGCACATTAAAGATCCCCTTTTTGGGGAACATTCCGTCACCCCGGCGTCCCTGAAAACCGCAGTAGTTAAAAGGGACGTTAAACAAATAACATTATTATTATTATTATTCTCTTATCCATACCTCCCTCCTCTCTTGGTCTGATGTTTCACACATACAAATTCTTCATTTTGTAAGCGACAAAGGTGTTCTTGTATTACTTGTGATACTTTAATAAGCATACCAGCCTGGAAAGCTCTACCATTAGGGGGGTCGCTGGTACAAACACAGAGGACATACATACATTTTCATTTGAAACTGTCTTGCCTTTCATCGTCCAGTCTAGCCTGCAAGCCTCTAATTGCTGACAAGTCGCCTCCATGATCCCCTATTAGCAGTTAGCACTGCGGCCTCCTCTGCTTCTACATCTCTTACTTTGAAATCGTTAAACACTGAACCTAACCATCACCTCCTAGGTCAA
Source organism: Meconema thalassinum (assembly GCA_946902985.2). Taxonomy (NCBI): domain Eukaryota; kingdom Metazoa; phylum Arthropoda; class Insecta; order Orthoptera; family Tettigoniidae; genus Meconema; species Meconema thalassinum. The sequence continues at coordinate 1,096,654,127 of OX336389.2, read as the reverse complement.
CCTCTGATTCTCTTACCCTCTAGAGCCTAACTCATTAACATCTTAGGTAATTTCCCCTCCCCCATTCTCTTTACATAATCCTACAATCTGAGTCGGCTCATACGAACAACTTCATCTAGTGTGCTCATTCTTCTTGTTTTCTTTTTAACTTCATTACGAGTACCTTCCTGCCATTGCTCCCATCGATTTGACCCAGCAATCATTCGTGCTACTCTCATATCAGTTACCTCTAGCTTATGTATCAGATATCCTGAATCTACCCAGCTTTCTCTTCCACAAAGCAAGTTCGGTCTAAATACTGAGCGATGTAGGGAAAGTTTCGTCGCTACCTCATTTGTTACAAAATAGTGTCGACTCTGACTCAGAAGATATCGCGAAGAATATCTTATCGACATTAATTTCCACTCTTCTAGACAATTGTTGGACCGGCACCTTATTTCATATCTTGGGGAAGTTCTCCCGGCGCTAAGCTCGAATAATTCCACTTACACCACTGCAGACTTAAGACAGTACTCTCAAACAAGTGTGCACCTCATGACCGTGTGCCCCTAAAAAGTAAACTATAATAAATTAAGATATAGCAACCAGAGATTTACAATGGCCTTCTAACCACCACGTCCCTGTTTAATGCGCAACCAAAATTAGCCACGAGGACTTTTAACTGTGATAGAACTAGAATACTCTTCTCTCCATTGCTAACCTCGGATTGCCAGAGATTGGGGTGGGAGTATTTTTTTATTGCACCTAATACATGTGATTGTTAATTACAGCAATTCCCTAATAATCTTGTATAAAACATGCTGAGAAAATTCAAATTGGTGAAAAATAGAAAATAATTATAAAGAAGCATAATATAAATTTTTGGCCGGCTCAGTGGTGTCTCACACCTGGAGGTTCCAGATTCGATTCCCAGCTCCGGCAGGGATGTCAGAAAATAACGCGAGAGCTGGAACGGGGTGTACTCAGCTCCGCGAGGATTATAAAATAACTGTCTGACAGGGAGTGCCCTGGTCAGGGAACCAAGATTAACAGGCGAGGGGAGCCGCGTCGCCCGCAGTCTGTAGGCTGAATGGCTGGACAGAGGTCGCTTGATAGGCCAGGGCCCTTCATTCCTAGTGTTAGAGTGCGCATACCTGCTTCTAATGTTGTTGTTTCATTTAGTGGCTCCAATATTGTGGTTATTACCGCGTGATCGTTTGTGTGTATGTTTTGAAATTTGTGACAACCTGTGTGGTTGTGGTATCTATAAAAATGTGTGTATTTAAAATTGAGGCTAGGTTTGGGAAGCAGGCATCCTTGGGCATTAGTTAGAAAACCACTCTCGATGAGTTGTGAATCCAACCCAAATTTTCTCAGCCTCAAAAAAGAATTAAATTTCGTGGTAGAGCCAAGATTTAAACCCAAGGTCTTTTGGACAGGAGTCTCAATATACACCCTCCAGGTTAGAGAAGGTGCTTATACTGTAGTACTTGCTGTGATGACTTGTGTCTGTATAACACCTCATGGTGTAGTGGCTAGCATTCTTAGCTTTCACCAAGGAGATCCGGGTTCGATTTCCGGTTCTGCCAAGAAATGTTTTTTCTGGTTTGAGAGCTGAAACGGGCTACATTCAGCCTCGTGAGGCAAAACTGAGTAGAAGTGGGTTCGATCCCCACCTCAACCAACCTGGAAGAAGTTTTCCATGGTTTCTCATTTCCACTCCAGAAAATTTCCGGGATGGTTCCTATCTTAAGGCCATAGCCTCCTCCTTCCCCATCTTCCCCTGAATTACGAATACACACACACCACAATGTCCAAGCCCCTAAGTGAAACAACCACAGCAAAACATGTATCTGAAAATTAAATTTACCTAGGAGTGAAATATTGACGTTCTAAACCTAGAGCCATTGATTTTCCTTACTTTATACCATATATTTAAGGTGATATACGTTGTCAGTGTACCAAATTTCACCGATAAAGCTGTAGTGTTCATATATTTCAGCAAAATTAATGCCTTTCTTTAATACCTAAAAGTTCTGAATTGTCCGGTGTTTTAATGTGATATGCTACTTGGGTTTCAATATGTTTTTCTAAAATCAGGTAAAAACTTTCCTACACTAAATTATGGCATTTCTGGCTAATAAAAAGTAATCTATTTTACAATAAGCATAGCACCACTAACAGAAACAAAAAACACTTAGTGGGTTGATGAATGCGACAAAAAATTATGAATGGTTACACAAAATGTAACATGCTACTAAGCTACTTCGCACTCCACGTTCCCTCCCGTTCAACACGTCAGAACCATTTACACCACATACCTCGCCCACGTCTTGAAGTACAGAAGCGCTCTATTTTCCACCGTCTGCCAACCCTTAGCAACTCCCTTCCAAATATTGACATATTCTCTCCTTATAGAACATTCAAACATAACATTAGAAGATCCCTTTCATCCTCAATCCCTATCCCCTCACCCTCCTAATCACCCACTACCCCAATCATTCCCTACGTCTTTCCCGAGATTTGTCCCTTGCTGCCATCACTGCCATTTTTTACCT